>OZ023281.1:11424325-12624341 GCA_964007245.1 Hypomecis atomaria | reverse complement strand
GTAGATTTTCAATAGCACACACTTGGAAGATAGCTCACAATGTAGTTTTCGAAGAATAAATATATATCTTAATAATATACTCGTACTTAGCTAGAAAATGTTATCGCTAATTTATTTCGCGTTACATATTAGTATATTTTGTAAAACAATGTCATATTAATTATTATGGCTACATGTACTCGTAGATTCAGAAGAGTAGCTTCTCTATTATGTATTTAATTATATTCGTAAGCTGAAGAGGCAGTGAACAGTCACATGTCCACCAAAATGTGTCGATCCACTATACTAAGTACCATAAATAGGTAAATACCTACACGCTACACAACCGATATTTTTAGTAAGAAGGGTTTCTTTTCCTTCAGCCAAATCCGTTCTCATGGCCGGGGTATAAAACGTGTTGTTTTTTTCCTAGTTGAAATTGAAAAATAATGGAGTTAAACTTGTATCGTAAAAGGTTGATTTAGGGTTTTGCACCAGCAAATCCATAATTTTTGTTCCTGACGTCGCGCGTCGGTCGCCCTTGTGCTACAAACGGAATGTTTACGTTTATGTAAGAGTAACGATCAAGGCTGGTCGAAACTGAACTGAAACATGCTGTGAAGAGGAATGAACTCTTTAAAAAAATATCATAGGTACACTTTACTATTCAGAAATAGGTAACTCTCTTAGACATAAAAAAAATAATACTCCTAGATTAATTTTATCTTCAGCATCATTTCAGCTGTAAGTGTCCACTGCTGGCTGGACATAGATCTTACAGTAAAATACCTATCATTTATCAATACTTTGTGATAAAACAATATTTCACGACATTAAAACGTATTTTATAAATTGTAAATTGATAGATTCAGATTAGAACTGTGAAACTGTGTGTGTAACTTGGAAATGAACAGATTATTGTCAAAATGGGACGTTCTATGAATTTCTATTGCTTATAGATATCAAAAGAGTAAATTTCATCTAATAGGTACCTACTATCAGCATTCTACTAGTATATATTATACTAGTAGCCGTGGTGGTCCAGTGGTAATGACACCCGCCTTACAATCGTAAAGTCGTGGGTTCAAATCCCGGTCCCGTACCAATGAATTCCTTGGAATGTATGTACGGAGTTTTACACCACGTGCTTTTCGGTGAAGGAATGGCGTATATGTGAATCCACCAACCCGCATTGGGCCAGCGTGGTGGATATGGCCCAATCACCCTTTGTGGGTAGGCCTACGTCCTGCAGTGGATTATTAAAAATAGCTGGTACAGTACTATCAGCATTCTAATCAGCAAAATTCAACACAATATAAACGGTGAAATATCACTGACTGTTCTACAATCAAGCACATCGATATGCATGAATGGAGCTAGATATCCCTACAGACGTGCATACTCTCATGCAACGCTTAAAAATTGTTGCACGACAAAAATGAGCTTCTATAATATTGTCGTGAAAAAAAATAACGTCTTATCTGGGCTAAAAGTAAGCCTCAATTATTAGGTATGTAGGTATACATGTGCGTAGCTAAGTAAGAGTATATATCGCACGAAAAATGCCCACTCAAACTGTTGCCCCTTTGTGATGTCGCCTGAATATTGATTAATTTAGGCTACTGCGTAGGCAAATTAATCAATACAAAGCTGCCTAATCTGGTCATGTGGGTACTGAATGCCGTAAGAGTTCCATAATACATAATAAAAATATGGCGCTGAACATTATTTTTAACCGACTTCCAAAAAGGTTATATTATGTTCGTCTGTATTTTTTTTTGTGTATGTTCATCGATAATTTCGCCTATTGTAAAAAAAAAATATTTTTTTAATTCGAAAGTATACATTTCCGAGGTGGTCCCATTTAAATTTTATCGAAATCGGGTGAGCCGTAATGTTTGAGAGACAGGCGAACTAGGTAGATTCGAATTTTGTACTCGATGGGAGTCTGTTTTGCCATTTTTGCGAAAAATAATTATTCATGGAATCTTGTTTTGGGGTGAAACTACACTTTCTATGATTTATGTAAATTTATGATAAGTTAGTTAATAAGTTGGTGCCATTTATGAGATAGGTATTAGTTATTAGTTATATTAGTTGTCATTTACAAAGTGACCAACTAGTGATTAATTTATTTAGTTATGTAATTAACTATTAATTAGCATTGAGTTAACAAAGCGCTTTAATGTGATTTCGATAGTGATTGTAATAGGGCATGAACACGAAAGGGTCACGAAAAGTCAGACTGGATTCCCACTTCTGACTTCTGGAGATCTCATGAAACGATAGTTAGACATTATTTATATCACAAGGATAGAAAATATGAACAATCAAAGCTATACTGTACTGTCCATCAATCTATCCATCCATCAGCCGTAAGACGTCTACTGCTGGACATAGGCCTATCCACGAAAGGTGATTGGACCATATCCACATTATCCACCACTCCCGATAAGCCAGTGGTGTGAAATTCCGTACATAAATTCCAAAGAAATAGTTTGTTATAATTTTAACTACCATGAAATTCAATATCTTGCGATATAGGTGCCTACGCATTTACTCCTTACATGCCCACCAAAAAACTGAATTTTACATTCAAAACTTAGACTTTAACATTTTTTAACTCGCACGCGTTTACACGGTCCTCCACCACAAAACGCAATGCTGCCAACATAGTTGACGGGATATGTGCCAAAATCTCTTTTGTGAACAACTAGTTTTGACTACGCTTATGTAACCCCAGCTCCAACGAATTCCTAACTTAGTTGGCCTTTGCGCCTGTCTGAACCAATTTTCGCTATTTCATATGGTTCGCGTCAGATTAGACGCCGTTGTGCGCTTCCAAAGTTTCCTGTGAGTTTCTGTAACTTGAGATGAAAATTAACTTTCACATTTAGAATGAGTTTGGCATTTGCCAGAATGTGTAGATAGCAAATGTCGACACCTCGATGGTTCCTAATATCAATTCTTGGTCTAAATTACGTAATACTTACGAGAGAGTGCGACAATATGATACAGAAGTCTTCATATTCTAATATTTTCAAGGCAAGCTGCCTCCATCATGTCATGGGTCACATCACTTTTCCTTATAGTGTGGTGCCGGTTTTGGTATTCATTGTTATTGAACTCTAGAGTGATGAGTACCAAAACCAACACCAGAAGCGAGGACTTTGACTTTTCTGTCTGACTTCCTTATTCCTGGTTTTGACTCTGGGAATATTTGCGCAAGGAAAGACTTCAGATATTTACATTACCGTAAGGAAAACGTCTTAAAAATAACAACCGGCGTTTTGAAAATCATCAATTAAGGATGTCTATTCTGTGGGTTATAACTAAATCCCATGGTTTTTCTGCGGGTTCTTCATGTTTATTGTTCATATTTGCTCCAATATATTCCAATCCACTTCGCGATAGGCCAATATCTTAAAGGTATTATACTAATATGGGTTATTTCTAATCAATTAGCGTCCTTTTAGGGGCTTATTCTGTGCATCAAAACTAACAACTTTTGTTCAGCGACTTTTGTCAAAACTCAAAAAAAAATTTTGTTGTTCCATAGAAAAATATCGTTCACCCGCGACAAAATGTATAGAACAGCTGTTTTTTTTTTGAGTTCTGACAATAGTCGCAGAACAAAAGTTGTTAGTTTTGATATACAGAATAGGCCCCTAAAAGAATGCTAATTGATTAGAAAAAACCCTGTATACCGACCTATAATTATGTATATGCCATTGACTTTTAATTTTTTCATTGTCACTTTATTATTTTCTGGTGTAGGTAGGTACGTAGCTCTACCTTCTAGCAGCCAACCTCTTCTGATGTCAACTACTTAGAGATACTCGTACCTATTATGTTATTGAGGAAGGAAGGAAATCTACTTACAAGTATTTACATAGGTAATTAAGTATTACCATAAAATATGTATTTGTATTTCGTGGCAATCATCCATAATTTTCTCGTAATTTTCCTCTTAGTTACTTAGTACATGTTACATCTATTAACTTAAATTTTTCATCTTTATCAGCTCGTTTTTGAATGCGAACATCGTGAAGGTTGGGAGATTATTCTTGGTGTAGTTATTGGATTATGTATAAAATACTATACGCCAACGAGTTGCGTGACTTCAAGCCACGCCGCAATGCTGTTTATGGCTTCTACACAGCGAGTTATGCAGAAAATTTTATCGGTGAAAAGTTGAAAATTAAATCTTAAAAACTTTCCGTATAGTACAACCTTTTTAGCTGAATGTAACTTTAATCAAATTCATTTAAATAAATTTTAATCTGACTCCATTCAGTTGAAACTTAACCAATATTTGACTAGAATTAAATAAGAGTTAAATAATAATAAAGTGCGAGCCGGACTCACGCACGAAGGGTTCCATACAGTATGGAAGCCCCCGTAATAAATTTTATAATAATTTAATTATTTATTTTTGTAGAAAATATACAACTTAATATGCTGTGCATATTTCAAGCATCTTCCGGTTGTCGTAATTAATATCGAGCAAAAAAATATCATTTCTTATATGAGCCCCCTTTAAATATTTTTTTTAGTATTTGTTGTTATAGCGGTAACAGAAATACACCATCACGGACAGACGGACAGCGGAGTCTTAGTAATAGGGTCCCGTTTTTACCCATTGGGTACGGAACCCTAAAAATAACTAACAACCTACCGAAAGATTACTGTTACTTTGAAACAATATTTGCGTATAATATAATAAACAATATATATATCACATTCATCAATTTATGCGATCATTTTATTTTATTGATACTTAATCTTAGGGTCAGGAAATTTTACTAAATTTTGGTCAGCATTTAAATTGTGGCCTTATGTAAATGTGTAGGTATTTGTTGATTTTAATATGTGAAACCAGGATGGCAATTTAGCAACTAGGTAGTTAGTTTGCTTTCATAAATATCTAAGTACGTATAGTTATTTTGATTGCAGTATTAGTAGACATGCTAAACTTAGCGTAGTGAGTTTTCCACGTACTCGTAACATTTAACATGTCTTCGCTTATTATTATTTTTTTCTTGTTGTTATCTTTTGGAGGGCAACAACATTCGCCTCAATTGACTGGGTTAGCATTATCTATACTGTATTTTTCATATACCTTTATATACAGGGTTATCTGCCTATCCCGTACTAAGCCGAAAGGGGGTTATAAGGACCATCATTATGAACTACTTCTAAATACTTTTAATATGAAGCCAACCCCGGGATTCGAAAAAACTAATAATCAGCTATTCCATACAAAATTGCACCTCGGAATCGATAAAATGTGTGAAACAGCTGATTTTTTTTCTCGAATTCCGGTTTGGCCCCATAGAAAAAGTGTTTCATAATGATGATATGAATCACCTCCTTTCGGCTTAACATAACACCAGTTCTCGATAACCCTGTATAGGTACCTAGATGATAATAATACTATAGATTTTACAGTATCAGTATCACAACTAAATGCTATGTGAAGTATCGCAAGGACAGTGAGAAATATGACAGTGCTGACCTATTTTTCTAAATTTTCCGCATAAACAGGTCAAGTCTCAATGTCAATCCATTTCAAATCGTCGTGTTGTCAAAATTGAATTTTTACTATAAATTGTTCTGGTCACAATAATTTCATTTCAACTCAATCTTAATTGATGAAAATACGATCTTAATCGAGTATGTACTTAGTTTATTGTGTTCTAATGAATTATCATTAAAATACAATCTCAAAACTACAGGTTCGAAACAGGTATTTATCAATAAATTCACATTACGTAATGAAATTGATTAAGGCTGGTTTCGAATATCAAACTTTGTTCTATTATATCTTTGTTCTATTATATCGTAGGTAGATGAAGAAATAGCTATATTTCTTCATCTACCTACCTACATATAACTTTAGGTCTATTATTGATATTATTTTATTTTTTCCAGCTTTTGCCCGCGGCTTCCTCTTGATGTTTTGGTTTTTGTGATATCCCATATGAACATTAACGTTGCTTTAACCCAGGGGTCGGCAAGTATTTTTAGGTGGGGTCCGAATACTGTGAGAAAATTTTAACGAGGTCCAGAAAAAAACAACTGATAACAATTAAGTGCTATTTATTTATTGTTTTTGCTTAAAATATAATTCAGATTAAGTAAAACACAAGAAGATTAATGTGCGAAATTACACCGACGGTCTTGAGCCAGTTTTCTATACTTCGGTTCTCGAGAGGAACAGCAAATACGAATAACTGTAGAATTGCAATAACTGTACAACACATTATAATATTTGGCGGTCCTAGGTTCGGCCTTTCGCGGTCCGCAAACGGACCGCGGTCCGCCTGTTGCCGACCGTTGCTTTAACCGTTTAGCCATGCCATGGCCTTCAGGCGGCCTAAAAACTCTGACACCAGGACTAGCCACTCGGCCTATACGAACTTACTTTTTATTTTTCTGGGATAAAAAGTAGCCTGTGACACTCTGTGACCTTTAGACTATATTATGCATTCAAATTAAGTCGACCCTTCTCTCCGTCAGCGGCGTAAACAGTAACAAACACTTTCCGATTTATAGTAGGTACATCATCATCCGCAGCATTGTTTATCGCACTGCAGGGTATAGGCCTCTCTTTTATGCCATTTATCTTGGTGCTGTGTTAATCGTGTCCAGGGTTGACCCATGATTACATTTTTTACCGACTTCCAAAAAGGAAGTAGAGGTATGTTCGTCTGTATGTATTTTTTGTGTATAATCATCAATATTTTCGCTAATTGTGAACCGATTTAATATTTTTTTTTCCTTACGGTCCCGAAGTAGTCTTACTTAAATTTTATCGATATCGGCTGAGCCGGTTTTAATAAATAAACAAAAGTGTACATGGATGTCACATCGATTCATGCAAACAATTCGAATTCTGTAACATAGTGGAAGTCAATGGTGCCATTTTTGCAGAAAATAATTATATTTGTAAAGATTATTGTATTCATGAATGTTGGTCCGTTGGTTCCAGATTCCTATGGCGCTACGCACACGGCATGATCAGGTCGAAGGCCTGGGGCCGGCAGGACGCCACGGTGGCGTCGCTGTTCACCAAGCGGGCTCTCAAGAACCCAAATGCACCGTGCTTCATCGTTGTGGGCGACCGGACTTGGACCTTTGGCGAGGTGAGTGAGAGACCAAAAAAATCTTTCATAGGTTTATAGGTAGGTACTTATATTTCATTATCACTACATAGTATAAAACAAAGTCGCTTCCCGCTGTCTGTCCCCGTGTATGCTTAGGTATATCTTTAAAACTACGCAATGCATTTTGATGCGGTTTTTTTTAATAGATAGTGATTCAAGAGGAAGGTTTACATGTATAATAGGAACACCTGTGCGAAGTCGGGGCGGGTCCGGCTAGTAGGTTTATATGTTATGAACAACTCTTACCATGCGACTAATCCCGAATCAATAAAAATTCATCTGGTTTTCATTTTATCGAGATTCAATGTTTGTTTTGTACGGAATAGTAGGTATACATCTTATATATTTTTTGCATTATCAAAGTTGACCCCATAGTAAAGGTTGATCACCGTGGTGAATATTTAGTTAGGTTGCCATCCGTTCGGGTTTCCCCGTATTTGTCCTAGTTTAGAGGGCGTCCGGGGACCCTCCGGGCAGGGTTTCATTTGTAGTCCGGGTTCCCACTCGCTAAATGTCAATGGTTTTCACGCGACGCGACGTGTCCTAGTTGACAAAATTTAGGGATGTCAACCCTAAATGTACAACAATATACCTCTAAAGTCCCTGCATTTTAAGCCCGTATAAATAATAATTGTTTTGAACCTTTTTTGGGGTTCCGTACCCAAAGAGTAAAAACGGAGTTACTAAGTCCGGAGTTACCGCTGTCCGTCTGTCTGTCTGTCACCAGGCTGTATCTCATAAACCGCCATAGCTAGAAAGCCGAAATTTTCACAGATGATATATTTCTGTGGCCGCTATAATAACAAATATGAAAAACAATAAAATTAATGTTTAAGGGGGGCTCCCATACACCAAACCTGAATTTTTAACCGTTTTTCGCTCGATATTAATAATGGTAACAGATAGATGCTTGAAATATCTACAGAATGTTTAATTCTATGTACATATCAATAAAAAAGAATTAAATTAAAATAAAATAATTATTTAAGTAAACCATTTCCCATACAGTACGGAACCCTGCGTGCGCGAGTCCTACTCGTATACTTGGCCGATTATTTTATGTCGACTAGGGAAGGTTCGTCAGGTAACTCAGTCAGGTAGTCGTATACGTTATTATAAAGCACTTTTTGTACGGTCCGTACCGAATTTGAAAAGGCGAAAAAAAATGCCGTTTCGTACAAAAAAGTAGGTATCTACGTGCTGGCCGGAGAGCTCCCGTGATTAAAAGGAACGATTCTAAAAACCTACTCAAAATCGAGAAAGAATGTATTCCATACATTTCGACAAGGGTGGATATCCTTGTCGAAATGTATGGAATACCTAGGTACATACTTTCTCCATTTTAGAGTGGGTTTTTAGAATCGTTCCTTTTAATAACGGGAGCTCTCCAGCCAGTTAATAAGAAACACGTAGATTTTATCATCAGCTAGGGCTAACACTTACTCCCACATTGAACTACTGCACGTACCTAGAGTCTAGGGCCAAATTGGCTGGTATGAAGCTGGGTATCCTGAACAATGTTAGGCGGTATTTCACACCGGGACAGTTGCTATTAGGTACTCTGTATCAAGCACAGATCCGTTCGTGTCTGGAATACTGCTGCCATATTTGGGATGGCTCGGCTAAGTATCAGCTCGAGGCCTTGGAATCGGTGGACCGGCGTGCTGTTCGGCTTATAGGTGATGAAAAGTTAGTTTCAAAAGAACTTCGTAGCCTGGAGCATCGCCGTAGGGTTGCGAATCTGTCCATTTTTTATAGGATTCATTTCGGAGAGTGTGCATCTGAGCTGCACGACCTTATCCTACCATCCCCTTTTTACTAAGTGCAGGACAAGTAGGACAACGCCACATTACCACCCCTACACTTTCGATATTCCTTCGATACGTACGAAGCGATTTGACTCAATATTTCTGATTCATACCGCCAGGGTATGGAACAGTTTTTCAACGTCAGAGTGAATAGGTATCTTCTAGGTCTGCATGCTTCATCCTCGACCACAACGTCGCTTACCGTTAGGCGAATTGGTTTTTGAGAAAAGCGCGATAAAAGAAAATTATTTCATTTTTCTTGTGACTTCAACACTATTGTACAAACATGGTTTATACTAAAATAAAGAAAAAAACACAGAATATTAACTGTGAACGGTATCCATAACCTATTGACCATAACCATGTTGTTAGCGAGTGACTCGTGAGTCGCGAACGTGCGTCACTCGTCGTGCTGTTTCTGAAAGCCTTTATAAACCTCGCACACGATGTCTTTTTAAACATTAGATATAATTAGGTTCTTTATTTTATGTCTATATATTTACAGTCATTGAACTACAATAGCCTTTTAGGTAGCTCATATCTCAATGAGCACACTAACAGACTTGCACTAAAAAAATATAGGGAGACTACACGTTTTACATTACATATTTTATTAAGGTATTTATTTATCTATCATGTTACGATATTTCAGTGTGAATCATCTGTGAGATATTTTAGCTAAAGTACAATTTTAATATTATAATAGCCGTAAATCTTAAATAATGTTAATCTAAGCCCTTAATATACCTAAATGACTTAAAATAGAATGTTGTCAAGCTAAGCCTCTGTAACAAACTAACAACGGATTCGGGCTATAGCTAACTGTACCTGTACCAGCCTTTTTTTAATAGTCCACTGCAGGACGTAGGCCTACCCGCGAAGGGTGATTGGGTCATATCCACCACGCTGGCCCAGTGCGGGTTGGTGGATTCACATACGCCATCGAATTTCTTCTACGGACGTATGCAGGTTGCCTCACGATGTTTTCCTTCACCGAAAAGCCAGTGGTGTTAAATTCCGTACATAAATTCCAAAGAACTCATTGGTACGCGGCCGGGATTGAACCCACGACCTCACGATTGTAAGGCGGGTGTCATTACCGCTAGACCACCACGGCATAGCTAACTAGCTGTGCCCTATCGTTTTTCGATTTCTTTACTAATATTAAGTATTGTAACAACGTAATCTTTTCAACATCCTTCTTAACATCACAACTTGGCATGGTTTAACCCTATTAAGAATAAAGTGAAGGCGTTATAGTCTCGAATTCGAAGAAAAAATCTATCTACAACAAAAGTTTTTATCACGATGCGTTGGGTCCACTAAAACCTTTCTTAGTAGTTAGGATCAGAATATTATCCTTCTAAAAGGCTTACTCAGGCCTCGAGCAAAAGTTATACCAAGATAGCGCAGCGGACACCAGACCTATTTTGCGTACGAGTTGATATTGATTCTATGTAAAAGGTTTGGGTTGTCTTGGATTTATTTAAAAAGGTTTCAGGAACTGGTACTGCATATTTACCTATACAAATGTATTATACCTTACTTGGGTTTTGGTATTATTCAAGAAACGATTTTGAAATTGCCGGCCCTCCTATACATACCTACATAAATAATTAAACGTGGTTAGATTTTATGACCGCATTAATATACTTACCATTAAAATGTACTTCGAAAAAATCTACTTGTGGGATTCGTTCCGATATTTTAATGAGTTACTACCCATTAATATTTAGTTTACTTAATTAGTTTAACTACAACAAAATACAATAGGTACTACTTTATATGCTAAAACTACCTACACTACTACTACTACATAAAAAGCATTGGATTACTTTTTTGAAACTATTTACCAAAAAAATAAAGTTATTCTACTTAAAACTCAATGGAAAGTACCTAATCAAAGAAAAAATAGGAAATATTCCATCAATACTTTTCTAAACAGAGATAGACAGACACACTGATACTGATAACAGAGTGGAGACCACGTACCGGCAAGCGCAGCGTAGGACGTCCACCTGAGAGGTGAACAGATGATCTTATCAAGACCGCAGGATCACGCTGGATGCAAGCTGCTTCCAACCGGTCTTATTGAAGATCCATAGGGGAGGTCTACGGACAGTCTAGCAGTGGACGTCATAATTAAGGCTGATCATTGGATGGATGGAATATAACATTAAAATATACTTAGAAAACTAAGTACCTACTTGTGGGATTAGTACCGATATTTTGTTAAATATTTGGAACTATTTATCAAAAAGAATAAAATTATTCAACATAAAACTCAATGGAAAGTAAGTAAGGCCAAGAGGACTCGCGCACGCAGGGTTCCGTACTGTTTGGGAGCTTTCTAGCTATAACGGTTTATGAGAAACAGCCTGGTGACAGACAGACAGACGGAGAGACGGATACCGGAGTTTTAGTAATAGGGTCCCGTTTTCACCCTTTGGGTACGGAACCCTAAAAACGTAGGAAATATCCCATCAACACTTTTCTAAACTGAGATAAAGATCGCAGCAGCTTGAAATTGAAACAGTAAAATGTGATTTTTATGTGCAGATGGCCGCAAAATCGAACCAAGCGGCGCGTGTCATGCAAGAGCACATCAGCCTGACTCGCGGCGACGTAGTCTGCGTGTTCATGCCCAACTGTGCCGAGTTCGTGTGGACGTGGCTCGGCATGGCCAAGGTCGGCGCTGTCTCCGCACTCATCAACAGCAACCTGCGCCACAAGCCGCTGCTGCATTGCATCCAGGCCGCTAAAGCGAAGGCGATCGTCTACTCGGAACAACTCGCTAGCTGTAAGTATTCTTTACTTTTATTGTAAAACGCACGTGAAAAGAATAGGAGGAGCAGTACAGTAACGTATTAGCAATAGAGAGAGATCAAATCTTAAATAAAAAAAAAACCTTGAAGTGGAGTCCCTCCGCGCGGAAGAAGTAAAACTTCGACGCAACAGTGCTTTCATACCTCCTCCATGGTAGCGTTAAACGTTTACGCAACCTTGTTGGAAGTCGCATTAGAAGTTTCACTTCAATATAGCTCGAAGGACCAACACTGTTGTTGAAGATTCGTGTTGTAATTCGATGTCTTCTAAGACTCAATTTATCGATTTTGAACTATCAAAATCGTTACTCTTGATTTATCTCTAGCATGAATTGGTATAAAAATTTCATCTAGATTCCGTTGACTCGCCATCGAATCGAGTAAGTACATGACAAGATATTGTATCGAATTGGGATCTATTTCTCGTCGACAAAGTAAATAAAATCGTCCTGTGAGTAATCAGTATCGTGGCGAATAAGTTCTAATCGTATAATAAAATCATTTTCCCCCAGCACTGCCGTTAGATAAGTATTTGGTCGCGTCGCAGTAATACGTAGTCATTTTTTTTAGGGCTCCGTACCCAAAGAGTAAAAACCGGACCCTATTACTAAGACTCCGCTGTCCGTCCGTCTATCTGTCTGTCACCAGGTTGTATATCATGAACCGTGATAGCTAGAACGTTGAAATTTTCACAGATGACGTATTTCTGTTGCTGCTATAACAAAAAATACTAATAAAATTTAAGGGGGGCTCCCATACAACAAACTTGATTTTTAGCCGTTTTTCGCTCGATATTAATAACGGTGACACGTTTCACTTAAAAAAGCGTTGGTGAACTCGGGTCTTAGAGTTTCGACCACCTCGAATAACCACTTACTGTAGCTATATTTATTTCTACTTCACACTTTCATCGATTTTTCAACAACGCTACGACATTGAGCTAAACACCATGTGGTATGTAGGAATACTATACTAATGATTAGTAGTATATTGGAATACTCGTGAGAAATACTCCACTTGTGTCCTCCACCACACACCACCAATAATTTCATCGATCAGCGGGAGACTTCTACCGTAGGTACTTGTCTAATTCGCATAGACAGGTACCGATCACGGAACAATGGAATAGATACAGAAATAGTTAATCTTCGACGTGGCCAGTAACTGGGTCAGTTTACACGCGACGATAGGGAGCATTTGTAATTCATTACAATAGATAGGTACATATTTGAATACAACGGGACATTATTTAAGAGCCGACTTGTGTACCTATTGTTGAAAGATGATTTTCGCTGGGGTTGTTCCGATGTTGGTTTCCGGATAATGGATCGTGGAATTTTAGTCTCTTTGGTCACTCTTTCGGTGGCTAGAAATGAATGGTGATATTGATAATAAATAATAGATTGCGCTAAAAATCGCTGGTAGCTATTACACCGCCAGTTAAAGAGGATGCAAGGAAACGAGATAAATAAATAAATAAACATTTGAGGACATCTTACGATTACGACCCCAAACTAAGTAAAGCTTGTGATATGGCTGCCTGATATACTACATATACATATTTTTAAATACATACTTATATAGATAGTAACTAAATAACACCCAAACACAGAGCAAACACATATGTTCGTCAACAGTTAGGGTCACTATTAACCACTGAGCCACCGAGGCAGTCATTGATGGAAAGATTTAGTTTACGATAGGATACCACTGAAGAAGCGTACTTAGTGCGGGATAGAATTCAATGGAAAAGGTCGGACGGAGGCCTATGCCAAGAGGCACATTCTATTAATATTGGGATCAATGTTCATCATTTTCATCTATGTATCTATCTCCCCTCTCGTAAAGTTCAATATCGTATACAGTCTATCTACAGGGATATCTGCTTACCCTGTTCCTACTAAGCCGAAACGGGGTGATTAAGACCATAATTGTGAACAACTTTTACTATAGGGCCAACCCGGAATTATAGAAAAAAAAAACATCTGTTCCATACAAAGCAACTCGCAATCGGACAAAATGTATGAAACAGCTGTTTTGTTTTTGCTCGAATTCCGGGTTGGCCCCATTGTAAAAGTGCTTCATAATGATGGTCTCAATTACCCCCTTTCGGCGTAGTACACCACTTCTGGATAACCCTGTATAACTAGAATTAATTTCGCAGCTATCGAGGAGATCCGCGACCAGCTGCCGCCCGAGCTTAAGCTGTTCCAGCTGTACGGCGAGAGCGGGCCTGGTGTGCTGGATCTGGGGGCTGAAATGGACCGTCACCCCCCGGACTACCCCGTGGTGACCGACAAGCCGCGCTACAAGGACACGCTGCTCTATATCTACACCTCAGGCACCACGGGCATGCCTAAGGCCGCCGTTTTACCCAATTCCAAGTGAGCATCTTAATAAACGGACACTTTTTAGGGTTCCTTACCCAAAGGGTAAAAACGGGACCCTATTACTAAGACTCCGCTGTCCGTCTGTCTATTACCAGGCTGTATCTCATGAACGGTGATAGCTAGAACGTTGAAATTTTCACAGATGATGTATTTCTGTTGCCGCAAAAAAGTACTGAAACTATAACAACAAAAATACAAAATATTTTTAGTATTTGTTGTTATAGCGGAAACAGATGTTTTTTCTATTGAAAAAAAAAATACTTAAGAGGAGTTCCCATACATCAAACGTGATTTTTAGCCGTTTTTTGCTCAATATTAATAATTGTGACAGGTAGATGCTTGAAATATTCACAGAATATTAAGTTATAATTATATGCCCTTCAAAATTAAATAATTTAATTAAAATATATTAAGGGGGGCTTCCATCCGGTACGGAACCCTTCCTGCGCGAGTCCGACTCGTACTTGGGCGATTATTTTATTTTTTGAACTAGACTAGACCTTATGAATAAATTGAAATTTGGAATCATCAAGGCAAAAAAGAATAATCACAAATTGTGACTTGTCCTTATCTGTATTAGAGTGTAGAGAGCGAATATCAATGTGATATCAATGTTTTAGACCAAGTGGTACACCCACAAGTAGCTTGCTTCCTTTGTTAGGTGTAAGCTTTTATTTAACTTGCAATGGATGTATGTATAGATAAACTACGATAACATGGCGCGCCCCTCCAAAATTCAAAACGTTTGAAAGTATTTGTGAAAGTATTTACAACGCGCCATCACGCATGTATGCGTACTGATACGGCCCTCAAACAACTGGTCGAGCTAGCAAATCCAAGGATTAGTTGCTCGTTAGACATTTAAACACTACACACATTAAAACAATAATGTGGAGGGGCGCGCCATGTTATCGTAGTTTATCTCTACCCTATGTAAGTTCAGATGGAATCTCGCAAGTTAAATTTGACCAACTTCCCGGTTTCCGATTGAGCTAACATTTTGCACGTGTTAGATCAGGGTTAAAAGAGGCGGTTACTTTATCTATTTTCTACCAAAATATCACTGTTAGGATGGAAATCTTACTTTAAACTAATGCAGCAACCCTGATTCTAATATAATAACAAAGAAACTCTTCAATCTGATCCTAAAATGTTCGTGAGGGTACTTGTCTAATGTTCAGGATTCTAAATTAGTAAAGTAAACAAGTAGGTAAGTATTATTTGTTTATTCATATACTTCATGGGTCCCTCGAGGGTACCACCATGTATTGCAATAATTATGCCACGTTCGCAAGGCCCTAGACGTTTTGAGAAGAAGTGGCAAGAAACTCAAGACGCCATCAGTATAATCTTTTGATCAGTCACCTTAATTTAGATATTACACAAAGTACTTAACTTTAGCAACATGGCGACGTCCACTCGACTTGGCTTCGAATATAAAAGTACCGACACTCAGCATAACTAGCTAAGCAAGACTCCAACGTTATTATCAGAATACCGGGAGAACACTAAGAGAGATTCAAAGATACTAAGAGATATTAAGGGACGAAGCCGCGCCAACAGACTGTTTTATACTGATTTCACAAGCTTCCACCATGCCTTACCACCACTGCTCGATGTAAATATTACTAACAACCAATAGGGAACGAGCAAGATGGCGGGCACGGTGGTAGCTTCCATTTTACACAATTGTTAAACATAAAATCATCTTAAACTGTATTTCATACCTATTAGAATTATTAGAACAATTATTGATACGTTTCAAGTAATCTATAACATTATGAAATCACAGTATTAAATAAATGGTATATGTAAACAACAATGGCCGACATTCGGAAGTCATGATTTAGTTACCAATAAGTCTTATATTACTTAATACATCTTGTAATCGTTATTAAATTAAATATTATAATAACATTATTATTCTAACACGGCCAGCCTGACAGTACTTCGTCCTCGAAGTACATACAACCTCATCTCCACCATTACACTACAATAAAACTTAATATCATATTGTATTGTTGATGACATATTATTGTGTTTATTTTTTTTATTTCATATCATATTTTACTATTCTATTGAGATGAAACTTCTAATGCGACATCCAACAAGGTTGCGTTATAAGTTAAATTAATAAGTTAGATTTAGTTTAATTTAGAAGTTAAATTAATCAAACAAAAACCAAAACACCTCGTCCATCGACGGAGAAAGTAAATACCGCGGGCTAACTTGACGCCAACGCCATCTACCTCTAGTTAAGAGTTAACTACTAAATTTCACTTCTTCCGCGCGGAGGGACTCCACGCACAATTTTTATTTTTATTTTCGATGTCAAATGATCTCCCACTCAAACCATCCAATGATTACGTGGAGAACATCTAACAAATCAATCACAATTTTATTATTTGTAGGATCCGTTAACAAAGCCTTTTATTTGTTTATATTTTAAAGAATAAAATCTTAATTTCAAGTACCCTCAATATTTTTTCAGCACCTTTAAAAATTGGTTTGCATTATCTCGACAAGATATAAATAATTTGTTATTTTTCAGAATGTCAATAAATCAACTGATACACACCTAATTCTGCATCATTAAATAGGAGATCTTAGTCAAGTCATTTCAGTCAAAGTAACACACAGTTCACCCTTCATAAACTTTTTCCGGCCATACAGAACCATTCCATATTTAGCCAGCATTTCAAACTTTCCAATTTCTCATTCCACTGTGACACTGTGTTCTTAATATTGTAGTCAACAGATTTCCCAATAATGAAGCAGCTATGTGAATCAGCTAACTATTGTTTGCATTTTATTTTTCACTTTTCTCGTTTTACTGAAGGTTTACGTCTTTTTCAGACCGCTCGGTTATTCTGACACATTTATAACCAGTTGTCTTTCAAACTTCCCAATATATATATTTGTGTAGTATGTATGGTCTTATGTCGTTAGATAAAAATAATTACAAAATGAACAGAAACTTTCTGCAATATTTTTTAAGCAAAATTCTTCTGGTTTTGTCAACTGATCCCACATTACAAAATAGACAAATTATGCAAAACATTTTCTAATTATATATAACAGGGCTCAGCCCCTTACCTCCTTTATCGTCAGAGCACTGTATTCACTTCACTATTTTAGTGATACACTTCACTATTTCACTGATTCACTTTACTTGGCCAGGAAGCCCAGTAGTTCTGGGACCTGGAGCCCCGCGGCAGAATTTCCCAGGCAATCATTGCCAGGAAATCGAGTAGCCGCTGCACAGGCAGCCTTTCAGCATGGATATGCAAAAAGCTTGTCGGGATTCTCTGAAATACAATGAACGGCATTAATGTGGGTCTTTCGGCACCACTTCTGATGTTAGATCAGGGTTAAAAGAGGCGGTTACTTTATCTATTTTCTACCAAAATATCACTGTTAGGATGGAAATCTTACTTTAAACTAATGCAGCAACCCTGATTCTAATATAATAACAAAGAAACTCTTCAATCTGATCCTAAAATGTTCGTGAGGGTACTTGTCTAATGTTCAGGATTCTAAATTAGTAAAGTAAACAAGTAGGTAAGTATTATTTGTTTATTCATATACTTCATGGGTCCCTCGAGGGTACCACCATGTATTGCAATAATTATGCCACGTTCGCAAGGCCCTAGACGTTTTGAGAAGAAGTGGCAAGAAACTCAAGACGCCATCAGTATAATCTTTTGATCAGTCACCTTAATTTAGATATTACACAAAGTACTTAACTTTAGCAACATGGCGACGTCCACTCGACTTGGCTTCGAATATAAAAGTACCGACACTCAGCATAACTAGCTAAGCAAGACTCCAACGTTATTATCAGAATACCGGGAGAACACTAAGAGAGATTCAAAGATACTAAGAGATATTAAGGGACGAAGCCGCGCCAACAGACTGTTTTATACTGATTTCACAAGCTTCCACCATGCCTTACCACCACTGCTCGATGTAAATATTACTAACAACCAATAGGGAACGAGCAAGATGGCGGGCACGGTGGTAGCTTCCATTTTACACAATTGTTAAACATAAAATCATCTTAAACTGTATTTCATACCTATTAGAATTATTAGAACAATTATTGATACGTTTCAAGTAATCTATAACATTATGAAATCACAGTATTAAATAAATGGTATATGTAAACAACAATGGCCGACATTCGGAAGTCATGATTTAGTTACCAATAAGTCTTATATTACTTAATACATCTTGTAATCGTTATTAAATTAAATATTATAATAACATTATTATTCTAACACACGCATATGTAAGTATTTCGCGTGACAACAATATGGTACCATGGAGCTGATCTGATGATGGAGTCGGAAGGTGGCCATAGGAACTCGAATCCTGTACTTAAAAAGATAGACCCGTCGTGTTTGGGATTGTTTTACTTGTCATGGCTAGCACTCTGCTGCTACATGATATCCAGGATCTCAAAAGCTTGTATTTAAAAAGTAATATTTATTTAGTAATTTATTTAGATTATTATGAAGTACAGAGGAAGTAAAACATTTTACAAAATATACATATTGATTATATTTTCCTATAAGGAAGTGATCCGCATAATACTTACGTAATTTGTGGTTTTGATTTCATAGGTAGGTTTATTAGAACATCATTTAACTATGAACATGCGTACAGCTTATTATCTTAATGTTAGTTGATTTCCTTATGGGTAATCCTTCCTGTTATTTCTGATTTTATCCACTTACTGAAATCCCAGAACATGTTTTCTGTTGTACCTATTAAAGACATTATATTGTCTACACTAGTCGTATGTCTCATTTCCTGATGCAAAAATAACATTATATTTACCTACCTAACCTACCTATTTATAATTTTATTGTACTTAATTGACAGCTTTTTAAATCTATCTTCTACACGTTTCCCTATCTGCATCTAATAAAATTACCAATTTAATTAGGTATATAGGAATTAATTATTTAATTATACACCTACATATGTATTTAACTAATTCGGTAATTTTATTGGTGGGATCTGAATTTGTGTCGGCCGCATGTATATTTTTTAGAATAAAATCCATTGTTTGCCAAATATTTAAATATTTTTGCGGAGAATGATTTATTAATTATCTAATTAATTGAAATTCCTAGTACTCACAATAGAATTTAGATTACGGATATAAACGGAGGTATTATTTTAATACACCGTACCCAAATAATAGTTATAAAATTACCATCAATACCTATGTAATTCTGGTCAAGATATTTATCTACGATGAGATAGCTGTAGTTATTATTTAAATTAACCCTTTTTATTGATGGTTTGGAGCGTGTCCATCGTGTGCTTAGTTTTTAGTACTAGATACGCGTTACAAAAATATTATAGATACCTACAGGATTATCTTAAATTGGTGTAGGTACTAAGTCAAAAAAAGGTGATTCAGACCATCGTTATGGACACCTTTTACCATGGGGTCAACCCGGATTTCGAGAAAAAAAACTGTTCAAATATTTTGTCGATTCCGAGTTGCAATTTTGTATAAGTAAATATATAAATAAATATTTGTGTTCCTACTAAAAAGTCTGGGTCCCGTAATCCAGACTACGACGTGTTCCGGATTTACTTGCATACTCTTGAGCACGTCTAAGCCGATTCCTTATTGAAAATTTAATATTTCGCAGATACCTGCTAGTGGTGGTGGCGACGGTGCACATGCTGGGGCTGGACTCTTCTGACGTCATGTACAACGCTCTGCCGCTGTACCACACGGCGGGCGGGCTGGTGGGCACGGGCGCCGCGCTCGTCGATGGCATCCCCTCCGTGCTGCGCGCCAAGTTCTCCGCCTCCAACTTCTGGACCGACTGCATCAAGTACAACTGCACGGTACGTGTGCTAGGTATATGACGTCATGTAGCACGGGCGCCGCGCTCGTAGACGGTATCCCCTCCGTCTGCATCAAGTACAACTGCACGGTACGTGTGCTAGGTATATGACGTCATGTAGCACGGGCGCCACACTCGTCGACGGTATCCCCTCTGTGCTGCGTGCCAAATTCTCCGTCTCCAACTGTGGACCGACTGCATCAAGTACAACTGCACGGTACGTGTGCTAGGTATATGACGTCATGTAGCACGGGCGCCGCGCTCGTCGACGGTATCCCCTCCGTCTGCATCAAGTACAACTGCACGGTACGTGTGCTAGGTAGATGACGTCATGTAGCGCGGGCGCCACGCTCGTCGACGGCATCCCCTCTGTGCTGCGTGCCAAATTCTCCGTCTCCAACTGTGGACCGACTGCATCAAGTACAACTGCACGGTACGTGTGTTATATGACGTCATGTAGCGCGGGCGCCGCGCTCGTCGACGGCATTCCCTCTGTGCTGCGTGCCAAATTCTCCGCCTCCAACTTCTGGACCGACTGCATCAAGTACAACTGCACGGTACGTGTGCTAGGTATATGACGTCATGTAGCACGGGCGCCGCGCTCGTAGACGGTATCCCCTCCGTCTGCATCAAGTACAACTGCACGGTACGTGTGCTAGGTAGATGACGTCATGTAGCGCGGGCGCCACGCTCGTCGACGGCATCCCCTCTGTGCTGCGTGCCAAATTCTCCGTCTCCAACTGTGGACCGACTGCATCAAGTACAACTGCACGGTACGTGTGTTATATGACGTCATGTAGCGCGGGCGCCGCGCTCGTCGACGGCATTCCCTCTGTGCTGCGTGCCAAATTCTCCGCCTCCAACTTCTGGACCGACTGCATCAAGTACAACTGCACGGTACGTGTGCTAGGTATATGACGTCATGTAGCACGGGCGCCGCGCTCGTCGACGGTATCCCCTCCGTCTGCATCAAGTACAACTGCACGGTACGTGTGCTAGGTAGATGACGTCATGTAGCGCGGGCGCCACGCTCGTCGACGGCATCCCCTCTGTGCTGCGTGCCAAATTCTCCGTCTCCAACTGTGGACCGACTGCATCAAGTACAACTGCACGGTACGTGTGTTATATGACGTCATGTAGCGCGGGCGCCGCGCTCGTCGACGGCATTCCCTCTGTGCTGCGTGCCAAATTCTCCGCCTCCAACTTCTGGACCGACTGCATCAAGTACAACTGCACGGTACGTGTGCTAGGTATATGACGTCATGTAGCACGGGCGCCGCGCTCGTAGACGGTATCCCCTCCGTCTGCATCAAGTACAACTGCACGGTACGTGTGCTAGGTATATGACGTCATGTAGCACGGGCGCCACACTCGTCGACGGCATTACCTCTGTGCTGCGTGCCAAATTCTCCGTCTCCAACTACTAGGCCAACTGCATCAAGTACAACTGTACGGTACATACGAGTACTTGTTCAAAATATCATGTCCACGTGTACCACAAAATTTTCTTGGTTCCTTCATAGCGTCAAAAATTATATGTTAGTGTATTTTGTTTTTGTAAATGATGTGTAAGTAACTGGTGCACAGCACAGCATTAAAATAGATGTGTGTATATTCCAGGTGGCACAATATATCGGCGAGATGTGCCGCTACCTGCTGGCGCAGCCGGCGCGCAGCTCGGACTCGGCGCACCGCGTGCGCATCATGGTCGGCAACGGCATGCGCCCCGCCATCTGGCAGCAGATCGTCGACAGGTACCTACTGTACAATACATACATTGATACCAAGTATACTAAGCGCCACACAAATCGGCGGATGGGAAGTATGCGCAGAACGCTGCGCAAAAGCCGAAAAATAGGTATGCGCGGGACCCAGGGTGACGAGTCGCCAGGGCAGAGTGTATCCCATCTGGGGCACACCCGCCCGCCGACCTCATGCCTCCGCGCGCTCCCTACGCCCGTGCTCACCACTACGACACGCGTCATCGGTATTGTGCACACATGCGCAATAATTAGCAAATCACGACGAAGTGTCATCTGCGGCTAACTTCTCATTTGCCGACTTGTGTGGCGCTTAGCATAGAAGTTGAGAAGTTTATTTAGAAGAAGTTTGTTTATTTACTAGAAAATTTACAATGAAATACACAAATACAATAATGTTTAATACCATAGTTGTGAGATAAAGCTGAGTGAATTCATGGTAAGGCAAGTATACAGTGGTGCAGTGAACCCCAAACTAAGCACGTGTCTTGTGTCTTGGGGCTCGAGTGCGAAATTCCAAGTAGATGGAGAAATTGAAATAAGTAAACTGGGTGGTCGTCCAATGTGGATGATGATAGGATAACCGCCCACAAAGGAGTACTCCACCGGGCGAGGTGTTGTACTCGGAATAACTATGGCTATCCGACAGAGTAACATTAGGTCTTGATTATGGTTCGGTCGCAAAATTTCGTTTGCGCGACGTAGAATTCTGGTTCGGCCGTCGCTGTAAATTTCGTTTGCGTGATGCAAAATTCGGGTTGTGATTGGGACGCGCGTCGTAACGGCTTGTGATTGGCTGACGGGCGGCGCGTGTTGTTAGTGGCGCCATCATGTAGCGCAGTTAGTCGCTACATAAGTACCATGGAAACATAAAAAATTAATAGTGAACAAAAAAGTGGGGATCCGCAAAATATGGTACACCGGAGAGCCACGATATTATTAACCTTTTGAACACCAAAGTGGGGATCCGCAAAATATGGTACACCGGAGAGTCACGACATTATTAACCTTTTGAACACCAAAGTCACCTACATGACAACATTTCCAGGCGCAAACGATGTATATTTTGTCTATAGTTGACAAATTACCGGCCCCCATGAAATAGCAAATTAAAATAAAATTGAGACGTGGCGATCAATAGTTTAATAAACGCAGAACTTTGGAGTAATTAGTCTGTTGTCTGTAGTTTAGTAATTTTAGTTCAATAGTAAAAGATAAAACCCGAACATACTCTAAAAAGTAACTTTGCGCTTATCGATCGTTGATCGGCTCGGCAGCTCCAAATCCAGGGTTTTTTTCAAGTGGAGACAATTTTTTAACATTTTCACAATTAAACTGAAGGGACAATTTCATCTCAGGCCAATACTAACACTCGGACCCACCCTTTGGATATAGACTTATGAACTATGACATTTCCATTTCGTTCAATAAGGGCACTGTTCCATTTTTGTCTAAATTGCTTTAGATAGTGCGGGAAACGTTTTTTTGATAAAACTTGCGTAAGCCCATAACAAGAACTAATTAATATTTTTATACAACAAAAAAATTAGAAAATTGCCGTTATAATGCAGTCGAAAAGTTTATACACACTATTTTATGAATGAAAGACCTGATATAGCATTTGCTGCTGTCGTTCGTTATCATGAATAAGAAGAGAATTAACTATTCAATTGGGACTTAGTATCAACGCTATACGCAATCGTATTCAACAATAGTCATTCATGTCGCTTGCATTATTGTCTCATTGTTTCGTATATAATGTGTACCTACCACATTCGTATTACATACATTTTAATGATAAACGTTTCTATTGCTACAGGTTCAAAGTGCCCCAGATCAATGAAATATACGGTGCAACGGAGGGCAACGCGAACATAAGTGAGTGCTTCATACACAATTCATTATCTTATTACTATTGTTGTAACATTACACACGGGCGCGTTCTCGATAACTTTGTACTCTGGACTTTACTCACAAATAAAACGACAAGACTTATAAAATATAAATAAAGGTGTAAATAGCACGATTAGCTAAGTAGGTATGTTAATATTTACCAGTAAATATTGGTTATATCGAGTAACATTAAAAAAACATTAGGTTTTGCTAAATATCTATTATTTACTCATTAGTAGGCACCTATCCAATACCTATTTCAACACCGTCATCCTCGAGGGCATCACGCCAGAAGCATGGAACAGAAGCGTGGTGGTGTTGTTTTTCAAGAAAGGTGACAACACCTTATTGAAGAACTACAGACCCATCTCGCTTCTGAGCCATGTTTATAAGCTGTTTTCAAGGGTCATTACGAACCGTCTCGAGCGCAGGCTTGATGACTTCCAGCCTTCCGAACAAGCCGGTTTCCGAAAGGGCTTTAGCACCATGGACCACATTCATACGCTGCGGCAGGTTATACAGAAGACCGAAGAGTATAACTTGCCACTTTGCTTTGCTTAGCGTTTGTGGACTATGAGAAAGCCTTTGATTCGGTCGAGACTTGGGCTGTGCTCGAGTCTCTCCAACGATGCCGTATTGACTATCGGTACATCGAAGTGTTGAAGTGCTTGTATAATAACGCCACTATGTCGGTCCGAGTACAAGAAGAGAGTTCCAAGGCGATCCCTTTAAAAAGAGGCGTAAGACAGGGAGACGTCATTTCTCCGAAACTGTTTACGGCTACTTTGGAGAACGCCTTCAAGCTCCTGGAATGGAAAGGATTCGGCATCAATGTCAATGGCGAATACCTCACTCACCTTCGGTTTGCCGACGATATAGTAGTCATGGCAAAATCGATGGAAGAGCTCAGCACGATGCTCGAAAGCCTCAATCGGGTTTCCCAACAGGTGGGTCTTAAGATGAACATGGACAAGACGAAAGTCATGTGTAATTCCCATGTTGTACCCACCCCGATCTCTGTTGGGAACTCGGTTCTTGAAGTCGTTGACTCGTACGTCTACCTAGGACAAGTAGTACAGTTAGGTAGGTCCGACTTCAAGAAAGAGGCCAATCGCCGAATCCAACTCGGCTGGGCAGCGTTCGGAAAATTGCGTAGCGTCTTCTCGTCCGACATACCTCAGTGCCTCAAGTCGAAAGTTTTTGACCAGTGTGTGTTGCCAGTGATGACTTATGGCACAGAAACGTGGTCTCTCACTATGGGCCTTATTAGTAAGCTCCAAGTAGCCCAACGAGCTATGGAGAGGGCTATGCTCGGAGTCTCTCTGCGAGATCGAATCAGAAATGAGGAGATCCGTAGAAGAACCAAAGTTACCGACATAGCCCAACGGATTGGCAAGTTGAAATGGCAATGGGCAGGGCACATAGCGCGGAGGACTGATGACCGATGGGGTCGGAAAGTTCTCGAGTGGAGACCACGTACCGGCAAGCGCAGCGTAGGACGTCCACCCACAAGGTGGACGGATGACCTCATTAAGACCGCAGGATCGCGCTGGATGCAAGCCGCTTCCAACCGGTCTTATTGGAGATCCATAGGGGAGGCCTATGTCCAGCAGTGGACTTCTTATGGCTGATGGATGGATGGATAGGCACCTATCTACATATGTTTTTAATAGTGATATTATCTAATGAGTAGGTAAGTATAATAAAGGTTTGGAAAACACGAATAGATAAAATTTATATAAAGAAATGGTTATTTGTTATACAAGAGTGGAAAGTTGCTTTTTAACCGCGTGCTCAATTTTGATGACCGAGCAAGCGAAGGACTCTAAAAAATTCAAAATTAGAATCTTGAGCGTTAGCGAGGGAATCAAAAGAGCAAATGGTGAAAAATCTTTGCACTCTAGTGCAACACGTAACTTTTCATCCCACCTCAGCGAGGAAATAACTAAAGTCGTCTACATATCGTACTGTTTCAAATACTTCTCGCGTGATTGTTGAGGGAGAAAGCTCATTTGCGCATTATTAATAGTTTCAGTAAAATTAGTGATTCTAGTGACGAGGAAGTTTATTTGACGCCAACAGATAATGCGCAAATTAATGAGATTTCTCCCTCAACGATCACGCGATCAAAATTGAGCACGCGGTTAAAAAGCAACTTTGCACTCTTGTATAACAAATAACAATTAAGTATCTATAATAAGTATTATCGAGCCATTTAGTTAGTGGTGGCAGTTGGTGACACGCATTTTAGTTTAGTTTTCACTAAAATAGGTTTAGTCCTGTCAAACTAGGCTTTGGTATTCGGATGTCTACACGATTAAACTATTTTTTTTTATGTACTTAACAGTACTAAAGTAAACCTTAAACAAACAAATATGTAACTAGCATATGTTTGTGATTATGCCTCAATGATTTACATGAGTGGTTGTGTGTGATGTTGCAGTAAACGTGGACAACACGGTGGGCGCGGTGGGGTTCCTGCCGAAGCTGGTGCCGACGTGGCTACACCCCATCGCGCTGGTGCGCGCCGACGAGACCGGCGCGCTCGTGCGCGGGCCCGACGGCTTGTGCATCCGCTGCCAGCCTAGTGAGTTTCCATCCATCTATCCATGAGCCGTAGTAAACTAAGCGTCACACAAATCGGCGGATGGGAAGTTATGCGCAGAACGCTGCGCAAAAAGCAATATATAAGTAGGTATGCGCGGGAGCCAGAGAGACGAGACGCCGGGGCACACCCGCCCGCTATCCTCATGCCTCCCGCGCGCTCCCTAAGTATTGTGCACACATGCGCAATAATTAGCGAATCACGGCAAAGTGTCATCTGCGGCTAACTTCTCATCCGCCGATTTCTGTGGCGCTTAGCATACGTCTAGTGCCGAACCAGCAGCGCGAGTACCGTTCTTATATGATCGTTAATTTGACATTTAAATTGCTAAAAATCGGTATTTTCATCATTGCAAGTACGAAACTATCTAGATATCGATCGGTTGTCAAATTTCGCTAAGGATCGTTAACGAGCTATCACGAATATGCAAGTATGAAATCGCTAAAGTGACATTTGAAATTGGCAAGGGGTGTCATTATAACGATTGCTTTATCGGGTTTTAAAACGAGCTCGGTATAACGCGCTGGCGAAATAAAAAGTGGCAAAAATGGATTTTGGCATTGTTTTGTTGCTCGAAGAAGTCGAAGAAGAGCGAAAAGCAAATAGGCATGACCTTTTGCTGCTTCGTCGTAACATGAGGGACGCCAATAATCCTATGGAACTAGGAGAAGAGCGCATCAGAACGCTTAATCGAATATAATGATAATTTAGGACTATGAGAGGATTTAGCGCTACGCGCTTTTTTTGATGTTTTTCGAGTTATTTTTGTTAGACAATGTTTAACAGTACAAATTGCACGGTTAAACAGTGTTTAAAGCGTGTTTAAGTTTGAGCGTTTTTGTGGTAAGGCAATATGTATACGTTTCTGACTAAATAACTTCCGCCTTACCACAAAAGTTTTAAGCCCGCTTTAGACAATGTTTAACAGTACTAATTGCACGGTAATCAGTGTTTAAAACATGTTTAAATCTTTTGTGGTAAGGCGGTATAAGTTTCTGACCAAATAACTTCCGCCTTACCACAAAAGTTTTACGCACGCTTTAGACATTGTTTAGCAGAACAAAATGCACTGTTAAACAGTGTTCAAAACGTGTTTAAATCTTTTGTGGTAAGGCGGCTTGTATCTAATATCGTTTACAAATCAAAAAAAAAAGACGCTCAAAACGATCGAACGAATAATCGATATGTTTAGTCTGTAGTAGCGATCGCTAGTAGCACTAGCATTCTTTTAGGCGCTTATTCTGTACATCAAAACTAACAACATTTATTAAATCTCAAAAAACATAAATGCTATTCCATACAAAAATATCGTTCACCCTCGACGAAATGTATGGAACAGCAGTTTTTTAGGGTTCCGTACCGAAAGGGAAAAACGGGACCCTATTACTAAGACTTCGATGTCCGTCTGTCTGTCACCGGGCTGTATCTCATGAACCATGATAGCTAGGCAGCTGAAATTTTCACAGATGATGTATTTCGGTTGCCGCTGTAATACGCAACAAATACTAAAAACAAAATAAAATAAATATTTAAGGCCCATAGAACAAACCTGAATTTTTAGACGTTTTTCGCTCTATATTAACAATGGTACCAGGTAGATGCTTGAAATTTTCACAGAATATTTAGTTTTATATTCCCTTCAATAATAAATAATAAAATTAAAATAAAATATATATTTAAGGGGGGCTCCCATACAGTACGGAACCCTTTTTTTTTTTTTTTTTTACCAGGGGAAATCTTTTAAAGATACCACCGCACCTCGAGGGCAGGCGGGTGGTTATGTGGGAGTCCTGCCGACTGGACAGTATACCCACCAAAACCCCTGGGTGTTCCGCCACTGCGCTTGGTGTCGGGGCTACGGGCACGCTTGCGCACTCCTCCGCGGCACCCGACAGCGCTGGCCCAACTCGGGCCCCACCACGGAGCTTCGGCTCCCGCCAGAATAACGATGTGCCGAACACCAGACACATCGTCATCCACCACCTGGGACCAACCAGCACTGGGCGTCAGACAGCACCCGTGTCCGACAGCCCTGGTCCCGATGCAACGGGTCAATTAAAGTGGCCCCGCGCCTGCCACTACGGCTGCAGAGGATAGGGAGAACGGCCGTCGCGATACCGACACTCCTCTTCCCCTGCAGCCCCACCGCCTCCGCCAACACGTTGGCGGCACCCGTTAGGGCCGCTAGCAGGACGGATAGACAGCGGCACACTCGCCGCCCGTCCATCCCGTCGCCGCCCCCGCCTCGATGGGCTCGGCCGCGGTATCGCGACGAGCGCGACACCGCAGTCCACCTCAGTCGACTTGCGACCTACTGGCCAGCCTCCGCACGGGCTTGTCTGGGCCCAAGACCCGGAGAGGCCGGCCCCACCTCGGGTTCCTCTTCGTTCACCAGGCTGGCGAGACCTGGCTACTAAGCCCCCCCGCCACGACAAGGCGGGAACCCACTCGGGGGGGACAGTACGGAACCCTCCATGCGCGAGTCCAACTCGTACTTGACCGATTATTTTAGTTTTGACAAAAGTCGCAGAACAAAAGTTTGTTAGTTTTGAAATATCTATATATATAAAAATAAATTGCTGTTCGTTAGTCTCACTAAAACTCGATAACGGCTGGACCGATTGGGCTAATTTTGGTCTTGAAATATCCATGGAAGCTAAGGGAAGGTTTAAACGGTGAGAAAATATAAAAATATAGTGAGTAAAACAATAAAGACATTCATTGAATTTTCCCATACAAAATGTTCCTGCATGTAAGAGTTGTGTTTGACAGTTGACAGATGGTGAGATGAAGTTGACCGGGGCAGCTAGTCTACTATATAAATATAAGGGGCATCTTACACACGGTCTCTGACCCCAAACTAAGCAACGCTTGTGATATGGCTGCCAGAGACTGACATCTATACCAATATTATAAAGAGGAAAGATTTGTTTTTTTTTGTTTGCATTGAATAGGCTCCGAAACTACTGAACCGGTTGTGTGGGAATCGAACCCTCGCCTCTTTAACCCAGAAGTCAGGGTCACTAACCACTGAGCCACTGAGGCAGTCATTCGAGGTGATGTACAAAATAAGCCCCTAAAAGGACGCTAATCTATTTCCAGTAACCCTGTATAATGTGTTTTGAAAAAAGTTTTTATAAATATCCCTTCTGTACCGAATATCACGTGATTTTTTTATACAATGGTACAATTCGCACTAACTATCTAACACCAAATTGGCGGATTCTGTAGTACAACAGTGCCTACAATGCGAATAGCGAGAGATATGTGGATTGTCAAATCGTCCCTCCCCCCGCCCTATGTAACGAAAATTTATTGAAACAAGTTTACCTACAATACAAATCAACTAATCTTGATGTGGATAACCGTGACCTCCTGGTGACTCGTATCATATGAATTTATATTGACGACTTTTTCAGACGAGCCGGGCATGTTCATCGGCCTGATAGCGCAAGGCAACGCGTCAAGGGAATACCACGGATATGTTGACAAGGTAACATAGTTATTAAAATTATAATCTATTTATTTAGTGCAATTTGCATTCCAAATAATGTAATACTAGCTTTTGCCCGCGGCTTTGCCCGCATGATATTATTTCCCTACCTTACCACCCTTAATAAATGAGGTGGAAAATAAAAAAACAAAAAAAATCGATTTGACATTTGTTCGATTCGACAGTTCTTTTTTAGGGTTCCGTACCCAAAGGGAAAAACGGGACCCTATTACTAAGACTTCAATGTCCGTCTGTCAGTCTGTCCGTCCGTCTGTCACCGGGCTGTATCTCATGAACCATGATAGCTAGGAAGCTGAAATTTTCACAGATGATGTATTTCTGTTGCCGCTATAACAATAAATACTAAAAAGAAAATAAAATAAATATTTAAGGGGGGCTCCCATACAACAACCCTGATTTTTCAGACGTTTTTCGCTCTATATTAATAATGGTAACAGGTAGATGCTTGAAATTTTCACAGAATATGTAGTTTTATATTCACTTCATTAATAAATAATAAAATTAAAATAAAATAAATATTTAAGGGGGGCTCCCATACAGTACGGAACCCTCCGTGCGCGAGTCCGACTCGTACTTGGCCGATTATTATTGACATATCTCGGAGCGCACGCTAGAATAGCTCCCAGATGGCAGAATTTTTCTAAAATTTACGCAATAGCATTATAATGTGTTATTCTGATATATAGCTATGTAATTGCAAAGTTTCATCTCAATCCGTTCAGGAGTTTTTGCGTGAAAGAGTAACAAACATCCATCCATCCATCCATACTTACAAACTTTCACATTTATAATATTACTAGGATATACAGGGTTATTGGTAATCAATTAGCATCCTTTTAGGGGCTTATTCTGTATATCAAAACTAACAACTTTTATTCTTCTACTTTTGTCAAAACTAAAAAAAAACAGCTGTCCCATACATTTTGTCAAGGGTTGACGATATTTTTCTATGGCACAGCATTTTTTTTTTTAGTTTTGACAAAAGTAGCAGAACAGATGTTGTTCGTTTTGATGTATAGAACAAGCCCCTAAAAATATGCTAATTAATTACTAATAACCCTGTAAATATCAATGGTACCAACGATATATATTTATTTCTCTTCTTACCTTCCATTTTATTAGGACCGATCTATCCAAATCTATTCAAATGCTAGGAGCATTTGAATATTATTATTACTAGAAATGTAAAATGTCATTCCACAAAAATGAGGAAATTCAATTTGGTACATACGCGGGGAGTTTAAAGTAGGCAAAGTATTGGCAACTCCATAGAGGTTTTGTTTTGCAAGCCCGTCCACAACCGCAACTTATCTCGAATATACTTAAGAAAACAAAGTGCATTAACCTTAATACATCTTGTTTATTCAAAGTTATTCTTGGTAGGTACCTAACTACCTATGCGTCACAATATAAAAAACATACGAGTAATTATGAATATTCCGGATCTGTGTGCTTAACACCGAGAGTAACGAAGTCAAATAAATAGCCCATAGAGACATAGCAGAGAAGACGCGCAAGAAGTCTCGCCGAGACTTCACTGCAAAGCACTGCAAATTACTAAAATCAAATCAAATATAATTTAATTCTCTTTTACTATACCTATGTCTAGTTTAAAAGTAAGGATCTCGCAAATAAGGCGCTAGCTTTATGCACCACGTAAAAAGAATTGCACGAAAGTAGATTTTCACATCTCCCGCGCGCTCCCATTCCCATTGTACTTAACTTATATTAAGATACGCAAATACGCGCCGTTCTGTTTTTAGGGTTCCGTACCCCAAGGGTAAAAACGACCTTTTACTAAGACTCCGTTATCCGTCTGCCTGTCTCTTTGTCACAAGACGGTATCTCATAAACCGGTGTGATGATGTACCTATTCCTATTGCCGCTACAACAACAAATACTGAAAACAGAATAAAATAAAATACTTATTTAATGAGAGCTTTTCGCCGTTTTTGCTCGATATTAATAAAGGCAATTGTTGCCTTTATTAATATCGAGCCGCTTGAAACATTTACAGAATATTTAATTGTAGGTGTATTCATTTGTAAAATAAATAGGTAAATAAATTAAATCAAGGGTACGGAATCCATCTTGCGCGAGTCCAACTCTCACTTAGCCGATTTTTATTAATTGTCGCTAATTTGCAGAATGTAATCGGTGTTTTTCTAGACGTGAACCGATATTATTTTACTGTGGCCATCCCCAAAATGGCGGAAATAAAATCTGTTGTTCCAAACTAAAAGTTCATCTAACATAGTCTAGACAAAATTTATGGAATTGCTGTTTGTTTTCGCGATTCCGATCTTGTTTTGCTCTCTTGAACATATTGTTCTGGCTCTCTCAACGCACATAAAATAGGTACACGCCTCTCTTTGAATATTGTGCACTGATGACTTATGAGTGCATCTCTATGCGCTCTGGTTACTTATTATTTATTTGTGACGACTTGTTTTGATGACTTAATTATTAATATTATACTATCATTTTATATTGTCATAACACCATAAGCTACGTATTATTGTTAATAACACAGATTGTCGAAATGTATAAATAGGCAGACGTTTGTCTGCTTATTTCTAATTAATTGTTACTTGATATAGGACAAGCCCCTCTATTAATTAATTAATTTTGTTGAGTAATAATTACTTTTGCGAAATTATTACTTTCAACTATTTGAAAATAAAATAAATAACCAATCAAACTGGGTCCTGCTGCTGACTTACTGTTGAAATCAATGTAAGGTAAGTTTCAATGTATTGTTGTGATTAATATTTAATTTTATGAAAATTTCTCGCACTGGGTTTAAAATTTTTATACTCAATGTTATGTCAGTTATGTAGATAGGTATATATTCAATTAATTACGCGAAGAGGTATATTATATATTTCCTGTGAGTGGAATATCATCATCTTCATACATGTACAGTTATTACCATCTTCATAATGTTTTAGGTAGAGTTTAAAGGTAAGACAGTTACACCCGCATAGTTTCCACTAATAGGCACTATTTTTACAGCGTGAGCCAGTTTTTATATTTTCCAACTGGTAGGTATCATACAGGGTAACTAGTAATTAATTAGCATCCTTTAAGTACTTTTCTGTACATCAAAACAAACCTCATTTGTTTTACTACTTCTTCAATTTCGTATTTATTTTACAAAATTGAAAAATAATTTGACAGGGCTAAACATAATTAACTCTATGTAAAAAGCGCGCGTGCCGCCACCTGCGTTACTTGGACCTCAGAGGAGAAACTGTGTAAATATGCAAACAAGTGTAAATATTAGTCAGGTATATAAAAATAATTATGTGTACATAATATTATACTGATTCCACTTTTTTAAATTATTTTTTTTGGGAAATTTGTTCATGTTTGGGAAAAGTTGTAGAACAAAAGTTATTGACTATAATGCCAGTGATTAGTTTATGAATAAAAGATGCTAATTGATTACCTACCAATAACCCTATATACTTAGATATAGAATATTGCTAATTTGATTTTGAGGTTCAGGACTCTTAAAATTATGTCTATCTGTACATATTTCTTTACTGGACATTTAATAAAGATGCTTTTATTACAGGTACCCGTGTAGTCGATAAACGATGACGGATTCCAGAAGCTCTGTTGCTCCACCGACATCTTTCAAAGCTAGAGTGCAGAAAATTATAAATTTAAATATTATTCCAACATTTGTGATCAAATATAAAAAAGGAAGACCTGACATTCAAATCTGGAAGAATTATGACCCGAGGCTACCGTCTGTTAAATTTTGGGTTCGAGGATCAGCAGATGCGTTAATTAACTATCTGAATAAAGAGAAATTACGTAATGACTCAAATAATCAGGAACTGGCTTTGTCCGCTAATGATTATGGAGTATCGCCTTCAACGTCTAACAACATAAATATTCCGATACCGTTAACTACATCGGCTGGTAGCCTTAACGACTTGAGGCAATCTACTCCGCCAGCGAATAGCCTAAATTTAAACGATAGGGACTCATCGAGGGTTTCGGCTGTTAACCTAAATAACGAAGGTACATCAGCTTCCTCTGCTATTTATCTAAATGACTTGAAACAATCTCCTTCGACGGCGGATAACCCAAACAAGCTGGGACTACCTCCGTCATCGTCAATTAACCTGCATTACAAAACCAACCCCGCTTCCTCGGCTAGTAATGCAAATAATCGAGGCTCGTTAACTTTATCAGCCAATAACATAAAAGGTCAGGGAAATCATACTTCATCGGATAGAATCACAAAAGATCAGGGACCTTCAATTTCATCAACTCAAGACATTAATGATCTAGAATCATCAATTTTATCGGGTCACGACATTAAAACGTCACGTCACCACGTTATCCCGGGTGATACACTTCGCGACGCTTTTACGTACATGTTGTCAAATCAGGAAACTTGGCCCTGTATGGTGGAGATGTTGAATGCAGCGCTTGAAAACCTATCAGAAGTCAGAAGTCAAACCGTAGCTGTAAGGTTGACGAGCAATTTATTGAAGACTCTCAAGATGCTCTTAATATGTTCGATGAAAGGATTTCGGATTGTGATTTTGATTTCGAATCGAAGTCTTTTGATGTAGCTCTTGAATATTTGTTTGCTATATTTTATTGGTCACCCTTCAATATTTTTTTTGGACCATTGCCAAACGTGAGATCTCCGGCGGACCCTGGTAATCAAATGGACAAAGATCTTTTCCTTGGCGTTGGCATGGGCCATTCGTTAATACTGGAGTTATTAGAAAACTCGTTTAAAAGCTTTAAAATTACAGGAATGACAGTATCTTACTACATAAACACTTTGTTTCGAGTTCCAGTACCTATATTGCCCGGATCTTACAGAAAAATATCGCTATCACTAGACCAGTTCATAGAAGATTGTTTAAAATATGACTTTCAGAAACAAGATGATGATGATGATCCTGATTTATACAGTAAAATTGTTTCGGATATTCAAAATAATAAATTTGCTGAAGATATACGATCATGTTTTAAGGATTTATGGTTATCAAAATTAAAACATATACAAGCATGCGATAGTTGTTTATCCTACGCAAAAGATCCACAAGCAGTTGAAAATTATAAGTGTAAAAAAAAGAAATGTCCATTATATTCTTCACAATCCAAATATGCAATGCACTCTTTCGTTAATCACCATAGTACTGCCGACACAGTACATATATATCGAGAGTTGCAACAATTCGTTCCTCCAGCAAATGATGTAAATGAAGTTTTGGATTTTAGTGAACTAACGGCAACAAACATAGAAAGGGTTTTCGATGCTGTAAATAGTATTGAAAATACTGAAAAACTTTTCAAAAATTATGATTTTATCCTTTCTGCCAACTTCATGTTTTTAGATTATAATTTTGACTATGAATATAAAAGAATTATAAAAATAAAGATGAGTGAAGATAGAAACCGCATGTGCTTGTGTGCGTGTGCTGCTGTAGAGGAGCTGTACATTTTACCGGAACTTGCTTTTGGACTGAGGGAATTCGTAGCCAGAATTTATTATGCAACTGCAAGGATTCCGACCTCTTCTGAAGAAGCTAAAATGATGCTTAAACATTCAGATATTCAAAAACATCCATATCAACGATTATTTTCATTCATCTCATAGATTTTCGCAGATAATTTTTACTGATATGATATCTTGCTATATTTATTAAATTCAAATGTTATAATAAGTATTATTAATGCATTTATTTTAGGATTATGTTTAAATAATACCCAGTATCCATAGTAGGTGTATTAGTGTGTTGTAGCTACATACTCGTATTAAAGTTGGTTTGGACATACTGCTGTATAATAGTGCATTGAATAAAAATATCATACTAATTTACTAATATTATAAATCCGAAAAGTTAGTTTGTTTTCCACTTTGACGCAGCAACGGAACAACGGATTGACTTGATTTTTTGCATGGACGTAGGTTGAAAGACAGAACGTGACATAGGCTTCTTTTTATCCCGAAAAAATCGTGGTTCCCTTAGGATAGGACAAAAACTGTTTCTCATCAACGGAGCCATTGCTCCGTTGATGAGAAACAGTTTTTGTAGATCAAGTAGATCCATTGATCTACTTGATTTTTGGCATGGAAATAGTTAAAAAGACGGAATGTGACATAGGCTACTTTTTATTTCGGAAAAAATCGTGGTTTCTGTAGGATAATTAATTATTGGGAATATTTATCCCAAAATAAACCTATAGTATTTATAAAAAGAGGCCTAAATGTCGTTTCGTCTTTCAAACTATATTCATATAAAAAGCAAGTCAATCCGTTGCTTCGTTGCTGATAAAAAGTGTTTGCCCTGTCCTACCGGAACTATGACGTTTTTTAAGATAGTAGTAGTAAGTACATGTCACTTTTCGTCTTTCAAGTTACAATTTAGATTTATTTATTGCAATAAATCAAGTCAATCCGTTGCTCCGTTGTTGCTGAGAAAAAGTTATTGTTTTATCAGAAATTAGAAATCGTTTATCCTACAGCCTACAGGAATGTTACCGCAACATTGGCGTTAAATTCAAGATAGACGATGCTGGTACTGCTCTGTTTTTGATGAATGTTATTTTTCATTTTATAAAATGAATTTACGTTACCCTCGGCGACAGGGCTTTTAGAATAGTTTTATTTTGATTTTAGTTAAAGTTTTAGTGATTTTAGTATAAGTTTTCTTTCTTTTTTAACTCTGCAGATAGCTGTAAATAATATATTTTTTCTTCAATGTTATTTAAGTTTGTGCATTAAAATAACTTGTTCTTTGAAAAAAAAAATTAATTTAATTTATCTAATAAGTATTAAATGGGTTCTGTAATAGGGCTTTATTTTTTTCATTTTGTATTTTTTTAATAGGTACCTACCTACTTGTTTTAAAAGAAATAATTTTAATTTTTTTTAATTTAAAAGTAAAAAATATATAAGATTTGAAGCCAAATATTATTTTGCGATGTATGATTCTTGAAAGTTTTCTGTGTTCGGATCCCACAAACATAGCTCTGTTTGCAGAATCTCGAGAAACGTAATTAATTTCTCGTTAATCCGCTCCATAACCATAGTAGGTACGTTTCTCTTAGCATTCTAGAAATATTACATAATTAATAGGTATATTAGATATTGCCATATAATAACATTTCTAAAAACGAATCTACAATCAATACTAGTGGCATAGTATTGATACTAGTCAGTAGTAATCAGTATTTCAAAACTAGTTCCAGATTTTTTGGCTGACTGTATTTCCTGGAATTGAAAGTACAAGCCGCCATTTTAGAATCGCTTAACCGAACGAGTAGTACAGGGTGGCGCAATAGAACCTGCATAATTATTGCGTCATCTTTTTTCGCCGGGTAAACAGTGCGCGGGAGGGGGGAGCCTAGCGTGGTCAGCTAGTGGCACTCGTTGAGTTTTAGTAGCCATGAGTCACTTCGACGGGAAACGTCGCGCTTTTTGTGTTCGCACGTTTTACGAGAACGGTCGTTCATACATCTCTACAAGGCGCCTGTACTGTTCTGAGTATGGATTAACACACATTAATAAAGCTCCGAGCACAAATTTAATTAAAATATGGATTAAGCGATTTGAAGAGACGGGATCCACGTTTAAACCACCAGCAAAAGGTCGGCCAAGAACGTCTAGGAGCACAGACAATATTGAGAAGGTGAAGGAGTCAGTACGACAAAAGAGGAGAAGGAGTTTTCACAAATCTGCGATCGCGTTTAGAGGAGTGCCGTCTTCGAGAGGGCCGTCATTTAGATGATATTATTTTTAAAAAATAAACTACATTTAATTATCTAATCATCCTATCTTTTATTTCAAGTATGCCTTTTGTATTATTTTTTTTAGCCTATACATCATAAATGCACGATCTATTGCGCCACCCTGTATAATTGTCGCGTTTATCTCTTTGATCTACCGCTACTCGAATTATCAGCCAACGTTAAACGGTTGTCAAATGAAGGAACCGATTGTTGGAGGCCACACCTACAAAACGTGAAAAGCTACTCCGGGCACAATACCTTGCCCGGAGTAGTACTCCTTTACCGGAGATTATCCTAATTTGACCTCCACATGGACGACCACTTAGTTCCTATATCTATTCTTATTTTGTAAATGTTTCGCATTGCAGAAAGACAGCAACAAGAAGTTAGAGCGCGACATATTCTGCAAGGGTGACGCGGCGTTCGTGTCAGGAGACATCTTAGTAGCGGACGAGCTTGGTTATTTGTTCTTCCGTGACCGCACCGGCGACACCTACAAGTGGAAGGGAGAGAACGTCGCCACGGCCGAGGTCGAGAACGCCATGGGACCCTCGCTGGGCCAGCGCGCCGTCGTCGTCTACGGGGTTTCTGTAAGTGTAGAACCAATTGCCTGAGTAGGCTTGGCAGAAATTAGAGGAGCGACAAATTTGCGGCTAACATATTCTGCAAGGGTGACGCTGTACTCGTGTCGGTAGACATATTAGTAGCAGACGAGCTATTTGTTATTGGTAGGTAGTTAATTTTGTTCTTCCGCGCCCGCACGGGCGACACCTAGAAGTGGAAGGGAGAGAACGTCGCTAAGACAGGCTTAAAAACAATAATGGGAGGTCATCAAGTCGTAGCTAAGAATCGATACTAAGTAGGTACTTAAATTGAGCAATGGCTACAAACTTATGCCCAACGTGAGTGAACGCAAAGCGAATGCAATTTATTTTTGTTTTTCCAAAAAAATGATTTGTTAACGTAGCGAGCGCATATATTTTGTCTTTAGGGGCGCCCTGCTCGCGCCCATGCCAAGTGTAAAATCGGACGTGCTGCGATAGATTCTGGCCTAGGCAATGGTGGCAATTCGGCGACACGCATTATAGTTAAGTTCTCTCTAAAATAGGTTTAGTCCTGTCAAACTAGGCTTTGGTATTCGGATGTCTACACGATTAAACTAGTTTTAGGTCGAGTCGACTAAATCGATTTTAGTTACTCAATTTGGTCGAAATGCATTCGGCGGCCCACATTTTAGAGTGATTTACGTCTAAAATTTAGTTGTCAAATGTCAAACTAGTCGTCAAGAAAAACATGGCGATTAAAACTAGTTTGGAGAATTTGATGTGTTTTATCGAGGTTTTATTGTCGAATTAATCCTGAAATATGGAATATTTCATTGTGGCAGCAACTGTTGATCTATTGGAAGGGTAAGTAAAAAGCCAAAAACCTGTTTTTGCTTGATTCACTAAACAAGTGAGAGTTCATGTGTGGTTCATCTAGTTCCAAATTATTGCAGCGTTTGAATTCGAATTATAATATTAGGGACGTTTCAGACCCTTTTCAGATAGAAGAGGAAAAATTTAGAAATCTGTAGGTATCTATAGAGTTCCAAAGTCTGGAGCTCAACAGTTAATAAGTGATCTTAGGTAATTTGAGAAAGCACATCTCTATAAGATATCCCAAAACATATAGAGGTTGTATGCTATGGTCTTCCATTCAGCATGTGGCCAAAACAATTTCTTGGGCTTAAGCCAGCCAACCGTCAGCAGATGTCTTGACGCCACAGTCAAGTCTCACAACTGGGCCCTAAAATCATCAAATTCCCAATGACGCCAGCTGACAAACAAACCGCATTTACAGAGAACTTTAATTATTCAAAGCAATTAAACTCCTTAATTAATTATCCAACAGTTAGATACTTACAATAAGAAACTCATAGATGAAGGATTGGTCTTCGCTCCGCTAGCAGAGCCATCCTTCATCTATGAGAAAAGATAAGAGACCTATAAAGATTGATATCTGTTTAATTATATTATTCTATATCACATTGCAGATAACAATGAGGTACTGAAGACAAACTGCAACAATTAATTCTTGGTGCGATAGAAGTGTGACTGATATGATGAAGATAAAGATTTCCGGTCAGAAGCGAGATTGATATGCCAAAATTGAAGTAAGTTCTAGATTTTTTTATTAATAAAAACATAAATAAAATAATCGGCCAAGTACGAGTTGGACTCGCGCACAGAGGGTTCCGTACTGTATGGGAGCCCCCCTTAAATATTTATTTAATTTTAATTTATCATTTAATTGTATCACAACTAAACATTCTGTGAATATTTAGGCATCTATCTGTTACCATTATTAATATCGAGCGAAAAAATGGCTAAATTATTAATTTTATTCTGTTTTTATTATTTGTTGTTATAGCGGCGACAGAAATACATCATCTGTGAAAATTTCAGCTTTCTAGCATAATGGTTCATGAGATACAGCCTGGAGACAGACGGACAGCGGAGTCTTAGTAATAGGGTCCCGTTTTTACCCTTTGGGTATGAAACGCTAAAAATGTACTTACATGGTTTATTATTTGTTCCAACAAAAATTAATAAAATGAAAAAAAATAGCCTTTATTCTCTAGTATATTAAATCCTTATGAAACATTTTTCTTATTTCTACATATTTCACTAGGTTGTCCACCCTGGACATAGGCCTCTAGAAGTTGCCAGTGCTCCCTATCTCTGGCTTTCCTACACGTTTTCCTACAAACAAACAGTAATTATTGTATATATCATGTTGCAGATAACAATGAGGATGGCACTCTTGGTGGAACAGAAGAGACAGAATAGAATGAAGATCAAGATTTCCCATCGCAAGCGAGATACGCCCAAATTTAATTACTATATTTTTTAATAATAAAATCATAAAAATATACATAAATCGTTTATTATTTGTTTCAACAAAAATTAATCAGTAATATTATTCTAAATAAAAATAATTTGACGAATTCCACTCTGCTCAACAAGCCCTTTCATTTGATTGAGGCTGCATTTGTTCTTGGCCAACTGGATCTATGACGACGAGGCAGAGGCTGCCTTCCACTTGGTTGAGGCAGATCAGAATGCAGGCACGCTGTGGGCTGGCTTTATGCAGACTGGTACGCTGTGGGCTGGCTTTGTGCTGACTGACACGCTGTGGGCTGGCTTTGTGCGGACTGACATGCTATAGGCTGGCTTGTTGTTGAATGCGGAAGTGCAGGTTGGCTTGCTGATGGAGGTTGTATGGGTACCTCGATATAATATATTTCTGGGAGTTCATCCTAGAAAGATCCCACAATCCCTGCTTTGTCTGCTCAGATGGTAATGGCAGTATACCCTGTAAAACAAAATATTTTTTTACAAAATTAAATTTAAATAGTACAGAATACAGAATTTTTTATTTGCAACAAAAATAAGAGGTACAATACATAACGACAAAACAAATGATAAAACACAAAAAACAACAGTATTTTACCTAGTACTTTTAAATAGTAGTAGTATACCTACCTACTCGTATACCTACATAGTACATAAGTATTAATATTAGTAGTTAACATATTTCTTTTATTAATAAGGATTATTCAAGTTACTTGCTTTATTTATTGACTGTAAAAAATATTAGTGAAGGTAAAAATAAATACCAGTAAATTACCAGTTCTATGCTGTCGTGGCCAAATACCAATGAAGACCCGACTTCTTCCAAAATCTTTGTTTCTGTATCGTCTAGGTCTGCGTCTCATCCAGTAGTATGTATAGACCGTCTGATCTTTCTCGCTTTCATTTTTGTCTAGGTCATACCCATACATTCCAAACCTATTGGACAATTTTTATCAAATTAAGACCTTATCATGATATTCATTTAGTTGGTACCTACACAAGAGTTACAAGAATTGTTTTTGAAGATATCACAAGACAAGCAAAGGAGTAGCGGCCAGGACATTGAGTTCACTGGCCAGATTTTCGGAACACGACAGCTTGAGTACCTGACTCCTAGTTGCTTGATTTATCAAAAAGAGATCTACTTACAAGACAATTAGAATTGCTTACCTTTCACATAATGTACTCTTGCCTCTCAGTATCGTGATGTTGGCGTGGAGAGGACATCTCCCTTTGCTTTTTATTGGCATTATTCATTGTAAAAGTCTAGAGATAATAGTAGTACCTAGTGATATTTATAGCAAAGATTTACGAAGTTTTTGTGAAATGTGAACTGACTGAAAAAAATGTAAACAAAAGTGTTGCCAAAGTAATTTAGCTAAAGTTACGATAAAAGCCAACGAGTTGTATTTTACCTCCAACCTTTTAATCAAATCATAGATATAAAAGCTAGTGCATTCCACGGAAATAAATAATGTAAAAGTCTTATTCCAAAATAAAGCGCGTTGCACCGTTTTTGGAGTAAAATCGATTGTGATAATCCGTAACAGATATAGTAAGTATTTCTTGAGACTTAAAATAGAAAAGAACATAATTGTAACTATGTTATTGATATGGTAACAAATTGGGAACAGCCCGAGGATTTTCTATGTTTAGGTAATATATCCATGGATCAGCCACAGATAAAAATAACAACCATAATTAATATTTGTGCCATCTAGTGGGCTTTTTCGAACTAATTTGCTACTCACCACTAGATGGCGTAAGTGGCGTTACTCAATTTAATTCTTCATGGCGGACGACTAAAATAGCTTTAAATTTAGTTCGAAGAATACACCGAATAGCCTTTCGCTAGTTTTGCACTAAACTAAAATTTTTAGTGCGACTAGTTATAGTTTAATGCGAATGTCGCCGAATTGCTACCAATTAAGTAACTTAAAAGCGAAAATTTTCTGAAGCTATTGACTAAATGAGTTTGTTTTCCCGCTAGATCCCGCAGACGGAGGGGCGCGCGGGCATGGCGGCCATCGCGGACCCGGCGCGCGGCCTGGACCTGACGCGGCTGGCGCGCGAGCTGGACGACTCGCTGCCCTCGTACGCGCGCCCGCTCTTCCTGCGCATCATGCACGACCTCGAGATCACCGGTCAGTATCATGTAACCATCGGTCAATAACTACCGCATAAATATGTAAGATTTTATGTCGAATCAAAACATGGGGACTTCCCGGGAAGGAACGGTAGTTTTCAAAAAGAAATTGCAATTCAGGGGCATTATTTTTGAGTTTCGAACGCATCGGGCGTATACGGAACTTTGATAAATTGTATAGGTAGAGAATCCGTAAAGTTCCGTATACGATCGAGCCGTACGGAAGTCAACAATTATGCCCCAAGTAGGTTAAGACGAGATTAATTTGACCGGCGCAGCGGAGGGAGTTTTGACGTGGTAAGCTATGGATTGGTTAAGTTAGTGATATTAGAAATATGTAGTGTTTGATTGAATTATAACCGTACATAAGGCTAGGTGCCTAAAAAAATTAACCAGTCCATCAGTAGATTTATCAAAACATATTGAACACGTATTTTTTATTTTGGTCCCTTACCATGTGTGGTCCTTATTAATAAACTGCAAATAGCCCAACGAGCTATGGAGAGGGCTATGCTCGGAGTTTCTCTACGGGATCGAATCAGAAATGAGGAGATCCGTAGAAGAACCAGGGTTACCGACATAGCCCAACGGATTAGCAAGTTGAAATGGCAATGGGCAGGGCACATAGCGCGGAGGACTGATGACCGGTGGAGTCGAAAAGTTCTCGAGTGGAGACCACGTACCGGCAAGCGCAGCGTAGGACGTCCACCCACAAGGTGGACGGATGACCTCATTAAGACCGCAGGATCGCGCTGGATGCAAGCCGCTTTCAACCGGTCTTATTGGAGATCCATAGGGGAGGCCTATGTCCAGCAGTGGACGTCCTTTGGCTGATGGATGGATGGATGATTTTTTATTTTGTCAATGAAACAAAATATGATGCAGATATGGCCCGTTAAAACTCCACATTTTGCAAATTAGCTTTATTACTCGTATACCACTACTAATTTATATATTTATATTCCAGGCACGTTCAAGCTGAAGAAGCTGCAGTACCAGAAGGAAGGGTTCGACCCCGACGTGATCAAGGAGCCGCTGTACTTCCGGTCGGGCGCGGGCTTCGTGCCCGTGACGTCACAGCTGTTCGCCGACATCTGCCACGGCCGCGTCAAGCTCTAGGCCGCACTCGACAACACTATTCAAATTGTTCGTGAATTTATCTTTTTGAAGTTTATCGTTTGAGCGGGGTAATCGAATTGTTCGAAAATTTAATTACTCTCATTTTATGCTCGAAGTATTTGTTCAAATTCGTGAGTGACAATAGAAGTTAAATTACAATTTTGTCAACTCGTTTGTATTACAAATGTAGACAAGAAAGTCGATTTCTCAAGCTGATGGGCGTCGCAGAGTTGTTCATCTAAGGGTGCATTGTGGGATTTATGTTTTCCAGATGTACCTAAATTAGATAATTGGATGTAATTTCCTGCGACGCCTTTAGTCTAATTATTAAATTTTTGAGACGTTCCCGTTGATCGTTTCGGAAAATAAATTCTTAATTTTAAATGTCATTTTAAGTCGTTTGTAATTTGAGACATCCTAAAAATAATGGCTGACCTACCAGTAGGTAGATTCCGTAATAAACAATTACAAAATAAGACAAAAGTAAAAAAAATACGTGCGTAAATGTAAAAATTCGCCATCATTTTACCCGTATGTACCTATCATCAGTAAAACTATTGTAGAGCTAGAAATTCATATTGACCAAAGAGCAATATTTAAAGAAATAGAAACATCACAGTTGTGGCAATGCTTAAAAATAACATTAACCACTCTAGTCTATTAAATCTATCTGTAGTTATATTCTAAGGCCAGGATTTCTAAGATAAATCAAGCTTAAAGCTATGTTTTATAACAAAAGTCAAAAATGCAACTGTGATAAAGCAACATAATTGACAATCGGTTATTTTCGCTGCTGTGGTACAGTATCCTGGCTCAAGTCAGTAGCAACATTAACCTTTACCTACATATAGATTCCCTATGAAAATAATAAAGATTACATGATTTACTAAAGATATTGTATACAAAATGAAGCGATACAGCACTATCTACTATTGTTAAACTCCGAATTCGTAAAGCTGTTATTGAATCAATAGTGATACCTATTCCAATTTCCAACACTAGCATTGTTAGAAAATAAATCACATATTGTAGGTACTTAATCAATTATTATGAGTATTTTGAATATGGCATGAATGCGTGGATAGATTTATGGAGATTCAGGTAGTTACCAATGTGCTGTATATAGGCCGCGTCACACAAGTTGGCGGAAATGAAGTTAGCTACTAGATAGCTGCGCAATATCTTATCCTAACTGAAGCTCACACAAAGCCGCCCGTTGATTGAATATTGCGCAGCTTGTAGCTGACTTCATTTCCGCCAACTTGTGTGACGCAGCCTATAACTTGGTGAAATTAGCTGTTATAGGCCGAATCATACAAGTTGTCGGCTGTGATGTTACCCACAAGCTGCGGATAACCCAATCCTCGCGCAGCTGTTTAGTGAGCTTCAGTCAGGATTGGGTTATCCGCAGCTCGCAGCTAACATCACGGCCGCCAAGTTGTATGATTCGGCTTATACTGACGATCGCAATGGAGCGTTATAGAGCGTTATACAAACTTCTTGTCGGCTATAACGTTAGCTATAAGCTGCGGATAAACCAATCCTGGCTGGAGAAGGTCACTTAACAACTGTGCGAGAATCGGGTTTCGCGCAGCTCATAGCTAACTTCACAGACCTTACCCAGGTAAGAAGTTTAATACGCCGTATACTGGATAAGAGAATTGGCCCATGATTGTAGTAGGTATTCAGCTAATATAATCAGGCGGTCTAGAGTCCACCAAATTAAAGAGCAAGTGGTGATGTGCCAAAGACCTTGTACTTATTAACACAAGGGCTTTGACGATGACTCAAAGTTGAGTTTGTGTTACATTTGAAGCCGTGCAACCGTGTTTGTTAACCTTTAGTTCGCCACTACTTATTTTTATTTTATTTCATCTTATGGGGCTCGGTTTTTGTCGATTAGAGACATCGTTGATGCTCGTAAGTATGGGTGACAATGGCGTGCAATGTGTTAATATTTCACCACTTTGTCCTCGTTGTAGATAATATGTCCAGATATACATATTTTGGCATTATTACTATATTTTATTCAACTGTAGGTAGTAAAATGTTGTTGTATAGGAAATCGATTATTCAATGATAGCTAGAACCAGAAATGTGTAGTTAAAAGATCAGAGGATTCGCTTTCATTGAATAGTTTTACAAACAAGATAATACTTAAAAAAGAGAAACAAGTTTTCTCGATACCTTGGTTATCCAGAACTGATGTACTTCCTAAGCCGAAATAATTACTATGGGAATAATTTCCAACCTTGTCGATTTAGAACTCTGAATCATACATAAGTCAGATGTTTCATACAAAACTGTAACTACAGTTTTGTATGAAACATCTGACTTATGTATTTTCCTCGAATTTTGGGTTTGCCCCATAGTAAAAGTTGTTCATAATAAAAGTCTTAATCACCCTCTTTCGGCTAAGTACTGGCAAAGAAAATATAATAATACTACATCCCTACTTACGTAGTACTGGCGGGCTAGGATGCGCGGCATCAAATATTTCTTTCGAAGTGTCAGAACGAGACAGCGTTATGGCAAAGTATATAATATATCTGTCACTTTTTCATACGTCGAAAAGAGATCTTTTCGTGGTCGCATGCTTGACTAGCTGGGTACCTAAGCAGAGAACCCCGTATGCGTCATTAAGCCCGATTACAGAAGCGCCAGCGTAAATTTAATAGCAACGTAAAAGGCGTTCTCTCTATCGAATGTCTAAAGTGAAAAAGAAGTAGAACTATGCTATTTAGCTAATATAATTACGATGGCGCCTCTGTATTCGGGCTTATTGTCCAGTATTATAATCTTACTAGCGACCCGCCCCGGCTTCGCACAGGTGTATTATACATATAAACTTTCCTCTTAAATCACTCTATTAATTTAAAAAAACCGCATCAAAATCAGTTTCGTAGTTTCAAAGATATAAGCATAAGCCTAAGCCAAAGAAAGATATGTCTGTCTGTTGTCTCTGTCAGAGACAGAGCGGAAAGTGTCTTTGTTTTATACTATGTAGTGATGATAAGCACCCCATTCTGGTTCTAGCGGCCTCCATTGGAACTTATCCATGTACAATGAAACCATAAGCAATAGAAGTCAATGGTTTAGTCGTTTAGATTTTTGGTGTTTGGGTGGAGATAATTTTATACGATTAGGTTGTAATGTTTTTTTTTTTACGTTTTATTAGTAAACATTTTGATGCTGTAAATTCCTTATCTAAATATTTCAATCTATTTTTTCAAATTTTTCGATATTTTATCCAATTCCCACACATCATCGGCTTAAGTTGATGGGAGTTGACCTGTTTGAAATATTGCGATGGATTCGGATTCTTTGAAAATACTAAGAGTGTTATTCTCCTAGTGTAATACAATGTCATAAAACGGAAATAAACTCCTCCATAGCCACACAGATCTGTCGAACTTTAGAAAATAAGTTTAGCAATTATTAATCATATCACCTTACATATTAGATTGTTCAAAATATCTAGTCCCGTGTTTTTGGGAACTAACATTTTTTTTCATAAAATTGATTTATGGAAAAGCGACTGTGGCCCTGCGTTTAGATATGTATTATAAATGTACGGAACATTTCTCTAAGCTGTATGATTTTGTGTACCAAATAATAGATTGTTTTGTTTATCAAGCGTTTATGAGGACTTTCACATTCGAAAGATGTAATAACTAACCCGTTTCCAAACAAAATGTTGCATAGTTTACATTCCACGCCACCTAGTCAAATAAGTTATATTAAACAACCAACTCAACCCTATAAAGTATAAACTATCGATTTGAGTTCCTATATAATGTATTTATTGTTATAAATTGACGTTTAACCAAAAACTTGACTATAAAAGTGGATATTACATGAAACGGAGATATCTACCGTTATGTGTATTATCGTAAAAAGTGAAATACGAATTAATATCAATCTTTTTGCTATTAAATCTTTTGAAAACTGTAGATACTACGAGTATTTCTTGAGGTTTTTAATGGTATGAAAGATGCAGCAATGAACCAACCAATCTATCTTGGCCAGAGTGCTAACGCCAGTCCGTCCGTAGCGTAGTGGTAGCGTACCTACCTATGCTGACAGTTCGCTTGACTTTAGAGTACCTATTAGCCTACACATTCTCAGGACTTAAATACGAGAAGGCATCATTTCAATACAATAAAGAAAAGACTCTGACACCAGGGCAAGCCACCCGGCCTGTACAAACTTAATAAGATAAGACGGCAGCACATAAAAAACGCTACGGCCTATTAAAATAGTGGACTGATTCGCGTGGGTAGCCCGAGCCGCGTTTATCGCTGTGGCCAAGCTATTTTTGGTTTCATGTTTCGTATATTCACTGTGTCGAGCTGTGGTTTTGTTCCCTCCTCGTTTACACCAAAGCGTAAGTGATAATGATAATAGATCTCTTTAGATTTTGTGCCTTGAATCACGATCCGCACTAGAATAAATAGAACTTAGAGCTTTTGAAATCGCTTCGAAAACAAATTGTAAGGTGAACTGTAAATAAATAAATAATTACTGAATTTGTGTTTTTATTATCTGAAAATTACCTTAACTTATTGCTTCAGCCATATATGTATTGTAAAATGTAGGAAGGCGGGGTATGCTAACAGAAGCAATAAAAACAGTAACTTTTCATATTTAACGATACTCTATATTTTCTCCCAAAAAAATAACACTAAATACAATAAAAATAAATCATTCAATCTTACCAAAGAGTAACAAGCAGTCAAATGCACGAAATACAAAATAATAAAATTATCATTGTCATTTTCACCATAATCGCCACCAACTCCCGTAGCATAACATAATATGATGTGTCCAATTCATGTGCTGACTGATTCAGTAGAAAATAACTAATAAAAATGTATGGAGCTACATGAAAACTATTTAAGTTTTATGATACTCATACTAAGGTTTAAGTAACAGATTGTGGATAGTAAAGAGATGCGATCTTCTTCTGTGTATTTTCAAAGGCAGTTTCAGCTACAGGCTACAGTGTATTTGCGCATTTTCGTCCATTTTCGTGCAATACTTATAAACATTTTAAAAATTATATATATGATCAGCTGACATGTATTAGCTTTTCGTCATAGAGTTTGAACAAGTGTAGATAGAATATTGCATAGAAATTAGGCGAAGCATCCAGGTTTAACATAATTTAGTTTATTGAACGCGCACTATCCGCATACGTATCTGTATGCTGTTTCTTAACAGCGACGGTGGCGACAGAATTTGTGTGAATAAAACTTCTTGACGACTGTGATATTAGCTGCAAGCTGCATATAACTCAATCCTCGCGCGGCTGTTATTACTTCAGGAAAAATAGAATTTCCACTAAATTTCCGATCCAATTTTTTTATAAGGTTAAGGATCTCCATGCCTCCATGACTTTTGCCTTTAAGTGCATAGTTTCCGAGATATCGGCCGAAAACGTTTTTTCAAGATGGCGCTTGAAGCTCCGCCTGGATTCAACCAGCATTTTGTGATTTTATGCTAAGTAAGTGATCCTAAGCTTTATAAGAAAAGTTTGGATCGGAAATTTAGTGCAAAGTTGACCAAAAAAGACTTCTATTTTCCTGAAGAAAATGTGTTTTAGTCAGGATCGGGTTATCCGCAGCTTGTAGCTAACATCACAATCGCCAAGATATTTGATTTGCCTCTAACTAAGTTATCGTCCATTATATAACACTTAATTTTAATTACTATGCAATATTCTATCCTCACGTACACATAAACATGTGTTTCTGTACGAACACAGGTACCTTGTACAAGGTACAGCACGACAGACGAAATGTCTTAAAAATCCTTATACGGTAATTTATTTACATTATGTAATTATGTATGCACCTTTGCTTTGGTAAATAAAAAATATAAGGAAACAAACGTCTAAAAATAATCTAATATATGTACAATAAACAGGTATGTAGATTTACGAAGTCACACAGATCTTTAAAAATATTCTTGATACTTTACGTTGCCTCACACCTAACCTTAATAAAATAATACTAATATCGGGCATTTCTTGCTAAACCAATCCTACTAATAATATTATAAACGCGAAAGTTTGTAAGTATGTATGGATGTTTGATACTCTTTCACGCAAAAACTACTGAACGGATTTAGATAAAACGTTGCAATAATAATGCTTATACATCAGAATAACACATAGGCTACAATTTATTGCGTGAAACAAAGTTCGCCGGGTCAGTTATGACATATAATTAAGTTATGGCATAAAAGTTTTATTTATGCTAAAGAGCTTTATTTGCTTTCTTTTATTTTTAAACTGTACAAGGTGTTGAATTGCAAAATGAAGGAACTTTCAGTAGTATGTATATGTTATAAAGTATACTCATCATTACTAACAGCTTTTACTATGAGACCAAGCATGAAATTGCAAAATGGTACAAAACTTCATTGACCTCGACAGCTGATTTTAATCTGCAATAATACATAATGATGAGTATACAGGGTTATCCAAACCTGGTGTACTTGTTGCTACACACAAATTCGGTTCGTCGCGACCGGCACTGCCGAGCGGCAAAGTTGAATATGTGTAGATTAATCATTCGGTTCGGTCAAAACGATAGCCGAACCAGTGTAGTTAGCTGTTTCGGGTTGGCTGTGCCGTTCCACAAATCCTGCAGAACCGAATGTGCCGATCCGAACATTTATGTGTAGCAAGCCTCAGTGGAACTATAATTTTAACTACCAGCACCGCTATTGCAACACTTTGTACAGGGTACTAATTGGGCAGTGATCTGTATATAACAAATATCTTACAGTAAAAATCTAAAACTCTTTAAAAATAATTAGCACATGATTAAGCAAATTCACGATTGTATTAAGTTTGGGTTAGGAGCTTTACGACTACATCTCTATTTGACTAGGCAGTAGATATGACTAGATCGCTTTAAGGCTATATCGCGTTGGGGTTAAATAGCTATTCGACCGTATATGCTTACGTCCTATTATCAGTTCGACGTAATATCGATATGACGTACAGTTGTGTTTAAAAAAGTGTGCGAGGATATGTCGTCAGTAAAAAAGGTTTATGAACAAACACTGCAAGAACTGTCATCTACTTCTAGCAATGCCAGATCTTATAATTCAGTGAAAATATCTTATACAGATACCGCAAAGAATTCCTTCAAGTGAAGAAATCCGAATTTTCTAAATCTAGCGAATACCTCTACCTTTATAATACGTGACGTGCTTGGATTTTTTTTTGTAAAAAAAAATTAATAAATGATTATGAATTGGGACTTATGAGTGCCTTTCGAAGCGTGTATCCGAACGCCGGATGCAATAGTTACTGGATACTTTTATCATTATAGTAAAGCAGTGTGGAAATAGGCAAAAAATATCAGTCTGACGAAATGTACAGACGGACAAGACATCACTAGGCTGACTGCTAATTTGGCTCTCTTGCCTTCATCGTATATACAAGACGGTTGGTCGGCTATTGCCCAGAGTTCTATAAATGGAGGCATTTACAAGTTACTTTCGTAAGCAGTGTCTGAAAATACTCATCTTGTTTCTTGTGCATATGAAAAGCATAGGACAAATAATAGCTTAGAAGTCTGGCATCGTCACCTTAACGTGCGAATGCAGCACAAAAGTACATTGCTGCTAATTTTGTTCAATTTGATAAAAGAAGTCAAAATGTTTTATTTGAAGGTAACCGAAAAAGGAACACCATAATATTTAACCGCAAATATAAAACCAAATTAGGCAAACTTGAGACAAAGGAAATTACAATTATAGTGTTAGTGCGACATTTTCGCTGTGCGAAAAAGCACTTTAATAAAGATTTAAGAAAAAAAATATATAGTGTTATAAAAAAAAAATGATTTAAAACTTAAATGTAAGTAAAAGTAACATTTCGTTTTTAATGAAGGTAACTACTTAAAAACTTGAATGTTTTGATTTTTGCCTTAGTTGTGCTTTAGAAAACAAACGAGGATTAAGTCATTCCGCTTTCTTGTCCTTTGGCGATGTAGTCCAAAAGCAATGTAACCGCAATTTAGTCTTAAAGCGATCTAGTCATATCTGCTGCCTAGTCAAATAGAGATGTAGTCGTAAAGCTCCTAACCCTTAAGTTTTAATAGATCACGTGACAAGTATTTTTTGGACAATAGACATAATTTTAGAGATGTCATTTACAAAGACGCCGCAATCACTTTATAATCATTTATTATGATTTTAGTGGTTTAGTTGCAAAATGTCTGGTTCTATCAATGCCATTGCTAATTAAGTACCTATTTATAGAACTGCGGGGCAATTCTGTTAGCCGATCTCTCTACGGAAGTGATACGTTCTTGAACCTCTCTCGTTTTTCTGACAGTTCTGACAGCTCAAAACGAGAGTAACGAGATCGGTTGACAGAATTGCCCCGCTGGACATTTTTTTCGGCATTTGTAAGTTTAATCAGTTTAAAGAAATAAGTACCTATATTTAGTATTTGGTGACAATCATTAATCTCAGACAAAATTGAAAATGCCATGTTTAACGTCTTTATATCTGTACATACTGAGATTATTGAAACGAAATACATATATTTTTTATAAATACTTTACAATATAATCGATTTAATACAAATATTAAAACATTTTTACACGATACCTAGCACGTATTCATCAAGTTTCGAAAACACGATTTACACAAGCTTAGGGCACACAAAATAATTTTCATACAAAGGTACAAATAACGTTTTTGACTAGCAGTTATTAAGGCAACCTCAATTAGCAATATAATTATTATTTGTTCTACGATGTATACTAGTATAATACTATGCATGATCTTACAAAATAAATTAATTTAAAAAAATTGTACAGAATGTTCGGTAAGATGAGGGTTATGTCGAGAAAATCATTGTACGTCTATTATATTATACACTACTTATAAATCACACTATGGAATACGTATAAAATTTTATAACATACATACGAAAATCAACGAGTATAATGAATTGTTGATTTTTTATAGTGCTGGTTTTTTACCCGACTGTCAAGGAAGGGTATTGTTTTATACATAGGGTTACATTTGGCCATCAACTCGCCTAATGGTAGCTGATGGATGGTCTTATTTAATCACAATGATATTTTCGAAAAGGATCATCGATCGTCGATTTACCAAACACTCTGTATATTACATTGTCCGCCTTGCCCTTTAAATCTAAATCAGAAAAATATACCTAATACGAAAATAAATCTCCAATTATACAACAGCGTTATCTTTGTAAAATAATATCACAAAATTATAATCAGTTCAGCACCAATGTAAATTAAACAAAAATACAGGAATGTTAAATAAAGCTCATAAATTGTGAATTTAGAATATGATTTAGAATGCTTTTAAAAATCTGATTACACGGGGCAAACCGATTGCGAATGTATAATACCTAATATCAACATTCCAACAAATAATTATTTATTATTAAACTAACCTATCCTTGATAGTTGTTACTGAGATGTGTCTGTTTCATTTTAAGTACTTACAAAAACAAAATTTAATAACTAAAATAAACTTAAATTTTCCCCTTTAAAAATTCAAATTCGTGTCAACTACAGTCGGCGCGCGAGTTGAATGCAGAGCTTAGGAATGCGAATGTGTCCCCCCGCTATCCGCACGCCCAACCCGCCCAGGCGCGTGAGGTGGGGCGTGCGGATAGCGGGGGGAGATGCTCCCGCTCTTTACCTCAGACCCCGACTGCATTCAACTCGCGCGCTATCTGTATATTTATCATATCCTATTTTAAACATGTATTAAATAATATTTCAGATGTACTGTTACATAAGATGATTCATAGCACAATACATTTTTATGTGCATAATTTCAAGTCATTTTTTTTCAGTTATAAATTGGAGTACAGGTCAATAAATCATTCAGAATTGTATTTTTTTTTTTGCGCGGCAGAGTAAAGAACTTTAATTTAATAAAATCTTTAGCAAACAAACATAAAAACCAATAATATACCATATAAGTAAGATTACTACAAAGTGACTTGATCCAAATTAGTAAAAACACCTATACCTCAGAGATATACCAGTTCGCGCCAAAATGAAATTAAAGTAGGGACAAGATAATAGGTCACTTTTGACATTTCATGTATGCAAAGAAAAATATACCTTACACTAAAGGAATAAAACTCATGAAAACAATATTGACGACGACCGATAATTGTTCTCGAAGACGGCTTGGAGTTTTATTCCTTTAGTGTAAGGTATATTTTTCTTTGCATACATGAACTGTCAAATGTGGCCTATTAAAATGACTCCACTTTAGTAGTAAAATAAAATAGCCTATACTGTATTATCATAATCACTACATAGTATAAAATGAAGTCGCTTTCCGATGTCTGTCCCCATGTATGCTTATATCTTCAAAACTACGCAACGGATTTTGATTCGGTTTTCTTTAATGGATAGAATTATTCAAGAGGAAGGTTTATATGCATCATATAGCTGTGCGAAGCCGGGTCGGGTCGCTAGTTGGGTATAATCGGAGAAAGAAGAAATAGAGGAAGGCCGAACAGACGATGGGAAGACATTTTCACTCGAGACACGGAGTTCAGTGGATGAAAATAGCAAAAGGCAGGAAGTATGGGCACAGCGGGAGAGGCCTCACCAAAGAGGCTACAACTACATTGACGAAACTAGTAGTACAGTACTGCAGTAAAGCGCAAGATTATACTAAGTGCCACATAAATCGGCAGATGGGAAGTTATGCGCAGAGCGCAGCGCAAAAGCCGAAATATAGGTATGCGCGGGAGCCAGATAAACGAGACGCTGGGGCACACCCGTCCGCCGTCCGTCACCTCATGCCTCCCGCGCACTCACTACTACAACACTTGTGTCGGCATTGTGCACACATGCGCAATAATTAGCGAATCACGGCGAAGTGTCATTTGCGGCTAACTTCTCATCCGCCGATTTATGTGGCGCTTAGTATACATTATTAGCTCCAATCGAGGTTGTTTCACTGCGTAGTAGTGACTTACGCACTTCTCCGCTATTCGTTATGTATAGGGTACAGGTGCGCAAAACACGCCATTTTGGTTATAGTACATTACTGCAGCGGCCAGCAAAAGAGGATGGACGGGCGTGCAGATGTGGGCCGTGGCGAAGCCGAGGCACACATACATACGTCCACCAGAGTGAGATTAAGTAAGAGTACTAAAGTACTGAGAGTATTTGGCAAAAATCTCAAGAAAATTAAAAATTCCGTGCGCTGACCTAAACGTAGACACGAGGTGCACACGAGGCGAATAGCTCTGTGAATCTTATTGTACTAACCATCTCTGTAACAACGTAAAGAACGAATCATACAAGTCGGCGGATGTGAAGTTAGTTACAAGCTGCGCAATATCCAATCCTAACTGAAGCTCACATAAAGCTGCGCGTCGATTGGATATTGCGCAGCTTGTAGCTAACTTCACATCCGGCGACTTGTATGATTTGGACTATATCTATATCGCAGGTAGAGTGAGCTAAGCCAGCAGCCCCCCGTCGTCCCGGTCATCAAGTGTTGTCGATAGGGAGGGACCAAGGTCGAGATCGCGGTAAGGCGGCTCGTAGTAACGTATAAAAAATTGAATTTCGAGCCATAATCTAAGTTTAATAACGTCTGAACCTTATTAACATTCATCTCAATCAATATATAACTATCTCGCAGCTGGAGGGACCTTCATAATCCGCTAAGTTCTCCTTATCAGGTTTTGTTGGTGAGGGAGGGAACCAGGGAAAGATTGGAGTGCGAGAGGAGGGCCGTCTGGAGCAAAAACTAAGGTGAAAATGAGTTGATGCAAAAGTGCATTACCTGATTTTGTTGATCAGTTGATAGACTGACCATTTTTTTTAGTATGTATCTCTTTAACACTATCTTTTCATAATCGCAAATGAGTGTAAGATGAGTAGTATATCTGTAAATGGCAAAAAAACCTAAGAAAATTTGAATTCCGCGCGCTAACTTAAACATTGGACCTTACTGGCGTCTGTAAACACAAATCAAGTCGTTAAAGTTTGAATCTTACTATAATTATCATCCATCTCAATAACAACATAATCAATCTATCTCGCAGCTAGAGAGACCTTAGCTCCCCTTGTCCCCCCATCCACCTGAATAACAAAGTATCTTTCTACCTCGCAGCCAGCTGTCCCTGTCCCGCTGATCAGGTGTTGTTGGTGAGGGAGGGGAACCACGCCGAGATCCCGGAGCGCGGCGGCAGCGCGGCCCGGAGTAGCGCCTCCTCGTGCGCCGACAGCCGGAGTAAGACTGAGAGCGCGCGCGTCAGCTGCCGAGCTTCCAGCTCCCGCGCGGTTAGGAAACGGAGCACCACGTGCTTTAGGTATCTGCAACAAGAACGATTTTGATATAGGTATTTTAGTTTTATGTCATTATTTTTCGTTTATTGCTGGGAATAGGATATTATTACACTAATTAATTTATTATAAACAGGTTTTACTACGAGACTAACCGTGAAATAGCAAAAAATCTACTATTTATTTAGGGATAAAATCAATGAGTTATTTACATGGAGCAAGCGATTTTGTTTTTACGATTTCAGAGTTGAAAGTTCAAACTGAAACAAAAGCTGTTCAAAATGATGAGCATATCTTCTATGAAATATTACATATTCCGTAGGCAGCATTATGTAGTCTACTTACTGTCAGGCCTGCCTACGAGTCGCCTGACGGGACTTTTGTCTGCTGTTGCTGCGTATAGTCGGCGAAGAAATTATACTTTTACAGTTTAACACTTCTCTCTCTTCTGTGGTTTAACACGTTGCGTGAATTTGAATATGAGTCGTGGTTTTGAATTTGTTTAAACTTACCTTCTACTAATATCTTGTTCCTCCGCTGTCGTGAGGTCCGATTTACTGCTTTGTAATTCTCTTTGTAATGTTTTCTTCATATCCGATATCCGGTTTTCTAATGATTTTATTTTCTGCAATTACACAATACATTTATAAAGATTTCTAAGATAAGAATGCAAATGGAGAAGAACAAAGCGCCAGATGTCGTTAGTGTTCAATAGTGCCAGAATAAAAAAAAAAACAAGAAATATTTAGCTGTCTCATTTTACCACAGTATAATGAAACGAGACATTAAAATAAATTATTATAAAAATGAAACTTTAAGTAAAAATACAAGCTTTTGAGATCCTGGTTATCATGTAGCAGCAAAGTGCTAGCCAAGACAAGGAAAACGAGCCCAGACACGACGGGTATCTTGTTTAGTACAGGAGTTCCTATGACCACCTTCCGACTTCATCATCAGATCAGCTTCATGGTACCATATTATTGCATTGTCACGCGATATACATATGCGTGCAAAATTTCAGCTTAATCGGAAACTGGGAAGTTGGTCAAATTTAACTTGCAAGATTTCACCCGAACTTACATACATACATACATAGGTAGGTACATCCATTGCAAGTTAAATAAAAGCTTGTACAAAAACTGAGATATTTCATTATTAATTTTAAATAGGCATATGTCATTAACATTGTATCTATATGCAGATGTCTATATTTGTTCACTGAATTAAAATAAAGATCAATTATAAAAGCCTAGAAGATGGAGAAGGATTTTTACCTTATTTTTATCACAGATGTCAGTTTCTAAGTCTTGTATAGATTTTTTGAGTACGTTTTCACTTTCAACCAGTTGATCTATTCTCTTTTTGAATTCGTCTAATTCTGCCTTTTTTGATTCTTCATTTTCTTTTATTAACATACACGCTGCTTGATTCTGTAAATAAACGTTATTTTAATAAAAGTAACATTATCATCACCATCCACAGCCTCTGTAATATCTGTTAAAACAATTTACTTAGTATTTTTTTGTAATGTCCATTATCAAAATATTATCAGGGAATATGAAATAATCATTAAAGTGTTGCTTCGCATAGTGCAAGGACTTTGCTATGTATATTACAGGGTTATTTCTAATCAATTAGCATCCATATAGGGGCTTATTCTGTACATCAATGCAAAACTAACAACTTTTGTGAAATCTCAAAAAAAGTTATTGTTCCATAGAAAAATATCGTTCACCCTCGACAAAATGTATGAAACAGCTGATTTTTTTGAGTTTTGACAAAATTCGCAAAACAAAAATTGTTAGTTTTGATTTACAGAATAAGCCCCTAAAAGGATGCTAATTGACTAGGAATAACCCTGTATATGCCAATAATTATGAACAACTTTTACTATGGGACTAACTGTGAAATCACGAAATTTATACAACTGGTGTTTTGGGGGTCCCAAAGCCAAAGTTGCGAGTATTACAAATCAATGTACATGCCAACTGCAATAAATGATTTGATTTGACAGAGAGTAAATTAAATAGGTACCTAACTCATTAGATACTAGGGGTCTGAATAGGAACCTAGTTCCATTTTACGTACTTGCGATTTTGTGATATAATTATACGGATATGCCTCCCGGATCACGCGGTACATACTATTTTCAGAGATTGTAAATTGTATGTGGAACTTAGAAAATAGTATTTCATTTTCTGTCAGACAAAGCTTATAAAATTGTAAACTAAAATATTAGGCAAAAAAAATGTGAACAAAAAATTAAAAAGTTGTCAAACAGGAAATTGAAACACGGATTAGCTTTTTAACTAAAAAACCTACTATACAAATTAAATTTCAGTTTAAAAATATATGCTTTGTCCTTCTTTTTCAGTGGAATAGAATGACGCTGATTCACGGGATTTTAGGTCTTATCCACGTTCTGCTTACGTTGACTTTCTTTCTGCAAGTATTTTAAAATTGAATACTACCCATTCCAACCCCTACTCATTATTCTGATGTCCAAATAAGACCCCACTGGCGCTGAAAGAAAAATAATACAGCACAGTGAGTCCAGTTGAAATGGTGATTACCTCTTTGTGTTGAGCGATAAGGCCCTCCAGTTCGGTAATCTTCGCCTTGAGCTCCGAGATCTCCGTCTCCTGATACCGCACGTCACATTGACTCATCTCTATCGTTTGCGACATGTGAGCGTTGCGCAGTAAGGCGTCGTCTTTTTCTCGTTTTTCTCTGGATGATAAAAATATACATTTAAATCGTCTTCCAAGTACGAGTCGGACTCGCGCACGTAAGGTTCCGTACTGTATGAGAGCCCCCCTTAAATGTTTATTTTATTATAATTAAATTATTTCGGTTTTTGAGATACAGCCTGGTGATAGACAGACAGACGGACGGAGAGCGAAGTCTTAGTAATAGGGTCCCGTTTATACCCTTTGGGTCGGAACCCTAAAAATGATAGATTAATCATGTCTGCAAGGCGTGGCTTTAAAGATCAGGGCAAGTCAACTCTCTCATGTTTACTGTAGATTATACGGTCAGTCTTCAGATGAGTGACCGCGGGTGGCATTTCCAACTGAGCGCTACCGTGACTCAGATGACACGTTAAATTGTAGGTCCCGGTTGTTCGTTTAGCCATGTCTGAGGCATTCAGGCGGCTTATAACCCTGACACCAAGGCTAGCCACCAAGCTTATACGAACTTATTAACTATAGATTCAAAGTTATCAGCGCCTCCGTAGCCTGGAGGCGTAGTGGCTATTGAAATCTTAAGATAAATTGAACATTTTCAAATCGGTTCCGCACCACCTCTTGTGCTATCACGGGCACCTAGAATGATCAAGATCTTGGTAACGTTTAGCTAGAGAACACATTATACCTACAACACTAAGCAAACAAGGAAAATAAATAATAAGTAATTTTCGCCGAAAATGTCAAACACAACCGACTTCTACCGTGCACAGAATTCGAAAACTTTACTTCGTAAGAATCGATGTGGTGAGTTTAGCATTATTGTTGATTCTTCAATAAACGACCAAGTCGTTCTCGAAAAAAATTAAATGGGACCACCTCTGAAGCATTATCTAGGCACCAAAGAAAAAAAATCGTCAAAATCGGTTCATAATCGCGTAACATAAATACAAAAAACACATTCAGTGGAATTGAAAACCTCCTTTTTTGAAGTCGGTTGAAAACATTCTTATGATACTTACTCAAAAACTTCACAACTGACTTTGGACATGTGTTTTTTGCGTTCAGGAGTGTGCCTCTTGGGCCTTAGGATTGCAATGTTGGATTAATTTAACTACCTAGACTAAACTATAGCATTTAGATGAATACCTAGTTGAATCTTATTTACTTATGTATATTTAACGTTGAATATTTAGCTACATCGATTATTTAACATTAGTCATGTAAGGATGTGACGTAACGATGTTATGACATCAAATAAAATATTATAAAAATATAACTTTTCAAATACGAGCTTTTGATATCCTGGATATCATGTAGCAGCAGAGTGCTAGCCAAGACAAGTAAAACGAGCCCAAACACGACGGGTCTAAGTTCCTATGGCCACCTACCGACTATATCATCATTTCTATATTACCACAGTATAATGAAACGAGACATTAAAATAAATTATTATAAAAATGAAACTTTAAGTAAAAATACAAGCTTTTGAGATCCTGGTTATCATGTAGCAGCAAAGTGCTAGCCAAGACAAGGAAAACGAGCCCAGACACGACGGGTATCTTGTTTAGTACAGGAGTTCCTATGACCACCTTCCGACTTCATCATCAGATCAGCTTCATGGTACCATATTATAGCATTGTCACGCGATATACATAATTATGCGTACAAAATATCGGAAACCGGGAAGTTGGTCAAATTTAACTTGCAAGATTCCACCCGAACTAACATCCTTTGCAAGTTAAATAAAAGCTTGTAATAAAATATGTTAAATAGGTACTCACTTCTCAATCGTCCTCTGCATATCAACATAATCGTGTTGCATCTCATTAACGACAGAGTTCAAATGGTGGACCTCGGCCTTCTGCTCGTCATACAGTCGGTTCGACTTCTCCACCTTCTCCCGCAGTATCTTCACTAAGGTCCGCTCGTTTTCCAGAGCCTCTGAGAGGCTTCGGTTCTCTTCGGATAGCTCGTCTATACGAGCTTGGAGGTCCATGGTTTTTTCCTGAAAGGTTGACGTAGAACTTCTTCAAAATAAGATCTTATTATCCAAACTTTTTGGTTCATATTCAGCAATGTTTTTGCAAAAATATTTAAGAAATGCAACTTCTTTTAGATGTATGTTACGTTAACATTATTAGTTTGTAAAACTAGGTCGATTTTATCTAATACTTTTACTAATTTTACAGCTTAAACACAAATTAATTTTACTGGAAATCAGATATTTTATTAGCTGTAACTTTAATTTTTAATCATAAAACTATGACGCATTGACGGTTCATTGAATTTCCTTAACAACAATCATAATTTTTATCACAGCCGGGTTTTATTCACCGATAAATTTATCTCAAAACCACGTGAAAATCATATCATTACGAGGCGACACCGCGAGAGCTATTAATTTCCTTACTTTGATAGAAAACAAGTGCAAATTCCGCAGCCTTTCACAAAACATTTAGAAAACTTTCACACAGTTCTTTTAAACTCATTTTAAACCAAATAAACTAATAGTTCACTGATTTATCTAGAGTTATTTCAGTGTACAATAAGCCGTGGTTAAGACAACGGTATTAAAGCGTAAGAAAGTCGAGTGTGCCACATACTGCAGTTATTAGTTCAATTATGGAAATATTCATGATGACGTTCTGCGAGCATGCTTACAATAGCAGAACCAGTTTGATTTAGAAACGCGATGGAAATGGTCTCGTTTAATGGCTTTGTCTAATCGAGCCGTACTGTATTTCATAATAAAATTGATAAATAAAAACGCATAGACAATATTAAAAATTGCAATGTTGCGTTGCTTTGAGTAAATTACTTTGCTGTTAAGAGATTAAAGTTATGGGTACCTGTACTTTCAATTATACGATTTATCATCTTGAATAAACTCGACATAATGCACCAAAGATATAATAAAATTATTCCTTGCTTGAGTGGCAATGGAGTAAAACATAAATACAATACCACTAAAATAATTAAATACGCGTCAATCCCAAAAAAACTATTATGCAAGTATTATGCTAATCCCACTTCCATTTCAAAAACTGGGGTTATAATATAAAATAATATGCATAGAAGATGAAGCATACTACAATTGTATTATCAAGATACATTGCCATATTTTATAGTCAACTAGCAGCGCCCCGCGGTTTTACCCGCGTTGTGCCCGTTCCCGTGGGAATTTTGGGAATTTTTATACATATAAACCTTCCTCTTGAATCACTCTATCCATTAAAAAAAACCGCATCAAAATCCGTTGCGTAGTTTTAAAGATTTAAGCATACAGACAAACAAACAAACAAACAAACGAAAATAGCGACTTTATTTTATACTATGTAAGGAAGAAAACAAGGTTTCGCACTCTGCTAGACTCAAAGAGTATGTATTAAATATCAAAATATGCTACCATTACTATCAAAATTCGGAATAGCACACCTGAAAATTTCTACCATGCTCTACCTCAAAGTTCGATCTAAATAGATTTATTCTTGTAGCATATATGAGGCATGCAAAATTTCCAAAATGTAAATCGCTAAGCATGTAATATTTATATTAAGGCACGTCTAAAACCTGCAAGTTAGTATTTTTTAAACATGGTAAATAGAATTATACTTATCAGAAGTTGCATACAAAATAAATTAGTATGATTTACAAGCAAAGCCCATAATTATAGTTAGCCATATATGTAGTATAAAAACATGCAAGATTACCTCTCAGCGAAGCGGTTAGCAGCTCTCTACCATGCAATGCGACTCGGGAAAAATTAAAAAAAAAAGATACCTAAAAATATAATTTATTCAAAAATATTTCGTGCTTTAACATCAAATAAAATATTGTCATACGCCAACAGTAATATTGTTGATATAATTTTTGATGATTAATAAATACGTAAACCTTTCTTACTATTAATCATATTTTTCAAAAACGTGTACGTAGCGTAAATAATAATAATTTTTCGCAAAAAATGGCAAAACCGCCTTCCATCGTGTACAAAATTCGAATATTTCGCTTGAATTGTTTACATTATTGATGATTTATCAAAAACGGCTAAGCCGATTTCTGTAAAATTTAAATAGGTCTACCTTGGGAGTATACCTTTTCGAACTAAAAAAGAATTTTCCGATTCGGTTCACAATTATCGATGTTCATCGTGTACCAAATTCGGATATTTCGCTCGAATTGCTTACATTATTGTTGGGTTTTTTCAAAAACGGCTCAACCGATTTCTGTAAAATTTAAATGGGACCACCTCGGGAGTATACCCTTTCGAACTAAAAAAAGATTTTTTCTATTTGGTTCACAATTGGTGAAATTATCGATGAACATCCACAAAAAAAACATACACACGAACATAGAACCTCCTCCTTTTCGGAAGTCGGTTAAAAATACAATTTAAGTACTATGTAAATAGAATTATTTAAAATAAACTTGATAGTCTAATAAACCAAAGATCGCTGCATTTAAACACACGTTAAAGACCCAAAAAGTCACAAAGTTAATAAAACAAAAAAATATGTATAAATACAGCAGCCTTTTTAAATTGATTATGTTTCGCTTAGCGCACAAACATTCAAATTTCCTTGTCGTAGATTTATTTTATTTAGCTCAAAAACAGATTTTTAGAACCAAACTTAACAGTAAAATATACAACATCTAAAATGTACGTACGCTGAGCAAAACATTGCATCTTAAAATAAAAACATAAAGACGTTCAAAACAAAGTAGTAAATAACAGCTCTTTCACAAATCAAAATTAATAACAAAATGTAAACTCACATGGAATGTAATAAACAGGAAAATAAAATACCAAAACACGCCAATAGCACAATATCTGCAGCTTACTCTACAGTTACACCTGTATCAACGAACGCCCAATGTTATCTAGGCATCACAAAGCATCACGTGCTGTGTACATTATCAATATAGACTTTGCGATAAAAAAACCCAAACATAACAAAACCAAGAATCAGTAAGGACACCTTGACAGTAAGGATAAACACACAACAAAATTTCCGGGTAAAATATCTATAAAATTGATTGGCCGAATGCGAGTTAACAGTGTCACAGTTAGGAACAAATGAGACGAAATTCTGCGTCACATTCTCAAATTGCTCTTACGTAAGAAGTGGTATAATACGATGCGACCACGCGGTAATTTCCAATCTATGTTTCGTAAACAGTTTGGACCACTTTTTCGTGCCAGTGGTAGCCGGTTCAAGTTAAAATCAAGCTTAGAAATAGTGCCCTTACTGTGAATATATTAATTTGTAATAATATAGCATAACGTAGCGATTGTGAACCCAATATGCTTGATCATAAGGCAAAGTGCGCACACGGTAAAACGTGAAACCCTTAAAAGCATTGAAACCGCAAAAACATTTCAAAATGTGCTCAAAAAAATTCCTTTCCAATCTAAGAAACAATATTCTAATATTATTCATAAAACCACTTGTCTAGCTAGCATCTTTAGAAACGGGTAGTTTTCATTTACATAATTTTAAAACTTAGTTTTGTATTTCTAATTTGGTTCTGACTAGACCAAAATTTCGTATAGCACTAATGATATCACAACATAATAAAAGTGAACGTCTATGCATATAGAATAAAACGTAAAATTTAATTTCGTTGTAAATAAATTACAAAAAGTGTTTCCAATCGAACAAATGCACGATGTAAAGTTAGTTAAAAAAACATTAAGTCTAAGTTTTACTAAATCAAAGTGAAAAAAGTTGCCAAAGGCAGGTGCAGAAGTTTAAGCAAAGTGCTTATAACATGGCTAAATAATTGTTGCAAAACATGCTCAGGCTCACTAGTCCGCTCTTAAATTTACAACGAATCTAGATCTATACCAACATTAATATTTACCATCTCTACGATATTCTCACATCATTCAACGCACTTTTTATTTGTAACGAAATAACAATACCGAGTAAGTACATAATCGAAACAATTACAACTAATTGTCAATACAATAAATGCAAACATACTTTACAACAACATCTTGTAGTGACGCAAAGAATATGTATTGTTTTATACAATAACCAATACGTGAGCTACTCTAGTATCTATTACTACCAAAGACTTATCACCCTGTAGACTCTACAAATCCAATCTAACTATGTTATAGGCCAAATAAAACTTCTTGACGGCTGTGACGTTGGCTACAAGCTGCGGATAGCCCAAGCCTGATTAAACAATATGGGCGCGTCAGCAGTATGTAAAGATAACTTATAGGCGCTATTCTACTAATGTGTTATCTGACAGTGTTCTTTTGTAGGGGTTCATGCAGGGTGGAAAGTCGTTGATTACAATATTGCAAAATAGGCTAGATATTGCATCACTACATTATAGAAACTGTATCAAAACTATTCATTATTCAAGGTGAAATCTTGAGGCTTTTAATGACTAACGTATTTACTATTTTTAAACGGTTTTATTATACTAAAAATTAAGATCCGTAATGCATGTTTTTTTTAAACAATAATAAGATATTTTCCTCGACATTTCACTACTACAAAGCATTCTTTCGAATCCTAAGTAAAAAAAAACAAACCATTTTATAGATCTTGAGGAGAAAAATAGGTTCCGCTATTTAATTTTTTTAAATCTTTGATTCGGAATATCAAACATTTTTGATATGTAAAACCCTTGCCTTCGTAGATCTATGTTAGAAAATGACAAACCCATGGTAAAAATGTCCCTAAGTACGTCAAATACAAATGCATATTTTTGGTCATTGAAAATGTAAAATGTTAACCACAGGAGTGTCACATTTAGTTATGGATCCTAATATTTACTTGTGTACTTATGCTTTTACCATACGTTTTGTACTGTGTCAAATCAAAAGCACTAATCTCTATGGAAAAGAAAAAAAAAAGTATTCAAAGATAATTATGATAATCAGCGAGAACAGAGCGGGAGCGGCGTCTTATCGTTGCTACAACTTGAAGCGGTCTAGGCCTCTACGAACATATCTTTAAAGCACAGTAAATTGGAATGCGGTAATATTTCGTTCGCAAGGTTTATAGGTATAATTCATTCGTGTCCGGGCGAAGCCGCGACCGGCAGCTAGTTTAATAGAAAAGAGCGACACCGCTACCGGCCGGTCAAGCTACGTGTGAAGGCTAGGCGAGTCGTGTGCATGTGTTATAACTAAACATGTGTAGTATAACTAAATGGTGTAGAGGCTGGGACTCACGCCGGCGTGGCTGGCGGCGCTGCGCAGCGACTTCACCTCCATGGCCAGCGCGTGCACCTCCGAGTTCAGTCGCACCACCTGACGCCCCACAGATACAACGCCCGTCAACTATTGAACAGCTGCGCCGCTCGGCCACGACCTCGCCGCTTTAGCGGTAGCGGGACGCAGGGCGGCGAGATGTAAAGAACCATCCATCCATCAGCCGTAGGACGTCCACTGCTGGCCTCCCCTATGGATCTCCAATAAGACCGGTTGAAAGCAGCTTGTATTCAGCGCGATCCTGGGGTCTTGATAAGGTCATATGTCCCCTTCGTGGGTGGACGTCCTACGCTGCGCTTGCCGGTACGTAGTCTCCATTCGAGAACTTTCCGACCCCATCGGTCATTGGTTCTCCTTGCTATGTGCCCTGCCCACTGCTATTTCTATTTGCTAATTTCCTGGTATGTCGGTAAAGAACCGCTGCCGCTAAAGCCCGAACTCGTGGACAAGCGGGTACAGTTTGGACTTAAATTGCACCGGATTGAACCAAAACGGTGCCGATTTAGCCAAGATGGCGCCGGTTTTAAAGTCAACATGGCACCTGTTTATTTCAAGATGGCGCTGGTTTAGTGCCAAAATGGTTTTAGTATTAGGCTAAAGTGATACTAGCCTCTTTATGGACCAAGGCTACAAGATAACTAGAACCAAAATGTAAATCACTCCTGTACCTGTTTGAGCCTATTTCAACAAATAAAGTGCACAATTTGAGCAACTCAGAATAAAGCCGATTGATAAGAATTAAAACATAGATTATGGACGGTTTAAACATAATATATGAAAGTATAACAATAAATTAAGCGAGGCAATAAAATCACGTTTTGAGTCAGTAGTAAAATTGAAATAGATAATATAATGTAAGTTTAATTCCGTAATGATACAGTATTTTATAAACTCGCTTGATGTCCTAACTTTATTGTCTAGTGCAGGAATATTTTTGGTTGTAGAGAGCTCTGCTATAAGCGATTAAATATGATGTTATTTCATGCAAGATTATTATAATAAGAAATAGCTTTATGTTATTTTAGGAAGGAATATACGTAACCTGAATTTGTACAAATTGACTGACAGCATTCATTTAGGAGGGTCCATAATTTTTCTTTTTAGCTGAACTAACTTCAAAAATTAAATTGAATAAAAAATTATTTAGATGTAAAATATATCTCGGCTGTCATACAGGGTCATAGGTATTAAACGCAAAACCTTTTAAGGGCAGGTCTAGTACATCTAGACAAACAACTTTTGTTCTACGACTTTTGAAAATTCGCAAAAAAAAATTCGCTTCTCCATACATTTTGCCGATTGCTGATTTTTGCTGATTTTTTTTCGTGATTTTCCAAAGTCCTAGAACAAAAATTGTTTGTCTATCTAGATGTACTAGACCCGCCCTTTAAAGGTTTTGCGTTTAATACCTATGACCCTTTATACAGGGTGAGCTGCTTGGTCTGTACTAAGCCGAAAGAGGGTGGTTAAGACCATAATTATGAACAACTTTTACTATGGGGCTGAGTCGGACACCGAGAAAAAAATCAGCTGTTCCAAAATTCAAAATTACAACTCGGATTCTACCAAATGTACGGAACAGTATTTTTTTTCTCAATTCCGGGTCGACCCCATAGTAAAACTTGGTCATAACGATGCGACTTGAGATTTAGTATGGAACAGCAGATTTTTTTCTCGAATTCCGAGTCGGTCCCATAGTTACAGTAGGCTTGTGTCTACTAATAGCAAATTGTTTGAATTATAGTTTCTATACATTAATTAAGAGATATGTAGATAAGAATAAACCAATCTTATAAAAATTTAAGATTATTAACATTTCAAGAAAATAACTTCTAAAAAATAGGTTACAAAATAGGTTAAAAAATAGGTAGTCACGTGACAGCGAACACCAATCAGAAAGTGTTACGTCACGACCCGCGAAACATCATCGTCAAGATGTTTAGATTTACATAAATACTTCTTGTACAAACTTCTTGATCATCTTAGTAGTTGACGTTTTTACTGTGACTGTGACGGGTTGTGACGTCATTCAAGACGCCATGACACTATTTGCGTTTTAGAAAGAAAATTAAATTATTTATTATAAATACATAATGTAAATATTGATATTTGATTGAAATAAAGGTTTTTTGGGATGAAATAGATATCAACGTATATTATTAACCAAGTTTTAAAATTTAGTCAACTAGCCTGTTGTTTATATTGATGGCCTGAATCACCCTCCTTTCGGCCTAGTACACCAGTTCTGGATAACCCTGTATTAAAAAGCAACAACGCTACAAGCAAGACATCAATACACAACACAAGCAGTACCTTAGCTTCGCTATTCATCAGGTTTTGTTTAGTCTTTTCCAGTTCTGCTGCCATGTGGACTAGTTTGTCTTGAACTTCTCTCTTTTCCAATTCTACCCTCCGCCTTTCCGAGCCCTCTTCGCCCGCTTGTCTAGATAGCCTCGCGACCTATGGTATAACTTTTAAGGTCAAATTTGTACGTGTCGAAAAATGGTCCAATGGCCGATGCCAGAACTTAATAAAAAAAGACAACCAAAGCCATTCTTTTTGATTCCAAGTGTGCCACTACAGGTCACTACAGGATTTTTCATTTCATTCAAGTGTTGCTAGAATTTAAAAAAATCTGAATTAGATCAATGTCGGTTAAATCTGACGATTGCCAAAAATTACTGGGTTATTTTGTAGGTGCCAAAACAATCCTCATGCAAATACACACCATCCAGTTTTATTTACAGGTTAGAAAAGTTGGTTAAACGCGACTTAAACACAAACAATAATGATAAATCCATTATTACTTACAAAAGAAAATGCCTTAAAGTACCTTTTAAGCACTTTCCAGACATGTACAATATTGTAATAATGACATTTCGACAATTCGATGAATATTACGTCTCTTTTTCTAACGAAATAAATTCTTAAAACAGATCTATAAAACTTCCGCACTAAATTCTACCTACGTCTCAAAAGAAGAGATAAAGTCATAAAATGCACGCATTCTAATAACGTTACCTCTTTCAATTCATTGTAATTATTTGTTGCCACAAATAATCATAATATACTGACGAAGCTTCCGAATGTAATGAGTCCAATAAATATTCAATCGTTTATTACACCACAAATATATACATCTCTTAGTCTAATTCAGTTACCTATTTAGTGAAACTCGCAAGAAAAAGCAGTTCTTGTCGTGACGTACAAATGAAAAATTTGGCAAGTCTTGGCTTGTAGATAATTTATAGGCAACTGAAAAAACGGTGTACATATTGATAAATCCAATTTCAGATACAAATTATTTTTAATTTGTACGCCAAGACAAGAAATGTAATTTCTTATGTCAGTTGACTTGTGTCAGTGTGGCGTTTTCGTTTATTTGTTTATGGTATAAATAAGCCTACAGATGTAAAGGTATTTTGAGCCACTTCGTTAATGTAACAATAGTCGCTCATTACCTGTGTTTCCAAGGAAGCGATCTGCCCGCTCCAGGAGGTCTTGACGTCAGCGAGCGCCATCTTGGTTTCCTGCAGTTGCCTGGTGAGCACGGAGCGCTCGCGGCACACGCGGTCGTAGTCGGCGCACCCTGATGGCGTCAACTCTCTTTTATCTGTTGCACAAACATTAATCTTTATGAAATAGATTATACCTATTTAACGTTTACATTTTTTCACGTATGTTAGCTTTTTTTTAAGTATTGTCTGTCCTGTACTCTAGTTTTTAGGGTTCCGTACCCAAAGGGTAAAAACGGGACCCCATTACTAAGACTTCGATGTCAGTCTGTCTGTATGTCACCGGGCTGTATCTCATGAACCATGAAAACTAAACATGAACTAGGCAGCTGAAATTTTCACAGATGATGTATTTCTGTTGCCGCTATATACAAAAAATACTAAAAACAGAATAAAATAAATATTTATGGGGGGTTCCCATACAACAAACGTGCTTTTTAGGAGATTTTTGCTTTCTATTAATAACGGCAAGAGGAATGGGGCTCCCATACGGTACGGAACCCTTCGTGCGCGAGTCCGACTCGCACTTGGCCGATTTTTTTAAGTGGTATTTACATTGGTAAAGTATTAAGCACGTCAAAAAAGTAACGAATACAGTCGACCGTCTCCGTGTGCATTTCACAGGGTCCGTTGATCAGCTAGATTGCTGGTGAGCCTGCTACTCGCTACCCTTGTTTTAACTCCTAACTCCAACAGCATCATCTTCTTTAGCCACTGACTACTTGCACACCCATTACCGTCACTTGTGAGAACAACTCGAACAATATCATCTTACCGTCGTCGTGCATGTGATGGTGCGGGTTGTCGACAGGCAGGGCAGCCTGCACCAGCGCCAGTTGGTCGGCCAGGTCGCGAGCGCGCGCCTCGGCCGTGCTCAGCGCCGCGCCCAGCTCTGATCTCTCGCGGGCCCATTCTCGCCGCGCCTGTTCTAGCTCCTCCTACGCAATTCATGATAAAACTTTTATTAACTATGGGGTCTAGCTGTGACACTCACAGAGCAAGGTTACATACAGAGGCTAGAAATAAATAATTATGCATGTTGTCTAAAGAAATACTTTTCAACCGACTGCCAAAAAAGAGAAGGTTCTATGTTCATCACGTATGTTTTTTTTATGTTCATCGACAATTTCGCCAAGTTTGCGCAGCGTTCTGCGCATAACTTCCCATCCGCCGATTTGTGTGGCGCTTAGTATAATACATTTTATCGCGAGTCGATGGATGTTTTGTATGTAACAGCTGACTTTTTATTATTTTTTTAAATCTCTGCACTTTGCAATTGTATTAGTCTATATTACCATATAGCTTTCTGAGCCTCGGACCTAAATAATTTGAATCATAATAATATGTATTTTCATTTTTTAATTTGGTTATGACGACGTGAAGACTTGCATAAACACTAAGAAGCTACCTAGGTATATTAAAACAGTAGGTTTCCTTCTAACTTATCAGAATAAATGATATATCGAATTCATAACTCAATATTGAATTAATATATCTATTAGTAAAAGGCATGTCTATATTCGGTCGGTGTATTAGGACAATGAATTAACACCTAAGGGCTAACAAAAGTCATGTCGCGCACAACACACTAATCAAGTACCAGACTATTGTATTTGTATGAGAAAAGATTATCGTTAAACAGCTTCCACAATAGGCATGATGGGAGCCCCCCTTAAATATTTATTTTATTCTGTTTTTAGTATTTGTTGTTATTGCGGCAACAGAAATACATCTTCTGTGAAAATTTTACCGGTCTAGCTATCACCGTTCATGAGATACAGCGTGGTGACAGACAGACAGACGGACATCGGAGTCTTAGTAATAGGGTCCCGTTTTTACCCTTTGGGTACGGAACCCTAAAAACCATTATTATAATTAGTCCGTTAGTTAGATGATCAAAAAATAATGGACATGTGTTTTTCTTTTGTCAATAAAATAATAAATTACAAAAATAAACCTTGTCAAAGTTCGGGAGTGGGGGCTCGTGACTTCACTTCTACGAGAAAAGTGCTATACTTTTTACGCAAAAGTGACGTTACGCAGAACTTTAACGGGCTATATTTTTATATTTGTTTGATTGACAAAAGAAAAAATACGTGTCTAATATTTTTTGAAAATCTATCTGACGGACTAATAATATTTTTAGTAGCGTCATCTTGCGTATTAGGGGTCCAGTCAGTTAACCATTCTCGGTCAATACCGAGTTTAGATTAACGAGATTCACGAGTGAATCATGTCAAGACATAGTTACTTCCCAAACAAGCTGGAAATTTCATTGTTTTGACAACATTCTTCGAGATAAATCGATATTGCTGTGCTGGCCAAATACATGCGAACAGTGGCCGGCAATAGTTGTATATAAATCCATATCTGTCGTGTCCCGGCCTGCGCGGCGCGCGCCACGCCTCTTCCCCTGCGAACTACTAGTATAATATACTAACGGTGAGGTGGTCCAGGCGGTCCTGCGCGCGCTCGGCGGCGGCGAGGCGCGCGCGCAGCTCCCCGAGCTGGCGCTGGGCCGCGTCGCGGTCGGCGCGCGCCGCCGCCGCCTCGGCCTGCGCGCCGCGCGCCACGCTTTGCGCCGCCGCCGCCTCTTCGCCTACGAACATAGATTAAATCGAAATGACGCTTCTGCGCTATCATCAACAGTATCATCCACATTGCGATCACATACACCATCCAAGCCACTGGAGCAGATATGCTAGCGGCCCAGAGCCACGCTTCTTTATAGCTGGCTCGGGTAGACGCTGGAGGGGTATCGGGTTGAGACGGTTCATCTCTTTGCCTGTAGCCAAAGAATATATAATAATACTACGTATAGAACGGCCACTCGTTACCCCCCACCCGTTTGAGTCTTCCTCACTTCCACCCCGCGTCTACGTACCGCATCGTGCACTCTATGTGCGGGCTGCACTGGCCGGTGGATTTTCTAGTAAAAACTACCTAGACTGTGACAATAGGGAAGACTTGTACTGTGTATGGTTGAATATCAATGACACGCAACAAAACAAGAAATTTTAATGTTTCCCTAAGGATAAATAATAGTAACTTATTTTACATTATTTGGTAACTTCCTCTTGATATTGTCTTACAAAAGAAGTAGATCGGCTACTTTTTTCTTAAAATGCTTCCAATTTAAGTAATTGTTATACTTTTTGAAGCACTAGATTAATATTCATTTTTGCAAATTAAGTACGCAACTGTCTCACTCACGCGGCATGACGTCACGTTGTGGTGATCGCTGACAGCCATAGACGTTCCGCACACAAATGCGCGTGTAGCGACCGTGCGTATGTGTGTTGTCTGTGAGTAAGTACTGTGTAGGTGTGCGTAAGACACCAGATTTTGTATGAGAAATCGCGGAGTGTCCGGGCTGTGCTGTAGCGAAATCCAAGCATGCAAAGGCAATGCCTTATCGCCCCCACACCGAATAAGAATTGTTCAGTCACATTTTTAAACACAATCGAAAGGATAAAGCGTATAGCGGATAACTGCAGCCATGTTATCAACCAACCTGAGTAAAAATCCCATAAGTATTACTTATAAGATGTATTACTTTATTTGAAAACTGCTGTTCGGCTATCAGTTTAGTTCGATTTTTTCCAGAGTAATCTAGGAACAAAAACCGATTTTAAGCACATAATTTTAGATGAACAGAGTAAAATCTTCCCACTCTAAACCAAGGTCACTGCAAAACGGCATAATATAATATAACTGTTCCATAAGTAAACTCTCCTGATAGGTCATTGACATCAGAGAGATTATAAATGTTATGTGCTAATGAGATTATTCCGAGACAGGTAACAACAGCACTAAATAAGGGAAGCCTTATCTATATCTAGCAGCATAAAATAATATCTAGTTTTTATTTTCTACGGTAAAATGGACAGCCCGGACTTGATCCGAAATATCAACTTTTCTGTACCCCGCGAAGTTAGTTCACGCCGAGAAATTAAGACTTTTTCTCTGCCTATTTGTCGAACCAATTATGCTCAAAATCCACCCAAAAATCGCTTGTGTCGTACTTACAACAGTGTGTGTCACGATGTTGACATTTTCAACACGTCGGTCAACAAAATAAAAAAAACTTTTTTTATATTCTTAAGTTATATCTATTGGAAATTTTTAGATTCTTTATTGTTGCAATTATTTTTTTCTCATTTTCATTACCTTTTTTTTCTTACTTGCCAAACTTCTAGCGCTCCATTTGTATGCACCTAGAAGGTTGGACAGCCTAACATATTCTTTTGTATCACTCAATAATTTTGACTGTATCAACCAGTTTGCAAACCATTAATAAAAATAATAATCGGCCAAGTAGGTACGAGTCGGACTCGCGCACGGAGGGTTCCGTACTGTATGGGAGCCCCCCTTAAATATTTATTTTAATTTTACTATTGAAGTGAATATAAAAAAGATATTATGTGAAAATTTCAAGCATCTACCTGTTACCATTATTAATATAGAGCGAAAAACGTCTAAAATTCAGGTTTGTTGTATGGGAGCCCCCCTTAAATATTTATTTTATACTCTTTTTAGTATTTGTTCTTATACTTCTTATGCGGCAACAGAAATACATCATCTGTGAAAATTTCAGCTGCCTAGCTATCATGGTTCATGAGATACAGCCCGGTGACAGACAGACAGACGGACACCGAAGTCTTAGTAATAGGGTCCCGTTTTTCCCTTTGGGTACGGAACCCTAAAAAAGCAGAAACTTGACACAATCTTACGACAAAGATGATTTCATCAAGAGCAGTTAACATTACTTCAATATTAACCGACAAAAAGCAATAAACTTTCACGACCTTGCGCCGCAGCCTCGCACCAACCTTGTACAGACGCGAGGGAGAGTTTGAGCTCCTCTATCCGTTGTTCCCAGAACACGTCTCGCTCCCGCAGCTTTGCTTCCAGCTGGGTGGAGTACTGCTGCGTCAGCGCCGCCTGGTCGATGCGGCCACCCGTGCGGTCTGATAGGTACCAACCTTGTACAGACGCGAGGGAGAGTTTGAGCTCCTCTATCCGTTGTTCCCAGAACACGTCTCGCTCCCGCAGCTTTGCTTCCAGCTGGGTGGAGTACTGCTGGGTCAGCGCCGCCTGGTCGATGCGGCCACCCGTGCGGTCTGATAGGTACCAACCTTGTACAGACGCGAGGGAGAGTTTGAGCTCCTCTATCCGTTGTTCCCAGAACACGTCTCGCTCCCGCAGCTTTGCTTCCAGCTGGATGGAGTACTGCTGGGTCAGCGCCGCCTGGTCGATGCGGCCACCCGTGCGGTCTGATAGGTACCAACCTTGTACAGACGCGAGGGAGAGTTTGAGCTCCTCTATCCGTTGTTCCCAGAACACGTCTCGCTCCCGCAGCTTTGCTTCCAGCTGGGTGGAGTACTGCTGTGTCAGCGCCGCCTGGTCGATGCGGCCACCCGTGCGGTCTGATAGGTACCAACCTTGTACAGACGCGAGAGAGAGTTTGAGCTCCTCTATCCGTTGTTCCCAGAACACGTCTCGCTCCCGCAGCTTTGCTTCCAGCTGGGTGGAGTACTGCTGGGTCAGCGCCGCCTGGTCGATGCGGCCACCCGTGCGGTCTGATAGGTACCAACCTTGTACAGACGCGAGGGAGAGTTTGAGCTCCTCTATCCGTTGTTCCCAGAACACGTCTCGCTCCCGCAGCTTTGCTTCCAGCTGGGTGGAGTACTGCTGGGTCAGCGCCGCCTGGTCGATGCGGCCACCCGTGCGGTCTGATAGGTACCAACCTTGTACAGACGCGAGGGAGAGTTTGAGCTCCTCTATCCGTTGTTCCCAGAACACGTCTCGCTCCCGCAGCTTTGCTTCCAGCTGGATGGAGTACTGCTGGGTCAGCGCCGCCTGGTCGATGCGGCCACCCGTGCGGTCTGATAGGTACCAACCTTGTACAGACGCGAGGGAGAGTTTGAGCTCCTCTATCCGTTGTTCCCAGAACACGTCTCGCTCCCGCAGCTTTGCTTCCAGCTGGGTGGAGTACTGCTGAGTCAGCGCCGCCTGGTCGATGCGGCCACCCGTGCGGTCTGATAGGTACCAACCTTGTACAGACGCGAGGGAGAGTTTGAGCTCCTCTATCCGTTGTTCCCAGAACACGTCTCGCTCCCGCAGCTTTGCTTCCAGCTGGGTGGAGTACTGCTGGGTCAGCGCCGCCTGGTCGATGCGGCCACCCGTGCGGTCTGATAGGTACCAACCTTGTACAGACGCGAGGGAGAGTTTGAGCTCCTCTATCCGTTGTTCCCAGAACACGTCTCGCTCCCGCAGCTTTGCTTCCAGCTGGGTGGAGTACTGCTGGGTCAGCGCCGCCTGGTCGATGCGGCCACCCGTGCGGTCTGATAGGTACCAACCTTGTACAGACGCGAGGGAGAGTTTGAGCTCCTCTATCCGTTGTTCCCAGAACACGTCTCGCTCCCGCAGCTTTGCTTCCAGCTGGGTGGAGTACTGCTGTGTCAGCGCCGCCTGGTCGATGCGGCCACCCGTGCGGTCTGATAGGTACCAACCTTGTACAGACGCGAGGGAGAGTTTGAGCTCCTCTATCCGTTGTTCCCAGAACACGTCTCGCTCCCGCAGCTTTGCTTCCAGCTGGGTGGAGTACTGCTGGGTCAGCGCCGCCTGGTCGATGCGGCCACCCGTGCGGTCTGATAGGTACCAACCTTGTACAGACGCGAGGGAGAGTTTGAGCTCCTCTATCCGTTGTTCCCAGAACACGTCTCGCTCCCGCAGCTTTGCTTCCAGCTGGGTGGAGTACTGCTGGGTCAGCGCCGCCTGGTCGATGCGGCCACCCGTGCGGTCTGATAGGTACCAACCTTGTACAGACGCGAGGGAGAGTTTGAGCTCCTCTATCCGTTGTTCCCAGAACACGTCTCGCTCCCGCAGCTTTGCTTCCAGCTGGGTGGAGTACTGCTGTGTCAGCGCCGCCTGGTCGATGCGGCCACCCGTGCGGTCTGATAGGTACCAACCTTGTACAGACGCGAGGGAGAGTTTGAGCTCCTCTATCCGTTGTTCCCAGAACACGTCTCGCTCCCGCAGCTTTGCTTCCAGCTGGGTGGAGTACTGCTGGGTCAGCGCCGCCTGGTCGATGCGGCCACCCGTGCGGTCTGATAGGTACCAACCTTGTACAGACGCGAGGGAGAGTTTGAGCTCCTCTATCCGTTGTTCCCAGAACACGTCTCGCTCCCGCAGCTTTGCTTCCAGCTGGGTGGAGTACTGCTGTGTCAGCGCCGCCTGGTCGATGCGGCCACCCGTGCGGTCTGATAGGTACCAACCTTGTACAGACGCGAGGGAGAGTTTGAGCTCCTCTATCCGTTGTTCCCAGAACACGTCTCGCTCCCGCAGCTTTGCTTCCAGCTGGGTGGAGTACTGCTGTGTCAGCGCCGCCTGGTCGATGCGGCCACCCGTGCGGTCTGATAGGTACCAACCTTGTACAGACGCGAGGGAGAGTTTGAGCTCCTCTATCCGTTGTTCCCAGAACACGTCTCGCTCCCGCAGCTTTGCTTCCAGCTGGGTGGAGTACTGCTGGGTCAGCGCCGCCTGGTCGATGCGGCCACCCGTGCGGTCTGATAGGTACCAACCTTGTACAGACGCGAGGGAGAGTTTGAGCTCCTCTATCCGTTGTTCCCAGAACACGTCTCGCTCCCGCAGCTTTGCTTCCAGCTGGGTGGAGTACTGCTGTGTCAGCGCCGCCTGGTCGATGCGGCCACCCGTGCGGTCTGATAGGTACCAACCTTGTACAGACGCGAGGGAGAGTTTGAGCTCCTCTATCCGTTGTTCCCAGAACACGTCTCGCTCCCGCAGCTTTGCTTCCAGCTGGGTGGAGTACTGCTGTGTCAGCGCCGCCTGGTCGATGCGGCCACCCGTGCGGTCTGATAGGTACCAACCTTGTACAGACGCGAGGGAGAGTTTGAGCTCCTCTATCCGTTGTTCCCAGAACACGTCTCGCTCCCGCAGCTTTGCTTCCAGCTGGGTGGAGTACTGCTGTGTCAGCGCCGCCTGGTCGATGCGGCCACCCGTGCGGTCTGATAGGTACCAACCTTGTACAGACGCGAGGGAGAGTTTGAGCTCCTCTATCCGTTGTTCCCAGAACACGTCTCGCTCCCGCAGCTTTGCTTCCAGCTGGGTGGAGTACTGCTGGGTCAGCGCCGCCTGGTCGATGCGGCCACCCGTGCGGTCTGATAGGTACGGCTCCAGTTGCGGTGAAATCGACTGGAAATCGACGAAATAAAATAAATAAATTCTGCAATCTTATTTTTCTTGCCTTCTATTAGGTACAGTAAATATTTCGGCCTTACGCGACAGGTGGGACCACGCGATAACCGCATAAGTCGAATTCGCGTACCTAAGTCAGGGTTTAACTTTGCATATACAAAAACGTATAAAGAACGCATACAAATACGTTTAAATTTGTCGTAAACTTAATATGCACTGGGTAGGTACGTAAAACAATTACACGCGGAACACGTTCGAATTTGTCGTAAACCGAACACGCTAATGCGCGCGGTGATCAAAAATCGGCCAAGTACGAGTCGGACTCGCGCACCGAGGGTTCCGTACTGTATGGGAGTCCCCCTTTAATATTTATTTTATTTTAATCTTATTATTTACTATTGTAGTGAATATAAAACTAAATATTCTGTGAAAATTTCAAGTATCTACCTGTTACCATTATTAATATAGAGCGAAAAACGTCTAAAAATTCAGGTTTGTTGTATGGGATAAATATTTATTTTATTTTGTTTTTAGTATTTGTTGTTATAGCGGCACAGAAATACATCATCTGTGAAAATTTCAGCTGCCTAGCTATCATGGTTCATGAGATACAGCCCGGTGACAGACAGACAGACAGACAGACGGACAGATGGACATCGAAGTCTTAGTAATAGGGTCCCGTTTTTCCCTTTGGGTAGGGAACCCTAAAAAGTAGACCGCGTATGTACGAATTCGCGTAAAACGTGATAGCGTAAGTCGGGGTATAACTTTTCTGTATATAATCATTTTTCGCCAAAATTGGCACCACTGACATCAACCGTGTACTTGCATGATTCGAGGAGTTTGCACGAATCGTTATATTATAGATGTAGTAATCTTTACATTATTGATGACTTTTCAAAAACAATTTTGATTTCGATAAAATTTAAATGGGTGGTCCCAATTCTTATTTTTTTAAATTTCTCTCTGAAGTATGATCTACCAAACAAAAAAGTAATTATACATGCAAAAAAATCCTCCTCTCCTTTTTGAAGTCGTTTAAAAATACCTGCGTCTGAAGATCCCGCTCTCCCGCTCTTTCATGTGCATATTTATATCGTAGCATATCAATAGTAATTTTACGTTACATTAAGCAATTTTAAAGATTATACAATTTTACTAAGATTTAAAGATTTCACAACAAATCCGAATTTTCTAATTTACCTATATATTTTATTTTTTGTATTGATACTTCTCTAGCAGCGTTGTGCACTTTTTAGGATGGGTAAAAATGTTAAACTCGCGTCAGGACACGTAACCTGATCGAAAATTCGTAAGACGGAGGGAGAGTAAACCGCGGCGTAGGAGAGGAAGTAATTTCCCCTTCTCTTTCTACCGCAGTACTTTTATACTGATAAATAAAGCCATTCGTGCGAAATTATTCCCTAACCATTCCAAAATATTCAAAAATGCACAACGTTAATATTCAAGTTTTCACTTTTGCCGGCACCCCGTAGTTTTTATTTTAATTAAGCATTTTTTTAAAACAATAAAAATTGTTTAATATTGTACAAGTTTCGTCAAGATATATTGACGAAATGATTGCTGTACAGAAGAATCAACAACCAGAAAGTCGAATACAAAAATGTTGAATCAAAATCGAGACTTCATTCACTTGGTCAAATAACTTTCCCTGGGTTGAAACTTACGAGTTATCATCCTTTTTCTAAATTAACAGTAGGCCCAATTATGAAGACGCCATCGTAAATTTAATAGCAACGTACACAGTGTTCTCTTTATCGAATGCCTGAAGTGAAAAAGAAACAGAAATATTCTAAATTGCTAATTTAACTACTAGCGCCTTCATAATTGGGCCTAGTATATCAATAAAATAATTATTTTGCATAAAAAATCGCAACATCGACTTCCACCGTGTACAGAATTCGAATAATTTGCACGAATAGATGTGACAACCATGCAGGTACATTTTTGTTAATTTATCACAAACGGCTGAGCCGATTTCAATAAAATTTAAATGGGACAACCTCAAAAGTATACTCTTTTGAACTAAAAAAGATTTTTTTAAATCGGTTCACAATTGGCGTAAATATCGATGAATATACTCAAAAAAAAAATAGACGAACATAGTACCTCCTCCTTTTTGGAAGTCGGTAATGAGAAAAACCCGGCAATACTTTAATGCAGTAATCCATCAGAATCAGATTAGACCATTAGTCATTAGTAAAATGTTAACAAACTGACAGTTATCTATTCTGGTTACTGATAAGTTTATCAAAGCTTTTGTGATACAGAGGAAAATTAATAAAAAGCATTATGAAATTCTGTGTAGTACCTATCTTTGAATATGATGAGTTTATGGATTTTTACCACCATAATATTAAGTGTCCATGTATGCATGTGTAATTTATGTATAAGAAAATATAAATTTATACTTAAAAATTATAGTTAAGAGAATTCTTCCTACACTCCATATTAAATGTTCATGCCGAATCATACAAATCGGCGGAAGAGTGTGAAGTTAGCCATTTATGCTGCACAATATCCAATCCCGACTGAAGCTCCCATAAATCTGCGCGTTGATTGTATATTGCGCAGCTTGTGGCTAACTTAACATTTGTTGACTTGTATGATTCGGCCTATAGCATTCAGTAAACCATTCATGCTTCTTATTTAGCAACTATGATCTTCTACTATGATTGTTAACCTTGATATCATTCAAACTTTCAAGCAACTTTATAATAAGATAACGCCATAGCCTGCGAATCGACCACGAATCATGCGCACGAAGGGTTCCGTACCATATGGAAGCCCCCCTTAATATATTTTATTTTAATTTAGTTATTTATTTTTGAAGCGTATATACAACTTCATATTCTGTGAATATTTCAATCATCTTCCTGTTGCCGTTATTAATATCGAGCAATAAAATCACGTTACTTATACGGGAGCTTAAATATTATTATTTTTTTTTAATTATTTATATGTTTTTAGGGTGCATATTTAACGTAATATTCTGTGAATATTTCAAGAATCTACCTGTTACCGTTATTAATATCAAGTGAAAAACGGCTAAAAATGTAGGTTTGTTGGGAGCCCCCCTTAATTTTTCTTATGTTTTTAGTATTTGTTGTTATAGCGGCAACAGAAATATACCATCTGTGAAAATTTCAACGTTCTAGCTATTATGCTTCATGAGATAAAGCCTGGTGATGGACAGACTGACAGACGGACATTGAGTCTTAGTAATAGGTTCCAGTTTTTAGCCTTTGGGTACAGAACCCTAAAAATGCCGAATAATATATTAGTAAACTTACATCTGATGTGGTGTCTCCTGGTCCACCAGAACTAGATGGGCTTGCTGTAGACTGAAAAATAAAACAATAATAAGCCTTATTTGTTTTAATTTTGGCCTAAAACAATCAATTAGTCTTATTTGTTCTATAACTTTCCTGTGCAACTTGAGTGAATTTTGTCACAAGAAACCAATTTATTTAACTAGTAGTTCCCCGAACAGATATAGACGCCTAAACATCCGTGTCACAACTGATAATTTTACTGCTGTAAGTATTTTATTCTAGCTAGTTTTAATTGAAATAAAAATAATTAAAACATGACTCATTTATAGTGATACAACTTTCTCAGCTGTCTTCTATCATACAAACAATACAGGAATATTTAGTTATTTATATCAGGAGAACAGTAGAGGTAAAATGTGTGTACAATTTTTACCTATTATCTCACTTGAAGTTAAAAATAATTCCATTGGTTAAATAAACACAAAATGACATGACATAAATTAAGGCTATTGTGAACCGTGAACTTGGCCAAACAAAAACAATAAGCTGTTATCTAGGTACCTCTAAATATTTTCCAATTAGAGTGATTTATTTTTCATGTAATCAATACTTCAATCTCTAGGTTTAAACGTCTTAGTTCTTACAGTTTTTTAAATTAATTTGAAGTGAGCCTCTAAAAAGTCATATTTTTATGCGAAAACTAGTCTGAAAAGTTACTGTTACTAAAAGAGTGACTGATATACAGAAGCTACAACTTTTCTGAAAAAATAAGATGCATGAGCGTCCAATATTTTTTACTCAAGTGATTAACACCAAAAACATAGCATTTAGTCACCATTTAAAGGGTTAAAAGAGTTTTCTCTCAGAACATACATTTTATCAAAAATGTACCTAAAATTATCTCTATGTTCTACAGAAAACACAAAAAGAGGTTGATTCACAGTCCCTCCTCTTAAAATTTATCCTAACTTCAAATTATTTATTTTCACAACCATGCCATATGAACATACAGAATTTGGTATCTCTGAAAACGGCTCTAATGACTTTGATGACATTTGGTATTTAGAGAGATCTTTTTTTTAAGTTTGTCTGTATAGACGATATTTCAGAAAAAAAAATGCGAATTTTGATTTCATCCTCATTTTTGTACTGAGTAATGCTCGGCTAGTCTTTATTTACTATTGAACCCTTGATGGACAATTACTATTTTAATCTAATATTTTTAAGAGACAAGCTTGTAGCAGTTTGTAATACTGAAAATAAACTTGGTAATTCATATTCTTTACCAATAAATGAATACAAAATACTGCACAGTCATGGCCCCCAGGCCCCCACTAAGATTTCATCATGGGGAGTTTCAGAATATGACAAAGAATATTACACCATCTAGCATAAAGACCTCCAAACTCTTAATATTAAAGTTTAGTTCACATTAACTGTTTTGTCACTTCTTTTTCTTAAATCAGGGTATTTTATTTAGAATGTTACTTTATAATTTGATGTCTGAGAAACAAATATTTGCACAAGAATACTACACACTAAACTATTTTAAAATTACCCAGTATGTTTTATGCATTTTATGTATGCCCCAGTATGTTTTTGAAAGTTTGCGATTGTATAAAAAATATGTAAATATATTGTACTTAAGTTTTTGTTACTTGACATCAGACATCAGAAAATTAACCTAGGTGTGTACTTACCGAGTCATCTCGCAGTGAGATTCTGCCTAGGAAGGCTCCAGAACGCCAACTACTGGTGATTTTACTGATATCGCTGCCAGTTTCTTCTTTGATTTTACTTTTTAGGCTGGCAAACATTGTCACTAGGTGAAACCTTTACTGTAACAAATTAATAACAATATTATGACGCCAATGTTGTCAAATAAGCTGGACAAAACAATCCTTAAATACCTGTTCAGAAAATGTGTTATTTTACTTCACTTTAGTTCTCAATGCAAGAAATAAATAAATACTAAATACTCATTACACCAGGAAAGTAGCTTCATTAAAAGATAGCAATTTAGTTCATTAGCTTAAAACAATGCTAACGTGACTTGTCTCCTGCATAAAACCTATGTAAATTGTCCCGATAAGGTACGAACTACGAACTTACCCAAAAATGTTTTTAATTTTATTTTTTATTCGACGTTTACACATACAACGTTTCACTTATTTGTAGTGATTCGAAACATCTCGTCAAACTTTTTTCAATAAAATAAAAAAGAAAGAATCAAATAAAACCACACATTTCTATTACAATATCGCTTTTTCCTTTCCTTTTTTGTTTTTTTTGCGAAATTATAACAATTTTTTTTTTCGTAAAACTAATGACAAGTGGATGACAGCTTGACAGCATTAACAGCCATGGATTGACACAGACAGTGATAGTGTGCAAAATGTGACAGCTTTGGAGTTACCAGAAGAATCTTTATAAGCAATTAGAATCTTAAATTAATAACGTAGTTTAGGTTTTTTGTAGTAAATTTTTATAAAATTTTTATTGTTACATAAATTGTAAAGAAACTTTACTTAAAGAAATTAAATAGATACAGCAATAGATATATTTTTTTGGATATCAAATCATGTCAGATAGTAGCAGTCTGCCCTTAGTTCTGTGTTAGGTACTTCTTATTTCACTGAAATACACTAACTTAATATAAGTAACAAAATCAAACAATTCGCTCATTGCTAGTACAACTAAAAGTATTTGATACTTGGTAGACACCAATTTGGTTTTCATCAGTCCTCGCGTCTACCAAGTACTATAGCCGGTACCTGGGCTGCTGATTAATATCTTAGTGTTAGTTCACCGTAACGCCACGACGGTTCTCTTTTTGCACATACTCTAATAATCTCTTAAGTATCGAAATAGGCAAAAAGTTCTTAAAACACCTGTGCATAAACGGCTTATTCCACAAATCCCCTGCGTTTTTGTGGAAGGGGATTTTTGGACTTTTTGTTCAGAAATTCCCTTCCGCAATGCCGCAGGGTATTTTTGGACTAAAGATCTACAAATGCCCTTAGTAAATATCGACAGCGAAAATCTCTTCGAGATGAGGTACCATCGTCCAACGTTGGTTGCATATATCACCCAGGAGTTGCTCTGCACACACAGAAACCCAATGGATGTCGCGTATGCGTTGAGGGAAATATACTGAAGTATATATTTCTCAGCCCCTCGTATTAGGTCCCTTGAGCAGAAAAGGTTCAAGGGGACTCAAACACCAAAAACATCCCCAACAACATTTTCTTAATGCATACGCAGGAAGAAATGGAGACCCCCATAAGCCAAGGTTATGAGGGAGGCTCAGGATCACGCACCCTTACCATACTACCCTTACCAGACTACACGAGAGCGTCTCACACGCAGTCGTTGCACTATCGCGGCACACTGGGACCTTCCTCTACCACGGCGACGACATCGAAAATGATGCCATCAGTCGATTCGTGCGGCGAGCGTCGTCTGCGTCATCGGAGACCATCAAGGAATACAACCTGCAGATGGCCGTCATGGATCGGATCGAGGCGGTGATGGAGGCTCTGGGCCGGGAGAAAGCAAAAAAAATTGGTATAGGACGTGAAAAATGTGTGTTTGTAATTTATGAGAAACTAGCTGTAGCCCGCGGCTTCGGCTACTTGTTTAATTATGATAATAGCCCGTGGTTTAGCCCACGTTGTCCTAATACTTACTTAAAATGACAATATCCCGCAGCTTTGCCCGCATTTTCATAATAAATGGTTACTTAATTCTTAACTTTATCATAAATAGCCCACGATTTGGCCGGTGTTGTCTTAAAATTTGCTCGAAATGATAATAATATACAACTCGCACCTTACTTAATATGATTATAGCCCGCGACTAAGTCCGCACTGTCTTAATACTTGCTTAAAATGATAAAAGCCCGTGGTTTGCTCCGCGTTGCCTTAAAACTTGTCCAAAATGATAAACTCCCGCGGTTTAGCTTGCGCTGACTTGGTACGGTATGATAATAGCCGTGGCTTGGCCGCGTTGTTTAATAGGTATAATATTATAATTAATAATAGTTTTTCTATTTACTTGCTTAAAATAAAAATAGATTGACAGATGATAAATACCTATATTATAGGTACATTGTTAGACTTAGCATAAATTAGTAATAAGTAATTAAGAGTATTGTTCTCTTGCAGCGCCCTAACGGGGTCTATGTTTTGTACTACAATTAGTTATAGTTGTTATGTACACTACATTGTGAAATAAAGAAATAAAATAAATAAAAAATAATAAATATTTGTGGTAGGTAGTAAATTACTAAGTTTTTCATAAAAGGTTGTATTTTTGTTACTTTTTACGGATATTTATTATTTTTATGTTATACTGAGGACACCGTATTTAGGTATGTATTTTCCGAAATTACATAAGACTATACACTAAATCACGTTGTTGCCTACTCACTTAAAAACATTTTTTTTATTTAAATAAAGTTTTATTTAAGTTTTATTTTAATAAAGCTACAGACTGATGATGATGATGATGGTGATGATGATGATGATGAATAGTTAACTATTCACCATCATCATTAGCCTGTACCGACCCACTGCTGGGTAGAGGCCTCCTCTCCCTTATGCCATTTTTTCCTATCTTGGACTTATCTCATCCACGCATGTCCCACGATGGGTGTGATGTTAACAAAGGGCACAGACCCTGGAGTCTGTGGTTAGTAATTTTTTCAATAAAAAAAATACACACTTAAAAATAAAATACCAAAACTTTGCTAGTTACATAAGTAAGTACCTGAATGATATTAGTCTTATTTTTTAGTACATTATACGAGTGGTGAACAAATAACGATGCCTGCAGCTCATACATACGAATACTTGTTGTGTCAGACTACACTCATTTTCTCCTAAGTTTTTTTCTAAGAATGTTATGTTCATTAGAGTACCTACTCCTAACGAACAGTTAAAATATATCAAAATAAGTACTTTGTCAAGGAAAAGTTGTTTTGTATGAAGATAAGTGCAAAGCATTAGGCTTTTTAATATCAATTAATAATTGATTATAAATTAAAAATTTAAAAAACCCCCGACACAAAAATATTTGATAACAAACTTTCAATTGACAACCATTTTGGGCACATTTGTAGAATTTTGGTTCTTCCATCCACACTTTAACCCACCATAACTCTTAAACGGCTCAATCGATTTTTATAAAACATAGCTAAAAACACTCTCGATTAAGTCTCCTTTCATCCAAAATAAACTAAACTGAAATCGGTTCAGTGGTTCGGGCGCTATGATGCCACAGACAGACAAACAGACACGTCAAACTTATAACACCCCTCTTTTGCGTCGGGGGTTAAAAATAGAAAAGCGTGTTTACAAAATTAAACATTGCTAAATCTGGCTCTGGACCCCCATTGATGGCAGAACAAGGTCGTAAGCATTAGGCTTTTTGATATCAATAAAAATAGACAAGCGTGTTTGGCACACAGACGTATGTTTGGCATTAATAAAACTTTGCTAAATCTGGCTCTAGACCCCACAGAGTTACATCGATGGCAGCACAAGGTCGTTACGTAACATGACATTTCATATCTTTTGATAGTGACATTTAGAATAAACTTTTTTTTTAATACATTCTTTGAGTCATTTTGGCTTTGCAGTCTAATGACATTTGCCAAACTATTGAAATCGCATTTTAAACTGTGATTTTAAACGATATAAAACGGGACTCACTCACGTGTACGTATAGTCATAACACGACTATAGTTTCGGCCGCGTTCGGCGACCTTTATCAAGTTGGCGAGTGCTAGCACTCGGAGCCGTCTCGCAATGCACTGAAATCGTGTGGAAATTATGGTCAACAATTCAGTGAAAAATAATTTTCTTATATGTAATCCATTACAATCCATTATAATTGAATTGGTTGATTAGTGATATGAAAACAAAAATATCAGCAATTTTTTAAAGCACTGCTTATTTATAGCAATGAAAATACATAGGTATTCAAAAAATTTTAGGAGGTGAGTCTTGGCGTCCTTCAGTCCTTAATTCTTTCTTCAGTTTAATAAATACGATATGTAGACAGTCTTATGTACCTATACGCCTATAGTCAAACCGTTAAACTCAGACATCGCCTGCGCGGTACAGGGGCGCCGGGGGAGACGACACAGGGGACTGAGACAGGCGCGGGCAGCGGGTCCCCGGCGCCCGCACCTGTCTCAGTCCCCCTTTGTCGTCTACCCCCGCGCCCTTGTACCCGCGCAGGCGATGTCTGAGTTTAGCGGTTTGACTATAGTAAATATTATTGACTTTCGTGTGAGACAGTCGGAGTCTGAGTAAGACTGTCTGCATATACCTATAGCACGGTAATGATATTGATATCTAATATCTATCATTACCGTGCCTATAGGATGTAGAGTCTACATTGTAGACTAATTTCATAGGCGTTTTAGTACGTCTATCACTCACCAGAATTAGTACATAGGTCGTATAGGCAGAACCAAATTTAATGGCGTTTGTGAAGTTAGCTACCATGCTGCGCGGATCCCTGCTCCTCGCGTAGCTAACTTAACGAATTTCTGGCGTCTATAAGCACGAGGCTATAGTCATTGCGCAGTAGCAGATTCGTTTAGGTCCGCGAGGAGTGGGAATATACGCAGCTTGTAGCTAAGTTCATGTACATAAGCTATTTACTCGTAGTTTATGCATACTTAAGTACCTATCGATATGAGCGGCAATGAGTTCAGCTTGCACATTTGATCTGCCCCCTAACTTTATTACGCGCGATGGTGTTAGATTTCACGTGGCGTAGGTAGTTTCCCCCACGCTCTTCGAGCAAATATCTACAGAGCCACAGTCCCTAAGTGAAAGTACTAGTAAAAAATGTCCGAGCGCCGTCATACCGACTTGCATAGAATAATAACGGCGTTATTATTCTATGCCGACTTGGATATTAATTCACACTGACCCGTTAACTCGAATCTCGACGTTATGTTACCTAACTAGTGCTTGTAACTCTTGAGTATAATTTTCTTTGCTTGTGACCGAGCACTTTGGCATCGCCTTACGACTTACTAAAAAGCGTGCCCACTACGTAGCTTGGGCAGGATTTTGGTCCGGACACTTTTTTGCACGATTGTGACTCTATAAATATTTGCTCGAAGCCCACGATCCTATGACGAATTTACGCCACGCGAGGGAACGAGGCGGAACGCGAATTAGAATAGCACCATTCATCCATCCATCAGCCGTAAGACGTCCACTGCTGGACATAGGCCTCCCCAATGGATTTCCAATAAGGACGGTTGTAAGCGGCTTGCGTCCAGCGCGTTCCTGCGATCTTTATTATATCGTCAGTCCGCCTAGTCGGTGGACGTCCTACGCTGCGCTTGCTAATCAGTGGTATACATTCGAGAACTTCCCCATCGGCCATCCGTTCTCCGAACTATGTGCCCTGCCCTCTGCCACTTTAATAAATAGCACCGCAAATATCTTCTTTGACCGCGATTAGACTTTCTACGAGTTGGCATTTTTACATAATCGTTTTTGTATGGCTCTAAACATTTTTGTTAGTTCGTTTTCGGTTCCGCCAGGGGCGCTATACGAAAATGTAGAGCCACACAGAAACTACTGCACTTTCTGTTTACGTATGAATAAACTCATAAACATACCTACACAAATGAATCCCTCCAACCATGTCAAGTATTTTCTAACATCCTATTCAGGGTTATCCAGAACTGGTGTACTAGGCCGAAAAGGGGTAATTAGGACCATCATTATAAACAATTTTTACTATGAGGCCAATTTGCTGTTTCATACATTTTGTCGATTCCGAGTGGCAGTTTTGTATGGAACAGCTGATTTTATTTTCTGTAATGTTGAGTTGGCTCCATAGTAAAAGGCTTAGTACAGCAGATATCCCTGTATAGGCCGAATCAAAGTCCTTGGCGGCTGTGAAGTTTGCTACAAGTGCATACAGCATTTATGAATATACTCGTACAGTTATTGCTACTGCGCAACCACTCGTCTCGTGTTTAGATACCTAATAAATGTGCTCACTCCGTGGCACGCTCACAAGTCGGTACGTCTATAGGCCGAATCATACAAGTCGGCGGATGTGAAGTTAGCTACAAGCTGTGCAATTTCCAATCCTGACTGGAGCTTACATAAAGGATGATTTATATTAGGACGGGGCGGGCGCAGGACGGGGCCCGTACGACGCACGTTCCATACATTTTGCGTAAAAGCCCGGACGGGCCCCGTCCGGACGTGGTCGTACGGGCCACTACAAAAATGTATGTGCCTATAGTCAAACCGCTAAACTCAGACTTCGCCTGCGCGGGTATGGGGGCGCGGGGGTAGACGACAAAGAGGACTGAGACAGGTGCGGGCGCCGGGGACCCGCTGCCCGCGCCTGTCTCAGTCCCCTGTGTCGTCTCCCCCGGCGCCCCTGTACCGCGCAGGCGAAGTCTGAGTTTAGCGGTTTGACTATAGTGCGGGCCCGTCCCGTCCTAATGTAAATCATTCCTAAACCTGAGCGTTTGAGTTTCGCGCAAGCCTCAGCTTGTAACTTAATATCCGCCGACTTATGATTCGTATACTTCTTTGAGCGAAGTTTGTTTATATACAGTGACATTAATTTTAATTTTCTTGGCAATATGGGATATACATATACCTCCATATCTGTTATAAAAAGGAAAGATTACTTTAATAAATAAATAAGACTATTTTGTTGGCATCCGTATGATGGTAAGCGCTCTCGCGGACGTCGACGGCGCTGGAGCGACGACATCTACCAGATGGCCGGACCAGCCTGGACTCGTCAGGCTAAAGATAGAGAAAGCTGGAAAATGATGGAGGAGGCCTACACCCAAAAATGGGTGACCCATTACTAATATTATTTACTTATATCCATATCTATAGAATTTTAACACTTTTTTTCAATTTTTACCGTGTTTATTATGAATTAGAAATGTTTTGAAACTTTGTAAATTAGTGTGAATTTTGGGAAATAAAGGCTATATTATTATTTTGTTTGCATCGAATAGGCTTCGAAACTAATGAAACGATTTGAAAGATTATTTCACTGTTGGAAAGCTACACTGAACCCCGGCGAACATAGGCTAAATTATCTTTACAAAAAAATTAGGAATACATTTCTGTCTTCTTTAGCCAATCGCTCCCGGGCGAAGCCGGGACGGGACGGGCAGCTAGTAGGTACAAAGAATTCACGAATCTACGAGTAAATAATTGAGCTATAAGTGCTATAAATAACTACAAAGACTGAAATAAAATAGCCCCTCAATCAGAGTTCAGATCTCAGAATAAAGACATTATTCTGAGGTTCAGTTATCTGTGCCCCTCAATCACAGAGTTCCAGAGTGATAATCTGGTAAATCGAGATAGCCTGAATGAGATGCATTTATTACAGGTGTTCTCACACCTAGTTTGATGGCCATGGCTACATATTTCATGTATTTTGTACTAAAATAAATAAATTATTTTTCATTTTCATTTAATACGGCGTGAGTTAGAAAGAGACATGAAAATATTTACAGATATCTTAGACACGTTCAATCTTCGACATTTTACTTCGACTTTGCGCCACCACTGAAGTCCGACGAGAAAAATGAGAAATAAGTTTGGAAAGGAACTAACTTCTGTTTATTGTTATTTTATTTATTCGACGTCTTATCCAATTATCCATAATATTGACTACAAATAAGTCGGCTCCTATGCGTAAAATATACAATACAATTTTAAATAATAGTGAATGGAAACTGCGTTTGGACTGCGTCTCGGACTTCAGTGGTGGCGCGGTATATAATAATCGGCCAAGTGCGGGTCGGACTCTCGCACGAAGGGTTCCGTACCGTATGGAATGACAGACAGACGGAAATCAGTCTTAGTAATAAGGTTCCGTTTTTAACCTTTGGGTACGGAACCATAAAAAGCACTTAGATACTAAAGCAGCTATAGAGCGAATCACCTAAACTTGAAATTAATTTGCACTTTGAACATTCTAATGCTGCTTGATTTCGATTTTGTAAACTTAAACAAAACATAAAAAGATCAAGAATACATTTTCTTGATCTTATTTTGCTTGTAGTTGTTGGGATATTTATAAATGAAAGATAAAGTCACATATTCAGTTGTTTATTATCTATACTGTACTCAAAATTGATCCGAAGATCACATCACATAGTAATTTTATAAATAATATTACAATGTCATGTACTTTCTGTAATTGTTCGTGAATAAAAAAATGTTCACAATATAATCAATACTTTGTTCACTGGACCGGTTTATCTTTATTCAAGTAGACTGTAGGTACATACTACATTTAAATAAGATACCACTATTTTAGGTACTCAAACAACTTACAGTGTATTTGACGAAGAGATGTAATAATTAATCAATTATTGTGTTGCAGTTCATTTTTTTTGTCGATATATTTACAGTTTTACATTTTTTTTGTGATTTACAAATAAATTCTTGAATATTAATTAGGTCATCATTATTCCATTTGGATTTACAATAACAGTACTTTATAGTTAAAAATATCACAAAAATGAAATATATTATGTGTAAGACACACGCAACATTAAAAATACAACAAAAAGAAAAATATAAAAATCCACTAGAAACCTTGGGCCTGAAGAGTCCCTTCTAACGGGAAGGATACTTTCGATGTTCATCTTTCATAACGGCAATTTGATACCATCATATTATATCACACTAATTACACAATTATAAAAGTAATCGATTGTCTTACAATAAATGCGTCAGATCATAAAATTTTGAATTACAAATTATAGCCAACAAAATCGTGAAACGATAAATTTTAACAAAAAATAATAATGACAACTTATAGGTACATTAAGAGTCATAGTGCCGTATTGATAAAAGTGAGTAGTCCTAACGGGCCCGCGACCGAGCCTCGCCCACTTTACCAACCGACCGACATAACAACCAACCAACCAACCAACACAACGCAACGCAACGCAACTCAACGCAACCAGATCCTAACGAGTTTGACTCCGCTCCGATATTCACCTTTTATCGATATGGCATTCCACTTACGTTACGACAATAAATATAACACGCTTACACATTAATCACTTCTTTAATTCCGACGCTAGGAATTATTCCATAATATATACCTAAAAATATAATCACGGCACAAGTATCCCTCCGACTAAATTACTAACTTAGTGTCACTTTATCAGGATTTAGAATCAAATATGTATTATGTCTTAAATATTTCATTATTAATATATCATTATCAAAATATCCACTAAATGGGAGGAATAAATCAAATTATTATTTACTCTAACATTAATCGCATGACTGATCAACAAAAAGGATATGGACTAGGAATAATATTAGGCATTAGGCTTCCATGCCCTCGAGATACGCGCGCCCGCTGCGACGCCGCGACGGCACGCGGCGGCACGCAGCGGCGCCGCGCGGGCGCGCGCGCTCGCCTCTCTACCGCATATCACCTCTACATACATACGAGACCAGATAAATTTGATCAAAACGTTAATACTGTTTGTGTCGAAAACAACATGGGGAGCTATTGGAACGTCGTCGCCGTCCGCGCTCGCCCGGAGGCGGGCGGACGCGAGCGTCGGGGCCGGTTTGTGCATCGAACGACGGGGATCGGTCGAACTATCAATATCTAGCAAAATCTAACCGGAATAAAAGCCGACGTTCTATCCTACAATTTAGGTTAATAGCTTGGAAGTATGCCTTCTTCGTTTTAATATTGTCCGATAACGTCGATTGTATTTCGATTGTCCGTCTGTAGCACTGTACGAGTGCCGCGAGCTACGCTAGCGCAGGCCGCGCGGCCGGCCGCGGGTGCTCCGGCGACTCCCGTGCCGGAGAAGCGGCTACTCTATTGGTGTTTCATTACTGGTTCGCTTATTCTAATCTAGTGTAAAACTTGTCATCTAGAAAAATTATAATTTTACAACGTACGTAAAAAAGTAACATAATTCTCACAAAAATGCTCACATTAGGAGTGCGGCGGTGCGAGCCGGGCGCCGGGCGGCACCGCTCGATACATCGCTTATATACAACAACGTCCGCGCGCCGCGCCGACCTTACAGGAACTCATATCGTATCTTAAACAAATTATACAATAGTAATAAAACATTTGAAACCTCACTAACTACTATTCGACGATCTCGGTACGATCTCGATAAAATTACTCGAACGGCTTCGGCGTCTCGAAATCTATCATATCACAATCGCATGACCGTGCCTGAGAAACATTTCCCGCTACTTATGTATGTACACACTCCTTCCCGAAGTACCGACATTCCTTCCGGGCGCGCGCGCGGTCCGCGCGGGGCGGCGCGCGCGCCGCTTACTCTAACCGATATTCACTAAGATATCACCACCTCCGCGGCGGGAGCGACGGTGCGAGCCGGCCGAACCTGCCTTCCCGAGTGTGCCAGAGGCGCGCCGATATGATGCCGCCGGGGAATGGACGAGGGCTGTGAGGCGAGTGCGGGTGTATGGGGGGGTGAGTGTGTGTGAGGGGAGTGTGGGGGGTGGGGGTGAGGGTGGTGTGGACGGGCGAGGGGAGGTTAGGGGGGGCGGAGGGCCGGCGGCAGCTGCACGGGGATGTGGTAGTAGCGGCACGCGGCGCGGCGGCACGCGCCCGCCGCCGCGTCCCGGCACACCACCACGCGGCACCCCACCACCTGCAGCCCGCACCCTGAAACGCACGCACACATACACGTATTACTACAAAGAAAAAACTTTTCTGACTGACATAAAAACAGACGCTTCTGACTGTCCAAAATAGTTTCAAACTTAATTCGGACTATTAAAACATAGAAAAAGAAAATCAACGAAACACTTAACACATCGAGAATAGTCACAGAACAAAACGGTCAGTTGAAAGAGCTAGGAACGAATTCAGAAGAATAGATTAGGGGAGTAAATATAATCAACTAGCTACATAGATTAACATGGGAACAAGAACTACTACAGTAAAGTCAGACTACTGTATCTATATTAAAATCTACTCGAAACAAAATATAATGTGTTCTAATAAAACAGTATTATAATATGAACTCTACAAAGGTTACACCGCTATCAAATCTAACAAGATATCTAAGAACTATAGTGGACATGCAAAAAGGGATTCGGGATCGAGTAAGGATGTGATCAGTAAAATCTTTGATCAGTTCGATTTATAGTTTTCAATATTACTTGGATGTTTCATGCTCCGATAGCAATGGTAAATGAGTTTAAATTTAGGGGATTTCGAGATATAGTTGCGTATAGTAAACGAAGCGTCTTACCTTCGCGAATATGAACGAATCTGCAGGTAGGCCTTGTACACCCTTGCCGATTAAAATCTTGGCACACCGGGAGGGTGTCCAGTAACTGAAAATGTAATAAACAAATCATAAGTATTTATTGTCATCAATTCTTATTAGGCGCAGACGAAGGATTCCACAAAGTTTGTATATTTTATTTCATAATATTTGAACAGGGTAATCACTTATAAGCGCTTTTAAAACTTTTTATTGGCGTTGTAAATTCGTTGCATTTTTATTTGAGCTGCAGGTACTTTGTACACAGATTATTATCTAAATTAATGCATTTTTAAAGTAGCTCTGCCAAAAAAATATATAATCTCTATTGTCTCTGCTTATTTCAGTTAAGTGTTCTAAGCAAATGGAGCCTTACTCAGCTCTGTATAATTATTATTTGGAGGTCGACATTTTACATTGTGGAACATTCGTATGCACATTTATTTAATCTAAAACTACATTCATAAACAGTCGACGAAAGTCTGAAATAAAGTTTAAAGTAAGAACAAATGCAAAGAACATCTGAATTTAGTACAAATAACGAACGCAGACAAACGAGGAAGTATTATTTTTTCAAGGAATATTTTCAAGAGAGATAACAAAAAAAGAGCACGCATTTTGTTCTTAAAACTATTAAAAAAAAAAAAACATTTTTTCCTGAATGTATACATTAAAATACATCGAATTTACTAAACTCTTGCGAAACATCCGCGGTGAATTAATCAATTTTAGAAAAACCAAATAATCTTCCACGTTCTATTTACGTTACTGATATAAAATGTTCTCATGTAGGTAGGTACTGTCCAGAGTTTGTGCGACGGTTTACGAAGTGAATATGTTAATAGTGTTAGTTCTAACTCTATTTCATCACTGTATAGACATTCATACATCGGACACTGAACATTATCCTCATTGCACAGCCGTCTGAAAAATAACGCTGGGATAGCTTTTGTAATATCAAAGAGCAAGAATAAAAAAAATCAACGAAACCTAACAGAGCAAACCGACGCGACGCGCTAGCCTCGGTCGTATACCGGTCAATTCGATGCGTGTAGTTTCTGTTTTCTACTGCATAGGTATATTAACACAAACGGGACACACGGAAGGCAAACCGCTCGAAATGAATACTTTTGCTGCTTCAATATTACAAGAACTTTACAAGATTCGTTGCACAATATGATCGGATCTTCCAAGCATTCTCTGTACGTGCGCGCTGGCGTGTGTCACCTTTATATTGTAATAGAAATTATTGGGGAAAAACAAGTACACAAATTAATGAATTAATACAAATTTCAACGCTAGTTATTCTCGTGAACGAGCTTCCGTAACCGCCAAGAGAGTTGTGTTAAGTACGCAGCACTATGCACATAGTAGGAATGAATATATAATATCTAAATGGCATGCAGAACGCTTGAAGTATAATCATTATTGCGCAGCCAATCTTATTTAAGCGTGACTATATTTTACAAAAAAGCTAAAGCATGATGCTAGACAACTTTTACCAGGGCGAGGGCGTTCTAGAGGTTTGAGCGTCCAAAGTGTACCCATAAATACCAAAACGTTGCTATAATAAAGCTAAAAAGAGGCTGTGTAGGGAGAGTTACGTCATGTGTCTGCTTCGGCTGTGATGATTTTACATTTTTTTGTTTCCTTTTTTTTTCAGTAAAGACATAGGACGGTCATGCTCGTCGGCTGATAGATAGCCAATGGTTACGATTTAAATAGACAAATTAAAATGATACCTTTAGCTTACATGACAGTTCTGGACGTGACATGTTAGTGGTAGTACAAACTGCAACATAATGACCATTAGAGAAGTGCGGTTACTGTACGACAAACAAAAGAAAACCAAGTAATTATTACGTCTACGTGAACATTTTAAATAAGCATCAGAGAGGCCTCAACAAATCGGAAGCGAGGAATTGAAGCCGCGTTTGCGAAGCATTTTAAGCAATATACAAGAAAATTCGAAGTGATCCAAACTGGATGTAGACTGTCGTAATAACTGGTATTTAATCTATACTATCGTGTCTGCTTTCTATTTTGCAGTTTTTTTTGACTTAATCTTATATATTATGAGTTTTCTAAATAAGTATTTACATAATTTGTATATTTTTTATGATATTAATATAGTGTGGAGAATGATTACTAGCACTTCGATTTTTCTACTTTCACCGTCGTCATTTCAACTACCAACTACTTACGCATAAACAAAATAATTTAATACAAAAGCGTATAAAATGAGTGAAACTAAAACCCCCTTATAGCAGTTGATAGTTGTCACTGGCTAAGGTGAAATTTTTATGTGCTAAAGAGTTGACCATTTGTGTAAAAACACAAAATGTTAAAGTTAACATTATTTTATTACTTAGTTTAAACGTCTTAAGTATGAGGCACCTCATGTTCGGGTCAACTGTTTAGCTGTTCATAAAATGGCTTCGTTAAAATTCAATTAATAAAAACACCTTTACTGAAACAGCCGGAGAATTGATTAGGTTCAAAATAAACGTTGATTAGTTTAGTGAAAGCGGAGCTATAAGATAGCGTTTGTACTGCATTGTGAATGCATGCGTGTGTCCAAGCGACGTGTTTCAGTATAGGCGCACATACAGGAAAATCACTTATACTGAGGATATTATAGTAAGCTGATTGTATCTTACCAGGTGTAAGCAAGGCAATACTGTAGAGTGACTTCTTCCACATTTGAAAGCGAGTATGTATCACTATACAAAAACTAAAAATCATCAACATTTCGTAGCATAAACTGTTCAACACAATAATATTCGATACAGTTACAGCACAATGACTAAGATGGCGTGGATGATGACACTGAATACATGAGAGGCGGACTTCGGGACCGTCCTAGTCGGCCTCGTCCGCTCTTTACTGCCAGTCATGGCTGTACCACTTATCAAAATATTACAAGGCGAATCGTAAAGGAAGTGTGTACAGGCCACCCGATCTAGCGAGGAATTATATATCGGTTATGAAATCATTGTGGACGGGTGCATTATCTATACCTAGGGGTAGGTAGTTTTTGAGTGCGTGTCGGAAGGTCGTTAAAAAGCTCTGTCACCAAGCGTTCCTCGGGCACAACCGCGCGCGGCCGCGCCTGGCGCTGGCCCGCCCGCGCCGGCGGACGCTATAAGCTCGCTCGAAGCATGAACAAACTAAAACAAAACTATAGGTACAGATGGCTACAGAAGCGGGTGAAGAAGCAAGCTCGATGTCATACTCAACTCGCCGCTCCTACTGTTACCGCTTGTGAGCTTTTCGTGTCTAGCGTTACAGATCAAACTCGGAAACATTCGTCATCACTCGATCTCTACTCGTCGTGATGTTAGGCCTGTTCTCGTGAACCAGTAGCCGACTCGAGCCGTCAAACAAAACATAAGAAGCGGTAGCGTTGATGTGACGCGAGTGGAGCGGAGTGGTGGAGATGCGTGTTAGCCGCGTGGTCGGTGGTTGCGTTAGTGAGCCATGCCGGAGCGTGCCGGGGCGAGGGTCACGGCACTCGTTACCTGTCCGCGCTCGTCCGTGTACACGACATAGGGCGCGTTGGGAGGCGCGCAGCCTGCGCCCGACACAAAAAGCGACAAAAGATTGCAATGCGGACGACAGCCGAAGCGGTCATTCGGAAGGCATGTAACAGAAAGCGAGTCAAATAAATAGAAAGAAGTGCGACCGAAAGTAAAACCGGGGACGGCGCCCGCCGCCCCCACACTACATCGGCGCGCCGCACACATAGCGCACACGGGAGCACTAGAAACATGAGAACAATACCTGATGAGCCAAACATAGGGTGGTGGATTCTATCCATGCGAAATTAGAAGGCGGCGGTGTTAGGTGCGGGCCTCCGGCGCGGCCTCGGCCGACCTCGGGAACAAGCGTGTACGGAGCGGTCGACGGACCAAGCGCGCAACTCTCTCAGTACGACGACAGGTATCACGATTACACGATCCAAGACAAGAGGTAATAAAAAACGTACAGTCATGCATCTCAAGCGTTATTATTACCGGGATCGTAGATAACGAGAAATATACACGCATAGGAATATTAACGGTGAGTAAAATACAATAGAATAGTCGGATAATATTAGCGTAAAACTACGGAGACATCGGCGAGGGCTCGTCCTCTCGCGTCGTCCTTACAATACAAATGTGACACTAGCGCTAACCGCCCCGACAGGCCGGGGCGCACACTGCCGCACGGTACGAGTCTCTACGCGGAGACCCCGCGGCCCGCGCCCCGCCGGCCGCGCCCGACCCGAGCGCCGTCCGCGTCGCCGCGACCGCTCTATGTCGTTTTCATCTTTTTGTAGGGGTTGACTGCGGCCGCGGCCGCGGCCACCGCCGCGGCCGTCGCGGGCGGCGTGGGCGGCGGCATGGCGTACATGTACGGCTGCTGGTAGTAGGGGTGCATGGGCATGTGCGGCGCGGGCCAGCCCGGCCGCATGACCAGCGGCGCGCGCATCATGCCGCCGGAGCCCGGCATGCCGCCCGCGCGCGCCTTCAGCGCCTGCTGCGTGTACGCGTGCGCCATGGCCGACTGATGCGCGGCGAACGCGAGCGCTGCCATGTAGTTCTTCTGCGCGACTTCCTTGGCCAGCTGCGCCGCGTCGGGCGGCGCCTCGTGTGGCGGCGGCGGCGCCGGCGCGCTCGGGGACGGCGGCGTGGCGGGCATGGGCGGCTGCGCGGGCTGCGGCGGCGGCGGCGCGGGCGCGGCTGCCGGCGCCGGCGCGCCTGCAGCCCCGGCGCTCGTCGCGGCCGGCGGGGCGGACGTGGCGGGTGCGGGGTACTCACATGACACGGGCACGAACGGCTGCTGCAGCTGCATCAGTTGCTGGTACGTGGTCGCAGGCTGGTACACCGGCATGCCGGCCTTGTCGGCGGCGGGCCGCTTGTACGGCATCACGCCAGGGAACGCCTGTGAATACCACAAATGTCGGTTAGCGAGGCCGTCTCGGCTCGGAGGGGCGAGCGAGATGCGCGCTCGAAGGATCTCCTCATACTTACAAAGTTATCGTAATAGAAGGATCCGACGCTCTTCATGTCCATCTGAAACGAGAAACAGAAGTTGAACGGAGTTCGACGGATACGGGCGGCGTCGGGCGACGTGCCGAGCGCGGCGAGCGAGGCGGGGCGGGGCGGGGGGACCCGGCCCTGCGCCGCTCGCCGCGTGGCCGTCGCGGGAGCGTGCGGGAGGGGGGGGGGCGTTGCGGTGGGGGGCGGGCGCGGAGGGAGCGTGCGGAAGGGGGAGGGGAGCGGACCGAAGCGTGCAAAGCTGGCGTTGTACCGGTGGCTCGAGCTCGGCGGGCGCCGGCCGTTTCTTGCCCGGCTCCGAAGTCGCGCTCGCCGCCGGCTGCTGGGCTGGGGCGGCCGCCGTCTACGTGAAGCGAAGCGTCGCAGGACAGGACGGAAACAATAACGATGTAGTAGATGCACAGAATACACCTAAAGCTCGGCGCGAGGTGATATTATGCGATAGATAAAAAATAAAAGTGAAGCGTGAGTGCGACGGAAGCGTGGCGCGAACTGAACGGAACGAAGCTCTGCGAACGAAAGCGGCGTCGCGGCGAGCGAGACCAAGCGGCGACAAAAGCGAGTTCGAGCGAGGCGAGAGCGTGCAGCCTGGTGGCGTACCGCGCCGCGCGCCTGCGCCTTAAGGTGCGCCTGCAGGTGCAGGGGAGGGTGGAAATAGCGGCAGGGGTCGCGGACGCAGCGGCCCTTGACGGCGTCCATGCACACCGTGACACAGCCGTCCTCGTGCGCGCTCACGGGCGCCGGCGGGTGCGCGAACCGGCACTCGGCCTCGGCGCGCTTGCACGCGCCGCGCGCCCATTCCCGGCACACCTGCACCACCAACACCATGCGCCAGTCGCTCGCGCCCGCCCGCCTCGGCGCCGGACCGCCCCACTGCCCCCCACTGTCTCTCTCTACTACTGCGGAGCAGCCTAATCGCTCACCCTCCCTATGTACTCGATACTACCTATTCTGATTTTGAAGCTTCACGTGTACCTACACAACTCGACCGTTCATTACTTTCCAAATATTAAAGTGATTTTAAAGAAGATTTCACTTCAAAAATCTCAACCGGACGCCGCTTCTCTATTTCGATTTAACTGCAAGCTTAATTACGCAACCGTCGCATCAATTTTAATTTGGTCAGATTAATTTTATCGTTATTTCGATACAAGATTTTACACCTAGCATATTAATTAATCTGGACTACAATATCGACCCTTTCATTTCGTCAGACTATCGGATAAGCGTCGGGTGCGTCTACACTGCGAGCGCTTTACACCTCACTTCAAGGAATATAAAAGATAAGAGCGGGCATACATCGCCATTATTGTAAGGGTGTGGATGGATGGCTAATATTCACTTGTTCCATCCAAGTGACATTGGCAACAATCCGCCACTGCAAGTTTGAGTGGAGGAACGTGGGTGGTGTGTAGCAGGTACGAGTATGGCAGGGCAGGCATAGCCAGCAGCCGTGGAGTGAGTGCGGGAGTTGCGCCGACAGTGTAGACGGACCGTCCACCAGAGGGAGTAAGCGAGCGGTGGTCGCGAAGCGCGCGCGCGGACACGCGGGGACGGGCGAGGCGCTCACCGGCCTCATTGCAGCGGGGACCGACTCTCGCTGCCATAACGCACGGTATACTCTACGTTTATCGAATGTTCTACCTCTGGGACCTCATTTGTAGGGTTCCGTAGCAATCTAAAGAAATAACAGTAAAAACAACGTATAATGTATGTGACACTTATGTAGAAAAATTAAGCAATAATGTTCAATATTTATTTCATCATCATCTGTTTTTTTTTTATATTTAATATACAGGGTTATCCAGAACTGCTACTAAGCGGAAAGGAGGTGATTCAGACCACCATCATCAACAACTTTTACTATGAGGCCAACTCGGAATACGACAAAAAAATCAGCAGTTTCATACATTTTGTCGATTTCAAGTTGCAATTTTGTATGGAACAGATGATTTTTTCTCTAGAATTTCGGGTTGGCCCTATAGTAAAAGTTGTTCATAATCACCCCCTTTCGGCTTGCAGATATCCCTGTTTCAATTGTGATCATTTCAAACACTTCTTGAAATTTCATCGTCTTATTATTTTATGGATGTAAAAAAATCGGCCAAGTACGAGTCGGACTCGCGCACGGTGAGTTCCGTACTGTATGGGAGCCCCCTTGAATATTTATTTTATTTTAATTTCATTATTTATTATTGAAGTTCAAATACATACAACTAAATATTCTGTGAAAATTTCAAGCATCTACATGTTACCATTATTAATATAGAGCGAAAAACGGCTAAAAAATCAGGTATGTTGTATGGGAGCCCCCTTAATTATTTATTTTATTAAGTTTGTAGTATTTGTTGTTATAGCGGCAACAGAAATACATCATCTGTGAAAATTTCAGCTTTCCAGCTATAACGGTTCATGAGAAACAGCCTGGAGACAGACAGACAGACGGACAGCGGAGTCTTAGTAATAGGGTCCCGTTTCTACCCTTTGGGTACGGAACCCTAAAAAGATTAAAAAATTAAGATCATAGAACCTATTACAGTGAGGATTTAGGATTACTTCTAAAATTATGAGGTTTTTCTAGAGAACTAAACGAGTTTGTGGAACACAATAAATTAAATAGTAAAATAATTACAAAAAAAAAATTTTTTTTCAAGAAATAGTAAGTAGTTGCTACAGAACCCTACAATATAGGAGGTACTAATCGCTCTTAAAATTTTGCCCTCAAAGTCTCTAATAAAATACTATTATTTCCAATTAACACTAACAAAAGTAAAGTACACAATACAATATGACAGTAGTGGACAATACAAGTCAAATTAAAATTGAAATGTATCGCTACATACACACTTGACCAATGAACTGCAAAAACTAAGCTACTTCATTTCATGGCACTGAGATAAAATGACACAACAACATAGCTCCTTTGGCCATGTGCGGCCAAACAAAACTTCAAATGCCAAGTAATCGGGTTCCAACTAAAAGATTAAACAAAATGTACCTTCTTAAAATCTTCCGACAGTGTTAATAACATAATTTAAGACCGTCTAGAGAGATAGATAGGAATGGTTGATGTCGCAACCGCGTACGTTCGAGACAAGGTAGAGTCGGTCCCGGCGAAAGTGGCAAACATCAGGAAGCACTACTCGGGTGTAGATGGAAGAGTCGTCGCTTACGGTACAATTTTTAATTAGACGAAACAGAATGACAAGAAATGACTTGTAGAAAGTAACATTCCGTTTTGTCAATAAGCTTCGTCTAATTAAAAATCCTACTGTTAGCTGGAAAGCAGTCAAGTTCCACAATAGACCAATTTAAATCGACTCCTTCCTAGATTACGCACTTAACTAGAAAACAAATTCATGGTCGATTTCAACACCGATCCCTAAACTTTAAGGGACAACCTAAGACATTTTAAATGTTAGTACTGTTTTAAGATGCCTTAAGTGATTCGTTAAATTTAGGATTCGATGGTGAGATCACAATCCAGAGTGAGAAAATAGTTGTTTTCTAGGTGAGTGTGGTTGTTGGTTGTTGTTACGAGGTGTGTTGATTGTGCGGGGATGCCTACCTCGAGCCTGTCGGTGCGCGGCAGTTTCTGCTGCAGCACCGGCTGCTGCATGACGCCGAGCGGCGAGGCGGCGGCGGCGGCCGGGTCGTGGCCCAGCACGGCCGGCACCAGCTGCGGCGCGTAGTACTGCGCGTACGTCGAGCCCACGCCGGGCACGCCCGACAGGTACGGCGACGTCGCCTGCGCGCACACACACGCCTGCTTATAGTTTCACTCTTACCGCTCGCGCAGCGTTACACTATCACGTGTTAGTTTCCTTTTTAGACCGGCCGTACGACGTTTCTCGATTATCAAACATTTATTCGATAGACAGTGTGAGCCATCGAGTTGTACTAATCGCAAAAACTTAACCGATGTGACGGGACTGTAATTATGCGCATCAGTTACCGTATTAATATGGGAGAATAACAAGGCAACAATTTTAGTCAAGTCAGATCGGATCAGTTATTCGTGAGTTGTACGACTTATTAAACGAATTTGAAACGCACATTTGAAACGATGTGCATGAATTTTTTTTATTGGAAAAAGATCAAGAAACGTCGTCCTCAACTGTATCTTCCACCTTAGTCACTAAGCAAGCCAACTTTCACAAAGTTAATAAGCGACATAAATTTGTACATTTCGAAGAACGAGCTAATTTTGAGAAATCAGCCAGAAAAGCTAAACATGCGATTCGAATAGAAAAATATTTAAAAAAAGCATACGTTTTGTCCATTCAAGCTATCCACCGGCCACCAGTAGTACTACAATAGGAAAACCGGGAAATAAATTACAAGGAAATAACGAGAGGCGAGTGCTCGGTAACTGTAGTATAGATGTATATCACGAGGACAGAGGACGAGAGGGCTTACGGAGGACGGATGCGGGAAGAGAAAGGAGGGAGAGGGCCGGTGGTGGTGCGTCGCGCTCAGCGGCGTTACCTGCGGGGCGAGCAGGGCGAGACTGATCGGATCCAGCGCGGTGAGGTGGCCTGCGGCAGCGCCCGCGCCGCTCACACCGCCCACCTCGACACAAAACCACACAAACGCTACTGATCGTGCGAGGGGGCGTCTCGCCGACACCTCCACGCCGCTCCGCACCACGCTACCACATTCTACTGTACTCTACACGAAGCGGGTCGCGTTAGCTTCCTCTATATCTATAGCGGTGCGCAGAGACGTCGAGGACTATCGGACGAGATGTTAAGGTGAACAGTGAAGGACAGAGATGTTGGCTGATTAACTTGTGCATTACCGCTTCAACCCAGATCATACATAATGTGAGAAAGTTAGAGTTAAGTATTCATGCTAACCAGGAACGTATCGTACAAACATGCTCAAGCGGTAGGAGCGATCGGCCACCATAGCGGCAAAGTTTAAGTTGTGCCAATGTAATTATGCTCTTGAAAAAATACATATAAATTTAAGTAAATATATATAAATGACTAAGTCTGAAAAGTTTAAATTAAGCTCGGATTTCGATGCAGGAGCGCCTCCAAGAAAGTAAATTTCCATTAACTTCCAACGTGCACATGATTAAGTTTCTGAGAAAACTTTATGTGGAAATAAGAGTTAATTTACTTAGAGCAGAAAATATTTGCACTGCTCAGTGCGTTTCTAACTTACTTATGCCTAACTAGATTTTCTTCTGTGAGGCACAACTTAAACTAGACTTTGAATTTCTACGATTACTTAATAACGCAAATAGGTACGAGAGTAGCGAGTACACCGAAAGCTGCGTGTTGCGTGCATAGTTTACGTGAGGACCGATCGCTCAAAGCGTTTTGGTAATTAGAATAGAGGTTAATGGGGACTCACCACGGCGGGGACTTGTCCGGGCAACACCTGGCCCGGCGTCAGGCCCATCTGCTGCATGAGTGCGTTCTTCAGTGCTAAGTGATTCCGGCCGTTGATCAGCAGCTGGTCCTTGAGGTGCTGCGGCGGGTGGAAGTACTTGCAGGGAGGTTTCTCGCGGTTACACCGACCCTGGAATCATCCAGTTTAAACTTTATAGCGCACGTTATAAAGGCGACATAGTAAAAAGGAAGGTTCTATCACAATATACGTCAAAATGGGACATTTTTGCACATAAGTGGATAATGAAAAAGATAAGAATTGGCTGCGCGCCCCAGGTAGGCGACACTTTCGGGCTTCGAAAATAGAGGAAAATGGCGGACCTCATTCGATATCATTCCGATAAGCAATATGTGTAACGGAGCGGGCGGCGGCCGCGGTTTCGGCTCAATATCGGCCGAATGCGCGGAAATCCCTCCATGCATCACAATTGCCGTGAGCCCGACACGTACCCACCAGAAATCCTCCACTCGATTTTTTCCTTATAACCGCGTCTTAAGCAGTGTCAAATATTTGTGAGGCGTGTCAGGGGCCGCGCGGTTCTGCGCTCTGCTCATTTTCGCCGTCAATGAGGCGCGAGATAATTGCCTTTCGGAATCGAAGCCCTCCGCCGCACCCGTCTATGATGATTTATTTACATCCGCGTAATTAACTGTCGCACTACGTGACGGGAAGGGCTTCGCGGACGTTTTATCGTCGCGCGCCGAGCGCCGAGCCTCCCGAGCTATATTTTATTCAATGAAAAAACGGAAAAGCGCTTATCGCACTTCCAAAGAAAATACGTATACAAACAAACGGCATCTGAATATTCAGCGACAAGGGGACGCGTTCGCTGATAATGTCCGCGGAGCAGCTTTGACGTGATTTACACACTAACTTTTGTAAAGCACGCCCGATAGTATCGCGCTAGTTGGCGTCTATAGTCAGAGTGGAGTTTTGTATGTACTCGTCGACCCGGAAATGTGGAACAAACAATCACGGCAAGTGTGAATCTTGAGTTGAAAGCCGAATCAGATGCAGACATGCTCCAAATTTTCTCAGTTATTAAACTTCGGCGATGCGTGCTACAACTAGCTAGTGGAAGCAGTCGGCTGCATTTAGATTAACTTGTTACTGGCAGGCATAATGTTAGTTGGACGGTCCTCTCCTCTCACAGTTTAAGCTCGAGATAAAGTTATTATTTCCTGTTACTCGGTACCGTCTACTTTAGCTGAGTTTCGATTCGAATCCACCCATTTGTGAAACTTGAATGGGTAATCACGTTTCGTCATTACTTACTATGATAACTCTGCCGGGGACTATTAAACTCGTATTTATAGGCTGATAGACTGACTTGGCCTTTGATTAGATCCCTGATTGGTTAGTTCCTAATGGACGAGCTCATGGCCGTGTCACAGACTAAACTTTTGTGTTTATCTTTTTCAATATTACTACAAATCGATACTGTAAGTAGAGCGTGTGTGAAAGTAGTTAGGATTAGTACATAATATATTTAGGGGGAGCACTGCAGGTGCATAGCCAGCCAGCTATTAGCAGTGAGTGATGCCGCGAGCAATACAAATTGCCACGTCGCCAGAGACGAATAGCCCAGCAAACCGCTTCCATCCGCCTTGCAAAGGGTGTGTTTCCATGCAGCACTTGTGCAGTTACTGCAATTCACTCGCTTACGCATCATTCCTTAAGCTCAATTAAATTTAGTTATTAATTATTAAGGAAACTGAAAAGTGCCAAATATATTCTTTGATGTGTCACGGGTGCAGGTGTAGTGTGAGAGGAGGTAAAAGAAAGAAGTAAACAGGCGATATGAATAAACGGTACAATCATCGAGATGAGTGTCCCTGCCTCACGACACTTAGTAATATAATATTTCAAGAGGTGCGTGGATATATTCATTTGAGTACAAATCAGCAAATAATTCAAATTGGAAGGAAACAAATGAACGGAATGGTAATTTTAATTGATCTGTAATTAAATAAGCTTTATTAAAGTACAGAGCAATTAAGGTTAGATTGCTACAATGAGCCTCAAGAATTAAACATTAACTTTCAATATGCCCTATTTCGTCGGGATGGGCACGAGAGGGTCGACCGGGCGCGGGTGGCCAATAACCGCCCAAAACTAATAACATTTTTGTGTGATAGTGGAAGGAGCAAATCGAGCGCGCTACCCTCGCCGTGTCCTTTATAACACAACAATGCGCACTTGCAATACAATAAGGGGTTAGCCGAGACTCAGTTTCATCACCGCTTTCCTTCCTGGGAGATAAGGTTCGCTCGGAATAATATACACCCGTATAAAAGGGAATGTAATGTGATGTAGGGAATGTGGTGGGAGTTTCGAGGTGAATAGCTTCCCGTTCGAGTTGGCAGTGGCGAGCGATTAAAGCAAAAACGACATCAATGAAGCGACGCGCCTTGTGTCTCGTTAGGGACAGCGAGCGGCCGAGTGCACTCTCAAACTATGACGTATAACGAACAGCCCTCGAGTGCAGCGCTGGCGGCAGTCGGCACGCGCCGCGCGCCGCCGCCCTCGTTACGTTGCCAACTTACAGCTTTCTCAAGTCATAATTATTGTGGCATCCAGACTGTGACTGAACCAATATCTCATCTGATACGTGTGCATTACACACATCTGCTTGGCAACGATATTTCCTATCAGGTAACTACCGTACATGCTCGTGTGTTGCTGTGCAATGAAGAAACAGGAATAGTGAGTACAAATATTATATTATACCTACTTGTTTACGTGTTCTTCCGACGATGAATCTTTTTGAAGAATTTTATACCTAACAACGTGATGATACCCTAAATGCAAATGATTTACTTGAATCAGTAGCGATAGTCAGTATCGTGGTGCACTCTATAGGTATGGCGCATTATTTGATTTGTTTTTAGAAAAAACTAGTTGTTAATTCTGTACGTTCTTTTATTTATATACAATGAATCTAGTATTTCAAATAATACTACTAGTTTTCATATCTCTAAATATCAATAAAAACATACACCTAAATACGACTCAATAGGTATATTTCGATAGTCATAAACTCTCCCATGTCACCAGAAGGTGACAAATTGTTAGGTAGATTCAGTAATTCACTACAATTTACACATCTACAACAAGCAAATCCAAATAAAATCTAATTTCGAAATGTTAGTGCTTTCTACTTTTTTTTAATACAACATAGGCGTAACGAACCAGCTCGGCCTCATAAAATTCAGACCTCTTGGCGCGGTCCACAATATTTGTTTGCCAACTGTGATACGGTCTGATTGCTGATCGGGAGAACGTTAGTCGGGTTTAGAACTTTCAAGTGTTCGCTTCCAGCTCTATTCCACTAAACGATGCCGCATTGATGAATGTGCTCTCGGATAATTAGCTGCGACTAATTACCAATCTGGATAGTCGATACAAAGCGAGGAGCCAACTAGGTTGTCAAGAATGTGGTGTCAGGCGGGGCGTACTATCGCTAATCGATCGGAACGTTCGATCTGGATTGATGGATGGCGACATGCGGTCCGCGGCGGCGGCGACGCGGCCGCACGCACATGCCGATCTATAATAGCACATTTTACTATTGGCCGAGCGACACGCGACGCGGCAAATCGACACGAGAGGAAAACAATGGGCTAACGAGCAGATGAATGACACGATCCCGTAGCTAACCCGAACGTCCACTTGTACGCACGAAAGTGGGCGCCAGAAATATTTGGGGACAGACGGAAATAGAAGCGGCCGGCGAGCCGTGCCAACTCCTGCATCGAGTAGGCAGCGGGCATCGGTGGCACGTGGCCACACACGCTCGCCGCGAGCTTTATATCTCGCATTTGTATTGCAGCGGCATTTCACCGGCTCAACAATGTTGTCATTCCGTTTTCAAAGCGAGAACTTTTTTTTACTGCAGCATGAATAGATCGACCGACGTATTTAGAAACGTTCTGATTTAACAATGTATCTGAACATTTTTCTTCATAAAAACACTTTCCAAGCTAACTGGTTTTTAGCGGGGTCCTATAATTTTTCCGGGATAAAAAGTAGCCTATGACACTCTCCCATTAAACTACTTAAATCCAAGAAATACATCAAGACTATCGGTTGCTAGGTGAAAGAGAAACAAACAAACACACATTTGGATTTACAATGTTAGTAAGAATTTATTTTTCAGATTGTAATAGCAGAACCCAAAACTAACCAGACACAGCATTTGGTCAAAAGCAAACCAATCTTCCGTTGATTTTCTGAAATAGAGCACTCTTGCTTATAGACAATTAAAACGTTTACTCTAGAGCATTAGATAGATTAGAATTGAAAACAAGACTCTTAGTTCTCAAAGTTAATGAGACTTTTAACAAATACTATTACAAATAACGAGCAGCTTGTGTGAATCTTGAAGTACCTGTATATCGAAGTATTTGACAGTTCAAGAACATACAAAATTTTATCTAGTGAAGAATGGGAAAATCTATGAGCCGTGTAGAGCGCCGAAGCTCATCGGTGACTCGCAGCTTCCAATCGCGCAATAGGCACACGATCGCGGCCGAGATCCTATCCGGTCCGGATCCTTGAAATATTTTTTTCCGACAAGCCTGTGCGAGGGAAAGGTGGAAATCTAATTTGCAAAATTTTGTGGCCAGAGAGGGAATTAGGTAAGCAAAGTCAATTCTGAAAGTAAGTAGAATTTGAATTTAAAATGATTTATAGAGGCGCAGGGGAGTGGCTAATGAGGCGTCATGCGAGAGGGGCGCGTGTTTACGGCTCGCCGCGGCGCCCGCCGAGTTTTTACGGCGGACTCCGGCAGGCGCCGCGCCGCTGCCGCTGCCGAGGTGCTGCTACCATTGCTGACGTCATTCCGAACACGCCTCTCTCTACCCACAACCAAATATAATTAACACCCACGCGTCAGATTGATTTCGTATCGCATTGTTTGCTCTACTAAATATAGAGCTTTATAGGGTGGTCACTTCAACTACCTTTTTAATGAAGCTTCTAGAACGGCAAATATAATTAATAAAATTGAAGTTATTTTCGAGAACACTACTTAGGTGCACAATAACAGCAAACCATTAACGATTCCGGAAAAAGTTTCAAGATACATTAATGTAAGAATTATCCACTTGAACGAAGTTGATAACAAGTTTTCATGGCGGCGCGCCGTAAGCTCCACGTTAAAATATGCATACAGGCGGAGTTATCTCGGCCAGTTTCGCGCAGCCCACGGGCGGGCAGCGACCGACGCGCGGTCGCCGCTGTTTATCCCGGCTTTTAATATTAGCGTGCCACTTCTATTCACTATGTTTAAGTAAAGGATAGTGCGCCGGAGCACACGTTATTAAAACGGTATATTACGGCTAAATTGGCAGCGAGCGTGGACAAAGCAAACAATGTCTTAAGCGGCGGGCCGGAGAGGTGGTAATATAGCGAGTGGCGGAGGAGTGGCTCGGAGGCCTCGGCCGCGGGACCACGGGTGCGAGATTAATGCAACGGAAGCGGGCGCGACCTCTCCAGGTGTTTCATTAAATTGCGCGCGGCGCCTCGGCCGGTTCGTTGGCTCGTACGCCCATTATGAGCGCTGCAAGCTCGAGGGCCATTCGCTTTAAGAACGCCCGCGCCACTTTGTAACAGCCTTAATGAATCTTGTTACTTATAGGCTCGCGTAAATTGCCTGTTTTACTAACGTGGCGTGGGGAGAGAGAAGAAAAAAAACAAAAGGTCAGCGAACGCTTTCATAATGAATACCGTTTGTGAAACCGTCGAGTGATTTTTCTGCGGCCACGTTCCTCGAGTTGAGAAGCGTAATTAGCCGTTGAAAGTTGAGCTACGGCTGGCCTTATGTAAAAGCGGACAAACATAACTGTGAATAATACTGATGTATTTATAGTTTGCTTAATGGAAAAGACCACTTCGAAGGTTGGAGCAAACAAAAAACCAAAGATGTGATTTAAACAGCTAATGTGATTTAGCACGATCATGTAGACCGTGTGGGTAGGATGGTGGAGTGCTACGAGCACACGTTTGGCGTAATGTAGAGAAGCGAGAGCGGCGCGCGAGTAATGCAAAGTGATACGGAGTCGCGCGGCGTCTCCCGGCCGGCAACTAACCAGTTTAGTCTGATGCAGTAATTAGTCTGAACATCTACAACGTAGCAGGATTCCACGTGCGAGCATCTTACTCGGAAATTTCTTGCTTACTTTGGAGAGGCTTTGCAAGTCCAATGCTAATGTTTACTGAAAACTCGACGGTTCTGCTCAAATCAAGCCGAATTATGCTAATTCGACAAGATCAAGTTTCACGCTTCGCCCAGCATTAGAAATGAGAAGCCTAAAGTTGTTAATCTCGAAACAGAATCAGACCACAAACAAGGACTCGTTTTAAAACAGCGTTTTGGACTGTCTGCTTATCTGTTACAGTTAGTGTTGAAGACAACAATAGTTGTATCACAACAAAGGTTTCTGGGACGTTTCCTTAACGGTATTTTCTCTGCTTTTGTACTGAAGTTAATAGAAAACCGTTGAGCGATATCGGCTTCTTTCAAAGAACACGACGACGCGTCGAGGAAAAGGGTAGTTACTGTCTTCAGAGTTTTTTTTTTCGTCAATCCTTTCGTGAAAGTTTGATATAAAATTACAATTGTTATTTAGGCCGGCCGGCGAGGCGGGGCGTCGCTTCGCAGAGATAAAAGACGATAACTGCGAAGCGGGCTAACTACGAAATAAAGAGCCTTTAGTTGGTGTGATAAGGGAAGTTTAAGAGGAGTTCGGGGGCGGCGGGTCACACCGGCACCGATAAATTGGGCGGCACTTAATTATGATCTCGGGCGGCATCTTGCACGCGGCTAATGTTCCGGAGTCGTTTAATGCGCGAACTTGTAGTCTCGGCTCCGGCGGGCGTGATAAATCTCCATCTGCGCCCTGGGCCCGGCCCTGCCTCGGCCCTGTCTCGATGAGAGCCTACGCAACAAGGCGGCCACGCGCCCAGAACCCCGCATTAAAACACAAATCTGTCCCACTTTTCTTAAATATTTTAACAGAGTTTAACTACGCTTTGACGCATTACGCGTTCTCTTGTCGGCACAATTATAAATGACGTAAGATTACCTCGGGTAGATGTAATTGCAATTTAACAAAACTTTGTTTTAATATTTAAGCTTTTCCTTTTTCATTTTTTTTTAATGCAGGTACGACCACGACGGACTTTGATAAACAACACAATAATTAAGATATTTAATTTCTTCCATGAGGTTTAAATGTAATATACATCCATTCAATGAATAGGTACATGATAAAATAATCAATACCTACTCAAAAAAAAGTCAATAATATTGGATCCAAACAAAGCTTAGCCACTGGTTTTATTGAAAACTCGAATCTACAAATACGAACAAGAATTATTTTACAAAAATTCTATCCAAGTACAGATTTAGATATAATTGAATGCCCTTACACGTCCAATCAATTTCGGGCAGACATTTAGAGACAAGCAATGGGCTATTAATGCATTCATTAATCATCCGTGTGCGGGATCGATTGAACCATAACCATGGTTATTGGCGAGGGTACCTGTGTCCTGACTATGACAGACGGCTTTGTTTAATGCCATTATTAATTTAATGTGTGCTCTACCCGAGTGAGCAATCACGATTGCGTGTCATATGAGCCATATAATAATGTACGTGGAAATCGCATTTCTCTTATTAAGCCTGAGAAGCTAGTAAAAACGTCGTCGTAAATCAATTTTCTAAACACGCCCGAAGTTATTTACCGCAATGATTTACGACACAAACGGAAAGTTTGTACGCTTTATAAATAAATACATTGGATTTTTATAGGCTGAATGTGTGGAGATTTGAGGGTAGGTCGCGATCGCGCGCTGTTATTGCATGAAGTTGCGTTATGTCGCGAAAACTGGCGGCGGGGCGTGGGGAGAGCAGTCGGAGCATTATCTAGGTATAATTAAAGCGAGCAAGACGCCCGGCGAGACGTTACGCCGGTCCTAACGACTTTTATAGCGTATGTAACATTGCCGGCACATAAAATAAATGTGCCGCCTCCAGCAAACTCCTCGATATAGCACAGTATTCGCAGATTAATCGCCGAAATGTTTGCTTTCACGGTACACGATTGTCGTTATTCAGTCCATAACGCAGTATATAATGACGTAAATATTGTTGCCAGTTCCTTTTTCACAGACGCAGCGTAATGGAACTTATTGCCACTCGTGTTAAAATAGGGTTGGTGAAAAAAGTTATTGTCCACTTTGTCCAGAGCTGAACAGATTCGACATAATGTTTTTCTAAAGTATGACAAACGTTAATCAGTGACGTAAAACACATGCCCGCGTTTCATTTTCACCTTTCGTTTTGGTAGTGTACAACAACACGTACAGAGGAACCGTAAAGCATGGTGGAATTAGCTCGACGAGAGAGACGGGTAACGTTGTCAACGCACAAATTCGCTAAATGCGGAGATTGTGTACGGTGATAACAGCAGAGACGTGTGAAGTGTGTAGTCGCGGTCGCACTCGACGCGCTGAAAGGGTTGATCGCAATCAACAACAGTCACACACAGAGTTGCTTTATGACTCACATTCGGGGTGATACGGCGAGCGAGGCGACCGTCCGACCCGACATTTAAATCTTTATACGTACACATTAGCTTTATATCCGACGGGGAGCTTTCCTCCGGCGTTAGAGGCGCCTGAGTGCACTTTTATTGAGGATGAAATACCGTAACTGCCACTCGGCGCCAGCCCGTGACGGACGAGTTTTGTACGTGCTAATTGTTCCGTTTCATCTTGATACACTACTCTGTAGCGGTTAAAGGTCATGCAGTATCTTATTACAGTTCATACCGGAAATTTTCTTTTTGTAAATCTCGGATTCCGCTTTACACTGACATTTTTATTAGAAGATTTTGCTTTGAATGCTATAAAATATCAATGTACTGCTGTGTTCTAGCAAATGTTTTTTCCCGATAAGTTATTAGGAATTAGTAGCATATGACTCGATGATTACAGGGCAGGTACCCTGTAATATGCTACTAATTCCTACTAATATGGATGTTATTTACTCTTTCACGCAAAAACTACTGAACGAATTGAGATTAGCTTTATATATAGCTTATATATCAGAATAACTCATAGGCTATAAATTATAATGATATTGTGTAAATATTCCATATTATAACAATAAGTGTTTATGTATGAAAAAATCTGCCATCTATTATAGCTTGCGCTGCAAGAATTGTCAAAAAAGAACTGTCGAATCGAACAAATGTCAAAACGTTTTTTTTATTTTCCACCTCCTTTATTAAGGGTGGTAAGGTAAGGCCTCGAAATATCATGCGGGCGAAGTCGCGGGCAAAAACTAGTTAGGCGTAAAAGGGAAAATATTCAAAACAATAACCGCTCTTCATATCTCTACTCCAAACAGCCATAATCTTGACAAATGACGGTCTTTGGTATGTAGTAGCCTATCATAGGCACGCTGACAAAACCCCAAATAAACTGACGCGGACACATAAATAAGCATATTCGATGTTTTATTGAGTGGAGGAAATACGAGGGAAATAGTTTCCTGGGTCATTACGCGAGCATCAATCAAAGGACGGCGCGGTGGGCGCGGATTTCGAGTCGATCGATTGGTGTGTAGACGGAGGTCGATTTCCGGCATCCGTGGTTATCAGCGGCGGTGTAGGCACGAGCGGGCGATAAGAGCTAGGTGCAAGGGCCCGGCTGCAGGCGGGGCTGGAACAGTGGCGAGTGCACGATATCTGCATTGTAGCGGCGGCGCGGCGCCGGCGGGTCTGGCGTCGTGGCGGCGGCGCATACATCAGGCACGCGAGCGCCGCACCACCCCGCGCACCCCGCCGCGACCCGCGCCAATTATCATACTTTTGTTTCTATTTTTGATCACAATAATGGCCGTTTTGATTGAGTGTGCTGCAATGCGATTGTATAATCGTTACCCAATAATGGACTAGTTTTACCGCCGTTCTAGACTCGGGGTTTAGCATCGGGGTATAGCATTTTTATAATTGAGCATTTATTATATTATCTTTTCGCGCGTAATATCATCGCATTAGCGAAAAGTTAATTCGATTTAAAAGTCGAAACGGTTTAAACGGATTCACGGAAAAAATAACAAAGGGAAATTCCATGTCATAATTTTTGATCTCCGCTTTTATTATAACACTTATGGTGATGAAATGAATACCGTCGAGTGTAGAAACAAAGGCATGTAACAGGAAACATAAAGGTCGCCTAATCGTTCGTGGGTCGGTAATAAGGAAAAATGCCCAAACATTTGCAAACATTAAGGCCGGCCTTTCTGGGAAATTTATTCACTTATCTAAACATGTGCCGTTCCAGTAGAGCTCGGAACGAAGTTTATTACGAAGGTACGAGAATCAGATGGGTGCTTATAATTTAGCGTTTGACTTTTGCACGCTGTTGATGCTTGTTTTATTTACATGAAGTAATCTCTACATTTTACCAGTTAAGTTAAACTTGAGTGTTTTTTTAAACTACACTTTAATTTAAAAGTAACAAGTCATAAATAATGAAAGTATCCTTTCTGTTTGCTAAGAATGGCTTTAAAGTGAGAATAAACAAACAAGATTTCATCGCTTTTTGTTGCAGAAGTCTAAAATTTCAAAGATAATTTTAAGCACTTGACTTTGCCAGACTCAAAAGACAGATGTTTTAAGGAGCAGACGTAAACGAGACCATAAAGATTTTTATGGAAGTTTTATGGTAAGATTTTCGATTTTCCAAACTAAGCAATCATGCAAGCACGATGCAGACGAGCTCAAACATTGAAGGTTCAAAGTGATAATAAAGGCGCTGTCCCACCTCGGCGCACGAACACGCAGTTTTTTAGATGTGTGGGTTCGTGTTTCACAACGTGGTTCGACGTTTCTACTGCAATATACTATACAAGATTACTTTGTACAACTGAAGCTCACTCAGCCAAACTGAATCATACGTTTATGGATTTCGTGAACCGCGTGCAGTGTAGATAACGCTGAGCTTCGTGGTCGCTACATTGGTTCAAGCCACGCGTGTAGAAATAACGTTTATTCGTATCTATGAGTAGACTGTTCGTGCGTTGTAGTGGAAATGCCATATGCCGCTTTGCTAGACACGTGCGAAGCCTCCGTGCGCAGCGGTGGGACAGTACCTTTAGCCGTGTCGCGAGATAAGTCTCATCGCGCCTCGCCTCCGCCAATAAAGTTTAAACGGCGATGATATAATTACGAGCAGTTTAGTTTACGAGTAAACAACAGATTCGCCGCTCCGCATTCATGATTCACGGATATTTTGAGACATTGTGCTCGATAGAGGCTGTTTTCTGAGCTAAGTTAATATAGGCGGATTTAACGATGGCTCTACGTTTGTGAATAGTGTTACATTGTTGTTCATCACTTCACGGAATCGACAAAGTATTAACTCATACACAGAGTTAAAGTGAAAAACTAGCTGAAAATGCTATCATGAAAATCATGGGTAAGTACGAAAAAAGAACACACAAGTCAACAACTCAGCTGAGTTAATCAAACTAAACGAAACACAAAATCATACCTATATTAAATTAAAACAACAAACACAACTGAAGACATAAAAACTCTAAAATCCAAAAAGGATATAAAAATATTTCCTCGTCAGGAATCGAACTTACGATTTCCTGATCTCAAGTTCAACATGCCAATTTCACGGAGAGTTCAAGAGGGTCAGCCAGCGTAATGTAGAGAATTAAATTACGGATATAGGCTGACGTTTTAAGCACGAAATATCTTGATTTTCGTAAGTAGGTCAAAAACTTTTTGACACAGTTAATGTTAGAAGTTGTTCTGTTTTATTTTTGTCGTAAAGGGAGATGTTTAGAGACGTACTCGTACTTGTGTGTTCCGAAAATTTAGAAATTAATATTGCTGCTAATTGTTACTCACGTTGAAGCCTTATAGATGATTAAATACACCACACTACGCTTAATTAAGCGTGATTTAAAATTCATCTAAGATACATTTGACATTTGAGGCAGCGGTTATACGATTACGCACTCAAGTTGAGTAAATTGCTAATTTTATTAGTAGGGTTTTTAATCAAGTAAATTAGAATTTTAGTACAAATATAACATAGTATTTATTGTGATGACAGTAAGCACTATTTGGCGGTTATTTGGCTTTAGATTAGTATATTTTTGTATAATGAACTGTAAACGTTTCTTCTTGAAACAACGTGGCCTCATGTTTTTACCAGCTTCTAAAAAAGAGAAGGTACTATGTTCGTTTGCATGTTTTTTTTTGTGTATGTTCATCGATATTTTCACCTACTAGAAATTGATTTAAAAATCTTTTTAGTTCAAAAGAGTAAGTACATCCGAGGTGGTCCCATTTAAATTTTATCGAAACCGAATCAAAATATCAAAAAAAAATACATGGATGTCACATCGATTCGTGCAAATATATTCGAATACTGTACACGGTGGAGGAAGTCGGTGTTGCGATTTTTTGTGAAAAATAATTATTAGGTGAAAATACTGATTTGAAATTTAGCCACTAGATGTCGCGCGACGTTTAAAGTGATTTAAAGCACTTCAAGTAGTACCAACCGAGGAAACACAACATGAAAAGCAAGGTAGAAAAAAAATCAATCGCTATCGCCTATTAAGACATTTTTTCCGATAAAATACATATGACAGGTTGCGTATAATTTGGCGTACGATATAAACTATAGAGAAAAAATAATTAGTTCTTAAACGTTTTAGTAATTACTGGATATTGAGTTTTATGAATAGTTAACAGACGTCGGCAGGCAGAGTGTAGAGTAGCTCATACCTTACCGTACTGTTTCTCAGCGATTTCCTTACTTTCGGATTAGATTAATTGAGCAGACAAGAAAGTGCATGTATCTAACTAAATTATGTGTTTGTTATTATTTATCGTTAAGTGTACTACGCATAAAAATACAGGACTAAATACGTGATAAGTACACGCACATAAAGTTGTTTTAACAACGTTGCGCGGAGCGGTTCTAAATAAATAGCTACAGCTATTACTGTCGCTCCGCTACCCGCTGTAGTCGAAACCATGCAGTCAACATTTTTATCAGGTAATGTATTTTTTGACTTACGACAGGTGGTAACATTATGCCGCGTCCGGAGCTAGTTGGCGACGGTGCGCCGCGTCCCTATTATCATGTGCAAATCCGGATTTCCCAAATATCGTGCACTGCCACGGGCCACCTCGCTATCAGAGCTATTAATAACCTGCAGTTGTACAAATATCAGCCTTAAATAATGCTACACAAGCACTGTTAAACTTGTGAATGGTTTGGGTAAATCTTGCGCTAACTGATGTAATTGTTGGCCGATAATTCATAAAGGTGGTGGTTTTCTTTTTGTATGTTACTGACGGTATGTCTTCGTTTAGGTAAGATGGATATTTGCTTGTAACACGAGTTACTAAGAGGGAGGTTACTAGCACGTTTTTTTTAATGATGTACTCGCGAAAAAGTTAAAAAATACGGTTTAGTGCTATTTATTCTCCAGCTCTAAAAACATTTTTTTTTAAATGTCAGGCACTTTAAGGTTACGGTTGTTTGAAGGCTATTTAAAAGAAAAAAATATAACGAGTAAAACCTTGATAGCAAAGTAGAACAGTAAATGCGAGTAACTGAATGTGTTTGTTTAGAAATTGAGTTTAGAATTTTAGTCTGATAGTCACAATGATAGTTTATGTTTATGATAGAGTATAAAGCAAAATATTTTAGCCCAGTTACATAGATAAACTGTACATAAATAACAAACTACACTGTAATCGTTCTGGTCTGTCGCTTTAAGGGTATAGAGAGTGGCAAAGATATATTACTCGTACCAGGCCAGCCTATAACGCTCTGTTAGTCAAATTGGGGCACTATCACATAATTCAGCCTACTGTTTGCTGTAAGAGCGGTGAGCTTCCGTACTGTGTACATGATTATTCGGTGGCTATAAACTGAGCCGTTTAGTCCGCCGACGAAATACTGTAGCCGTATGTTGCTTTACGGGCCCCGCAGCCACGCTCGCTCGAAATATTAACTACGCCGTCGGCTGCATATTTTCCAATTTTATTAAATCCTCTTTAGAGCTATGGTTGGATTTTCGGGAGCAGCTTTTTATCTCATTATATCTCAGTATAACGACTACTTTACATCAGTGGTTTATGTGCGTAGTGCTTTTAATTGCCGTGTTTTAGTTTCAAAATTCGAGTCTTTTTTAGTCGCGTGTTTATTTGCAATGAATTAAAAATATTTTCCTGCAGCGCGAATACATAAGTACATAATTAGCTCGGTAGTGTGGTGCTCGCGAGTTAATTTCGAAACTGGCAAACCGTCTTGCAGTTGCGAGAGAAGTACGTGTTAGTGCTCTATTGTGCCTTTTACTCAGTAATGAGGGTGCCAGTATAATAATTTGTCGAAATAACTTAGTATACTTCAGAGTAGGTCGTTTAATATTCAAGTAGGTAAAGTGTTTATCGCGTTTATCTCGTAAAACAGGTTAGTCGAATGAAGGGTGGTGGCAGATGATCGTGCCGGGGTCAGGGAGGACGGGGTCAGGTCGGGTCCGACACGGAAAATAATCCCTTCGCCGGCGGCCCGCCTAACGATTGCTTCCACTACAAATATGTGAGGTATCAATTTGGCATAATTTAATTAAGAAAATTTCTATTCCGCTACCGTGGACTAAGTGATCGTTAGCGAAGCGAATACGACCCGTCACTAATAAAATAAAACTGAAACATTAATAAAATAAAACAACAACAGTGTAGTCGATTTTTTTTATCAGCAAACCGTCCCGGCTATTTACTTTGTTTCCATATTAGCAACTAATCTAAAGTTCTAAAACGCAGGAAAGGTTTTAAATTCGACTCCCCTCGAAGCCGGAGGAAAAGTAATTCAGACAACAAACAAAATTTAAATTAAGCTTTACAGCATGTAATTTTATAGAATAGTATGCCATTATTCAGAGGGAGAGGCCGAGTTAAGAGGGAAAGAATGGAGCAAATAGCTTGCACTCGTTCCCGCAAGTTTTCCGCTTTTTTGAAGAGCTCGCCGGATAATTAGATTAGGAGCCGTCGGGCCAGGGACTAGACGCGCGGGCGCGCGCGGTGCAGACATGCGGATCTACTTTTTTTATTACTAAGACCTACACATCGTACTTATTTCCAAACGGAATTCTATAATGAGTTCAAAATTTAAAGCGCTCGTAGCCACGGTCAATATTTGACGTCAGATAATGCCTTCTAGTTTATGCGAAGCAATCAAATTTAGTTCAGATAATTTCTAATAATTTCTAATTATATTTTATTGTCAAATATAAAACATGCACTCAAAGTTAATTAAATTGGATTACTGTCATTTTTAGCACGGAACAGCCACGATGACGGACGTTTCTGACGTTTCAGTAAATTAATTATAATAAGCGGCGATGAATAATTCTCACCTAATGAGGCAATAAATCCAAGAGAGAAGATGATACACCGACGGAGACACGATACGTGCGCGCCCGGAGACACTTGCCCACGGAATGGCCCGCGGCGGAGCCCACCACGGGTACAATTTAATTAAATATGGCTTCAGATTAACTCGGTGAGGCTTCACACAAACTATTCAGTTTCATATCTACCACCCCCCTATCCGTCTACTCGAATAACCGATTACATCCGATACCTCATACCTGGCGGGCCGATTCGTAAATCACATTTCGCGACGTTCAAATTGCAAACTCCTTAAGTAGATTACCTGAAACAAAAAGATTACACAAATTAGTCGTTTCTCTCGATTTGTTTACGTCAAAGTCTATTAGGGTGAACAATGTCGCTAATAATAACAATGGCAGCAGGAGTGACGAACCAAAGTAACGCCGGTGTGAAGTCTTGACTTTGATAATAATGGGTTTCGTTGGAGCGTGGCGAGCCGGTGGGCCGGCGCGGCGCGGGTGGGGTGTGATTGTATCCGATGATAAACATCGGCCGCCCGCCGCCGCGCCGCGCCATCCAGAGTCGGCGCTAATTAAACAACAACGGAGAAAATTAATTTGATTGTTTCGGAACTGCGCCTCTTTGTTTCGAGCCTACGAACGGGTTACCTCGAAAAATGGAGCGGAGCGGTTACGCCGAGCGCCGGTATATTTTCCAGTGTAGCGTTTTATTTTATGCAAAAGGTTTTTATGGATACAGGAGAGTGCGGCTCGGCGCGATGAAAAGCCGCGATAGACTGAAGTAACGCTTGACACCAGACGGGAAGCCGGCGAGTGCACCCGATCGATCATCGGGTAAACAGATGGGTTTACTGACTGTCTACTCAAGTGCACGATGCTCATTTCGCACTATTTAACGTGCACTACATTCAATATTGTAAATGATAATTCATGTAAAAAGTAAACATGAACAGCCTTGCGGTCGCATTATATTGAATACAATAAATATCAACTGTGTCTGTCAGTGGCACAATTCAAATTCGAGACAATTTCGAGAAAGTGAATGAATTCCGGTAAACATTAGTCTCATTTGTCTATTAACTCCCAAGTTACAGCAGCATGATTGGCCGTGGGTTCGATTGAAGCCGAAGTTAGTTGAGAACGATGATGTGGTAGAGTTTTGTGACAAATGGTGTAGGCGTGAGGCAGCGCGGCGCCACAGACGGCGTAGCAGCTAGTACCGCGTCGGAGACTGCAAGCAAGGATCAGATTCCGCGGTATCGCTTTACACCCCACACGCCGCTGCGTAAACTCCCTTGTCATTATTAGCGACATACCATAATTAATTAAAGCTACGTGTTCAGACATTCCACTCAGAAGCACATGTTAACAAGATCCGATACCTCCGCCGGGCGTAACGAGACCATAATATTATACCGAGCAATAACACAGCTATTGTCGCGTCTACACTAGTGAGAATGAATAATTTATATAGGCGGGACGTAAAGTTTCGAGGTTCGGGTGTCAATTAAGCGAAGTATTTACGAAAACGCGCGCCCCTTCAATAAATAAGTTGCGGGATAGATTTGGAAAATTTACCGTGAATGGGCAAACACACTGGGTCGGGCAAAAACTTTAATGCGTTCTGTGAAAGTGTTCGGTGCGAAAATGTGGAGCTACACTCGGCTCCCGCGTCCGACAACTCGTTGTTTCTGAGTGTCAATTATTTACGCGTGCCGAATGCGGGCGCCCGACGTCGCCCGCGCCGCCCGCCCAACTGCCGAGACGACCAACTTTTTGTTTACCGACAAATACCTTGATTCGATTACATTTGACCATGGGGTGAGCATTTAAATTAAATGAATTTAATCGTGGGGCATTAGTTTTTTATTCGAAAAATTAGGGATATAGTTTTTAAGGGCTTTTTATTATGTCCTGTACTCCGGTATCTTCATGCAACAATCTAATCGGCTTCAAGGATTTTGGACAGTGACATTTGTTTTTCAAACAGAAGTATAAAGTAGGTACTATTTGTATTCAGGAATATTGTTCCTACCAATAATAATACTTGTTACAATGTTGAAATAGTTTAAAGCTTGTCGGCAGGGTTTCATTAAAAAGACATCAACGAGTTTTTAATGTGTGTTAGCATCATTTAAAAGAGTTCAACGCGTGCCATACGCTTTTCAAACACCATTTACTAAATCTTTATTTTACCAATAAAATAATGTCTAAAAGCTTAATGAACACTCATCTGGCGAACATTCGTCGGATATGGGTGACGTTTATACTACAAGTACAATTTAATTATCTGGTGCTCAGGCTTGCGGGCCCGAGTGACAAATCGGCTTTTAAATGCGAAAAGTTCAAGAGTCCATGAAACGTAGATGTCCGAAGGGATACTCCGGGTGCGACTCATTAAAGGATGTGCGGTTCATCTCATTCGGGACGGGACAAAAACGGAGCCGTCTGTTACGTCGCGCCTCGCAATTAAACACGGAAAACGAACGAGGGCCGCTCATTGGAAAAGTGCTGAACAAGTGAACAATACAACAGCTATCTAATTACTTTGCGGCCGCGCTCTACCAATCCTACCATGTAACGTCACTGTGTAAAGTTGTTTGCGGCTTTTGCCGAACGGACTCGCGCCGCCTGAACTTTGTCGATTCGAATGTTTCACGAGCGACTGGACATTAATTGTGTATACCTATCGAATACATTGTTCGCACACGTGACACTGCTAAAGTTAACCTATTCTAGCGGAAGTTTAATCTGAGAAAGGGTATAAAACAAAATGCAATTTAGCGGTAAATTATGGGGAGTCCTTTTCGGGACCATTAATTGGAGACGGAGTGGGGTTTAATACAATCGAAATCGAATTAAGTACATTCAGTTGCGGCGAGGGCGGATCGGGTTCGGTTGATTCAGCGCGAACCGAGAGCACGTTCCGCCGCCGACGTGTACAGTCGGGATGATTGGATAACTATTCGTTTCTGCAAAATGTAAAACAGATATTTTGCGAGTACATCAAACAAAGTTAATCAACTCCGAAATATGGCGTACTTCGAGCAAAGTCCCCGGTTTAAAGAACCTTATTAATATGCAAAACAAAACTTGCAATTAATTGGGGTTCAAGTTAAACCACCGAAATCGGGAGAAAAGCTCTCGTGAATAAATGAAGATTGTTCGTTTAAATATTAAGTCATTGAAAGTAATGAATATTGGAATAATACGCGACGCCGGAAGACGTGAAGTAGATTCGCTCTCGGCATGTCATGTTCGAGCGGTGGCAAAGTCCTCGTCCTGCCAGCTATGAGCTAAGCGACGCGCGGTTCACGTCGGGAATGGATGGTCGAATTAATTGAAATATAGCGTCGCGCCGGTGTGCGGCCGTGCGGTGGCGGATTGGGGGATTAAGTTGCAGCAGGCGAGCGCGGGAGCAGGTGGCGCGGCGGCGACGGGCGGCTGCAGTGCGGCGCGCCCATCGGCTTGCCGAACACGAAGCCGAACCGTTGAAAAATTGCGCTGAACGTTCTGAAGCCGCCCCTCGCGTAGCCGCGCGCGCCTGAGCCACATACTAATCAGGGCGGGCTCCTTGTTCGCCGCCATCTCGCACCTCGACGCCGCGCACCGATGGACACGATCAATCACCACTAAACTGCTTCACGTTTCCATTATCTGTAACGTTGAATAAGCTTCGCCGAGCTCGTGACTCGATTGTATCAATCAAACCATTCATACGCAGGTGTAGTTAACGAGTGTTCGGATTAAACAAATAAGCCCTTGACCGACATAGAAATGGGCACAAGTTCCTCTAGTGTACTTGTGTAGCAACGTGCATCATCAATTATGAAACGATTTGTGGAAACCCCGGTAATACCCAGTACTCTGCTACGGAAAGATCGCAGTGGAAAATATTGCTGCAAATCTAAGCACAACTTTTGCAATGACTCGACGATTCTGCAACGTCGCAAGGCACCGGGGGTAATATCTCCTCGAAATATCAAAATAAGATTATTTTCTGTTTGCTCTTACCGAGCGGCAGATAGAAATCGTTTATCTGAAGCGATCGGTGAAAGACTTAGCTGTAGCATTTTGAAAATTTATTGTCTAGTGCGGCTTAGCAAGTAGACGCGAATTAATCTGTGAGGATATCAAGGGAAGTTTAACTTTATTAGAGGTCCGACTACGTCAAGTGCCGGGGCCGGCCGACCTTCATAAAACAAAGTTTATGACAAACAATAACATTTATTACATAGTCGAGTATTAATGCGCTCTCCATTTACAGCTGGGCAGGCGCCGTCGAGACGCGTCGGCATTGTTGTTCCTGACGCAAACATCTTTCAGCGCCGCGCCGTTACTCTCCCAACGGTGGAGCTCTCGCCTGGTTTATGATGCGTCGACCCACCTACTGATTAATGATTATATCCGAGCTGCTACGACATCTCTACGGCCTACGAAACGTCTACGGGCTACGGTGCAACAATATAAATATTATACATTCAATTGGAGAACAATGATATTGATTTAAATTCTAAGGAGAGTCGGTTTACGACATGAAAAGGCTATTTGGGGATTTGGGGGAAGTAAGAGGAACGTATTATTAAACGATTAGTTTCTGATTAATTACCTCGTACTAGTGAATAGCATAATGTTGTTTACTAGTACGAGGTAATTAATGATTTTTTGATGACACTATGAGGTGCTCATATACATAATATGATTATTTACACTCCGCTATTTTATCAGCAGACCTTAGATTTTTGGAATTAAGTAGTAAAATGTTTACAATCAAAATCCGGCGAACCTTATAGCACCCCAGTGATAGAGAAACCGTCTGCACTATCGTAAAACATGGCATTATAATATAGTATGATTAAGTTAATCGGTTTATTTACTTCAACAACGACCCGAAATATTTCTCCTTTACAGATAAAAGTCCAAGTCCCCTAGACCGGACAATAACGCACGTCTGGGCGGGGCACTTGTTCTAGAGCGGAATAAAATTTTATGTAGGACATTATACGTGACAAACGACGTAAACGACACGAATATCCTCTTTCCTTCCGCTTTCGGCGGCTATTAACATTATTATTTCTTTATTTCAACTGGACACATCTGTAAAAGCTTATATTTAGATTGTTGAATACGATCGCAAACGACTACGCGACTGTACAGAGAAAGGAAAGCTTTGCTTCGCTCGCTGTAATAAACGTTAAGAACTCTTTGTTCATTAAAATGAACGTGTTTTCTCACTTAATGTTTGGCTAGGAATCTGGCTGCGAAATACTGATTGCGGGCAGAGTCAATTACAATGGCGTAGTTTGTTTTAGAAGCCGCGGCTTTACGAACCCGTCTGATAAGAGTTTAATGTGTCACTTGCATGGACGCCAGCCAGGGGGTGGTAAGCCGGTGGAGGACACATGTCAAGCGAAGGCTCAACACAGACTGTTTTTGCTATAGTTCATTCGTCAGCTAGTGTGGCAAGGGTTAAACTGAGACTTAACCTTTTTTGCTTGGTATTTTAGGGTGGAGAAATGATGCTAAGCGTCTGACAGTTAAACAATACTGCATGCTAACCGACACTTACTTAGTTACACATACATAAACATATTATATATTGCTAAATAAAATCGCCTATGAAATAACGTGACGATAGTAATATGTTATCAAATCAACACCAAATAGCTTTACTCAAGCTATTGCTTATAAAATTTACACATTTTTACAGCGTCAAAATCCATATCAATTCATGAGCAGAAGAAACTAGAAAACCCGGTGTACAACAGACAAGCTCTTGCATGCGAGTAGGTGCATCTAATGCACATTCAGTGTATGTAGGTAAGCCGAGCGACTAGTGGTTGTTAGGGTGATCGCGCTCGGGGGTGTGCAGCCTCCCCCACCGCGGCACCGCCAATTTTAACGTCCGCCGCTCCAGTTACCTTGTTAAATCGCGACCTTTAAGTTACTCCACGATGCTCCACATGGTAGCAAGCTATTCAGACTTGAATGTGCTCAACTCAGAACATATATTACGTTCATTGCGCCATAAGGAGCGAGCTTATTATTTTTATGTACTTACGAAGTTTACTCGGTTTATGGCGGTGCTTTCTTACGAAACGCGAAAGAATGCGATTCGTGCGGTTACTGGAAAACTTGTCTCACGGCGTCGATTTACACGAAATCATTGTTATTTGATTTTGTAGCGAGATATCTTTTCGGCAAAAAGAAAGGTGGAGCTATTCAGAGATAAAATCTTGACAATTCGAAAGCAATTAGAGCGACCCAATTGCGGCGTGAACGTGAGTTTCGAGTGCATGCTCTCGCTGTTACGGCATGACAATCGTCATTCCGGCAAGTGTAATGTGTACGCGTAATCGCGTCTGTTGGCGCAGGGTGTTTGTCGATGCTCATTTGCGTATCTAAGTGGTCCCGCGGAGGCCATTAGACGGCGATCGAAGGCGTCATTACTCGTAGTGGCGCGATAAGGACGAAGCCGACAGTGCGGCCCTAACGACATCGCCCGCGGTGCAAGTGGACAACTACGTGTTTCCCCTAAATGGCGCCATTTCTAAAATGTGTATTCGGGGAAATGTGACAGAAAACTAGGCCACCAATTGACATTTCAGCACCGGTATGATAAATAATATGTTTATAACATTTTAGTATCGGTTATGGAATGGTTTACTCCTTTGGCTAAACGTAAACATTTTCTGTTTAAAACTGTATGAACATGTAATTATGCGAGTATACGTAATATATGAAGATCACAAACGCGAAAATACTTTGAAACATCAAAGCGTAACATTCTGTCATAAAATAAGATAAAGCCGTTGTAATTAAAGACGTTTCAATCTCTTCAAAAGCTCGCGGTATTAATATACAATTTCGTATAGGTAGTAGAGTAAACAACTACTAATGGGATATTAGCCGTAGCATGTGATTTCATAAATGCGGTCTTAGCGAAGTTTCGTAGTAGATTTTAACGAGATTGCCAGTCGCCGGTAGCTGCGGCTTCCAACTCTCGGGAACCCCCTACGCAAGTTTACAACTTATCAAACATTCCGCCTTATATCAAATAACCATCTGACTAACATTTTCAACTTGATAGCGACCTTTTCGTAGAGCTTTTCTGGATTCTGATATATACCTATCTACTATTCGATTGTACAATTATTATTACTAAAACAGATTTAAAAATGTGTTATGTACTTAGTGGCTGATGAAGTCTTAGATATGTATATAAGACTCAATGAATACCACTTTTAGGAAAAAAGTATTTAAAAAGAAAATGCGCAAGAGGCAACCGCATCCGGTTCAAAATTAATTAAATTCCAGAAGAGAAATTCTATCTAACAAGAAAACTCGCCCACTGACCGCTTTGAAGAATCTGATTATACAAATTCATCCCTTTCTCATAATTGTCTTAGACTAAGCAAGTCACGTTCCGCAAAGAGGAAGTCCCCTCGTTTATAATCAATGTCAAAATGGTATTATCGAGAGATTGGGTGGAAAAATTGTGTAATATTTTTTCAGAGGTATGAGGGTATAAAAACGGAGTGGCGTCTTATGAAGTATTCATGATGGGCTCATCTCGGACTTCTGTGCTAATAATACGTAAATAAAATATGAGTTTGGTCGGGGCAGATGATCGATTCGGCTAGTGGTCCTGGAGGAGTGCTTGGAGAGGTCAGGTGCGATGCGCTCGGCTCGGTATGGTTCTACGGCCGCGGCGGGCAGACTATTCGCCGCATGTATTATTCAGGCCAGATCTCGCGCCACTCGCATTACAATACGAGCTCGTCCGGCGCGCGCGACTAACTTCTGCGACGGCAGACAACGCGACCGATTAAAATTTCATCTCTCTTTGTTCGAGAACAGAGATAACGGATCGCCGTGCGCCGCTAATGCCCCAGCACGGCCGCCGCCGACGATCTAAATTGAATTCATCGATTCACTGCATACCTACACAGTTCGATAAATAATTTAAACAGGACACGGCTCTCCTTTATACGAAGGGGACAAAGCGAAGGAAAACGGTGTTTTTAACATGAATTACTGCAAAAGCGAGCTGATAACATTTAATTGGTTCGTTCCACTTAAATCAATCATGTAAACTGTTTTGCATAGGAATCATTCTACAAAATCAAAGCAACAGTCTTAAAATTTATCATTTACTTTGAAATGAAAAAAAAAATCTTTTGCTTTACCTTTATATTCAGTGCTAAGCTTCGTAGTAAATGGAAAAATTTCGCCGCAAAAAGGCTCAATTAGTCAATGAGTCTGTTCAGAGAATCAATCACGGCGTCGTAATAAAAGCTCCATCCACAGTTTGAAAAGAAATTTTGTAGAGCGGTTTAAAGTGCGGCAGAGGCGAGCGGCGCGGCGGCGCGGCGGCGGCGGCGCGGGCGGTTTCATAGCGCCGTGTTTGCCGAGATCTCGATCCCGCCAATTATTCCAGCGGCGATTGGAAACGATCCGCCGTCCGCCCATCACGAGACAATAAAAATTGAGTACGAAAAAAGAAGTTCAGTACTTCGCTATTCTTGAGAGTATTGGTACAGCTGCAAGTTTATCGAGGCACATAAATTTGCGTGCGAAATTCATAATAACATTTAAAGTACCGGAATGTAGCGCGTGGCATGGCTCCCTTGTAATGTATAACTCACGTCTCTGGAATAAAAAGACGACAAAGGAGGCCATTTGTTTTGGTATTACGCTATCGGGCAGCACGGCGCGGATGGCAACGGAAGCTGCGCTCGGTTCGATTTTTCAGCAGACGCGTCTCGACGCGTACAGTCGAAATTGTGAGAAATCGTCGGCCATTTGTTTCGGATATTGTCCAGGAGTCACGAGTCTCCCGTACGATTCTATTGTAGCCGTTACTTGAGAACTGGCCCCGTACAACGATGCGGTTAATTTGAAGGAATAAATCAAGCTCGCTTTATATTCCCGTCACAACCGACAGCGGGGCCTTGGAAGCTATTACAGCGCGTAATGAGATTTAGAGCGTTCATATAAAGTTATTTATGTGCAGAATGCGGTTACACTGTGCAGCACCAGTGTCTCAAAAAGCTCTACAGAGCAAACGGGGAGTATCTCAATTACTTGGTGATTTGTCGTAATAGTTCCCGCCGAAGTTCACTATTAACTACTAAGTACTTCCACATTGCTCTACCAGTCTATTATATTATAAAAGCTGAGAAACGTACTAAGCAGATTGACAACATTAGGTACCGACGATAAACCGATACTAAAACGACTTTCCAGTTCAAGGCTTTGTCCCAGAGGTGAATGATTTTCCAGCGACATTCGTTCAGTGACGCTTCAAGCGGCGCGCTCGACCCGTCCATCCGTCGCCGTCGCGACATACCTTTGCCCGCAGTCATCTCCCAAACATTGTTCTACCATTAATGTTTTTATGAATCCTCAAATCAAAGAGAAAACATGCTAGTCGCGTCGCGTGTCTAATACAAATGTAACCAAATTTTGGAACCCTTTTCTTATCAGTTCCAATCAAGCTACGTTTTGTTGTCATACCTCTGAATATTACAGGACGGTTTCGTGTTCGATGAGCTAAAATAAAAATAGCGTCGTCTCCTTTGTTTCGCTGTTTTGTTTTGTCGACGTTGAACTCGTGCGAGGAACGACGATTTATTCATTCGATAGGTTCGCTTACGATAATGGCGGGTAAAAACATGAGAACTCTCAGAGGGAACTTGTACGACCTTGGGACTCAGATACACGCAAAAAATAAGTGAACGGCATAATTACAAATTTCAAAAACATTGAAAAGAGAAATGATATTCCACACATGTACAGCACTATTGTCTGGGTGACACACTTATTAAGAGAATCACACGATTTAGCACCGAATAGGCACCGCACCGCATTCACGTCATTTATTTTTGTAAGACACGAGTAACAAAGTGTCACATTTTATGCATGATAATTATACATGAAAGATCCCATCAGGACAGTCAAACCGCCTTTGTAGAATGAAGAAAATTCAAGATATATTACAATACAATTAGGTATTATTTACATTTAAGTCTGACTCGTCTGACCTTAGATTCCATAGGTTTGAGTGATAGATCAAAGACGTCCGAAAAACTGAAAACGAAGAATTAATATGCCAAAAGCGTAAACTTGCTGTTTATTTAGTAAACTTGTCTGTGAAGAGAATATCCATCTGAGTGACTTTGGTTCGCTTTGGTGCCTAATCATCGTTCAGCCTAACACGACTCGGTTGAAATACACAAGAGTGTAAGAAGAGTCACGATTGTTAGAACTGGACTGGTTTTTGCTTTTGTATAACTACTAAATATGAAAAAAAATCAAGAAAAACCATGTATTGCTCGACTTATATCACAGTAAATCTGCAGAAATCGCAAGATGATGTAATAGTGTTTGTTGCTTACGTCTCCGACCTGTGTTGGAGAAGTCTGACGAACATACAAATAAAAAGGAAAAAATAAAAAAAACTACAAAGTATGCAAGCTTGGACTTAGTAATAAATTTGCAGGTAAAACTGCGTGTTCTGTGGCAAAGTACACAAATGTCGTGTGTGTATTGTTCCGTCAGTCGATCCATAACTGAACGACTAAAACTATCACTGACACGCACGCGTCGGCCGGACAATGGCGGCGGCCCTTTCATTATTTATTATTATTTTTATTCGAGGAGCTGGATGATCGATGGGGGCGAGGGCTCGCGGAAACGACTTCTTTGTCCGGAGTGAGATTAATCACACACTCTGTATGAGTGAGCCGGTCCTGAGAGCGTATATTCATTAGCACGACCGATTGCCAAACTACACATGATATGGGCCTCCCTGACACCCTTCATAGAAATCAGTAATTGAAAACACAATTAAATCAACAAACTTTACATAGTTCCACAATTATACCTAACCGCCTATCACATTGGCAGTGATTACCTGAAGAGCAAGAGACGAATCAACAACCCGCAATAGATTAACTCTAAATCTGTACTCGCATATCGTCATCATTTCGTTTATAGGAAACATGTCATGACCCCATTTGTAATATCCCCTCACTACATTTACCAAGAATACTTATTGCCCAGATAAAAGTGCCAACATTTCAAAATAGTGGAATTGCGTACAATAAAAAGAATCATTAGAACACCGTTCACGTACGAACTACAATTTATTCCTCGGGCCATTTAAGGAATAGAAATTCCGTGGAAGTTTTACCTTTTTACATGGGAAGCGGAAGGCGAATCGGAACGTATTCTAGACGCCGTATGACGCCATGCTGACTCGGCGATTTCAGACGAGCCTACCCACAGTCTACCCACCGGCGGTACGGCGCCGCTGTCATACAAATTTATTATAGAAATGAATGTAGATTTTTCTCTGCGTACGATTTTTCGTCCTTTGTTATAGGCAAAGAGATTTAGGCGAGTGCCTATTTTTTATTAGGTACCTATTATTCCGAAGGCTTTATTAACTTATTGTAGCTTTGTATATGTAGGTTTGGCGACAGTTCGATGGCGGCGAGACGACTGGCGGGCGCGGTAATGCGATATCGCAAACAAAACGCTCGGACACCGCGCCTCGCGATGTCAATTAAGCTAATTAAACACAGCGGGGGAGAGCGGCGGCCGGCGTGCCTACCCGCGCCGCCAGTCCACAACGGCCCTTAACTGACGCATCATTTTCAACAAAAGCCATTTCTCACAGATGTGGAAAACAATGCTTCGACTACTCGCAACCGCACGTCCGCCGACATCCGAGCTAACTTTACCTAGCGCATCGTGTATTAAGTGACTGAACTTGACATAACGTCCAGTGACGCTTGCTATGCGATAAAATGAATGAGAAGCTTAAAAAATCACATGTTACGCATAAAATCATAAAAAGCTTTCGTATAAACATACACCAACCAGTAGGTAAATGTTATCTAGAGTGTGTTATAGCGCGTTTTTATTAGGGTTGTGCAGACATGTTCCCAAATACATGATGGCGAAGCTTTTTGGACTTGGATAGACGGTAGGATAGATCGACGTACATAACGTTCTTGCACTTCGACATTCCTTGTTTTAGTACTACTCAACTCTACAAAAGCAGCTGGATCGCACACTCTATTTAAATATAACAGTTCTGTTTTCAGACCGCTTTCACAATGCAAACGACGACAAAATATGCAAACACAATGAGAAACATTGTTCCGCGTTAGTGGTAAGTAATTACTCGCCGATGAAATTATGGAAATGAGCGGTGAAAGACAAATAATAGAATGAGTGCTAACAAGAGATAAGACACGGCTTAATTAATAAAGTTGGCGCTTGTCTTGGGGAAGCGCGGTAGAGACGCGAGCGCTTCTGGAACCGAATCGGATAATCGCATTCGGCTAATTGAGCGTTAGATTGACGCTATCGGGCCACGAAGCCGGCAGAGAGCGCCCCTCGCTGGCTACTGGCTCTCCGATCCACCCGCTAATGCGACCAAATCACTGGATCAACGCACAAAGAATCCGGGATATAAGAATACAGCGAGATTTTGCAGCGAAGTGGGATCAACTCAAAGACAGCGGGCAAACCGAGTAATGGTCGTGAAAACATCACAAAGGATGACAGTTAACTAAAGGATGCAGACGTGCGTCATATTTCGTCAACTTATAACGAGAGAGAGGGACTATTGATGCTAGAGGGGAAAATGTCACGCGAGCTTTTTATCGATGTGATTTTAGCTGCCTAATGTTATGTGTGGAATGTTGACTGGAACTGGATAACTGATACTGGATTTTTGAAATGAAAACTTCTTTAGCGGCGTTGTGCACTTTTTGGGATGGGAAAAAAATGTTAAACTCGCGTCAGGACAATTCGTAAGCAGATCGAAAATTCGTAAGACAATGACGTGAAAACTTGCTTGCGCGAGTGTGTGTGTGTGATATTGATAACACATAAATGATAGTACTTTTTAGGGTTCCGTACCCAAAGGGTAAAAACGGGACCATATTACTAAGACTTCGATGTCCGTCTGTCTGACTGTCACCGGGCTGTATCTCATGAACCGTGATAGCTAGGCAGCTGAAATTTTCACAGATGATGTATTTCTGTTGCCGCTATAACAACAAATACTAAAAATATTATAATATAAATATTTAAGGGGGCTCCCATACAACAAACGTGATTTTTAGAAGTTTTTTGCTGTTACTAATAACTAATAAGTAACGGCAAGAGGAATGGGGCTCCCATACGGTACGGAACCCTTCGTGCGCGAGTCCGACTCGTACTTGTGTACTAATGTGGCAAAGAAGCTGACGGTCCTCCTGGTGGGAAAAACCCACCGCCGCCTAATGGTATATGACCTCGTCTCAAGTATTTAGTTTGTGGTAGTATATGTACATTAAAATTTTCATTGTGGTCAATTTTAAAGACGCCATTGTAAATTTAATATGTAGCAACTTAAAATATTGTCATCTCTTTCAAATGCATACGGTGAAAAAGAAACAAGAATATTATAAGTGTTAAAATTGCGATGCCGCCCTTAAAATTGGCCACATTGAATCATTTCTTAAATTGCAACACAATGATGATTGTAAAGCTACATTCAAGTAGGTATACGTGATTATTATGTCATTTAATGCCATGGGCTAGGTCATGGTGTTAATCTCCAATATTCTACGCTGGCGCAAGTTCGTTATTTTCATTAATAATGCACACGATTACCTCACCGGTAACTAACTCAAAACGTGATGCAGTATGGCTATGGTTTATTATTGTAGAGTCAAGGCCGAATAGAGTTGCTTACACAGGTGTATGTCGGTTTACTTACAGCTTTGCAGGCGTACGTCCAGACAAAGAGTAAACACAATAGCGATAGCAATAGCTCTTATTACAATGCTTTCTTTGAACCTTGTGTCATGAAAACATCACAGAATCTATTGGATTTCGAAACTACCTCTAGACTTTCACTGACCTGTGAATAATCTAAAATTGTTTTTCATGTAGTATCTAATTCAGATGACTAATTGTATTATAATATTGAAGTTTAGTAGGTAATAATTTATACAATGATAATATTTCTAAATAAATATGATGCGTTAAAAGCTTAAAATTCGTCTTGCCATTCTCCTGGGATTCTAAATTGTTCGAAGTAATGAACTTGTAAATAAAATCAAAGTAATTATTATTATATTAGTACAGGACGTCCGGTATTTGTATCTTTTAGTGACATAATAAATTTGTTTTAATATAGTGTTTACTCAAAACACTTTTTAAAAGTACATCGGTAAGATTTCGTTTTGGTGAGTTGTAAGTTTTTTTATAATTAGTCAGAAAACTATCAGGAATATGAAATAATACACATGCTTTTTATACAGGGTAACGATAAGCAATCATCTTACGGGTAGTGAAAATTAAGACCTAAAACAGTGATTTTATTTGTATTGTACATTCAAGTGCAAAATCAATGCAAGACTGCAAGACAACAAAAATAATTTTGTTGAAAGTTCATGGTCACTGTTCATGGTCTTTGGAATAGAAACATGTTTAGTCAGTTTAATTTAATTTGAGTTTCGATGAATATATAAAGTATCTAACTTAAGCAAGAATGATGATAACAAAGCATAGATTCGCGACATAAGAGAAAATTTATTACGACTCTAGTAAGGACTGAAAGGGCCGTTATGAAAATAAGTTTTTTTTCATGATGGCGGAGTGACAAAGTACATTATAAAAAGTGTATTTACACTCGACCTCACGCGGCGGACGGAGAAACTTTCGTTTCGGGCGCTTTATGGGCGGAAAAATTGAGAAAAGTTGGAGCGTAACGGCCGGTGGCGACGAGGAATAGGGACTCCGGCGACGGAGACTTTAATATAATATGTAAATCGAACGGCTACGGCGAGACCTTACGGCGTTCACCGCCGGATGGATATACACCCGACTCATATCGGCCGCTGGACGTAGTACATGGGGAGTCGTAAATTATCGTGCAAAAGGCGAGGCAGCGAGTTTTACGCGGCGCGGCCGAGGCTGCATAAGCGAAGGAAGACCGAGCAAGGGTTACGAGCCTATGAATGCAAATGAGCGACGCCGCACGGGTGGAGGCCGGTTTATCGGCGGACATTTACATAATACCGTAGAGCCGACGGCGGCCGCACTTACCCGCCTATTGCCATCATCATATGTTGATTATAAGTACCTGAAATAAAGTTAAACATAACGTTAGGCGAAACATACTATAATGGCTCGGGAGGAAATCGTCCGCATCTCCGCGGCGGAGTCGTGGGAGAAATCGAAAATAAATTGGATTAGAGCAGTCCTACTTTCCGTGAAACGATGCAGAGTTCGATGTTGGTTTTGGTAAATCAAGCGGCAGTAGGCCGATTCCGGATTAGGCTTAATTTAGCGCAGGCGAGTGGAGACGTCCGTGATAAAATCGTGCCATCTGCCCTTTGTTCGTGGCGCCTGCACGCGACCCCGCCTACCACGCGTGACGTCACCGTGCCCTAAGGATTCCTTTGTTCTTAAAAAGTTGCGTTTCTCACACAAGTTTTATTCAAAATGCACACTATACGCAGATTACGGTTCAATCAAGCATACTTATACTTATGTATGCAATTGTAATGATTATATTGTGTTACAAACGTGCCTACAGCACGATCGTAAACCGTAAGTAGTACGCACGCACGTGTCTCGTCTAGTGTCTGCGATGTTCAATATTAATAGACGTGACCTCACTTACTATTTAAAAATAAGAACTTATTAATAGCAAAGGTTTCACATTCGGGATATTGAATAGGGGAGTCGCATAGAAAATGTTTTTGAGTAAAACGTGGATGGTTTTACGCGATGTTTATTCCCTTCCGGCGCTATCTCCGTCGAGATCGGCTCATAAAACCTTCGGGTTCAAGCATTGTTTTATTAAGGGACCCCTCTAGTGTAATCTTGTACAATAGCCCCCAACTACAATCTGTCGCAGCTCATTAACCTCTACTGGCCAGATGCTATTTAAAAAAATGTCATTCTTTCTTAAAGAGAGCAAAAAATGTAAAGCCAGAGAGCAACTCTTTATCTGTACTTTGAATCGCGTCAGTGTCTGAATTTTAGACGGGTTGACCCTAAACTTTTCTGCTGCGATGTTTACATGGCGTCCAACTCGACAAAAACAGCGATACATCAAAAGTGAGTTACAAGTTAACTGCCGTTATCCGGCGACTCATGGCAAAATTGTGTTTTAAGCTGACACGGGTAGAGCTCGCGCCGCGGCGACTCGCTCTTATTGTTGACTAAACCACTACAACACTCCAACTTCGCTACTGAATAAAAGTGCCCTCTCGGTGACCGATGTGTACCAACAAAAAAACAGTATAATAGCGGCGATTACAAGAATCTTTGGAGACCCAATAAAAGGGAAACGGCGAATCACACGAGTCGTAATTCATGGGCATTCAAGGTGTCTGTTCAACAAGTAGGGCAATGAAAGAAACGAAGGGAGGAGCGAGCCAAGAGGACATACGAAGGGCGGAGCCTTCTGAAAAACCAGTAGCGTGTCCTCAACACATAAGAGACGAGACATAACGGTCGTTCCGCTGTTGCTAGGAGATAAGGAACAGATGTTTGTTCGTTACAAGCATCGGGAAACCATCAGACGCATTATGGTCGTAGTGCGGTAGTTTGTATCTATCATGTGAAAACTTTGAAGCGTTTAAGTTTACAAGCTGCTGTTTGCCGTGAGAAGTGGATGTTTAAATTTTACGTAGATAGACGGCCGCGAAGACAATAAAGAACGTAAAGTGTATTGTTTAAAAAGTTCTCGCGAATACTCGGCCGACAAAGTTCCAAGACGCAGCCGGCGGCAGCGCGGGCGAGGCGCGGAGGGCTCTCCATCGCAGCGATCCCGCTGTCAAACTAAGAAATATTGCCATTCTCTTAGATGCTCTCGGAGTTTTGTCCACCCAACTCGGGGAAACCATTTAAAACTCGACCGACGCGCCGCGCACAACTGTCAGCGGATATATTTACGAAAATCCGTAACTCGAAACTAATTTGTCACTGTGGCGTTTTTATGACAAAACGAAAGTCAAAAGCTTGCAGCGGGATTCGCGCGTTTCAAAGGGGTGATGAAAGCTTCAACGCGGCGATATTTCGTCTCGAATGTGACGGGGTAATTTAGGCGCGATGGCAGCGCCGGTGCTTTATATCAGCGCAGTAATCCGGTGATGCGATCACGCACCCGCTGTATCGGCCCGCACCGCCGCTAATCCTATTCCCGCGACAAATTAATATGCTCATCGGCAGCCGCGTCACTAGATTACAGCGCGTTCATAGCGCGATTGTATTTTAAGTGTATTATCCAATTTGGCGGATATTGTGCGTGCGGTAATCCACGGTCGTCGCACAACCCGCCGTTTAGCCGCGAAGCGCGACACGCCGCGGTTACATTGCTTGCATTATCGCACGCCACGATGGAGCAAGCTGGCGAACTTAATAGATTTTGCTGTTGGTGCCTGTAGCATCGGACGCGGTCAGCCTATCGCGAACTAACGGGATTATCGCTCGAATATGAATTTAGGGCGGAGCTGCAATGAGCAAAGCCAAGCGCGAGTAATCTCATTGGTATTACAACACGCACGCACCAAAACCCATACTGGACGCGTAAACTTCAGTTGGTTTGGATTAATCACGTTTTGTCATGACGCATTTCATTACGTGTTGAAATTAAAGTTAACAAACATCAACATGGAACAGGTTTCATATTGGCTGGTTGTATAAGAACGGAGATAAATTTTGTTTTTAAACGATATATAGGTAGGTACTAGTGACACAGCCTATTCTTTGTCGTTGGTCCTTTCTGGAGATGATCAGCATCGAAGAAAGGCATGGGTGATTCTGAAGTTACATCGTTAGGATCCTAGACATCGCGCTCTCGCATTGAAGGGCCCTCTTGTCGCAAGATCCAGTCTGAGGGCCTCATTACCCCGTTGGGTTTTCTGTAACTGTAAACTATAGGAAAACAAGGTACTTAGTTTTGCAATCCAAGTTGAGATGAGAGTTGTAACGTTGCTGAGGTTTAGTGGTTTAGCCTTAAACTGATTAGGACACGAAGAGCGTGAGTCAGGGCGAAAACTTCGTAAACTCGACTAAGTTCAACCACACTTCGGGCAGCCCTAATTTAGGTTAAAGCCATTACGCCTGCCGATATAATAACACACGTCGATATAAACAAATTTATTCATACGGCACATGAGCAATGTACAATTATAACTACAGACTTGTTAGCGTGAATTTGTTTAAAACGGAATCAGACAAAAACGGCGAAAATAATTTAAAATCGGCGCAAGCCATTAAAAGCGCAGTTTATAATAGGAGAGTGCACTGTCGAGTGTCCTTCATGTAGGCAGTTAAAGAGTTGGAGGAGCACTTGGGCACGAGTACGCACTGAGCGCCACCTCGCGCCGACTAACGAACCTTCCGACAAAAACTCTACTGTGCTCAACTCGGCTCCACCGACCTCCATGATAATACCTCAACAATCTACGAATACATGCTTACTTTGTACAGGCAAACTTCATCGACTTGTATGCAAAGGTAATAAAAAATACAGTAATGATTTTTACATCAATTTCAGAAAACACACAATAATTATGTTCAATTATGTTATTTTAAATTTACGTTTCTGCCCCGCAGACGTGTCTTTCGATGAATAAAGTTTTACAATTAATAAAATAACACTAATCACTATACATAGAGTGTATAGTTGGATGTATTTACAATTTACTCTACTGAAGTTGAAAATTCGCAAAAACAAGTTATAACAATTTATTCTGTCTGGAACGATGAACTATAAAAGTGGTTCCCCGATAAAACTTTATCATTGATAGTTAACGCATATTCTTCGGGAGTTAAGGGCATTCAAGAAAACTACAAAACGAAAGAGGTGAAACAATCGGGAGAGCTATTAATTTGACGTAGTTTCACAAGAGCAGTAAAAGACAAATGATAAATGATCAATAGCATGCGAACCTCGAAGTCCAGATTTTAATATCGTGATCGTGGAACCCAATATCGTTAAGCAGACTCCATCTAAAGCTCGGTAATCGCTTTAATGGTTGTATTATGCTTAAATAAGCTTCCAACATTCCAACTTATTTGAAAAGTAGGGTTTTTAAATGATGTAGAAAGTTGTCAGAGACAGGATTGACGTGATATCCCGAGGGTGAGGAGCTTAAGAATTTTTTCCCCTGGATAATAAATGAGGTGAATAAGTATAGAAGTTTGATTAACTTACAATTCGCCTTTAAACTTTAACATGAAAATGAGTCTTACAAAAAGTGTCAGATTTTATGACGTAAGTTTCTAGCAAATCTGGAGACAATCTCGGTAAGTGTTCATTATTAATTCAGGTGCAAAGTAACGAAGTCAATACGATAGTTGAGGAAGGTTCCGGTTCGGTGCGGTGTGTTACTGCGACGTAATCTCTGTGCGCCAGCTATCTACTAAATAATGAACGCTGAGGGTTGCCGCTTAACAAGATCCGAGGTTCCGGGGAGCACCCAGAACTGTCACTTGGCACTCATCTTCACGCCTCCCGCTAATTGAGTGGGGCATCCGCCGCCGCCCGCCGCCGGCGACACAAACACGAGGAAATGTAAACACGATCGTAAAAATAAATTTTACAACAATTCTATCGCTTCTAACAACAAAAGATTTCCAGTAATGCACCGTGCCCGTCCCGTAAACAGGCAAAAAGAGCCAATGTGGAATAAAAGTCGCAAACAGGAATAAACCGCGTTAGAAGTGTCTCCGATAAATCAGCTTTAAGTTTTTAGTGTCTAAAGCTTCAATAAGTTCCAATCTCGGCGAGGAAAGTTAGTCTCATGCCGTCGCCGTCTATCTCTGTCGATATTACATCCCTTCCTGTATCCGGGAGCGGTACATAAGCACATGACATTTATTATGGATAATGTAGGTGCACAGCGCGGATAGTTTATAGTGAGGTTTGATCGGCGGCGATACATCACGACGCGACGCACTCCTGATATATGGCCCTTGTCGTCGATGAGGCGGCGCTAGTTGCGACTCTCACAATGCTGTCCACCCCCACATTCCTTTTTTGCACATAAATTAATGACGGCAATAAAGGATTTAAGCTAGCCATTACTATGATACTTAGGTGCACACCGGTGATTCAGTTCCATTCATAAAAGGACAGTTCTATAGATTCGAGTAAACACATGGGCTGTTATTGAAAACGTTAGAATATTATAAACATATCAGGTTTTCTAAGGAACCGAGTGAGAATATTCCACTAAAGCGTAGCGAAGTTCCGAAAAAGGGAAATTCTTCGAATTCAATACATTTTACTATGGTAGAAATCCGGCTTATCTCGGCCGACTGACCATCGAATCTGTGATTTAATATGTTGAATACACAAGAAAACATGCAGAGACTGCGTCTGGCTCGGAGTGAGCGGAGTACGCGACACGATACCAAACCGGTCGGGCTTGTTTATTTTGCACGCATTCCTGTAGGGGCGGCCGGGAGCGAGCGAGAGGCGTCCTGGACCAGGAACACGGCACCACCACCGGCTGGCCTTGAAGCCCGCCGCCCGCCGTGCCATGCACCTCGCGAAAATATTAAGAAGCCGCGTTACATTTGTGTGCCAACAAAATGTAAACTAACGAGCGGTTCGATCTGCGTCATTCGTGTTTCCTCTAACACCAGGTAAATAGGCACTGAAATGCATCTAAAAATAAACAAATACCTAAGCACTTCTACATTGTTCAGTTACACCGAAGTTTTGAATAAAAACAAGACAAAATATGGATTTGTGTCGGTGCCAAATTACGCAAACCTTAATACGAATATATTTAAATGTTGGTAGATAGCTTGCTTGTTTTCAATTTACAATAAAAACATTTAAAACTTCTTCGTAAAAATATAGTCAGTCTGTCGGTAGTTTCAGTAAACGATGTTATAGTAATTTGTCTAATGAATGAGTACTCTTCTCATTCTCATTATAATAGACAGGTCATCAAGAGGCGCGTAGGCTTTTTATGCGGTAGCGTGAATCCATTAGTAGGAAATACGTCACCGCGACTCGTTGACATACGGCTCAGCCAGGCATGAAGTGTGTCCGACTGAAGTGACATACTCGCCGGCATAACATTAGAAACGGTTTGTTTGCGCACAAACAACGCGAGGGCGCGTCCCAAACTAATCTCGCCCGGTTTCGTGTCACGTCTGCGATGAGAATTCACTTTAATTGGCAAATAATACGTAGGCTAATTAAGGATGCTAAGTCGGGAGGAGGCGCGCGTGACGCGACTAGTGAACGTATTCAATTATGCAAACGTAGTCGCGAAAGAACATCCGAACTCCCCGTCTCTGTTATTGACCGCTCCGGATGCCATTCCGGCTGCATTCGGACAATTTGAGCCGGGCTATTATTGTTTCTTTAAGATATTAACATTACGTGGGCTTATTGCGAACTTTCACACCTTTCACTCGGTGGGATGTAAAGAAATTTTATATTACCCATACAATGTACTTTCACTTTGTGCAGCTAAAATGTGACCGTAAAATAAGTGTAAAGACTTAAATGGTGGAAGTTTTATACTTGTTTTGTAAAAGGTTCGATATTGCATAAGGTAGTATAGGGACGGCGCGCGGCGCCGAAGCAGCCGAGAGTCACGACGAGAGCCCGCCCCGGGGACTTCGCAATTGTCATGTAAAGCGTCGTCGGGCTGCAACAGCCGTGTAGACGTGGAGCTTTGCCTCCGGCTGAAAATGCACTTTCCGAAGTGATTGCCTGTCAAACCAAGTTATCCATCGCAGGAGCCTAAGTGCGGCTGCGGATAACGATCTGGTCGGAGGTGGTGTGGCAGGCAGCCGCACAATACGGTCTCACCAAAAGCGAGAGCTGAGGAAAGTGCCGCTTCACACTACATATTGTTCTCGTCTCGGCTACGCGCCGCCGCCGGAATCTGTATGTACCTATTGAATTCGTGACCAATCACTTAATACCGCAGATACAGTCGCTTTGTCCAGATACTTACATGTAGCAATCATTTCAAGACTAATATCAACACGATTCATTATAACCTGAGATGTATTACTTACGTAAAATATCTGTGACATTCCCAACACAATTTCTGGAAACCAATTTTGTTGGGTTCCACAATCTCTTCATTCAATTAGTCGTATTTACTTAGAGGTCTATCTCTATTATAGTAAAAGGTTAGAGAAGGATGATTTGAAAGGTTAGGATTAGGTACATATTACTACATATATGTTAGCTATAGTAAGCTATGAATACGATAACAATGAAAATACTAGTCTAGTACTGTCCGGTCCTGTCTCTACCTATTTAGGTCAAATGCGTTATATTATTTTCCATACCACCTGCTCGCAAATGACCCATTATATGTCATAGAATCTCAACGTAAAACGAGTCATTATTATCTCAACACAATCTCGAGGGCTATGGCAGGTCAATAATGTTATATGAAACTCCCTAGGGGTTAAAGTGATTTAAATTTAGAACCTCTAATTCGTATGAAAATCTCTCAACTTAGAACATTTAAGGACATCGTAGAGGTTTCATTTTGCAAAAAATCAAATATAAACCTCTTTACATTGTACGGCAACTGGCATTGTAAGGAGGTTCTACTCGACTTCACAGAATAAAACCTCTTTTCGTATCAGTTCGAATTTATAGAATAAAACCTCTTTGCAATGCTAGCTGACTTTGCATTCTCTTTTTTAACCCCCGACGCAAAAGAGGGGTGTTACAAGTTTGACGTGTCTGTTTGTCTGTCTGTGTGTCTGTCTGGCTGTGTGTCTGTGGCATCATAGCGCCCGAACCACTGAACCGATTTCAGTTTAGTTTTTTTTGGATGAAAGGAGACTTAATCGAGAGTGTTCTTAGCTATGTTTTATAAAAATCGATTGTGCCGTTTAAGAGTTATGGTGGGTTAAAGTGGGGATGGAAGAACCAAAATTCTACAAATGTGCCCAAAATGGTTGTCAATGTGTCGGGGGTTTTTTAAATTTATATTAGTTATTATTTTAAATTGTGTGCGATTTCTATGGAAATTCGTAGGTACATTCTAATTTGTTTTAATTTATTCTGAAAAATACCGAGTTGCCTAATGAGTAGGTACCTACACTTGGGTCATTCTCAGTTAAGAGGTACTTTCCATGGCAAGGACAAAAAAATGCATTTTTTTTACACTAACTTCCTAATTAACCTATTTACTACATAAAACTAAATGTTTTCTTCATGCTCACTCAAATTTATTACAGAAATGTACGTAGTTTAGTCACAATAAGTTCTAATATAAGAAAAAAATCTCTCCCCTGGTCTGTCCCCAAACCGACTTTATTTGTAAACAAATTATTATGAATGTATTAAAATTCAATAATTACTTTATCATTGTTAATTTTGTACAGAATAATAACTTAGTCATAGTGTCTTAAAAGTAAAATTACTTATATTCCAATTTTTCATGAATAATATCAACGCTGAAATTTGTCCTCCGTGTTTCGTGTCTCGTCCCCTGGCTTTTTGTTTTCGTTTAAAAATCAGTTTTGTTTTGCTAGTTTGTGTAAGTTGTGACCTTGAGTGCATAGAATCTAACGTGAAGCTAGCAGCAAGCGGCGCATTTGCCGACTGCACAGCCATTTTAACGGCCATTTCGGTCACGCCGCTCGCTGGGTGTAGAAGTGTTGAGTGAATGCAGTCTTTCCTCTGGTAAGTTTTATTTAGCAATTATCTGTTAAAATACTAACATAGACTTAAATATTCACTATGAATAGTGCACACATTGTTATGTTTGATTGTGAATTGCGTACAATTAACACTTTTACGGCTATTTTAGATATTAACCGAAAATGTCTCTCCCCTGGCGTATTTCCCCTGGCTCATTTGATGGCAGGGGAGGTACTTGATGTCCAGGGGAGATAAATTTGTATGCATTTTCATCAATACTTCTACATTTTTCTCTAAACCTTTACATGGCATTATGTATATCTTAGTCTTACAATTTAATGTCTTTTACAGAAAAAATGGCACCTAGAAAAAAAATGAATCAACATTTCACATGGAATGTTCATGAAGCAGGTCACGGTAAGGAAGCTCCCGATGGAGTGGGTGCTACTTGCAAGAAAACTGCAGATAGATTAGTTGCGAGTGGCACCGATATTTCATCAATAGACGACTTAGCAAAAGCCCTTAAGAAAACCTGCCCGAATGTTAAAATTTTCATCATAGATGATGCAGACATATCTGACAAAGCAGCAAAATTATGTTTTACTGAATTTTTACTGAATTTCTACTGAATATTTATACCTAATTGCCTGACTTTGAAAAGTTTGAGCTGCTTCTGTGACTCAGAGCTATGTCGTCATTTTCAATTGGGTACTTTGGATTATCCACAAACACATCGTAAATTTACTCTACGTGTTGATGATAAATACGGAGTTAGCGATTCAGAAGATGAACCACTAATCAATATCACATCTCAAGAACACAGGAAGAAGCCTCAAGAAACACTACAGCATTCTGTACCTACCAGTATTAAAACCAAACTGCACAAAGATGATTCAAAGCCCTCAACATCTGGAAAGAAAACATTCTGCAACGGGGACTTTGTGCTGGTTAAACAGCAAGATACAAAAACAGAATATCGTTATGTTACAGTGTGCACAGGAATTGAAGAAGATGATGAACTTCAAGTTATATTTGTAAAATTTGTGATGAAACGGGAAAAAAGTTCAGAATTAATGATGACGATATTTTTTTCATCACCTGGGATCAGGTTTAAAAAAAACTACCCTCCCCTAACTTAAAAATGAGAGGCCAGCGTATTTTTTATGCATTTAATGAATCTATTGATGTCTTTGAACGCGGGCTTTAGTAAAAGATTTTTTTAGTTACCTATTCGTTATAATGTTGTTTTTAGAGTTTAAGTACAAGATAAATTTAATACTGTTACTCAGAGAAGTTTTTGTTTCTTTTTATTTCACTATTGATAGTAAAGTTTTAGATATTTTTGTTTTGATGGAAAGGAAAAGTAAGAACCTTTTTAAGTTTTGTACCTAGCGCTCAAGAAACATTTAGTTTAATAAACAAAGACTGCTAAGAAATGACAAGTCTGATTATAAATAATTAATATAAATAAATAAAGTTGATTTTTAAAAATAACCCTGTTTTTAATATGTCTTTCTCTCTTATAATATATGTCCATAAAGTATCCTCCCCTGTGCATTTTGTCTCTACCCTGTATGGAGTATTTACCCTGGTCGCTTATAAAACGAGATAAAACCAACAAATTGACTGGCCACTTTGTAAACGTTTTCAACTTAAAAGTTTCCATAAAAAAGGTATATACTTAAGTAAAAATATTTAAAAAAATGCCATGCCGTCACTTCATACATCACATTACCTCTTAACTGAGAATGACCCACTTAGTGAATATATGAAAAGTAGAGTATGGACCTCTAGAACCAAGTTTGTCTTCGTCTTGGGCGACTTGAACCTCTCGCTTCATTCAGGACTCTAAATAATTCCCGAGCGAATAATTTCCTCGCTTCGCTCGGGAATTAACATAAAACACCCTCGCTGCGCTCGGGAGTTAATTATAGAGTCCCTCGCTACGCTCAGGGTCCAATTGTCGACCATGACATAAAGACATCACTTGGTTCTCTTGGTACATAATCTTATATTACGGCATTATATTATTTTTTTCCCGGCATAAAATTCTAACTACGAGTATAATATGTAATAAATAATCAATTGATTATATGCAATGATTTTGTTTTGCAACAAAAGTAGTGATTTAATTTACTTTTGTAGGATTAAAGAATTCGTAGGATAATTTTTGATTTTGATTGACGTTAGTGATCAGGACCTTAAACCCTTCAAGAAACATGTAAAATCTGGCATCGGAGCAGTTTAGCCCGCTACGCTCATGGAATCAAGGTGTTGTCTGATGGCGCACGAGCAGCCGAGATGTCGAGGTGCCAAGGTCGAGTCACTCCGCATGCAAATGAGAGCAGATAAGTCCCGCTCATTACACCCTCACCCGCCGCGGCCCTCGTCGGAGACATTACGAGCTCTGTCAGGCCTCCGGGCTGCCTTTATTTTATTACACGGATGTGTCGAGAAAGGAGGTTAATGTCGTCGAATTACACGCATTGTTTCACCTAGCCATCGCCATGGAAACGACTTTGCGATGTTATTTCTTTCAGGGGAAAGGAACCCATTAAAATATTTGCGAACTTTACAGCCATCACTCGAGAACCTTAATCACAATCTTATTTTTAAGATTTTAACGTGCAGACATATGAGAAAAGATTGTATGCAAAATGAACCTGAATCTGTTTAACAGCTTTAATGAAAAAATAATGTAATAAGAGCGGCAGCGCGGAAGGCAAGTTTTCTTATCAATGGAGTGAAGTGAAGCATAGCGTGCAGAGTAACTTTAGAGCTATTTACGTGATTTTCCACGTTGGTGGTGGAGACGTGTCTCTCGGGCCTCACCGTTTAATTAAAGGGCGGCGGGGAGAGGTCCGCGGGAGGCGAGGGGGGCCGAGGAGCAGGGCATAATGGCGGCGCAATATCGGATGGAAATGCGCGGCATGTAGGAATGCGCCGCGCGCCGCCCCTCCTCATTCGCGAACGATTCGTGGTATTTTTTATTGACGACTCCTGAAATGCTAGTGGAATATAGTCTCTTCATTCTAACAAATGAATCTCTCTAAATGACCGCTCGATTAATCGTGGTTGTTAATTAACTCCAAATAATACGAGCATTTCGAAGGTTAAGCCATCGCATTGACGCACTACACGACTGAAAGCGGAATGAATGTCCGCGATGTGAAAACTGTTTAAAAATATGCTTTACGTAATGGACACGGCATGACAGTATTTTTCATCTACGCTTCGCGCTAGGTGGAAAGATTAAATTTAGAGACTGATGTTTTTAGAAGCCACAAATTTAGCGAGCCTAGTCGTCATGAACTGTTGAGTTTATAGAGCGCCGGCACGCCGCACCGAGTTTACTTATTGACAATGTTTTTGTTTAAATTAATAATATTGATAGGGTTATTGCACGCGAATAGTGCTCGATGTGTTGTAATAAGTTGCCAAGCGAGTGCACGAGCGCCAGCCGGAGTGCAATTTGAACGGAGAGTGGCGAAATCCGAGAGCGAACGGAACGTGACACCCCACTTATCACGCAATGTGAAAGTTGGACATCTTATTAAATTCTGTTATTTATAACTGCGTAACGACTCCGCATCCAAGTTTGGATCTTATTAGTATCTGGGGGTTGGAGGGTCCCACACCCGATTCGATTCGCAATCTCTCGTGTGGATATTTTAATGTGCTAGAAATTCGAAGTGGCAAATTATTTACAATTTATTATTGCCGCAAAAGGTGTCCTGAAAGTTAGTAAGTATAAGTTAGCAGATTTTCATAAAATAAAATTGTAGTTTATAAATTAATTTAGATGTTTATGACTGCACTATCACATTTCTTTATGGATGTCTTAGCATGGGATCGGTAAGGAACAGGATACCTAGCTACAATCATCAAAAGGCGGTCCCTGCATCCAGGAGCTCATTGTAAACACGTGTATAAATCGACATATTCTCACCAAAAACTAGACGGCACTGTAGATGGGGAACAATTAAAATCGAGCACGACAATTTATGCAGCAATTACTTGGAGCAGGCTAGCGTTCGATCCAGGTCAGATTAAGTGATTTTAAAACTAATGCAAGCGATGGCAATGCGACGAGCGCGCCTAGAGTTCTGCGGCACAAAGCTAATGAACCATTACGAGCAAAACACCCGTCCCCGATGAGTTTTGTATTGCAAATAAGGCGGACAAAAATTTGTGGGAATCAAATAGACCGTATTAATTTCGTGCTCACAATTAGGACCGTAAAATAGTCGATCAGGTAAGTAACTCATGTGTTAGTGAATACACCGGCCGAGCGCTCTATATTCTACGAATGGAGAATGGACGAACAGTGCTGATATACGATATAGGTATACCCACACTAAATCACGTAACGGTGCCTGCTATTCGAATGGATCTAGCCGCCGCCGTCTCGTTCGCGTCTACTTACATACCTACCTATTCACTGCCAGCAGGCTTACGGACAATCTCGAGTTCGAGATTGGTGACCTTGTTTGTGTACATTAAGTACCGAAGATGTCCGGAATTATTTTCATCTGGGTTTGGTTTACAGTTAGAAACAGATTTGCTGAGAGCGAATGTAGATAGACGTTGCAAATTCAACTTGCACACCACGTCACAATGGTAAACTTATTAGACCCGGTATTAATAGCGTTACATAAACATGCTAATAATGTCATATAAATATCACAAAATTCAAGAACAAGATATTAATGAAGCCTGAGCCAAGGTTAAACAAAGAAACTTTTGTTGATTATGAGATTTCAACGGAATTCAAATATTTTAACTGTCATATTTAGATCAAAGGAAAAAGTTTATGTAGCATGGATGCCCTAATTGTCGCTCTTTGATGATAAAGCCCAGATCTTCTGTAAATATCATTGGTTTTTGACATACAATTAATAAAAATTATAAAGGCGTATATACCGACTTCCACCGTGTACAGAATTCGAATAGTTAGCACGAATCAATCCACGACATCCATGTACAATTAAATATATTAAATAAAATTTAAATGGAACAATTTAAATTTTATCAATAGTGGCTGAGCCGTTTTTAATAAATTATCTCAATAATGTACATGGATGTCACATGGATTCGTGCTAACTAATTGAAAGTATACCCCATCGAACTAAAAAAAAATTAATATCGGTTCACAATTGGCAAAACTCTCGATGAACATTGAACATATACAAAAAAAAGTACATACAGCCGAACATAATACCTCCTCCTTTTTGGAAGTCGGTAAAAATATGTTTGTATTCCATTTTTTTGTCAATTTCTCATCCAATATTTTATTAATACTTAGTTTTTGAAGAAAAAAAAAACAATTGAGTTCTTGCCAAAAAACTAAACATTTAACAATACGTTTTGTAGAGTCTAGCAAACACACAGCCGATGATATGTGTCACAAATACATTTGATGTGGCACCATCGCATCGTAAGGTCGTTTAGATTTGATCTGCATTCATGCAAATGGCATCTGCACTGCATATAGAAATTAAATAGGTTAACCGGAAAGTTTACCATACTGTGTGCATTCAAGTCACAGGTTGCTTGAAGCGATTTATACTTTCCAAGAACTCGAAGATGGCGGCGCGCCACTCCGCTAATTTTGGACTCAACCTACCTCCTTGTTACCTAATATCGCGTGGTTTATACTTTGCTTTACACATTTCGCCGCGAACTTCGGGAGTTAGAGTAATAACGACCCATAATATGTTCTGTTTAAGTATCTCTAAGTGTTAAAGCGTAATTAAGTTTGTGCGAATGTTTTTATTTAATGAAATGAGAGCGATATGATGATGTAAGAATTATTTATAGGAAATTAGAAAATATTTTAGCGCAATTATTAGAATGTAAGAGTCAAACGCGTGGGAGGACCTGTCGATATCCGCAACTTGAACACATGACGATGGCGCCGTGGTTCTGTAAATTTATCACTGCCTACGCCGCAAGCTTTAGGGACCCAGCTTCAACGAACCTACGCACACTTTCACTGCATGCCCTTTATATTATGCCCTTTTATTGTGCAACAGTTGTACCAGCTTTAATCACACACGAGACTTAAGTTGAAACGCTTAAAAACGAATATTCCAAGTGAGCACAAAAATTCGGCATTCATACGATGAAAAGACCGTGGTGAGTTAGCCGTAGGTGTGTAAGTAATTAAGTTATATTTCAGTTATTAAATTGAAATAAGGTCTAATCCGATGTGACCGCACGCAAACTAGGTAATCACGCAATACTTTAAAACGATCTACTAACCCGTGATGTTTGGGAACGAATCGTTGGCAAAAACGAGTAATTTTCGAACAAAAAGCTTATTGGAGAGAAGATGAAGTCACTGTCTGGCAGTTTCGCAAGCATCCAAGCCGAGACCGTATCAAAACGATGACATAATCAATGCTCTACCAACTCTATTGAGTAAATTGATGCAACGTATTTACCTTACAGGCAACGATGATAAAGTGTCTATTAAAAAGTGTGGGCGTTTAGAGCCACTGCTTAACGCCGGTCAGTGTTCCAAGGCCGTTTTAATGTCAGAAAATGTGTAGGTACCTACGACGACCCGAAGATGACGAGTTTAGACAGAAATCCGGTTTGTGGATCCGACTCATCTCATCATTTGCAGGTATCAGTCGCGCGTGGGTGAGGTTAAGTGAATAAGGCAATAAGCTCGGTTTAATCAACACAACACGTAGCCTAATCAAATATGACCCCCTCATCATATCGCGTAATTGAAGGCTTAATCACGGGAGACGTTTCGCGAGCGCAAGGCTCCGTGGCACCGGCGGCGCGGCGCGGGGCTGAATCTCAGCTAGTTTGTTTGATCAGTCCTCGATTACGTGCGCTGGTGAGTCGGCGACAACTTTCGCGTAGATTATTTAACATACACCTGACTAGTCTGGAGTTAGGTTTTATATAAATAAATTTATTGGATGCCGGTACAGTTACATGTGTTTCTTACAACCGTAAGGAACACATGTACCTACGGGTTTAATAATACTCGCGTCGAGACTTCATGCTAGGGTTTTTAGAGTTCAGAACTTACAAAGGAGTAAATTTCCAAAAGAAATTTGATTCCTCACATAACCGCGTCTTCAACTTTTAGTTTGAGAAATAAACGTGTTTTAAACCCATCTCTATTGTACAGTCGTATTCTATCAAATGTAACTTACCTACTTACCTGGAGTCTGTGGAACAGTATATAGAATTAGTATTGTACCTATGTTTTTCCTTTTTATACAAACAAAAAAATGTTAAGTTTTCTAGAAGACTATAACCGGAAGTGTATTAAAATAATGTGTACAGAGAAAGCAAGAGTTCAACAAACATCGATTCGATTCGAGTTTCAGTAGAGAACGAATGAAGTTTTTCGCGTTACCCGATTAAGGCGGGCGGCGCCGGGCGGCTCGGCGGCGGCGGCGGCGGATCGGGCGCACCCTTTCAAAAAGAGTACTAGTGCGCCTCCACAAAGCCTTGTTTACTTTTTCGTACTCTCAGTTAAGAGCCCGGGTGGTCTGTAATTTTCCATACAAACGTATTACGCTGTTTTCTTCCTGGAAAATACTTATAGAGCTTCAATTTTTTGTCATAAAATTAAATTTAGCTGTTTAGACTACTCTGTCTTTTCTATTTCTTGATAAGTTAATTATCAGGCAAAATATGACCCTTCAAAATCACAAAAAAAATCACCATTATTACCGACGTCTTTAGAGACCTACCAGAAGAGACTAAATAATATCTAACAAAATATAAAATGATAGAATCATGAACACATATTTTTTTTAAATTTTGACATAAAAAAATACTTGATAGATCTAGTTTTCGAAGAAGAAAACAGCGTAATACGAAACGTTGTCTCGCCATGTTTTTTGTAGGTATAAATCGCTCTGAGCTGCAATTGTCCCTATCGCACGATGCGGGGGTAGGGTCGAGGTGAGGGAGGTTCAAACCTATACGTACACAAGCACTAGGGATGTAGTAATAGTCGATATTTTTGTCGATGCTCTAGTGATGTCCATCGATATCGATGTTTATTAAAAATGTTAGTTATTTTTTCAAATCCTGTGATTTGACCGTTGTATGTTTGTTACTTTTGAAGAAAAGATTTTATATTTGGAATATAGGCGTTTAGTTTCTGCGACATATTGCAGCGATTATACAGAATATCGTGCTGTATCCGCAGACATCTAAATGAGTTAGGCGCAGAATAACCAATTCTCATAATGCCCAAGTAATGCTCAATTCTACGAAAGCATAATTCTATGAATGCCCAATTCTGAAAAGTGTGTAGTAATTTGTGGATGTTCTATCCTGTATTTATATGGTGTGTGCTACGCACTGCAGCTTTAATTTGCTAATAGTTTCAACTTTTTTAAACTTATTCAAAGTAGAACCTAAGTATGACAAGCAGTTCTCCAAACAGTAAGCATTGCATCTGTTTAATTGAATTCTTAATTATTTTTTATACTACGGGACTAATCGCGCAATGAAAATACGGGAATAGTTACAATATAAAAGGCAAGAAGTTTTATATGTCCAGCTATACAGGGTTATCCAGAACTGGTGTACTAAGCCGAAAGGAGGTGATTCGGACTATTATTAAAAACAACTTTTAATATATGTGGCCAAACCGAAATTCGAGAAAAAAACCAATCGTGTCATACCTTTTGTCGAGTCCAAGTTGCAGTTTTGTATGGAACAGCTGATTTTTAGTTCACGAAATCCGCAGCTGGACCCATATTCATATATTCATATTGTTTTATTGGTATCAAAATACAAGATCCAAGTCAGTCCAAACCAATTACAATTGTAGTTATAATTATAATATCCTTAAAATTTCAGCTTAGCTAAAGCAAAGCATAATTATCTTAAAATTACAATAACTTAAAATAGCTGTAGTTAAATTAATAAAATTGTATGTTTAAATAAATGATTAAATATTAAATCGTAAAAACAAAATGATAATCATTTAATATAAATCTGAACAATGCTACAATATCAAAACTTAAAATGACAAAAATTGCATAGTTAATAAATTAACAAATATGAATTTGTAACAAAATATAGTAAACATAGTAAACTTTGTTCATAATAACGAACGTGTAGGTAGGTACACCTCTGAAACTTCCTTCACTTTGTAAAACAAGACCTTGTAAAGAGGTATCGTGCATCCACCAGTAGACGTCACGTGACAGATATGATGATGAATTGAGAAACCTTTCATTTTGACTGACCTACAAAAAGAAAGGGATTTGCAATTTGTGTATGTTCTGATTACTTCACATATTCGATTTTTCTGAGCCAATTCTCAAGTTTATTTTACAAGTTTTTGTTTAACTTGCAATGTATGTATGTAAATAATATATTTTTTGGGTCAAACCATGCAACGCAATTTCGAAGCAGATATTGAAGCTATCTGTTATTTATTACGTACCTAAATCTCTTGAAAGATTTTATACCCCAAAAATTGTGTAATATTCAAAATTTATAGGTTGAATTCATTTTAAAGTTTAGATTCTTCTTTTTGGAATATTTAATTTAAATAAAAGCTATTTAAACTTTATTTATTGTCTGTTGAAGAATTATGTGCGTGTTTTCCTTAAAAAAAGTTATTTGGGATATCTTAAGTTAGGTATTTGGTAGAATTTTCAGTACGTATATTGCAGCGCCTACAGAAATCGATTAGTTAAATAGCTATTTTTGTTCGCAGCTTTTGGCTTGAGGTCAATTGTGTAAAGTTGGCTATATATAAAGGTTTTTTCAAAAAATATTATTCGAAAGAAAATTAAAATCAATATACTTCGCCTCTATGTGTAAAAAATAATGTAGCTTTCTAATTCGATAAAAAATATTCAGTATAAATGTTTTCGTTTGCCATGCGCTATCCTAAAAAACCGGAGCTTATGTACCTACCATATTTTGCTACAATTCAAAAGAATAAATCAGCCGGCAGCCTGAGCTAGGAGCGCGGGCGGGCGCGGGAAGGGCGCGGGCGGAGATGGTGCGCAGCACACACACACAAATACAATTGCATCACACCACACATAGAAGCTCCCTGTCTTGGGGGCATCGCGACAGCAACAGTTTAGTTCAAATACCTACTTCTCAAATTCCTTGGCGCTCAGCTATTCTCTTAAATATCTGGACGCTCCATCGCCGGTCAACAGTATAAGCGTCGTCCTCCACCGCTGGGATGGTTTTTATCGCGCAGATTAGCGCCGGAGCGACGTTCACTATACTACTTCACGTTCTCGAGGGGATTATTTAAAGTTTCCTTCAGCCACCGCTTCACTCGACTCGTGTGCGGTTTTAGCTGGCGTATGTGCCTGCACGGAAATCAGTTACAGCGCTTGTTGTGCTGTGGCAACGGTCTATTTAACGGTAGAGTAATAGGCGATTGTTAAAATAGATTCATAACATTAGACATTAGTTAGATAAAGCCGTCAAATAGCGTTTCAAGTGAGAGAAGTGGTGCAGAAGACTGTACCGTATTAAGACATGAGATATGAATGCGATACGGTACCGTATCCTAGTGCACAAACCCTGCACAATACTAGCTAGCTCCTTTGTTCGACGGAGCTTGGGCGAACATGAAGCCTTGCTTTAGCCGAATTCCCGCACGATTCGTGCATGTTGTGATAACGTCCCCTGAACCGAAACAGCTCCAGCGAGTATTTTAAACGGAGTATAATTGGATAATACAAAAACATATTTCGAAATATTGGTCAGCCATGGAGGAATGCCAAATCCGAGAAAAAGTATTGCACTGATTTATCGCTGCCGAAATGTGGGAGGAGGTAAAAATAATACAACGGAAAAGTGTTTCAAAATCGGTTCGGCGGGGCGATGGAGGAGCGGCGACGTCGCCAGAGGTAAAGCTACAAACACGGCCCGAGCCGAGCATATTGAATAGAGAATAGCCGAGCCAGACTCGAAAACCTTAGCCGAGGAGCGCCGCGCTCCCGGCCAGATCTCTGTGCGTTTTATCTCTTGATCGCGTTATTCAACCGAGCATCAAAGGAAAATACGAAGGGGAAATATTAAGAAATGAAAAGTGCCTCTTATTTATCACAATTTCTTTGTTTAGAAAACCAAATTTAATATGAAATCCGTTCATCCGGAAACGGTTTCGTAACAACAATAAGCTTTGTATTATGTTATGTCAGTATTGCAAATCGTGAACGTGACTAGTTATGTTTTCGTTTTACAAAACGATTGGATTTGACAATAATTCAGTAAATTGTAGCTAGTGGACACGAGGGAGATAAGGCCAGCGCCGGCGGCGATGCAACCGTTGCGCGGCGCGGTGTAGGTGCGTGTTTACATTTCGGTTTTAATTTTTATCGCCCTCCGGTTGCCCGAAATACCTACTCGTTATCACGTCGCTATAGCGAGGTGATAACGCAGCATAACGTAATAAGCGAGCAAAGTTACCGATAAACCGTTTTAATTGTGCGAACATCGCGTTTTTATTATTCACCGTCAATGCCGAGTAGACTATTCACTAAAAAAATAATAAAATGATAATGAAAATGATTAAATGAGTTTCGTAAATCAAGTTAAGTCTATTATACTTTAGATCGGCGGCGTCGGCAAGTCATCATTATGTTAGCGCTATGCCAATTCCCATACAATAGCAGGCAACGTCTCGGCGGCGACGGTGGTGGCGACGCGGCGGGTGACGTCACTCCACGCTAGCCTTGGGATTGAGGTCGGCGAGCGGAATGGCGGCGGCGAAATGTCGCCTTGAGGGGATGTTCTTGTTCAACCGGAAAATCACAATTGTATGCGTTTCCAAGTCTTGAAAACTAGACACGGTTTTCGATATTCTAAGAATTGTTTATTTGTAAAGCTCCAATCTGTTGGCTGTAAACTGTTGGCTGTAAATGTTGGCTACAAAATATAGTAAGAACGGCACTCACCTTGATACTGTCGTAGCAAGCGGTCACTCTTCCGTTTTGCACCTCGACGGTGGCCGGGGGATGAGCGAACTTGCACTCGGTGTCCGGTCGAGAGCACTTATTCCGCTGGAACTCCCGGCACACTTCGAGCTGCAGCCAGCGAGAGTCTTTGCCGTTGAGCAGGCTATTCATGTTCACCATGGTGGCCATCGTAGGCACAAAAGTCAAGGGGGCGGGAGATGCGCGCGCAGTTACGCAGAACTAGTGCGGCGCATAGGCCGGCGGGGGCGAGCGCGGCCGCGCGCTCCGGGCATGCACTTCCGGAGGAGCTGAGCTGCGGCGCTGCACGAGCACGACTCACTGCCACACACTACTGCACACGCGCGGAACGACTAGCACGCGCGCAAAGACTTATTATACGATTAATCTTAACAATTACGTTAGAAAGACACCGACGTTGCAAGCTTATTTAGGCGAGTATTAAATTATTATCACACGCGATCTTATCGATGTTGACGGTTGAGTTTAGTAGAGGGCGAGCTGTGTTTGGTGCGCGAGCATGGCGGCAGCCTGTGCGGAACTGGGCGAGCGACGGTGGGGCGCGAAAAAAGCTAGATTAGCGGCTCGGCGGTCAGCGAGCAAGCCGGTGCGGTGCGGGGCTCAACTCTGCGAACAACAAAACACACTGGTTACTCTCCGGGCAGGGCGCCCCGGAGCCAAGCACAAGCGGCTACCGGGTTAGCAAGCTAGCGCGGCGGCCGCTCAGAGGGCCGCGCCACCGCGGCGGCGCGCGCCAGGTTCCAGGCGACTTGGTCCAGCTCTCATTCTATCGCCTTGTTATTAGCCACCACATTATGCATTGTCAACTATGTGAAGAGCGCAAGAGGAATTAGCTGTTATCAAAACTTTTAACTGGATGCTGGCTCAAGTACCTTGACACCGGTGAACGTCGCCTCGAACCTGCTGCCTCGTCATCAATACCAGGAATGGACTCTAATGATTGGAATTAGCTAATGAGATAAAAATATATGATATAATAGCGAGTCAAGAGAAATACATAGCTCTTTGAGTTCAAGGTAGTTTACTCTTTCCTGTGTATCGTGCGATCGTGTTTGTCTAGGATTATTTTAATTAATTGGTAAGAATATTATGAGAAAATTTTAAAATATAATATTGCACATTTCTATTTAAGTATAAATATTAAATTAATTTGATGTGTTAAATATAACTTGTGTGTTTATTTAGCTGCCCGGGTAGCACGGCAATGGGAGAAACCAATTTTATCCACTTTAAATGTCAGTTGTCATTGTCAATCCATACTCTATTTCCTTTTCGAGGGGATATATGTAATGGTGGAAAGACAATTGTCCCTTTGCCATGCTTCCCGTGCTGTAGGTACATGTTTATTTTAGAGTCGAAAAGGACAGTTCACAACAATGACAATAGCAACGAATAAAAGGAAAATCACTTCTCTATTTTGAAGAAATCCAATTCCCAGAGTCTAAATTAGGTACTAACAACTGTTCTACCCGTGTTCCGAAGTCCGCGTGTCGGTCGCAAGTCACAATTTTATCTCCAGCTTCCTCATAGTTTGTGTGCTAGCAAAACATCAACATAAATTCAGTTTAAATATAGAATGATTTTAAAAATAACGCATCTGACGTCGGCATCAACGGGAGGAGGAGCCTCCGCATGATAACACCAATAAGTGTCAGGAGAGCCATCTCGCGCAAAAATTCTTTGTGTGGGCGCCGCCAGTAGAAACGTAACGACCTGGGGCCGGGAACAGGGAAAAACTCGTGAAACCAAATCCTATCGTAATGCGCTATTTAAAGCATAACCCGGTTGAAAATAGCCCGGTGTGCGGCAACGCAGCGTCGCGCCCAACTCTATGCATAAATCTACCAAAATTTTATTTTCGACGGATGCAACAAAATTTTATTGAAGCTCGCGGTTCGATTACGAAATCAGATATTCAGACCAAAGCTTTTACATTTAATACTTCGTTTCAATCTTGCGCAAATGCAATAATAAATTGGTTTTTATTCTTATGTATTTTGACTTCAGGTAATAAAATGAAATTTTAAGTCGGACAGGCGCACGGAGGATTCCGCACTGTATGGGAGCCCCCATTAAATATTTATTTTATTATTTATTATTCAAGTAGGTTAAAAGAATTTTATTTATCATTCAAGACATTTCTGTCGCTTACATGATAAAAATAATTATAACATTTTGAAATTTCGTCGTCACACTTCACATAGGTAGGTACAAATATTTCTACACAATCAATTACATTTTAACTAAGTAAAACACAGGTGTTACTCACGTTTGATTTTTAGTAGGATACTACTATAGTTTCGATTGCATTTGGCGAACTTTCTCAAGGTCGGAGTACTAGCTCGCGGGCTCGTCTCGCATAGCAATTATCAATTATCCGTAAGAAACTAATAAATATTACAAAATTAAGCTAAATAACCCACCCTAAAAAACCAAACACCTACTCGACTTTAAAAACAAAATAGGCACATAAACTATTAGTTAACTAGTGCGTATACAAATAAATATTCTGTGAAAATTTCAAGCATCTACCTGTTACCATTATTAATATAGAGCAAAAAACGGCTAAAAAATCAGATTTGTTTGTATGGGAGCCCCCCTTAATTATTAATTTAAGTCTATTTTTAGTATTTTTTGTTATAGCGACAACAGAAATACATCATCTAACGGCTCATGAGATACAGCTTGGAGACAGACAGACAGACGGACAGCGGCGGAGTCTTAGTAATAGGGTTCCGTTTTTACCCTTTGGGTACGGAACTCTAAAAATAACTTCGAAGGGTGTTATAATATTTGTACAAAATACCTAGAGCCCTTAGTCCAGGTTTACACGTAAATTGGAACTACAGCTGTTTCCGTATCCTATACATTTTTGTACAGCGCCCCTGGCAGAAACGGGGAAGAACTACCAAAATGTATGGAGCCACACACGAACGCGAAAGTTTGAGTAAACTACGAAGTCTCAGGTCTATGAGTTAGGTGAATTTTGATTTTCAGCTAGTTTTTAGGGTTCCGTACCCAAAGGGAAAAACGGGACCCTATTACCACAGCCCGGACACTCCGCGATTTTTCATACAAAATCTGCTGTCTTACGCACACTAACACAGTACTTACTCACAGACAACACACATACGCACGGTCGCTATACGCGCATTTGTGTGCGGAACGTCTATGGCTGTCAGCGATCACCACGACGTGACGTCATGCTGCGTGAGTGAGACAGTTGCGTATTCAATTTTCAAAAATGAATATAAATCTAGTGCTTAAAAAAGTAAAACAATTGCTTAATTTGGAAGCATTTTAGCAATAAGTAACAGATTTACTTTATTTGAAAGAAAAAATCAAGAGGAAATTAGCAAATAATGTAAAATAAGTTCCTTTTACGTATCCTTAAATAAACATTAAAATTTCTTGTTTAGTTACGTATTATTAATATTCAACCATACACAGTACAAGTGTTCCCTATTGTCACAGTCTAGGTATTTTTTTTTACATAATCTACCGGCCAGTGCAGCCCGCGCGCAGAGTTCACGACTCGGTACGTAGACGCGGGGTGGAAGTGAGGAAGACTCAAACGGGTGGGGGGTAACGAGTGGCCGTTCTATACGTAGTATTATTATATATTCTTTGCTATTACTAAGACTTCGATGTCCGTCTGTTGTTTGTCACCGGGCTGTATCTCATGAACCATGATAGCTAGGCAGCTGAAATTTTCACAGATGATGTATTTCTGTTGCTGCTATAACAACAAATACTAAAAAGAATATGAAATATATATTTAAGGGGGGCTCCCATACAACAAACCTGAATTTTTAGACATTTTTCGAGATACAGCTTGGAGACAGACAGACAGACGGACAGCGGCGGAGTCTTAGTAATAGGGTTCCGTTTTTACCCTTTGGGTACGGAACCCTAAAAATAACTTCGAAGGGTGTTATAATATTTGTACAAAATACCTAGAGCCCTTAGTCCAGGTTTACACGTAAATTGGAACTACAGCTGTTTCCGTATCCTATACATTTTTGTACAGCGCCCCTGGCAGAAACGGGGAAGAACTACCAAAATGTATGCAGCCACACACGAACGCGAAAGTTTGAGTAAACTACGAAGTCTCAGGTCTATGAGTTAGGTGAATTTTGATTTTCAGCTAGTTTTTAGGGTTCCGTACCCAAAGGGAAAAACGGGACCCTATTACTAAGACTTCGATGTCCGTCTGTTGTTTGTCACCGGGCTGTATCTCATGAACCATGATAGCTAGGCAGCTGAAATTTTCACAGATGATGTATTTCTGTTGCTGCTATAACAACAAATACTAAAAAGAATATGAAATATATATTTAAGGGGGGCTCCCATACAACAAACCTGAATTTTTAGACATTTTTCGAGATACAGCTTGGAGACAGACAGACAGACGGACAGCGGCGGAGTCTTAGTAATAGGGTTCCGTTTTTACCCTTTGGGTACGGAACCCTAAAAATAACTTCGAAGGGTGTTATAATATTTGTACAAAATACCTAGAGCCCTTAGTCCAGGTTTACACGTAAATTGGAACTACAGCTGTTTCCGTATCCTATACATTTTTGTACAGCGCCCCTGGCAGAAACGGGGAAGAACTACCAAAATGTATGCAGCCACACACGAACGCGAAAGTTTGAGTAAACTACGAAGTCTCAGGTCTATGAGTTAGGTGAATTTTGATTTTCAGCTAGTTTTTAGGGTTCCGTACCCAAAGGGAAAAACGGGACCCTATTACTAAGACTTCGATGTCCGTCTGTTGTTTGTCACCGGGCTGTATCTCATGAACCATGATAGCTAGGCAGCTGAAATTTTCACAGATGATGTATTTCTGTTGCTGCTATAACAACAAATACTAAAAAGAATATGAAATATATATTTAAGGGGGGTCCCATACAACAAACCTGAATTTTTAGACATTTTTCGAGATACAGCTTGGAGACAGACAGACAGACGGACAGCGGCGGAGTCTTAGTAATAGGGTTCCGTTTTTACCCTTTGGGTACGGAACCCTAAAAATAACTTCGAAGGGTGTTATAATATTTGTACAAAATACCTAGAGCCCTTAGTCCAGGTTTACACGTAAATTGGAACTACAGCTGTTTCCGTATCCTATACATTTTTGTACAGCGCCCCTGGCAGAAACGGGGAAGAACTACCAAAATGTATGGAGCCACACACGAACGCGAAAGTTTGAGTAAACTACGAAGTCTCAGGTCTATGAGTTAGGTGAATTTTGATTTGAACCATGATAGCTAGGCAGCTGAAATTTTCACAGATGATGTATTTCTGTTGCTGCTATAACAACAAATACTAAAAAGAATATGAAATATATATTTAAGGGGGGCTCCCATACAACATACCTGAATTTTTAGACATTTTTCGCTCTATATTAATAATAGTAACAGGTAGATGCTTGAAATTTTCACAGAATATTTAGTTTTATATTCAATTCAATAATAAATAATAAAATTGAAATAAAATAAATATTTAAGGGGGGCTCCCATACAGTACGGAACCCTCCATGCGCGAGTCCGACTCGTACTTGGCCGATTATTTTTCTACATTTACTGCAAAAAGAATAATGAAATTGGAATATTCATGTCAAAAGCAAAGGAACCAACTATTGCACAAAGCCAATGGACGTGGTTTTATTTTGTACATTAAACAAGAAATCGAGTATGGAGGCTTCAAAGGATATCGGAGTCCGATTCCTTTCACGTCGGCCGGCGTCGATAGCTGGAGTTCCTTCGGCGCTCGACACGCACTGGGAAGACATTCAATAACCCAGTGAAAAGATTACCAAGAGCAATCAGACGGAAGCGAATCTAAATAAGAATCTCGTGAGGGCGGTCTGAGAGGGTGGGGCACGGGGAGGTAGAAAAAACAGTCGAGCGCGCGCCTTTGTGAGATCGCCCGATTCGATCAAGTTACCATCAAGGAATTTATTATTTTCAATTTAATAGATACGAGTAGGTCTGCTGAAAAAAGCGGTAGAGCGTTGGTGCAATTTAAGGAAATTAGTTTCATTGTGCAACGGTGACCAGAGCACTTCTGCGCATCCACGGTCTTGACCGGGATTCGAACCTGGGTCTCCCACAGACTGAGGGCGCTCTCGCCACTAAGCTATCAAGACATAAAGAATACGAGAAGTTAGCCTGGACCCCAGATATTACATAAATAAGTGCAGTTCCACAGACTTTACCGCTAATTTCTTAATTTCATGATCAATTGAGAAACTGCCGGTTGATGCAACTATAAAGAGATCATTAAAGATTAAGTGCATATTGGCAATCAAAAAAAAATATTACGAAACTGTTCAGCACGAAACGAACAAAGCAACGTGGTGATTCAGCTTGCTGAAATTTGAAAGTGAACGCATATACCTGCATTATAACGTTCGAAGGTTTTGTAATATGAGATCAAATTCAGTTCGACAGAAATCGGAGTAAGGCCGTACACGTGGCGTAGCCGCTCGAAACCCGCCGCCTGCGCCCGAGCGTTACCTTCACCGGCAAATTGTGTCTGTCACTTAGTTACTTGACATTTGCCATTTTTATGCACAATACACGTGCTGGTTCGATTAGGTCACACCTTTCAGTTATCGTCGACCAGTTTTAGTGACATACATTACATTTTATTTCACCTTGACAAATAGGAGTAGGAGAGCTACAATGGATAGCAAATATTTGTAATTTCATAAGCAGCGTCTCATTTCTCCAAGAATTGACATGTATTGTTTACTATGATAGAGGCTCAGTCCAGTTCCAACACGATATTGCCAACTAAATTAAAATGTGGACGTTATCTCTGTTTGCATTTTGCATAAAATTAAAAGTGATTCGTGGCATTTGCTCTTCAGTTATCGTTGAGCATTTTATCTTGGCCGGAGGTGACGGCAGCCGACCGGCCACGGCGTCAAGTAGAGCAGGCGATAAAAACCGTCCAGGCGTCAAGGTCGCTGAAGAGGTTTTTTAGACAGACAGACATGATCACCGAGCGACCTTGGTAATTTATGTCGCGGTCTGCCGCAGACGGGGAATAAAAACTGCATAAGAATTGACCACTTCTTTGTTATGTTAAAAATTTAATTAAAATTGTATAACCACGAAGTGTTTAGTTTTATTAGTTAATCGATAAAGTGTCATTTTTTTACTTTCCGTGATTTGGCCAAGTTATTTCCCACCTTATTTTCACAAACTTACAAAATAATATGAGATTTATTGGAGTAAATTCAGATGACAAATCAATGCACATATTATTAAATTTGTTGTTCACGTATAAATTATGTATATGGGACAAAAAAGGACAACCTTTGTAAATATGTAATGTGTATTGCCCTGTACCATATTTGTACTCGTATTTAACGCAAGTCTTCAACAATAGCTATTTATAAATTATGGTCAAGATGCAAAACAGCTGTCAAATACCAGCGAAGAAAAACGTGGCCTATACATTTACAGGCATTGAGTGAGTAATAAGGGCATCGCATTGTTGAAACCATGTCTTCGCCTTCGAATTTAGCATTTTTATCAATGCTACGCGTGCTTGAGACTTCTAACAAGTTTCAAGGACGAAGTTTCATATGTTCCTTTTATAATTGCAGCCTTAAAACTAGACCAGATGGTTCAGATTCAAATGTGATCGATGAGTTATTGGCAGATGTTACGTTTTATATATTCGGTAGAGTTACAGTGATGTCATCATTTGTTATTCTTCGCGCGACTCGTATCTGTATGCGTTGGTCAACGCGGGCTATGTTGACTCACATCATTAGGGAAAAAGTCTATTACCTCGTTTAGCTCAGTTAAATCGACAAAACAAACACACGACTACATTGCAGAATTGCTATTCAGTTACAATATTTTATATCTTATCATCATAAATTCCATTATCTCATTTATTAGTTTATGCGCGTATTGCACGTATAATATTTTTGGTGATTTCATTTTGACAAAATATTCCAATGCAATATCCAATGAGGTGGAATCAGAAATTTATTCGGGACAGAAAGCACCTGCGCTACCCATCAGAGCTAAGACAAAGGCCATCGTTTAACGTTTGCAACTGAGAAGCAAAGCAAAGCAGATCGTTCCGACTAGTTCCACACTTAGCTCTACTTTAGCATTCTGGACGTGTACGGAGCACATTTAGCAGTCTCCAGGGGCGACGTTAGACTGGTAATTAGCGAGAGAGGCGAAAAATTTGCGACGGCTTAAATTTACGAGGCGCAAATTACACGACTCCGACGCTATCGCTGCAGCGGGCCCGTTAATGTGCACGCCTTATCGAACGTGGTGCTGGGAGCGGGTGTATCGCTACCGGCGGCGGTGCCACGACATTAAACTCATCTTGTGGACAAAAACTACACAGAAAACGATGTAATTAGTGTAGATAATGATTATAATTACTTTATTGTAGTTTATACTTTTTAGGGTTCCTTACCCAAATGTTAAAAACGGGACCCTGTTACTAAGCTTCCGCTGTCCGTCTGTCTGTTACCAGGCTGTATCTCATGAACAGTGCATGAATACAGTGCATGAATAGCTAGAAGGTTGAAATTTTCTTAGATTATTTAGACGTATTTCTGTTGCCGCTATAACAACAAATACTAAAAACAGAATAAAATATAGGTATGTTGAACGGTTTTTCACTCGTTAATAAAGGTGACAGGTATGAAATATTCACAGAATATTTAGTTAAATATTCACTTCAAAAATAAACAATTAAATTAAAATAAAATAAACATTTGTCCTGTACAAAAACGTGATTTTTTTGCCCGATATTAATAACGGCAACAGGAAGATGCCTGAAATATTTACAGAATACTAAGTTCAATATTCCCTTCAAAAATAAATAATTAATGACTAAGACTCTATAATATGTTATCGGAAATGGTGGTATGTGAAACAGGAGCTTTTTATTGTTTATATGGCTTATTTAGTTTATGAACCTACGTATACAGTGAAACCTGGATAAGAGAGAGTTGAAGGGACCGCCATCTCATTCTCGCTTATAGAGGTTTTTCACTTATCCAGGTTTCTCACTTATCCAGTTTCGGAAGTGGCTACTCTCTCTTATAGAGGTTAAAAAATACGTCTAATTTGTATGTAGGTATCTACATGCGTAAAGATTGATAAATATGTTTATAAATAGTACATAGCTATAGGTACTGTTGGGTTGTGTTGATTAGAATTGAACATAGATGATAGTTTGTTTTATTCATTCTAAAAGACACATTTTAATATCGGTAAAATTAAAAACCGAGTTTATAAATATTTCCATGCCCTTTAGAGCACGGAAACCTTATAGGGACCGTATATCTTTTGATTTTATAATTTTATAAAAGTAATTCTGTTAAGTCAAATTCATTGCGTATTTCATTTCGAGATTTTCCACCCTTGAACGCATACAATACCTAGCTATCTTAGGCTTATCGCTTAACGACTTATTCATTTATTCCTAAAGATTTATTTACTATCACCGAACTTTCTCCTCAATTAATACTTATCAACTGGAGTAAGTTTGACCAATAAGATAGTGTAAACGCATGTGTAGCTATTCCAAAAGAATGTGATACAAAAATAATGTTAGGTAGATTAAAGAAAACCAGAAAATAATTTTAAATAGAACACTATTTCAACAAACAGGACAGTTTAGACGAACGTGTGGCCATTCCAAAAAAAAATATGCGATACAAAAACAGTGTTACTTATTTCCACAAAATATGTACAAAAAAAAATGTTTGAATAGAACACGATCCGAAACCAACGGTAGTTAGTTCCACGAAATTTAAGAATGGATTATAAAGTGCAGATGTTTCATTACCCTCAACTCTCGCTTATAGAGGTTCAGACAAGTAGTACTCTCAGTTATAGAGGTTCATGAGGGAAAAACGACTCTCTCTTATAGAGGTTTTGGTCTCTCACTTATAGAGGTATTTGAGGGGTAAAATGACGGGACTTGGCAATTACTCTCACTTATAGAGGTTTCTCACTTATCCAGTTCTCAGTTAGCCAGGTTTGACTGTAATACATATTATTATATTACCTATCCTTTCAAGAGCGGTGTAGCTTACTATTAAATAAGTTAAATATACATGAGCTTTTATTCGTTCAAATTTGTTCACAGCCAAAAAACTACAATGATGTATGTATGCTAGACTCATAAATTGATGCATTCTTTTCCTTAGTTTAAAACAACTACGATGTTCAATTAACTATTTTATCTTAAAATTACATTTTTGTAATGGAATTCTAAAACCATTGCAAAAGAATATTTTTGACGATTCATTTTTGATGGACTGAAAGGTAGAACTTACACTTTATTAGTATCTAGACCACTGGCAAGAAAGGTATTCCAAAGTAAACATTAGAAATTGGAAATTTTAGAATACCTTTCTTACCAGCTGATAATTCGATTAAAGATATATTCTTAAATACAAAATAAAATACAATTTGAATTATTAAAATCGGAATTGAAATATATCAAGCATGCAACGCTTCTCTCTAAGATTTTCTACGATTAATTACTCGTACATTTAGTGCTCTTCCTCCAGATTTGAAATCTTAAAGCCCGGATTTCCTGATCTGTTTGTGTTATTTTTAAACCCAACACAAGCCTGGTATCAGTGATTAATTTCGCTTCGCAATCTTCGCTTCTGCTATGTCAGATAAGTTGAATTTCACTGAGGCCAGTTTAGATAAGATAAGGACGATACCGAGAAGCTTATCACACGTTACGTAGGTGTATGAGGTCTTCGCTCTATATTTTTCCGTTTTTCTGTAATATCAAGTTCCTAGTCAAGCTTAGTCATTGTCATTACTTTTATCGTGTTAACAATTTTGAACTTTAATGGATCGTAACTTTTACAATTATATTTGATCCTGTGTAATAAATAACACAACATTAAATTTGTGTTCCAGGTTAAATAGTGCTGTTGGAACAGCAGTTTTATTGAATACCGTTGTTTGCTTGCCTACCCATTGTCTGGTATCAAATTTCCGAAAGAAAACCAATATATTACGAGAAATTATGTTCTCAAGATACTGAATTGCAATTTACTTAGTAAAATGACAAATGTGTAAAATTTCTAAAATGGTATTGTCTTATTCCAAGCAATTCTTTGCCTGCTTTTGCTTGGAATTTATGAGGTGTCAATAAATAAAATCGGCCAAGTGTGAGTCGGACTCGCGCACGAAGAGTCCCGTACCGTATGGGAGCCCCTTTCCTCTTGCCGTTATTAATAGCGAGCAAAATCTGCTAAAAATCACGTTTGTTGTATGGGAGCCCCCCTTAAATATTTATTTAATTCTGTTTTTAGTATTTGTTGTTATAGCGGCAACAGAAATACAGAATCTGTGAAATTTTCAGCTGCCTAGCTATCATGGTTTATGAGATACAGCCCGGTGACAGACGGACAGACGGACATCGAAGTCTTAGTAATAGGGTCCCGTTTTTACCCTTTGGGTACGAAACCCTAATAGAAAAAGTCAGTTATTATGCTAGGGATCAATTTCTTAAGCGTATTGGTGTGACAACTTTTATCGATCTATCCACAATTCTACAGGCTGCATATTCAAGTGTTAGTTCGTTCGTTGGAATATATCCCAATTACAGGGTAGGGTCAAAATTAAATAAAAATACTAATGTGAAAGAGAACCCTCTATTGACAAACGTTTTATTGTCGGGAGAGCGAGCAGGTAGCCGAGCGAGGTTTAGCCCTCGCCCGCTGGCACGAAGCAAATAAACCGTACTGCCGAGAACGTTTTTATATGCGATTTTGAAATTAACACGATGATTTATTCCCTGCTATATTAACTGATTTCTCAATTACGAATTGAGGTTATATTTTTTGAGTCAGTACATATTCAGATTTGTAACCGATGCTTTGATACCAAGTTTGTCATGAGAATCAACGTGTTGGTCAATGCTTAAAATTTTTGGTTGTTTTTAGAGGCATTTTTTTGAAAGCAGTCGTAAAATTTAATTGTCATGTAATTTCTGATCTTGAAATGATACGACTTGTGACCTGATATATACATAGATTTCTCAATTATAGAGAAGTTTTATATTCAGGACTTAAAACATAAAATTGATGTGTAGATATGTAGATCTCTACAGTTTCAGTTTTTATCAAGAGAATCACGCGTTGTCAAGAGGAAATAAGTAATAACTATAGCAAGCTGACGAAATTGAAGTTCTTATATACCTTAATACGGTATTTTGGAATTGTACAATAATTTACTTCCAGAGATATGAGGTTTTTCTTTAAGATTAAAACTTTATTTTTAAATGCGAGAACCATGTTGCAGTTAAGAGGATAGTAGAACAGACGCTAAATTGCAATTTTACGTATCGTGCACACTTTGGGATGGTAAAAGATGAAACGATTTTTTAATAGAATCAAATGATAGATGATGGAATAATCTAGATTCAACGGTAAATTTTTTAGTGTTTCAGTTTTGAAAAGGGGGAAAAGACTGTGTCTTTGGTTTGCCTAAAACGTTTAGGTGCTAATAATTCTGAAGTTACCTAACTATTTAATATTTAAATTATTTATTTTTACTACCTACCTATTGCTGTTTTAATTTTGATTAGTACCTATATGAGTTTTAGCTTCTTGTTACTGAGAAATTACAAAATTTAATAATTCTACAAAACAATTGCTTCAATATATCTTTCTTAGTAGGTACCTATTTCATCTGAATGTAATAATAAATTGTCACAATTTTAGCTACTTAGTTCATTTTGGTCATTCTATGTAATACCCGTCACAAATCATATTTATTTCCCTGTTGCGTTTCCCTCTTTTACGTTATACATGAATAATGCAAAAAATACACAATTTAATAAAAACAATTTCTTTCAAGATATATTAGATATCTTAATAATAACAAGTTTCCTTTCAGGAATATCAAATGATTTCACAGTATACGCAAATGGCTTGCAACGGGTGTTAAATGGAATTTAATAACTGCTGATTTATATATTACATTTCTATTTGCGTTTATATGAGTATTAGGTATGTGTGAGGTATTATTAATGGTTTCGACTTTCCTGTTTGCAACAAACCGTATGATAAGTTCTATTCAGGGTTTCAATCAGAATTATTTCACCTGATGACATCATTTGAATGAACTTGCAAAATGACGTCACTTTGTTACTAATTATACATACTTGTTTGCTTATAAAATTCACAAAACATAACTATTGTACCAATGTTTTCACATGGGAAATACATTTTTTAAACTAGCGCACTGTAAAACCGGATCTATTTACATATAAGTACAATGACTGCAGTGTTTTTATGCATAAAATGTGAGATGGAAACATTCATTTGTGTAAAAATATTGGTAAGTATTTGCAGACGTATCAATATTAGATACTTACCTATTAATAATTTTACAAGAAAGACACAATGCACGGATAGGTGCAACATTACACATAATTCTAAGAAAATAAACGAGGATCATATTTTATTTTGAACTCAGTTCAAATCTCATAATATCTACTAACACGAATAGGCACCTATAATGATAACAATATTATCAAAGTGTAATGTTTGCATTTATTCAATGGCATTATCTTTAATGAACCATTCGAAAGGGTATTTTGATTTTCAGTTTATGAATAACTGTAGAGGCAATAAATGCGGATTTTAAACAATTCAAAAAGTGAGCTGCATCATATTACAAAATACTGACCAATATTTGGATTATAATTCACCAAAAACTGGGGAAGTAGATAATATTGACGAGAAACAAGAAGCTAAGAACTCTACTAACGCAATATTAGGGAAGCCTTGACAAATGAGAAAAGAAAGTTTCGTCTGGGGATTAGGGAAGAGTTCTACTTAGCGTAACTTTCACATTATAGGCAATATCGATGAAAGCTTTAACTTGGAGGTAATCAGCAGCGGCAGCGGGCCCGTGGCTCCTCGCGGGTTCGACCAAGCCAAAGCTCTCATGCGGCACAGCGACACCGGAGCGAGCGGAATGGCCCACCGACATTATGCCCGCCAATAAAAACATACCGCTCGCTCCTATTGTTGGAAACTTTTCCCGTCGAATTTCGGATACTGTCTATGTATCAACTCCGCTCACAGACAAAGAACACCCGAAAAACGAACGAGTGGATGACGCACGAACGCCGAATGCACTGGATTCACAAACTTCCACGAGGCAATATCACTTCAACGCGAGTTCCGAATTTCGACGAGACTATGCCGCTTTAATAGAATGAGCGTAACACTTACATGATGAGGGGTAAACAAGCCGGGTAAGGGAGTGAGAAAGTCCAAAAGTTAAAACATAGCAAGTTGCACGTAAGTTAGGAGAAACGTTTCGCCGGTAGCGTAGAGGTCGCGTTCGCGGCCACAGCGGGGCGGCACGCGTCGTGATCGGGGCACGAGTGCGGTGCACGGAGCGGCGCGAATCACACAAGCACAAGCAGAGTCGGCGGGCGACTGACGGGAGGCGAACGGCGCGGCGCGGGGGCTGCCGGTGCGCGCGCACCCCTCGCGTCGCGCCTCTCCCCCCGCCGCGGGCCCTCGCCCCGCGACTGACGCCAGCCGGTCGCCTTATCACACCGTGCGACGCGCCGCCGCTTCCTTTCTCCTCGTGCAGTGTAGAGCTTTTCGCCACTGCCACACTTCCGCCCGCCCCGAGGACCTCGCCTACGGCTTTACCTGCACCAAGCTTTGCCACTTCTTCGGCTCGAGTCCGACTTTACTCGTCTTTGTTTCAGACACTGTGCAATAATTTGGGGTTTAGTAATCAAACTAATTTCCTACAATATTTGCGCACCTGTCCTGAAACTCATGCCGAGGAACATGAAACTCGTAATATTCCTCGCGGTAGAGTATGAAAATTAACGAGACAGCTGCGGAAGAGGAATGGGGGTTGCTATTAATTTGAGAGCTTTTGGGTAGGCGTCCGTTTTCGGTTAGAGAACAAAGGACGTGGTTTTTTAGCAGCAAGTGGCAAAAGTTAGGTTAAAAAACGGCGAGCGGATTGCGACTGAGGCAAGGGTTCGATGTAGTGTGCAAGTGAGTGGGAGATATAAACTCGTGCGCAGGCGGAGTGCGGCGAAAGTGCGCCGCAGAACGAGTTTGCGTTCGTCGCGTGACCCGCCCGAGGACACGCTTGCTTTGCTCGCCCAGTAAAGCAGATACCACAAACCATTATGCACTCTAATTTAATGCTCTCAATGATATTATTGCGAGTGACTCACAACTTTCGATAGGATCTCAAACAATGCTTTTTGTTTTAATGGCTTACCCTTTAGATTTTAACAAAAGAACATATGGTGCCTGCCATTATGGAAAGGCACGAACGCCTGAAGCAAGCTTTTAAATACAAACACATATTTATAATGAAGAGTTGGATTCAAATCATGGCGAAAATAAAAATTTAATCATGCCGGTAGAGTTTAATCGCAATCTATAGCTATTCCTGATCAGAATGTAGCAATATGTCTATCCATAAATGTTTCAAACCTTTGCAAAGCGAGCTTGCAAGTTGGTAACAGACTTCGTCTAAGATTCATACATAAAGATAATCTTAATGCATTACCAACGGCTATGTCTCAATTGTGAATAAATGCGGTTGGGCGTGCAGCAGCGGCGCGGGCGCAGACGGAGTCACGAATAGGACGTGTGCTAGTTTTTGCTGCCACCACGCCACCGAGCGTGACGTCTAAAAGCTCGTTTAATGTCTTCTTATAACCATTTTGACTACAAATAGATACCTAGCCACTTTTTACACGAGCACCATCTAAATAATACCGAGCTGCAAAGTTATCTGTTGAAAAATTGTGGTCAATGCCCACGACAAGGCCACTTTATTGTTGCCTGTGATGCTTCTGATTTTGACTAAGTTGAGATCTTTTCACGTTAGATGTAATCGTTAAATATTTGGATTTAGATCCAAATAGCGGAACACGAGGCTCTAGTCTATAGAGCTACGAGTATGTGGTTAAGAGCAATGCAGAACGTTTTTATTTTAGTCTTGTGTTTCAAAAATTAAAATAGGTAGGTAATGATAGAATTTAGGTACATTCCAAAAACATTAACATACTCGGTTAATACTCGTAAATTGTTTGAGGATCTAAAAAGTATAGTCCACTGACAGAATCTGAGTCATACAAAAAAGTTTAGGCGCACAATTAGCAAGCGGTAACATCATTACTGGCTATCCCGCGTTTTATATTGCATTTGAATTGCTATGAATTGCTATTATATAGAAGAATACCGTACCTACTGAATTTATATTACACATTAGCTGTCGGTTGTTCATACTTCAACGTCAGTGGGTTCGGCGAGGAGTTATGTATGAAGCTTGCGTCCATCACACATTCCTGGCAGATAAAAGACGAGGAGTAAGCACGGAAGCCGCCGCTAATTACTTGTTTTACGTTTTTTTTTTTTTTGTAACGAGTGGGCTACACCAGGTGTTTGGTCCGTGCCGGTGGTTGTTCAGAATGCGTACCGACTGCCAGAGCTGTCTAACGCTGGCACGCGAACATGGTATTGCTCGGTTTATTGGAGTTCTAATCCGATGCCCTTAGTTTTTGCAGATTGTACTGACTTTTCCGCCTTTCTTGTTTATTTTTATTATCTCGTTGGAAAGCAGCTTAGTTTAAAATGCAGCTCCGCGAAACGAGTGGAAGATGCGCTCCGTTGGCGAATTTCTGTGCCTCGGCAAGCGTTGGGGTTCATCGACCTACCGTTCATCTCGAGTCCACAAAAAATGCACTGCCCCGTCCCACGCCGAACGCAATTTGCACACACGTGTACGTAGAGCAAGTAAACGAACACATACTAAGCTACGGTTACCAATCGCCACACGTGTAATCGTACACCGCACTTCTCTCCTTGCTCGGTTACAGGACATTCCGAGAACAATGTTTATGGCTACCAAGATCGTTGATACATTAGCTTGTTGATTGCATTTCCATATAAAATATTTTGCTTGTTCTACCTCATTCAAATCATTTTAATATAAATACTCTTAAAGGGCAAACCATTCATAACATATGTACTTATGTAAGTATCTGAATCGTCAATCCTTTGGCTGCACAAGAATTTAAATATTAAAATACAATACGTACAGCAATTAATAATTTTGATTGTATTAATATGGGTATAATGTTTGCTGTTTATATGTTTCCCCTAAGAATAATTTAAGCGTCATAATGATTTTGAGTAAACATGTACCTAAGCGTTGTAGCACGATGCTACAAAATGCCCCCCTGCTTTTACTAGACGGGGACGCTACTTTGCATACATACCTAAATTTAAAAAAGTATATTAAGGTTGTGTGCGTGAGATCACGTTACTTATAAAGGTGTCGTTCGCAATCTGGCCTAAAGCCGAAGAGTCAATTGTTCGGCAAATGAACCAGCGGGGGTGCGCCCACGCCGCTCATCTCTACATCAGTTAACTGCGCACGCGCCATATTTCCTGTACCATTCACATCATCAATTTAATTCCGATTTCAAGGTGAACAGCTAAAATTTGTACCACATGAACTTTACAAGAGCCTCGACTCCCTATTGCGTTCACCTTGAAACTTTAACAGCGGCTAGAGGAAGGGGTAAATTTGCAACGCCAAACGTGAGGAACAATGCGAGGAAAGTGATAAGAACTGAGAGTGCTTGGTATATTCGCGAGGGTACCGTTTCAAGCCCGATCTCGCCAACAAAGAGGTTCCGATTCTCGGTCGACTGCTTGCCGCCGCGTATCCATACACCAATTAAGCTAAATTAAATATACGAAGAATTTAGAAACCGGTTAGCTTCCTTGAAGCGCATCGCGGTAATTGGCCAACCCCTGCTAGGAGCACGGACGTATCACTTGTGATATATTGATTGCTTTTTTCTCGGAGATAGTTGGATTCTTTACAATTCGTTATAAATATTATCAGTCGGCGTCTACACAGCTTTTTATTAATTTCATTAGCAGACGACTGTAAAATCGTAATGAACGAGTATAGGTAATTAAGGGTAGCAGTATCGAAAGCAATACATAATAATCGAGCATTTTGTTGTTGTGTTGCTATTACGAGTTATTAACTATATGATTTATTTTGAATTAGGCATTTTCAAGGTGCATTCGTGGAAAACGGTTTCAATGAAAAATTCCGATATATCAGAAGAGCATGAAAGTTTTCAACCAAGCTAAAAACGGTAGTGTACGGTTATTAAATCCGAACAATACCCAAGCACGATAAACATGTAATTTTTATAATTATGTTTGTATTTTAATTCACTTCGAAACATTTCGCTGGAAAATTAATATTTTGTCGGAGGTGATTTAGTTTATTTTAAAATTGAATCATGTTTTCGCCAATTAGATGTTGTCTGCAAAGTGGGTATCGGGCGAGTTCTTAGCATAGCGTTTAATTAAAAGCGGCGAAGCGAAGTCGCGCTCGTGGGGTCTGTCCTGAAGGCTCCGCCGGTTTGATGACTCCGCATAATCGTTAATTAACTCCATCCGAATTAACATTCGTACACTACTGTCTGCAAGCTTAGGCGCAGAATGACCGATTCTCAAAATGGCAATTGAGTTGCAGTAGTAAAATTTTCAGCATATTGTCCGCTTTATTCTATGCGATTTGAGTTTATGTGGCGCCCGTTAAACAAATACACTACATTCATGCTCATATGAAATCTTTTTATATTCCAATATAATACCAACGTATTATTTATTAATACATTTTATTTCAAGGACTTACTAATAAATATTATACACCGTTATCCTGTACTGGTGTACTGATCCGAAAGATGAAACTGAGATGGGGTGATTCAGACCATCATTACGAACAACATTTAATTTGGGACCAATCCGGAATTCGAGAAAAATAAACAGCTTTTTCATACATATTGTCGATTCCGAGTTGCTATTTTGTATGGAGCAGCTGATTTTTTCCCTCTCAAATTTTGAGTTGGCTCCATAGTAAAAGTACTTTATCAAATAATACACTTAGTTATTATAACGGGGTTCTTTAGGAATCGGGTAAGCATTTTGAGAATCAGACTAGCAAAATTAGGCGTTCTACGCAAAACCCTGTCTGCCTATCAGATACTGATATCTTCGCCATAGGGGCCGTTCAAGTATTACGTAAGCACTATAGGGGGGTGGAGGGGTCTATCCTTTGCTTATTTTTGATGACATGGGGGGTAGGGGGGTCTATTTGGTGATTACGTCAGCAATGAATCAATAAAAAAAAGCAAAATTCTTATAGGTAGAGGTACCAATGTTTACGTAAAAATGAGAGGGGGAGGCAAGAGCTTTGCTTACTTTAGCTGACTAGGGGGGTGCGGGAGTAAATAATTGTAAAAAATCTGCTTACGTAATACTTGAATGACCCCATATTGTAATTTCTATTCGCATTACACAATTTTAAGAAAATTGTACACCAGACGCAAACTTGCCTTCATCATAAGCTGCGCATTATAAAATCAGACCGCTTTCATATCTTTCAGATTTTCCGTTGCGTAAAAAGAAAATTTGCTTCGACACAATGCAGTAGTCCCATAAAATGGTATTGAAAAGGGTGTGTTGTTACATATTGTATAACTAAAATAGAAAACGGATAACGCTTTTGGCAACATGTCTGCGATTTCCGACTTTTCGTATTTTCGTTTCGGCGTACATTGCCCATCTTGGAGTGATCCACGTGCCGGAATGGGTTCCGTATCCGTGACGTAGGCGCGGAAATGAAAAACTTCTATTGGAGTCTCTGTTGATATCTGCCCAAGTCGATAAAGTGCCTCAGGTAGACTATTTCTGAACTGCTCCTGTTATAATTTCCGCTCGATTTTGTTGGCACTAGCCTTCAGCAACAAAGAAGCCAATTTCGAGATAATTATTTTTAAACAAAGGAAACATCTTACCAACCTTTAGGTTGGTAAGATCCTTTGTATTTCCACACATAAAAGCTAAAGGTCACGTGACGGACATAAAACTAATCATAAGCTATCGTGCTACGTTAAAGTCCTCGTCATAGAACCCATTTAATATTTTCAAGCTTAGAATTATTAGGAAAATAAATAACAGACGCATAATAACTTATATTAGTGGAATGTGAAAATCAAATTGGTTATGTTACGCGGGTAGTAAAGTCCACACAAAATAACAAACATTCAGTAGAAACAACTGTGTCTATTATCATCAGAATGGTTGTGTCAGACAATCTGCTATGCATATGACATTCAAATAAAAGGTCAAGCCAAATCATATCATACCCAAATAAAAATTCAAATTTTAAATATGCTCAGATATGTTGAAAAGAGTAACTGTGCCCTGTTGTTTTACTGATGTTTGTTTTGCAGTTTCAGCATCACTTTTAGTCAAATGTATATATATGCTAGTTTAGAACGTTAGACGGTTTAGATAACTTTAAACTATTAAATGGTCGTTTGTAGACAAGTATTAAAAACTGACTTTCAACCTTGTAAGCGCTCAAAACATTTTCCGTCTTACCACAAAAGTTTTACGCACGCTTTAGACAATGTTTATCGGTACAAATTGCACGGTTAAACAGTGTTTAAAGCGCGTTTAAACATTTTGTGGTCCATCCTTAACGCTTGTGCTTGAGCGTCTTTAAAACTATGCCCCACCAGTGGGACGGCTTGTTGGGGCAAAGTCGAAGTACCTATTCAAAATAATCGGCCAAGTACGAATCGGACTCGCGCACGGAGGGTTCCGTACTGTATGGGAGCGCCCCCCTTAAATATTTATTTTATTATTTATTATTGAAGTGAATATAAAACTAAATATTCTGTGAAAATTTCAAGCATCTACCTGTTACCATTATTAATATAGAGCGAAAAACGTCTAAAAATTCAGGTTTGTTGTATGGGAGCCCCCCTTAAATATTTATTTTATTTTCTTTTTAGTATTTGTTGTTATAACGGCAACAGAAATACATGATCTGTGAAAATTTCAGCTGCCTAGCTATCATTGTTCATGAGATACAGCCCGGTGACAGACAGACGGACATCGAAGTCTTAGTAATAGGGTCCCGTTTTTCCCTTTGGGTACGGGACCCTAAAAACTACTTAGCTTGAAATCAATATATTAATTAAAGATTATTTCACGTTTATTCTCTAAGTAATACCGTACGACAAAGAAACACGTCTTGAGACATACGACCCGCGGACAGATCGCACAAAATAGACACAATAAAACACATTCGAATCGAAAAGCTCTACCTTTTTAATAAACGTCGCTAAAAACTGAAGGTTTTTCATCCTATTACGGCAATTTGGCGCCACACCGCCACATGGCATATGTAGTCTCTAAGTAAAGAGTGGCAAGTTATTGGCCGAATTATTCGCTAAGTAATAAGAAACGCAGCGAGAGGCGCGCCGAGAGCGCACTGCTAAGTGGCTTTTAAGGTCGCTTACCTCATCACTACGCCACTTTTCTCTATCGAGTTGTTCGTATATGCTCTTTGTTTATTATTTTGTTCCATCGTGTTGTAACATTCGATTTGCAATTCCCAACGACATGATTTGCACATGATTTGCAGCTATTCTGGCTCATGATATGTTGTGTTTTAATTTGTCTTTCATTTTATACGTCTATAATAATATGGACGGAAACTAGGCTCTCCACCATTATTTCGCTATCAAAGAGCCGCTAACTTGAGGGCGTACTTAGATATCAAAAAATCATATGGGCGGGTCTTCTTGTTTTGTATGCACCGAAACAGCTTGGCACTACCCCGTCAAAGCCTTTCATAACGAAAAAAAAACTTATAAGCAATGGTCATATGTATAAACTGAGGTAGATGCGTTATACTCTGGTTAGCGTGGCGAACTCATGTCAAGCCAATTAGCTCGAGTCAAGTCAGTATAGATCATCACATGATCAAATGCATAGTTTACGATTCTACCGGACATTCTAAAGGACAATTGTCTGTTACATTAATTTTTACATATAACGTCTCTATTTGTGAAAGCCCATTGGGTACCTATAAGCTCCAATAATGAAGAGCGCGAATAAGAAGAGAAATATAAGAAAGGACAATACATAACCGTAGCTTTACTTAGTTTAGTTGTATTTATACCAGACCAGTAAGATGTGTAACTTTTTGCTTGATTCTGTCTCCCGCCCGTCAACGCAGGTGTCTTCAAATCTCGCGAGAACAGAAGCCAGTTGGAGGCAAGCTTGATTTATTCGATCAAACGCAAACCTACGGTGGGTATATAAAAGTTCAAAAATGGTAAGAAAAACATTTCTGAATTCATTGCTGATAGGAAAACTGTGATCCATTTGTACACGATATGGTATGAATGAATAAAACATCAATTTCATTATGTTAACACATTTTTAAATTCATGACGTTTTTGACATAAAGGTAAAACGTAAAGGTATTTTCAGTTTGCTTCCCAAGATTTTACCCTAAATATTAATTTATCTTTTAAACACTGGAATATTTCTCGGTGCCTGTGAGATGAGATGTTGCATTTAGTTTTATACCCACACAAGCGAAAAAAACATATAAGCCGGTAAAAAATAGATCCTTTGTACAAAACCGGGATTGATATACTGACTCATAATACCAAACGTAACAAAAGATTCCTTTGTGTTGCAAAGATAAATGCCAATCATCGCGGTTCTTGAGCAGTCTAAAGATACAACAGACTTGAAAGTAGGCGGTTAGAAAATACGTTAGGTCTTAAATGTACAGTTACAAAATCATTAAGAACATACAAAAAAGCCATAAAAAGTTAAGCAGTCTTTTATAATTAACGATTAAAGCATCATTATAAAATAACAGGAAACCGTAATTCGCAGAACAATGTCAAACACTTTCAAGATTTTTTCTGTTTTCAATGACATAATAAGTTGCGGGGTTTCCCTAAATTATGAAGAGGATTATTGGTATTGAGTGAAAATAAAATCAGAATCATATGAATAAGTCAGTAAATCAATGTTGAAGAAGCGTTCAGAGCTGTCCCATTTAGACTGAAGTAGTTTGAGCTAGCGGCTAGTCATGAATCATGTTGCGTCATGCGACTCGCATGTTTGGACCGTGACCATTTAAATTAGCCTGGTTAGACTCATCCTATCCTCCATCAGTGTTAAACCAAGATTTTTTGTCAACTTAGAGAGTCACGAAAATGGATGAGGCGACTATAGACTGGTTTATTAACGAAGCCGATGTACCGGCTTCACCTTATAAGATCTTGGAGACATGAACAAAATCAAGTCAATTACCTCTTCAATTGTTGTTTATTAAGCTGATTGAATGTCATCCAAACGCGGTTTAACAATGGGCCAATCGTTGAGATTATTAAGATTTGTTAGATGGTAAGACCGTAGAGGTTTTGGTCATGTTATTCATTCAGTTGAGTTAAACGTTTCACATCAGAATGTTGTGAAGAAAAAAATTACGCACAGTTTAGACAATGTTTAACAGTACAAATCTTCACGGTAAAACAGTGTTTAAAGCTTGTTTGAATCTTTTGTGGTACGGCGGCTAATTTTTAAAAATCTGTTATGGCCTACTCGATCTACTTATGGTTTTTAGGGTTCCGTTCCCAAAGGGTAAAAACGGGACCCTATTACTAAGACTTCGATGTCCGTCTGTCTGTCTGTCACCGGACTGTATCTCATGAACCGTGATAGCTAGACAGCTGAAATTTTCACAGATGGTGTATTTCTGTTGCCGCTATAACAACAAATACTAAAAACCGGCCAAGTGCGAGTCGGACTCGCGCACCGAGGGTTCCGTACAAACCTGCAAGGTTTACAAAGTTCGTTCATTACGACAAAAAAAGTAATAAGTTTATATTTATTAAAAAATATATATTTTGTAATGTAACTAAAAATTTAAGGTTTTCGGAATTTTTCCTTTATGTGTGCTATAAAACGTTGCTTCATGCCAAATTTCAAGATTCTAGGTCGACTGGAAGTACCCTTTAGGTTTTGATTCCCTTGCGAGTACTTGCGAGTTTCAAAATTTGCGGCATAAACGGCTGTATCTTTTGATTGCGTTGGCTTAGAAGTTTGAATTTTTCACAGCTTCAAGGGACAGTAGACCTGAGTAATTGATATAAATTTCAGCTTCATACCTCCACGCGTTCCTGAGAAAAAGGGTCTTGACAGACGGACGGACGGACAGACGGACAACAAAGTGATCCTATAAGGGTTCCGTTTTTTCCTTTTGAGGTACGGAACCCTAAAAATAGAATAAAATAAAAATTTGAGGGGGGCTCCCATACAACAAACATGATTTTTAGGAGTTTTTTGCTCGCTATTAATAACGGGAAGAGGAATGAGGCTCCCATACGGTACGGAACCCTTCGTGCGCGAGTCCAACTCGCACTTGACCGATTTTATTATAGTTTGTGGATATCTCGATTGCCTGGTGCAGTTACAATAAAGATTGCAACTTATGAGGTTATGGCAGTTATTTCCAGCCATACCAGCCGAAAACTCCCGCTGGCAAATTTGAAATACAACATAACTTGCAGACTATCTTTTTCAAGGATGTCAAATTAAATATACAGGGTATATTGATGTCTGTATTACTATTGGATGTATGAATATTGCCGAGTTTGGCGGTAAGCAGATAGTTGCCGTGTTGCCTCTAGGATTCCGTAGCGTAGCGCGATGCGGTTCGACTCCGTTGCCGCAGCTCGTAAATAAAGGCGTCTCATTGTGGGCCATTATTAATGAATCTGCCACCCCCGCCTCCCGGCCCCGTCCGACACCGCACCCACCCGAAAGCCAAATAACAGGTGCGTCTAACCCCGTTCGCACAATCTATTTTCGATGTCTTATAGCCGTGCAGAGAAACGCTCGATGCGTTTTCCTGCTCTAAATATTCATACCATATGCCAGATATTGAGATTTGTTTTGGCGTCACCTGGTCGACATCGCCCGTTCTAAACAAGCGGGTTTCGTGTTGGCTTGGGGAAGTTTCATTAGCCGTCTGGGTACGCTTACTTTGGATATCGTGTTGCTTCAACTGTGTGCGGAATTCCCAACTCGACCGAGCAAGTTTTAAAAAGAAGCAACATAGAAATAGAAAGGATTGTGGATAAGGAAAACCAACAGACACGGATAAAGACGCCGTTTACAGCGCAGATTTTTACCAAAAGAGGTTAATTAATGAAAACAAAACTATGGGGAAATGCCGAAATGAATATCATGGATAATTGCGACTCTAGGTTATAAATAATTACTATGGAGCTGATAACACAGGCTAACTCGGTCAGGGTCATAATATCAATGTGTATGATTTACGCAAAAAGTGCTTATAAACAACTTTGTTGCACTTAGCAAATAGACGCATGTTAACATCGAAACAACGGCAGCTATAAAACTACATTACTAATTTGAATCCGAGATGACTAAGTAACAAGATTAAATGTGTCACGCTCACGAACGTTGGCGGCATTTTATACAGCTGAATGTGTAAACTTTATTGCATGACGTCAGCTTTCTATCGACGACATGTTTACGTCTTCGCGAATCTCCTTAATTTATTCAAAAACAGTAGATGCTGAGATTTCACTAGATGTTATTGCATTAGGGGCATGGTGAGTAGGCTCGGGCGCGTTTGTTGTCTTACTGGCCTATGTGTAAGGCTTTCCCGGCTGTTCTATTATTCAGTATACGGAAAACTGCTTTTCATATCAGTAGCATGGGTAGCGTAGTCGCAAGGCTGGCGGGCCCGCTCCCTACATAAATGCACTTTATGAATGACGTAATCGTAATATTGTTCCGTGCCCGGATTCACGTTCCATGTTTCTCTGCAATCAGCTTTGTATGTATGGTAGCTAGCTGTATGTTGCTGCGTGTTGCCATTCAGTGGTGGATTGCTTATACAAATTAATAACGCGTTAGATCTCCACGTTTACGAAATCGCTAATTACTTCTTTAGAATGTGGGAACGTGTGATTATTCGATTAAATCTTACATCATATTATATTATCGAAAGATATCGTATTAGGGTGATGCAGTTAAAACCCACGCATTGTGATGTCATGATCATAAAACGTTCAAGGTAATTCTTTGGGATTAAGTCTTTGTTAGGCTTGAATTTGGTAGGTAAACACCACTTTGCTACGCATCTGAACAATTTGCCAGTCAGAACTCGGCTACATAAAAATTACTATTAATTTGAAGGAAGCAAGGACGTTAGGAGGTCACAGACGAATAAAACCCAAACAGTGTCTTAATCTCATGGAGTAAATTGCGTGAATCACTGGAGTGACGTAATGGAGGAAGTTACCACTTCTGGAGACGGCCTACGCACCTCCCGGTAGGTCGGCTGAACCGCAATAATGTTGAAAAAATATGGCTTTGATCCGGCACAAGTATTACTTAAACTGGTTAGATCTCCGCAATGGAGATTGAAGATTAACTTAATAATTCCGGTCAGTAAATTTTCACAATCTTTTCTATAAATAACAAAGGGAAACTGTTTGGTTTGTTTCAGGTTGAAATTATAATTCTAACAGAAAAAGTACGCTGTTTCTGTTGTTTTATTTAGAAAATTATTAGCCAACGCGCCATAAATATATTCGAAGATTAACACAAATATTCGTTTTAGGAAAGAAAGATCACATAGTTTTGTTTCATGTTATTCGGTTTTTATCTCGTACATTATCATCGTGTAGTGCATGTTTAGGTTTCTGTTAATTAGCATAGTGTTGAAGAAGGTGACGTAACACATAATTTGATTACGACGTGGCGGGGCAAGGTCGTCGCGGTTAGCACTTGTTGCACGCAATATTGCTCTAGGATTCGAGATTACGAGCCCTGAACAATTATCACATTTTCCATAAAAGAACAAACGCGTATAGAAAAGATTTTTTCTCTTTCAAAGTCGGCTGATACTCGTAATGCAACGTCTATTTTGATATTAACCGGCTGAGACAATGCAGTCTATCGCAGATTCTTGTTCACGAATCAGTGGTAGCACAAAAGGTTGTGTTAAAATAACTCTAATTGCTCCATAACAATATAACGCTGAGGCTGCACTTCAAAGCGTTTAGAACGTCGAAACTTTCACAAAGGGCGTCTTTCAAAATCCAACCACGCTGTTGTGCCCACGATGAGCCAACGATGCGATATCGAAAGCGACTCAATTGTTCTTAAATTCAGGCCTGCGATAACGTTTTAGTCATTTTGATGAACATTAAGAGTTGAGCGACTCGTGAAATTGGACATCTCGGAAGATATGACATCATAAAGAAGCTCATGTATTATTCAACGGTAGGCAGACTGCCATTGTAGCAATCGAAATCGTTTCATACGTTTTATGTAATGCCAACGAGGTAGTTTCAGCTGAATTGCTCGCTTATGAATTAACAAGCCGAATCAAAGACCCGCCTGCCCCGCGCTGTTTATGCGAGCGCTAAAATAAACTTGGCCGTACGTTATCCGAATATATCCATTTATCTGTCAGCGTGATATAATTTTTGAATATGATCATTTTTAACTCGTCAGACATTGCTCCACGTATTAAAAAAAAATTTGTTGAATTTTGTTTGAATTATTGTAGAGCACAAAGGATGAACATTTGTAAAAATACCGTTACAATTTCTCACATTTCCTCAAACGTACCTTCGTATGCATGGAGCATTTGAATTATAAAGTGAGAAGCGAGTGCATAAGATACCTTGGCGATGCAAATGAAGATGGAAGCTGCAGTCTAAGTGAGGGGATGAGGAGGTTAGTTTGCACCTGCCGGGCGCCGACAGCTATCGGGAAGTCACGTGACCGCCGCGCCGTCGTCGGCCGGCCGCGCTCACCGAGGGGGAATATGAGTCGGACTCACTGGTCAGAGTTCAATCGCTGGGGCATCCCTGCAACCTATTTTTAAGCAGCTTAACTCTCGATTAACGCTTGTCCTTGTAATACTTAGAAACGTGTAAACCTGGCTCACATTCCTTCATCCACCTTGAATATTATCGAAATACTTGTATTCGGATATGAAACTAGAATACTGATGCGAGATGAGGGTTGTCGATAGACTCCAGTGCTTATTTCCGCCCAAATGGATTTCAAGTTTGTTAGCAAAACAAACAACAAGACAGATTCCAATTGAGAACTCCAACAGATAGAGGTTTAACTCTTACAACGATCCTGTGACCGTTACTCAAACTTTGGACCGGCTTTGTTCCCAAACACGAAATTAATTTATTCGTATCTCGGTCTTCCATTCCACCGTACTAAATAATCGAAGAGCAAATTATAAATGCGTATTAACGGTCAAGTCATAGTTCAAAGATTAGGGCCGAGGGTTTTAACCCTTTAATCGCAGGCGAAGAAGTTTCATATTTAACCGGAGCACTTCGACCCGATGCACACGCAAACAATCGGGTATTTTTATAAAGCGGCTGTCCCTCGTGTATTGGTCTTTGTGTTTACTAGAGAGACCAAATATCCGTTTATAGACGTAATACGAATACGATACTTTAACGAATTTAACCCATAATAATATAATATCAAACACAAGTTTTATTATCATGTTCAAATTGTGAAACATTACTTTAATGGCCATTGTTATAATTAAGCACTGCACTCTACACTGATGTTGCATAATAATTTCCGATGCCGAAAACCCCTTTCTCTTTTGTACTTGTTTTCATTGAAGTTAATGTAAAGAACTGTCCGAGATAGGGTGAAAAGCAGAAATAGAAGAGGAATTTTAGTTAATTGTATTTACTTCGCAAAATGGAATTGGAATAAAGTTGGCGTGTTTGCTCCACTTTCGTTAACTGGAACCGTGTGGTCAGCGGCGGAAGTGCAAACCCTTATCGCGGATCTAGATGGAGTGGAAGCTATCGGTAATCGGCGCGGGCGGCGAGCGCCGTCGGCGGCGGCGGCGGCGGCTCGGCTCGCCATCGTCGCGTGCGGCGCCCTTAATGGATATTGATGGCAACGGCGGGACTAATTAGCTCCCTGCCATGCCTCCACCTTCCATCCCTGCTTTGCGCGTTTTTCCCCATGACCGATACAACACGCTTCGACGGCCGCTCATCAATCTCGCGTATCTCGTCCGAGCATTCGGAATGAATCGAGCGATCGGCGTCTCGAGCTGACATCATCCGCGTGCGTACAGATTAGATTCGGGCAGGAGTGACGTCGTCGGTGCCTCCAAACAGTATCACAATCGAATTAGAAGCCGGCTCGGTCTAGGCGGTATCAATCACCGTGGGCGGGCCGCGCGACATTGGACTTCAATTAGGCGGGCGGCGCGTGTGATTGCTCTCGCTCCTCGACAAGCCAAAGGGTTACTTGACCCACTTATTAGTCGTGTACGCGTCCTCATCAAGCTCGGAAATGAAGAAGTGATTCAATATTTGCGGACTCAGTTTTAGGTCACTACTTCGGCTATGTTAATATTTTTAACAGATTTTTCACGTAGAGCTACGCTAGGGTCTTAAATAAATGTAAATTGAAATAGAGACATTTTTAAACTACAACAGAGAAAACAATATTGTTATTAATAAGAAAATGAACATTACTTATGATATTTGCTAGACGGACTGATTATGGAACTATGTATAAATTAAGCAGCAACCGTGACGGGAGATGCGATTAAAATAATGATCTCTAATTAAAATTGTTAATTACGTTGGACGGCTTAGACAAAGGTGTGCTTAGGATTAGTAACGGAGCCAAAATGTGGTTTGTATAGTACGCCAACTTCACGATATTGCTGATAACTCAAATCTACTTATTAGATAAGGTCAGATATTTGAGCGGAAGATGATGCAGCTTGAATCACCTTAACTTTAAGTCACTAATCCCAAAGCCAGAGCTCACAGGAAATAAATTAAACTTAAAGACTATATTTACATACTATTTAAAGCAAAAAGTGCGATGGAAAGATGCTTCAAATCATAACCGGAGCGAGTCAAATCACTTTTTAAAGATCAAGTCCAACAATCACCGTGATGCAGCACTAATGCGTCAAAACCAGTCATGAGAAAGTAACCAGTTCACATTATTAGTGAACTCGGAATATACTCTGTGAGTTCTGAACTTTACTGGTGACATTCAATGCTCAAGGTATTTTAGAATTTCATACTAATTCCTTATACTATTTTGCCAATAGCTCCGTTGGGTTTGCGTCAAGCATAAAATCTGCGCATCAGTTGTTATTCCAATAAATCCTTCTCAGCATTAGGTAGGTATGGTCAAATGCGACACTGCTGAAGCGCTTGATACGCCTAGAGTGCTGACCGCAAATAGGTCGCGGATTGAAAGACACTGCACCGAGCCGGGCAGGTTTCTAAATATGTACAAAGTGATATTATTGTGGCAGCAGCCGACATTACGCAACGTAAAACGGGTAGGGGAAGGTGCAGCCGGCTCTAGTTTTGGAGCCGATTACGTATCGACATTATCGACTTTATAATCTCGTGAGATAATGTTGCCATTACGCAACTCTTACTTGCAAGTGCAGTTTCAACAGCTCACTGCAATTTCATTTGCGTAGCGGATGTTGCTACAGAGTTATGCAACTTTTAAACAAACTAATCGATACAAAATGGCACGTGAAGCTTTTGTTTTTTAACCGCCTTCCAAAAAGGAGTAGGTTCTATGTTCGTCTGTATGTATATTTTTTTGTGTATTTTCATCGATAATTTAGCCAATTATGAACCGAATCAAAAAAAAATTTTTTAGTTCGAAAGGTTATATTTCTGAGGTAGTCCCATTTAAGTTTTTGAATAATCAGCCAAGTGCGAGTCGGACTCACGCACGACAAAAATTCATTTATTGCTTGAGAGCATATATATATTTTTTTAAATATTTAATTTATTCTATTTTTAGTATTTGTTATTATAGCGGCAACAGAAATACCTCATCTGTTAAAATTTCAACTTTCTAGCTATCACGGTTCATGAGATACAGCCTGGTGACAGACAGACGGACAGCGGAGTCTCAGTAATAGGTTCCCGCTTTTACCCTTTGGGTACGAAACCCTAAAAATCAACAATAATGTAAACAATTCGAGCGAAATATTAGAATTTTGTACACGATGGAAGGCGGGTATGCCATTTTTTTTTGCGAAAAATAGATATTTGATGGTTGTAGTAAAATACGTTGGATGAGTGCCCAAAGTAACATTAGCACGTAATTATATGTGTGTATGGATATCGGAGTAACACGAAGGCAAGTCTGATTTATTAGCAGTTGATAACAGGCGGGAGTCACTCGCCATCGATCAATCGAGACGTCGATATGTATTGTGTATGTAAATGACGGGTGCAATACCCTGCCACAGTGTAAACAAACACTGCCACCACTGTAGAAGCTCGAGGACCGCTTCATGTATTCGTTATAGATTACACTGACGTAGATGATGAAAGGCCTACGACATTTACTTCATTAAAATTAAAACAAACAGTCTACACTTTTAATGCAGATGCAGGGAGATTGCCCGAAGCATTACAAGTAGGTATACAGGGTTACTGGTAATCAATTACCAGTTTCCTGTTAATTCCTTTAGTAATTCCTTTTAGGGGCTTATTCTGTACATCAAAACTAACAAATTTACTCTGCTACTTTTGTAAAAACTAAAAAAAAAACAGCCAATTACGAATTGGACTCGCACTTGAAGAATCCGTACCGCTCCCATACGGCAAAAAATCACGTTTGTTGTATGGTAGTCACCCTTGAATATTTATATGTACATATTGTCCTGTTTTTAGTATTTGTTGTTAAAGCGGGAATCGAAATACATCTGTGAAAATTTAAACTCTCTAGCTATTACGGTTCATGAGATACAGTCTGGTGACAGACAGACGGACAGCGGAGTCTTAGTATTAGGGTCCTGTTTTTACCTTTTGGGTATGGAATCCTAAAACAGTTGTTCCATACATTTTGTCGAGGTAAACGATATTTTTCTATGGAACAACTTTTTTTTTTAATTTGATAAAAGTCGTTGAACAAAAGTTGTTAGTTATTTATGTACAGAAGAAGCCCCAAAAAGGATGTTAATTGAATAGTAACCCTGTACATTGTCTCAACTACTTGCTTTGTTGTCTTATTACAATAATCGCGATTTTAGTAAGACAAACGCAATGAAAGGCAAGTTGATAGATAGGTATTTATGCAATTTGTTGGATCAGAACTTGTCATTAGTCTTAGTTTTATTCTATCAAACACTAACAACTAAAGTAACTTATAAGCTGTAACTAGACAGGAAAAATCTTCAAATAGATCTGAAAGTTTCGTTAATCCAATTAAATAGATCCTCTATAACTGACTGTTTGTTTACATCGATGATCTATTTTAAAAAACCTTGTACCTAAGCAAGGGCTGAATGTCAGTTTCTAAAGCATACAGCCAAGATATGAACTAAGGTCTTTTTTTTTGAAAGGGTTCGTTAATATCAGGCTGGGGAAAATAGGTATTTTAACCGCATTCCAAAAAAAAGGAGGTTCATTGTTCGTCGGTATGTATTTTTTTTGTTGATCGATAATTTCGCGAATTGTGAACCGAATCGAAAAATTCTTCTATTTTCTCTTATAATTTTAGTTCGAAAGGGTATAGGTACCCATTTAAATTTTAAAGAAATCGGCTGAGCAGTTTTTTGATCAATAATTATGTAAACAATTCGAGCGAAATATTTGAATTTTGTACACGATGGAAGGCGGTTTTGCCATTTTATGCGAAAAATAATTATTAATTATGTAAGAAGCAACATAGTATAACAACAAGAAAAGTCCAGTTGATGGTCAAACGCGTCCAGTTCCGTCATAAAAAGCTACATTATGACCGACCGCTACTCCATTAAAACGTGCAAGATAAAGAACGGATTAATCATAATTGAGTAGCACTTGTTCCCGAGGATCGCAGCGCCCGCGCCGCGGCCGCTTAGATATTCATTTCACCGCCGACGATGTACCACAGACTTCGACATTAATTGACATTCACCTGAATGCCGATGGAGTTCTCGCGTTAATTGATAGATCTTGACAGCGAGGCCAGACTCAAATTATCGGGGAAACTATCCAGATACCTATATTTCCACAGAGATACCAGAGGGATAATGTGGTCGATCGAGAAAAGAAAGAAAGAGATGCAATGATTTATTATGACATGAGTTAGAAACATGAAATATATCTCAATACAGTGGCTAGTTGCCGTGATTTTATCTCAGTAGTGTCAAATAACGATTCATATTTGACATTTGGCTTTTTATATTGAATTATGGCATTGATGTTTATAATTTTTTTTTTTTTTTACTTTTGACAGCCATAGGCAAGATTTTCCATACATTTTTGTGGTTGAGAATTGCCTCAAGCGACAACAGCGCTATCTCTATAGTTGTAATAGATCTGTGTATATTTCAGTGGAATTGTTACAGTCTGTGTAATTCGGGCATGTTACCACAGGTCAAATAATAATAAACGCTACGTAGAGTTTGTAGATCTTGGCAGCAATTGAACAATTTAACAAATGATAAAAAGCGACTTCAAAAGCATTCTTTTATGCCAGTGATACCTACACAAAAGTTGATGAAATATTTGTATGGAGTTAGTACGTTAATATATTAATCTAAATAAAAAAATTGCTTCACAATCGACAACAACAAGATATTGTCCGCAACAGAAAAAAATATTATAAAAATATGACATTTTAAATACAAGCTTTTGAGAGTTGGATATCATGTAGCAGCAGCTAGCTAAGATAAGTAAAACGAGCCCAAACACGACGGGTCTATCTTGTTTAGTACAGAAGATCCTATGGCCACCTTCCGACTCCATCATCAGATCAGCTCCATGTTATTGCAAAGTCACGCGATATACATATGCGTGCAAACTTTCAGCTTAATCGGAAACTGGGAAGTTGGTCAAATTTAACTTGCGAGATTCCACCCGAACTTACATAGGTACATCCATTGCAAGTTAAATAAAAGGCATTTGTTTGCAAAACGATTCAAAAACCGAAAAAATACTTATTATTAAAGTAGGAAGAAAAAGATTGCGATCATGACGACATGGCAGCGACTTGGCTTCAATATTAATTAAAAATAGTTTAAAACCAGAATTTGCGTGCCAAATGTCTTTTTATAGTGCTCGGAGTGAAAAGATAAGAGGGCGCAAAGGTCGACCGCGATCAACGATTGACTGCCTCGGTGGCTCAGTGGTTAGTGACCCTGACTTCTGGGTCAAAGAGGCGTGGTGGGTTCGATCCCCACCCAGGGCAAACATTTGTGTGATTAACATAGGTGTTTGCTCTGTGTCTGGGTGTTATTTCGGTACTATCTATATAAGTATGTATTTAAAATATGCATATGTAGTATATCAGTCTCTGGCAGCCATATCACAAGCTATGCTTAGTTTGGGGTCAGAGACCGTGTGTAAATTGTCCCTTAATATTTATTTATTTATTATTTATTAAAGTAGGAAGAAAAAGATTGCGATCATGACGACATGGCAGCGACTTGGCTTGAATATTAATTAAAAATAGTTTGAAACCAGAATTTGCGTGCCAAATGTCTTTTTATAGTGCTCGGAGTGAAAAGATAAGAGGGCGCAAAGGTCGGCCGCGATCAACGAATTTGATTAAAATTTCGCGTGTGCTGTAAAACTGCGCAGACTTCTTAATAAGTTTCAGAACAAGACTTCATTTTTACGAGCGGTGTCTTAACAGTTCTTTTTTAATTGCCTCCCGACGGGCCCGGGCTGTGTAATGTGCAATTTAATGACGCTTCAAAATGTAAAATGCATTACTGCACCATCTTTAGTTTACTGCTAGGAGCAATGAAATCGCGCTGAAGCTGGTAACGTGCACGGAGTCACATTGGTGACTAGAGCTTGCTCGCGATTTTCCCCAGTGTATCTAGCTGCTTGAATGCCAAAAGTTCTCTGGATTATTTTCTCAAACGAGGTACGGTATAAATGAAATACATATCTTATTCCAGCTTCAAATAAAATAATCGGCCAAGTGCGAGTCGGACTCGCGCGCGAAGGGTTCCGTACCGTATGGATGCCCCCTTCTTTTATTTTATTTCAATTATTTATTTTGGAAGGAAATTTACAACTAAATATACTATGAATATTTCAAGCATCTTCCTGTTGCCGTCATTAATATCAAGCAAAAAAAAAATCACGTTTCTTGTATGGGAGCCCCCCTTAAATATTATTTAATTTTAATTTATCTTTAAAGAAAATATTTATTTAAATATCCTGCGAATATTTCAAGCATTTACCTGTCACCGTTATTAATATAGAGCGAAAAACGGCTAAAATTCAGGTTTGTTGTAAGGCCCTTAAATATTAATATTTTTCTGTTTTTACTATTTGTTGTTATAGCGGCAACAGAAATAAATTATCTGTGAAAATTTCAACGTTCTAGCTATCACCGTTCATGAGATACATCCCGGTGACAGACGGATAGACGGCGGAGTCTTAGTAATAGGGTCCCGTTTTTACCCTTTGGGTACGGAACCCTAAAAAGGGATTTCAAACGTACATACATACATACATACACAATTACACATTACACACTTGCCGTGTGCCGAGTGACCAGCACAAATGTAACTTAATCTTCGTTGTCATGTTTAATCACATTTGACCATTTTGAAGTGAGAGAGGTTTCCGTTTTAACTCGTCGATTTTGCTTTCATCGGTCCCAGATCTTGATTTTCCTCTACAACTCGCATTTTGCAAGAAATCTCTAATCTTGGTGCACAACATGCTCTAAATATTACTGTGTTTTGTCCCCGGCGTTTTTTACGAGGGTATTTGCCTCAAAAAGGGGGGAAATTTGCTGTCCCGCTATTTATCAGCCGATTTTGGTAATATTTCGCAAGATCGTTTAGTATTTAAAACCTAACAAGATTTGCGAGTGTGAACTGAACCAAAGCGGTCAAGAGCGAGTCGAGACATAGTTAAACAGATGTATCGCGAGGCATACTGTTCGACGAACTACTAGTAAGTATCTTGACTGAAGTTACATCCGTTGTTCTTATCAAAATAAATGTCACGAATCTGCATATTTGGTGCATGTAGTGTAGCCAATTCGTTCAAAATTGCAGTTAAGTAAAATTGAACCGTGCGGTCAGCGTTGTAAAGTTTGTGATATCCAGTCATTGCTAGGTTTACATAGCTATGTTTTTGCAACCAGGTAGAGTAGACAGACACAACTGAATTATTAAATCATCAGACTCGGAGCATAGTTTTGTTCCGGTTCAGTATCGACATTGAACGCATTAGGTACGCTCAAACGCGAGAATTTATAATAACATGACTAATCGCAATTTTACATTTAAATTACTTTTTAGGGTTCCGTACCTCAAAAGGAAAAAACGGAACCCTTATAGGATCACTTTGTTGTCCGTCTGTCCGTCTGTCAAGACCCTTTTTCTCAGGAACGCGTGGAGGTATGAAGCTGAAATTTATATCAATTACTCAGGTCTACTGTCCATTGAAGCTGTGAAAAAATCAAACTTCTAAGCCAACGCAATCAAAAGATACAGCCGTTTATGCCGCAAATTTTGAAACTCGCAAGTACTCGCAAGGGAATCAAAACCTAAAGGGTACTTCCAGTCGACCTAGAATCTTGAAATTTGGCATGAAGCAACGTTTTATAGCACACATAAAGGAAAAATTCCGAAAACCTTAAATTTTTAGTTACATTACAAAATATATATTTTTTAATAAATATAAACTTATTACTTTTTTTGTCGTAATGAACGAACTTTGTAAACCTTGCAGGTTTGTACGGAACCCTCGGTGCGCGAGTCCGACTCGCACTTGGCCGGTTTTTTTTTTACAATAAATAAATTAACTTCCAACACTAAGTAGTAGTAGGAGTAATGAAATTGAAATTACGTTTCGAACTCGTAACTAGAGTACCTACGAATAAGAGATGTGACCCATCACGTGAATCAAAGAACTCCACAAAAAGAGAAACTGCATTAAAAAATACCCCGAAACAGCGTTTGCCTTCTTGTCGCCTACACCACATCCGTCTGTTTCATTATTAAAATATGATGTCATAATAATCCATGCGAAGAAAAACGTATTTTCGAATTACGCATGCACCCTCCCGGGTCGCTGCTGCTGGCACCTAATTAGAATATAAATATCTGGCGGAGTCCAACTGACCCCGGCCTTTTGTAATCTTAATATCAACTCTTTGCATTGTAATACGATGCGACGCGAATTTAAGGCTACCTGTTTTTTTGCCAAATTATTTAGATTACCACACCGCCGTTTAGTTGAACTTATTAGCTCGGCAAGACTTGTTTACCAACAATATTTTGGCTCTCTCTCTAGTAAGTGCCGTTAATGCGAGTATTTTTGAAATATGCTATTTTGTTTGTTTCATAAATTTAATAATGGACAGGCTAAGGTTATTTTAGGTTACTGTACCTACTAGCTTTTTTCTTTCTATTAAATTCTGATTTGGAATATTGTATGTGTAGGTACAAGTATTCCTATGAGAGCGCTTCTTGAGGATTGCTAGGAAGAATTGAGATTGCGAGGTGTCCTTAGATTCTTCTTCGGAACTGAGTATAGAAGACAACAGTTTCCGTATGATTTAGAAATAATATTTTGTAGAAAAATTATATGTGAAAAACTGTTACAATGCACTAGATGTCATAAAATGTGACCTTAGAATGAAGTGTTGGTCTTATGTAAAAATAACAAACCCGGTTGCATACGGATGAGTAGAGATCGGTGCAAGTGAAGAGCGGCGTCATCGCGGGCGCCGGGTGACGACGGCCATGTGGCCGCTGCAACAATGAGCCCCAACCGGTCGCGAGACCGTTACAGATGAGTCGCCGACTGCCCGAGCCCGACCCGTGAATATGCATGAGCAGAGACTTGACCTCGGGTTATTAGACCGCACTCGCGAGCGTGGGACCGCGCCAGGTACAACAATCGACGTTTGACATTTGCGTGATGCTCAAATCGCTTCCCTGTGAGATCCATGTCTTTGAATTTTAACGACGCAGAACTCTTCATAACTGCCGTTTGGCTATACTTTACCTACCGACTTCATTAAATATTCCGGGTAGACATGAGATATTCGTAGATACTAAAACCGGGTCAGCGTCAATTTTTATACAAGTTTGTATTTAGCGAAGCAAAAACCGAGCTTCTTGCTGGAGTGAGGAAGGATTTTGTAAGTGAAATACAAGGTTAGCGGAATGCTGACACAAGAAGGCGAGTTGAAACGAGAGCGGGCAAGAGCCATCAATCAGGGTGCGAGGCCGCGGGTCAGGCTCCCGCGCCCGACCACCTGTCGCGTCGCCAGCTCACACCAATTGCTAATCAGTCACTAAGTTACGCCAAATCTCGGCTTGACAGGGGCACCCCGTGCGTGCGGTTAATGCTATTTTGACGAACAAGGGCATTAGCCACCGGGACACGCGCCTTATCCCCAAAAATACCGATCCAGATCGACCCTAGCGGAAGTTCACTGCCTCTCGAGTGTGGGATGCGATACGGTTGATAGTGGTCTCTCGGGTGAGAGCCTCTATCTAAAGTTAGTTTAAGATAGACTTTATGCTTTTCAGGGTCTCCAAACCGCAAGGAATTTTTCCGTAATACCGTGTAATAAAAATAATCCCATGGTCCTTTCACCCGTTGAACAAAAGAATTATTGCTCATCGACCGAGCGGGAATTCTCGCGTAAAATAGCGAACATTTTTGAAATAGCGGTAGCTTGTCATTTGAAGCGTCGTCGTCGGTATCGGAGTCCGGCCGACTGCGAATCGCAGTGGCCGCTGTAAATTTCATCGCAATACTGAATGTAGAGTAGAGACGAGTTTAAAAACAAACATGGCGGACACAGCGCGCGTAGTCAAGCGATGCTGCGATAAGTAGCCCGGCGACAGCGCTGCTGCACCGCATGGCGCCGTCACCGTTGTCAAGCTTTCATACGTGAATACGCATCATCGACCGACTACTACGTTTAATTAGTGAGCCAAAATTACCACGCTCGTTTTCTGAGTGGGCGAAGAAATGATGTTTTTAGACAAAGCCGAAGAGAAAGTGGAAAACTCTTATATAAGAATGTTGTTCGTTCTATTTGGGTCCGCAGATGTTACATATTTATACAAATCTGTAGAACGCGGAGAGAATAACAATTCCATGCGCACTGTTAGGATAAAAGAACGATATTCTCGTACGTTGAAAATAGAATAATTGCATTATCATCTATTTATGTACCGGGGTTGTGATGCCGTTTCGAGAACTTTTCAACATAATAATTTATAACAAGACGTTTGCTGGCTTGAAATCAGACAGGCAGAAAAAACAAATGTAAGCCCTGAGAAACTTTTCAATCTCCTTCATACGAGGCAAATGTGACTTCTTAGAGATCTTTAGGGTAAGTAGGGACATTTTGCCTCGAGCAATTTTTTCTAAGTATTCAACTTTTCATATTTTTCTGATATTTTAGCCAGCGCAGTAATTTAATATCTTAAGGTAGACGTTACTCGTAAAGGAGCACGGAAAGAGAAATCACGGAAAATCTGAAGTTAAAAATTGTTTTAAAAATATTTACGTCGCATTTGACTGCAGGCCGTTTGTCATCCCTCGCCGTTATATTGGAAGCGAAGTCTCATGGAAGCGTGAAATATGGCCGTGGAACGCTACAAAATATATAACGCGTTTACGTCTAACACATCAACAAAACAGATGTGAAAATTCCACATGTCGCGGAAAAACCCCTATCGCAAGAAAACTATATTAACAGTGTAATTAAAAGCTCATAGCTGAATAAGTGTAACGAACAGAAACTAACTCGATTGAAGAGCGGAGCAATAACGTCCGTGGGCTTCATCACGGCTAGATCACGTCCGTGGAACAAAAGGAGCGCGCGGCGAACCGACACGGGAAAAACGAGCTAAAAAATAACGTTCAAATGGAGCTTTTCATAACTTAACAAATCCAACGCGCTTGTGCGCTGCCAAACTTTCTTATCGCCCTATTAGTTTCGAGCATGACATTTACATGCCTTTCTAACTTATTGATGACACGAAATAGCAGTGGCCGAATTTTTGCAAACTAAAAATATTAAAATTTGTGAGACGAATTTCGGGAGGAGACAGGGAAGTAAAACGAAAAGCGTAAAATGCCAGACTGTGAATGTGCAATGTGACAACTCCATGCTGCATTAAGAAGACATTAGGGGTGGGGTTAGGAAACGCTAGAGGTCACATTATTTGCCAATTTATCATGTACCTGATAAGAAAATTAATGAAACGTGTTATTTAAATTTTATTTATTATACTTCGTTTTACGTAACAAATAGCGCCACTACTCTATGAAATGTACACATTCCATGTAAAATTCTTACAACTATTCTACGAGTAGGTATGAATTAGGATATTTTTTTGCAAAACAACGCATGACGCGAATTTACATCGACCATTCGCTGTTTAAAGAGTACTCTGATGCAGATAAAAAATTATAGCAGTCGATTTGATTTCTCGAACGGCTATGACTCGCTCGAAATCACCGCATGAACCTTTCATCGCGCGTCGCTGCGAGCTTTCAAAAAGCTTTCAGTGGTCGATCGCGCTCACTATGATTATGAGTGTTGCCGATACACACTCTGCGATTGGAGTTATGTTATGAGGCAAATGTGGAAATGTTCACGGTTGAATTTTGCAGTCGGACGGCTTGACGCAACGTCTACCGCGTAAACCTTCCAATTTGTATAGGTGATTGTGGCGCGCCACAAAGTGAGGTTGCCAAGCGCCCGCAGCGGATAATTTGGCGGATACCGATCGACGCCGCAGCTGAAAACTATGCATTTTAAGTCAAATCAATCGATAAGCGGTCGGTCGCACACGTGTGCTAGTTGTTTATGCGCCGCAAAAACCACAAAGTTTTGTGTGACTGCCAAAATGTGGAAGTACGTAAGCGCTACGAAGTGGCTTTTAGGGTATCCCGCGAGAGGAGTTAGCTTACGTTAGTGGACGAATGGGGCACAACTCACGCGGCGTCATTATCGTTACAGTTCAGTGGTCGGCGCCAATTTGAGCGGGTGTGTAACGAGCAGCGCGCCGTCGCGCTCCCAGGACTTCGTTAATTGACCGCTCTGCCGACCAATTTCTTTGTATCATTGCTATACCTATGCTAACTTACCATTGCTATTCAAATGTTATTTCAGCCTGAAATTGTATTTATAACAGATGGAAACGGATAAGGCACATTTGGGAGATATAGTGACTCAGCCACGTTAAATCCCGCTTATGAATCTACAGCGAATTCGCAGGAAATTCTTATTTACTCGCATCTGAGTAGGCTGACGCAAATCATATTTCGGAATTTAGTGGCGCTGGCGAATTGGTTTCGAGACAAGCGCCAATGTAGAGGTATCGTGTAGTGGCGGTGGTTAGTCGTGGAGTGGGTAGGAACTATCGGCGTAGTTACAAAGGTAGGTGGCCCGCAGCACGAGGCGGCCGGGTACCGAGGCGTGCCTGCTCCCTTAACCATAAATATTTTACGGTGCACTCCTTTATGGTATTGTGATTAGATTGTCGCGGTACTGCCTCTCCGCCACGCGAATCGAAGGTAAAACATCAAATTTTAAATAAGGTGAACGCATGTCTCCGGCGTATATTTCGCGTACATAACATGAAATTGTAATATTTGCGGATCACGAAGCTTAGCCGCGAATGTAAATGTCAACAACTGAAGGCTTGTTGGAGTTTCTCGGTACGTACCGCACAGGGCGAAAGAAAACAAGGGGGTGTTTCGTGCTTCCATTTGCAAGTAACTTTGTATTTCCGCGTTTATTTCTTTAAAATCTTTGTTTTGTGAGTAGACAATACTCATAATCCCGGAAACCATCAGAAATGTAACAAAGGTCAGACGCTTGACATATAAAAGAAAAGTCGTTCATTGTGCGTCCAACAAAACAGGTTGATTAATCGTAAAGTTCATCTTTGTGTCTCATCGATTCAGAGATACTCGTAGATATACCAACTTAGGTATGCGAGTTCGATTTTACAACAAAACTAGACGGGTGTGTCGGCAAGGAATTTCGGATGTGAGTGTGTTCGAACACGAGGAAGGTAGAGTAGGTACACGGTGTCGTAGAAGGGGAAGTGGTAAGGTCGCGTTACGCCGTTTGAAAGTGAGATGCGAGGCGCCAAGAGAGCAACAAATTAAACCCCCGCGGGGAGCGCGGACCGCCCACACCCGCGCTGAGTGAACCGCCCGCGATAACGTCTCGCCGAAGGGAAAACTTGAATATTTCTACAGAATATTAATGCCGCCAGTACCGCAGCTTGACCTAAATTATTCTGACAATCGGACAAGATCTACGAATAGAAAACCCTTAATTCAAGCTAGTTCTTGCGTAAATCTATAGGTATACTAGTAGAGACCAGCAGTGGATGTTTTATAGCCCAAATGATGACGATGAGACTCCTCGAATTTCGTAGAAGTAGTCTATGACTAATTCAAAGCCAGATATAAGAAACAATTTTATTTAATTACTGCTTAGTGTCCGTATCAACAGCTCTAAGCACGGGAAAGTAAAACTATGTAATTTAGACTAGCGCCGAAAGCTCATACGCCCAGTATGTAAGCTTAATACGCTGAAACAGATATCCTAGCCCGTTCAAGATACAGAAAAAGTATACGCTAGTGTGCGTATGTCCCTAAAGTGATCCGCCTTAAGGAAACCGAGACTCTTCTTTCGCTGATATACCTACTTCAAACGAATTACGTAACCAAATTCGCCGAATAAAAGTTCCCGTACGTGCCCCGACAACTGGCAAAGTATTATTGAAGTTCCCTTTACATTATAATTAGGAGTTTAGAAGCTTTTAATCGCCGAATATGTCGCCTTTGAGAATTCATTTCATGTGGAAAGTTTATATTGAATTATAATAATTACGTATATGCAACACTTCTCAGTAATTATATTCCCCTGTAGGCCGGTATCTTCTCCAGTTGAGTTTCAGTTCGTGATAGAAGTAATGAACAGTAATATATACATTATACGCCCAACTTGTACAAACCGTCATGAAACTTTGCCGGAGAAACATTTTTAAGATATTATGTTAATCCGGAAAGCGAAAGAAAAACTGAATAAGCTATAAAATTTGTTTCTTTAGCTGCTACCTAATTCCACGGTACTTGTGGGGTTATCACATGAGGAAAATATGTAACATTCTATTTTATTGGTCAATATTTTCTTATTTTATATTATTGTTATACGAAAAAAGATATAGTCGTAAGTACGTTTCACGAGAGAAATAAAACTCTTACCGCAACATAAACTTTATCACATAACGTCATAAATATTTTGCTCCAATATCACTTCCCCCAGCCGAGGTGAGCCGGCCGTACTAGAGCGCGACTCTAACTGCTAACTTTACATTTTATTTGCACCAAACGTTTTTATTACAAATTGTAGCATTCAAAATTTATAAACAGACCTTCAGATACAGTTATAAAAACAAAACGTTTCACATCTTACCTACTATGTTTAGGAGGAAGCGACAACATGCCGTTTCATTTACCGTGATCCCATTGCGTTACAATACAAAATGTTTTGTAATTACCGTCCAGTGTCTGCATTTGAAACGACGCAGCCGGTTTAACGAGCAGATTAAACAGGCGCAAAATAATAGACGCGCGATACATTTAATGACGGACCTATAAAAAGAAGGAAGAAATCTGCCAATAGCAAAGCTTAAGCGAGGGTATAAAATTAAATGGGTAGAGAGCGTTTTTACAAGTTTATCGAGCGTTCCACAACGGGCAGACGCCTAATGGCTGGTAGGCGCCGCGCACGTTGCCCCTCTGTCTCGCGGGCCGGTGACGTCTGCCGCCCGCCTCTGGCTAGACCAAACACGACCGACTCTTTAAGCCTACCAATTTCAGATCGATACAGCAAACGAAAGCGTTACTCATATGAATCCCAACATTCCCAACACACCGTGTTGTGCCGATAAATTGATTAAAGAGCCAGGCGAGAACAAAAAGTCCGGAATGGCGGGCTACTTACAGCGAGCGCCGCGGTCGGCTGGCCCTGGCTCCGCTTTTAATGCGGATTTATCGACTCAAATTAATCGTGTAAGTAGAGAACCGACTGAAGAAACTTGCGTGAAACGCGATAAAAGACTATTATTCGTTCGGAAAGGCGTTCATATAATTTCACAAAATTAACTTTTGGCTGTAGGCAACTAATCTATTATGTCAGTGGAGGAAACTAGAAGTACTAACATTTTCTAGGTGGTCGTTTTATAGGCTAAGGTACTGAATAGCGGACAGGTACAAAATGGCTCAGCATTAAGAATGCGAAAGCTAGGTGTAACAAAACTTGTGAATCACATCGAGGAGCTCCCGAACATAAATAAAGCCAGTAAAACCTTTAGCTGTACCATGTTTTGTGTCATCGCTGTCGGTGTGCGGTTTCGGTTGCGATGTCGAATGCGACTGGGTGTCCGGAACGACACGTGAGCCCACAATCTCATTTGTGCTTCCCACTACAGCGGGAGACACGGAGGAAATGAGATGCGATTAGCTCACCCGGCCGCCCTGGCCAGCCTGCTGGCTGCCCGGCGCCCGCGCGACGTGTGTTCGACAACTCGTGCATTGGCCCGCTCCAAAGTGGGCCAATGTTGTGACGGGGCGTAGTGTCAATTGATACAGCCTATTTGGTCTCGCTAACAAACGTAGGTGTTACGAATAGTGCATTATAACCGACGTACTCAATATTTTATTCAATCATTTTTACCTTAGAATAGGAAATATAACATTTTCAAATGCGGAAGCTTCAAAATCAGAAGAACTTGTAAATTGCTAAACAAGAAAAAATACGTCAAAAGAACGCGACAAAAAGACATAAATCCACTCAAGAATGGCATTTCATAAAGAGCGGAATCACAAGACTTTTTACGCCGCGTAATTGGAAACACGATAAAGGAAATCTAGGATAGGCGGAAGAGTAGGTCAACCATGAATGGGCAAGTTCCTTTCATAAAGCTTTCCACGCGGATAATTAAAACATTTTAATTGACGCTTTGTAAAAACTTCAGCTATTCGTAATTTACACCAATTCAATTTGACCCGCCGGCTCTTTCATAACAAAAATTATTTGTTTTATTTGTTGTGTTTAAGGAACAATATTTTCATCGAGTTAATTAGTGAAAACCGGCACACGAGAACTGTTACTGTTAGTCGCAAACAAAAGAGAAACGAACCGTAAACATGGCAGTAAGTTACAATCATCGGATCCATCGCAAGTAATTTACGAAAGATATTCGTTGCGAAATGGCTTCCGCGAACTTTTAGAATAGAAAATTCTCGTGGAATTGCAGCGTGTTCTCGGGAGTGATTCGAACCGCTTACAGTAACGCAGGCGCCCGCTCCGAGACTGAATAATACATTGCGCCGAATGCACCACACTTTGATCCCTTTCTAGACAAGGTAAGTACGACTGGTACTGGGAACTTCCCTTGATGTCACTCCTACTTTTCCAGCGAGGACATCAACTAGTAAGTAGCTTTACAGTTTCCACGTAAATTGACAAAGTTTTCGAGTATGACAACTCTTTGTCTTCTTACAATGGAATATTGAGCGTGTTCAATTATTTATGACTAATTGTTCGCGGAGTTTGGGCGGAAGAGCGAAGTTGTGTGCCCGGCGGGCATTAAATGGCTGAATGTAAACTTGTGACAGAGTAATGGAAAGTTCAAGGTGCGTCTCTACATTTCAAGTTAAGAAAGGGGTTAAGACAACAAAAAGTACCTAATTGTACCATCCATCTATTCAGCATAAAATTTCACTATTATGAGTACAATAGTAACTCTGTTTCTACTACGACAAAATTTCATTTTTTTTCTGTAGGTATTATTAAACTAAAATGTCTAAAGGTTATTTAGTAAAAAAAAAAAAACATACACAATTACACATCATGTTGATATTGCAGCAAAAACGAGAAAGCTGGAAAACTGCTATATTATTCATGATTACACCGGTTAGAGAGCAGACAAACGTAGCAAAAATTACATTAAAGAGTTATCATATCTCCACAATTTACGTTTTACCATAGTATACCACGAACTCGTCAAATGACGTACTCGCTAACTAACATTTCACAGAATAAATGAGAAACAACGCGATGTGATGTTTATGCTGGAGATTTAAATAAAACGAGCAGGTGTCCCGAGGGTCGTTGTGTTAAAACTATTAAATAATTGCAACTATAAACCGTTTTTCAATGTTGAACACTTTAATTTCACGTTTCATGTAGATAATAAACATTCAATTTAATTTACATTGTGAATATTTCGCTACGGACCAATTTTGTCTGTATTCCGTGGAGACTGTTTATTTTTTCTCTCAATAAATGTTCTAGCTAGAACATTGACGGATCACCGGGCCTAAATCAACACAGAATTTAGCTATCTTCTAATATACTCGTACACTAATAAACTGACTGAGTTTTCCGAATTACGACATTTGTGTGACATTTCAGTTGTTAATAAAGATTTTGAAATGAAAACAATGCAGCAAATTAACTTTTTTAAACTTCCAAATAGTGGGAAACTTACCGTATTGTTATGTTCATCTGTATCTTTTTTTATAGTTCATCGATGTTTTCGCCAATCGTGAATCGATTTAAAAATATCTTTTTTAGTCCGAAAGGGTATACTTCCGAGGTGGTCCCAATTTTATCGAAATCGACTGAGCCGTTTTTGTTCAATCAACAATAAAGTACATGGATATCACATCGATTCGTGCAAACTATTCGAATTCTGTACACGGTGGATGTAGGTGTAGCGATTTTTTGCGAAAAATAATTATGTAATTGCCACTAACACACTGTGGAAACGTTTATTTACACAAACACAAATGAAAAGAGATGTGAATTAAGTATTTTTCGCCACAAAAGGCATCAAAAATGACTCAGTCGATTTCGATAAAATTTAAATGGGACCACCTCTGAAGAATGACCGACCAAACCAAAAAGAATCATCAAAATCGGTTCATAATTGTGGCGGAGTGATCGCGTAACATACAAACAAAAAAAAACATACAGTCGAATTGAGAACTTCATTTGAAGTCGGTTAAAAAGAGTTTAAAAAGTGACTATACAATTGACGCAAATATTTAAGTTGGTTTTATAAAATGGCAAGCTGATGAGATACCACCAACTCTATTTCTATTTTATCGAGAAGTTAATTTTACTTTTTAGGGTTCTGTACCCAAACGGTAAAAACGGGACCCTATTACAAAGACTCCGCTGTTCGTCTGTCTGTCACCAGGCTGTATCTCATGAACGGTGATAGCTAGAACATCGAACCTTTCACAGATGACGTATTTCTGTTGCCGCTATAACAACAAATACTAAAAACAGAAAAAATAAATATTTTAGGGGGGCCCCATACAACAAACCTGAATTTATAGCCGTTTTTCGTTCACAACAGAAGATACTTGATTAATTCACAGAATATTAAGTTGTATATTCCCTTCAAAAATTCCATACGGTACGGAACTCTTCGTGCGCGAGTCGCGAGTAATTTTTTTATTTGTTGAAAATAGAAGAGCACAGACTACAACGTTGGAATAAGAATTTTTCAGTCATAGATATCATGGTAAGCTCCCAAGATTCCTATTGAGGAGTCTGAATATGGTATAAGCAAATTTTGTACACACCTATTACCCACAAATTCGTACTCTGTCATAATCATAACGTCGTGCCGTGAACTAATTAGACGCGGCACATTTAATTATTAATTTACCCGGTTGCTCAGTTGTATTAATTAAATTGTAAGATAAAATATTGCCAAGTCAGGTTATGGAATTAGTTTCAGTGTAGGTAGCTAACAAACGACAAACCGGCGCAAAACAGAAACGGCACTGAATAAAACGATTTCATATAGGCAGTATTATGGGAGTTTTTTATGTCCGGGCGTAGTATCGGTTTCGTATAAACTTAGTGATATTTACTAGTTTTTAATTTGATGGTGGTGAGACGTTCTACATTCCGGCAATATGAGTCAAACTAAACAAACTATCAAAACCGACGCAGTAATGACGAAATAACATTTTTACAGCTCTATGTCCGCATAAATAACTGGGTAAGTAAAGTTGTGATACACCGCTCCCACAAGGATTTCAGTTTGCGCCAAATTAAAAACAAAACTGCTTTCGCTAGAGGTTTCCTTAGTTTAGAATAAATAGTTAATAAATAGTTAATTATGTAAATACGGAGCTAGAGACAAACCGGCAAAAAAGCTCCTCTCTTATTACGTATAGAGAGGTGGTTGGAAAACACACGGTTTTGTCGTGTAAATGGAACTGAGACATTGCGGTTTTATTTACGAGTACGAGTCTAGTTTATGGCGCCTTTTGAGTGGTTTTTGTATAAAAAATATAAACATGAAGACGCGTTCCTTTGTCATTATACCGTGGCTCGGATGACACGTTAAAATGTAGGTCCCGGTTGTTTAGCCATGTCAGAGGCCTTCAGGCGGCTTATATCAGCAATGGATCAATCTGCAATTCTGAGAGAGATACGAAACATAATGATTATTTTTCGCAAAAAATGGCATCCATGGCCGCTTTCCATCGTGTACAAAATTCGAATATTTCTCTCGAATTGTTTACATTATTGTTGATTTATCAAAAACGGCTCATCCGATTTCTGTAAAATTTAAATGGGACCACCTCGGGAGTATAGCTACCCTTTCGAACTAAAAATATTTTTTCGATTCGGTTAACAATTGGCCGAAATTGTCGATGAACATACACAAAAAAAAACAAAATACCTATATGTACATACAGAGGAACATAGAACCTCCTCTTTTTTGGAAGTCGGTTAAAAATTGCTCTACTCTGATAAAAAAAATCATGATATTTAAGATCAACATCACGTTAGCTATTGATAAAGATAGTGAATTTCTTCACGTGTACTTCGCTCTTTGCCAGATTAAAAATAGTAAATACTTACGATCAAATCAACTTACATGTAGTCTTTATGGCACCAATCAGACATGTCTGTGAGGAATTTAAGCCCAGACTCTAGCCAATCCGGCTCTACTAGCAGATTAATTTTCTACCAAGAATATTACAGTTTTGGCCTCCCTATACACGTACCAAACTCTTCGGTAAATGACGACCCACATAAGAAATTCAGACGGTGAGGATAAACAAAACAACTATACTACTTCTTTCATAAATATTTAAGCAGGAGGAACAGATAGAACGACCTATGTTTATGACTCGAGTTGTTAGTTAGATGTATTTTACCGAAAGGCACAAATTCAACGATTGTGGTCGTGGCGAAGTCGTGCAAGGCCATCCGGCTTTCCGTATTTGACAAAAACACGATGCTAAAAATATTCCAAGTGGACGAATAAATGTCAAATTTTATTTTTCTTATCCTGTTTCAATAATAATTAGCTTGTATAGCGGATTCTATTCCTTTGATAATAATGATGCTATTTGCCATGACAGTGTTAGAAGTCTTATCTGATAGGAACGTTATCGCGATTTGGCGATGTACCTACACTGAAGTAATTGTTGGTTTTTGTGACTAATACTGGGAGTGGGAATTTAATTTAACTAGTGAGATATCAACACAATAATATACCGAGTTTTCACCAATGCCCAGTTTAAATAACCCAGTCGGCTAGCCAATTCAGCTGATCATAGGTAATCTTGCAAATAAGAGCGAAAAATGTTGAAGTCTGTAAGGAAAAATATCCAGAATACTTAAGCAATTCCGCTGAGCAAAAGTTACGAAAGATAAGCGAGATCTTGGTATTTTGCCAGGAGAGTAATCATGAAAAATATGACAAGGCGACACTGCAAGATATTAAAATACGAAATAAATTTTCAGCTAGACAATATACGAGTACTATGGAGAATATGTGTGATGTCCATTATTGTCCATACGGGTTGGTTGTTTCGTTGTAATTGTCATTGCGGTAAACTGTGTTTTATGTTAATGTGTTTAAGTCTATTACTTACTTAGAAGCGAGCTCCTTTACAATGATATATGACTCCGGTGAAAATCTGAAACAGAAAGAAATAAATATAAATATTTTGACCGACGATTGCTTCAAGAGTTTATTGGTTATATATCAAACTGTCCTATAGCTGAGCGGGTTACTTTGGATTGCGATGAGGGTCAGCTCAATAGTTATCCACGTTAGCCAGAGTTACTTTCAAATCATGGTGAACTGTCTGCCATGCAGGTTTATCAAAATTTTTGTCTTTACTACTTAAAGTGGCTGTTTTTAATTAAATAATAGAAGATGGAATGACGTGCGTGCTGTAGACTTCTAACACAGGACCTTCGGATTAAAAATCTATTGGTCTTTATAAGCTAGGCCGGTAATTTCAACATTATATCCCTCATCTCATAACTATGTCCGCCGACATGGGGGAAGTTGGGGACAGCTGTTGTTATCCAGAGCCTGGAACTGATATCATTTAAGTTTACACGCACCGTCGTGAATATAAAACTAAACCAATTACAAGTTTTCCAATATGCCCAGCAAATTATACCAATGTTAAACTCGGATCTCCTCGGCTTCTTATCAAGGTTTAGGCACTCGAAGCGATTACGGACACAAAGTACCGTATTAACAGTTTTGGAATGGTGCAAAAATGTCTAAGTGTATTAATTTATTGTAGAAACCCATGTTATGAAAATCCAGAAAAGTTTAAATGCTAAGTAGGTAGATTAAGAAATACTAAAGGAGAGAAAAACTAAAAGACGTAGCTGTTCACGCTAGTATAGTTATGATGTTATAACAGGAAATATTATTTCAGTAGGAGCCGCATTGACTACCCCGATGATTATGTTTTAAAGACACGTAGAAAAACCAATTATTTGCACGCCAGCTACTAGGTTAGTTCAACTTTTCAGTAGGTTTTAGACAATCCTGAAATATTCATCCTCTTTGCCGACAAAGTCCAAAAAATGAACGGGTCCTGCGGGGCGAAACACCCGTGGGTAAAAAACAGCAACTCGTGAAAAAAATGAATCTGGGAGGAATTAGCATCTGCTCCATCGTATGCACCAACATAAACCCTTTGCGAAACGGAAAGCTGCGCTTTAAAACCTCCATTAAAGGGCCGCGTTCGTTTAACGGTGTCACAACGTGCTTTAACCGACAAAACAAAATTATCTCATTCGTCGCCGCTAGTTACCTACGGGATACAGGCGCTGATGTGAAAGAAACGATGCAGTCGGCGTGTCAAACAATAACATTGTTATTTGCAATCCATGTTGGGGCTTTATGCAGAATCTACGATATTATTTAATGATAGAGCTCAGAGCACGAACCAAGTTATGATAGAGTTGTTTGAGCATCGACGGGTTTAGCATAACTTCATTTATAGGATACCTAAAGGAATTAAACGGGCCCCTATGCCTAAAAACGAATGATCATCTTAAACATATAAAGGTAATTTCCCTTTTTTACACTACACTATTTAAATATTCTCGTGCATACATACTTATTTGATATTCTAGACATTGTCCTGTTTGCGGTCTTTATTATGTCCTTTGTCTACTTTATACACGGCCTAAATTAGCGATAGAACCTGACATTTAAGAACAACGATTAGTTGTGACCGCTTCAAATTCCTGCTGAATTAAAAAAATAGATTACACTTAATTATAACTGCTGGAAATCTAATCGATCGGAAATCGTGTACAAACTTGCAAAACACATACACATCAATTCCTTTTTAGTCTCCAAACGTCACAATAGTTTTCGATTCAGGGTGGTAAACTGCAACGGACGCGGAAAAAAAACCGTGCGGCGCAGTTGTCAATGTCCCCTCGAATAGACACACGCAAGTGCGTGATGCGGGGTTAAAATTGCGAGGGTGCAGTTAACAGTTACCAGTAACTACGCACAAAGTAAAATATCAAAACAAATGCTGCATAATGGAGCTCGAAGCTTTTGTTTTGATTGCGGGGATGAGGCTGAACGGTTAACAGTTGTACTGAAAGCTATCGATTTCCTTGCCGTCATTGCACGTTGAATATGCAAATGTCAAATAAGCGTTTAAAATACAATATAGAAAAATAATCGGCCAAGTACGAGTCGGACTCGCGCACGGAGGGTACCGTACTATATTCCCTTAAATATTTATTTTATTTTAATTTTATTGTTTATTATTGAAGTGAATATAAAACTAAATAATCTGTGAAAATTTCAAGCATCTACCTGTTACCATTATTAATATAGAGCTAAAAACGTCTAAAAATTCAGGTTTGTTGTATGGGACCCTTAAATATTTATTTAATTCTCTTTTTAGTATTTGTTGTTATAGCGGCAACAGAAATACATCATCTGTGAATGAATTTCAGCTGCCTAGCTAACATGGTTCATGAGATACAGCCCGGTGACAGACAGACAGACAGACAGACGGACATCGAAGTCTTAGTAATTGGGTCCCGTTTTTCCCTTTGGGTACGGAACCCTAAAAAGACGAGCAAATGATCAATTTACTTAGAGCTGGATTAAGTTATTAGCGATAGTTCATTTAAGTTTGTCAATAGCATTAATTGAAATGAATTACACTGGAATACAGCAGATAGCCAGGGATCATTTACTTACAAAGAAGATAAAATGAAATACTAGAGACAAGGCGCTGAATTACACTGGAATACAGCAGATAGCCAGGGATCATTTACTTACAAAGAAGATAAAATGAAATACTAGAGACAAGGCGCTACTTACTGACCGTACCTTTTGAAAATCGAGACGAGGATATTGTACAGGGGCCCTATTTTTGAACTTCGAATGTCTACGGAACGTTTACGGAACTTTGACAGATTGTATGAAAACACTCAATATTGTCTATGGAAGTTGCGAGTGCTCCATACAAGTTCCGTATACGACCAAACCGTGCGAAGTTCAAAAATCGCTCCCCAGGTAAAATGACGGTTTACTTTCGCACGGAGCCACTGCACTATTAACCCTTAATTTGGCAGAGATGTTTTTTTTTAATTACGTACAAAATATTGTTATAAATCTGTTTATTCTTCTTTGAAGATGCCTAAAAAAATTATAAAAAAATTCGAAACCCTCTAAATTCGCGAAAATCGTATGTATCATATAAAACACTTTGCCAAATACAGAGTAAAGTATTGATGTTAGACTCTGTACCTTCACAGATACACTGCCAAAGTAGAGTACTGAAAATAACAAACAAAAGTATGCTTTAATCATTAATTTTTATTATGAAAATGGTAAAAACAGTTTATATTCTTAATAAGGCACAAACGAACCTTGCACTTTACACACACTTTAGCGCCAAACCCCATCGCTTCTTCCTCTGCAGAAAATCTGACATTGCGAAATGTGTCTTCGCCCCCATACAATATGAAGTCATATACATATCCAGATATTCCTGACCTCACAAAAGCTTTGAATCCCCACTTTTTTGGCTTTTTTGCATTGTATTGACGTCTACTTCCAGCCTTTGTCCCCTTGTAAGGGAGTGTCATCTCGTCAATACTGTACTTATTCTCTTCATCTGTTGCGGCTAAGCAATTTTGGCATACTTTTTCAACCACTGGGCGCACTTTTTGTAATCTTTCTGTTCTTGTTTCATTATTATCTGCAAAATGAATAAATCGCCGAAGTAGCTGATATCTTTTCAGTGTCATTACATCTGCGATTGGCGCATATCGAAGTTTTGTACTCCAGTAATCTAAATAGCTCGGCATATCCACAACTCCCATGAGAATATGTGTGGCTACAAAATCTTCGATATCTTTCTTGGTTATATTGATACAGCGTCCAGTTTTTTGCACAGCATACATATTGGTCTGATTCACGATATCGTCGAAAATTTCATCAGAGAAGAACATAGCAAAGCACTGTCGTGGTGACATATTCTCGGTAGGTGGATCTGAAAACGAGACTTCTTCGATTGTGGCATTATGCGCAAATGCTGTCTTTTTTTTCCATTTGAAGTCTATTGTCACATGTTTAACTCGCTTTGCTATGAGGCGAGGTTGGATAGTTTCATTGTGACGCCTTTTGGATCTTGTATGAATCTGTTTTTGAAAGCATCCAGATGTGCTTGGAGTTGTCTGCAGAGTAACAGGTGATTGTACAGCTGGTGATGGCAAAAGTGGGATTGAACTTATAGATGGTATGGAGTTATAATCTGTTTCGTTTGCAGAAGGAAACACTTTTTCTAACACTAACAAAATAGCTGCATCTGGAATTGCTGGAGAGAGAGGCAAATTTCTATGTATAGCCAAAGGCGACACGGTTTGAGTTACTGGAGAAAAGGGCGTATTTTGTTTTGTAGGGATAGCTGGAGCTACAGAGGTAATTTCTTCATCTGAGGTATCATTATCCAGCAAATTCAATCTCTCGAAGGAAGAATCCAGAGTTGGCGGAGTAGAGCTGAGATAACAGTCATCTGGCGGTCGATCAAATTCTTGATCATTGTCAGATAGCTCACTATCATCTGATGGAGCATTTTCTTCGGGTACTAATGCTATTATTCGGTTTGCCCTAGCACGCTGAAGCACCTACGGACAACAACAAAACCACATGCAACCAAAAACCAAACCCAAGCATATAATAAAATAAGAAAAATAATTATAATATTGGCAAAATATAATTTAAAATAATGACGAAAACATAGACCACGTTAAAATATTCAAAAAACATGTACGGAACCCGAAATGACGTGCAACGTGACACACACTTCACCTCATTTTTAGCATCAAAACCAAGCAATCATAATAAACTGACATTTTATAAGTATTTGGCAATGTATCTCTCCAGATACGAACTCAAAATGTACTAAGTTTCCGGGCACTTGGCAACGTGTCTCAGGAGATACAATTAGGTTAGAAAGTATGCCACAGGTTAGTAAACACATTTCCAAGCTGAATTTTTAGCCATACAGTTATTTTGATTCAATATCATTGGAATGCAACAAAAATCCTTTAGGATAGCTAATAAAAATAGGTAAAAATAATTAAACTTACAGCTCTGTTGTTGACGTGGCGCGACATCTCGGCTGACTGATGTAAATAGGGATGGGCAATGATCGGAAATGCAGTCGATAATTTTTTTTTTGTGATGTGAAATATATTTCCTTAAATATATAATCGATCGATTATGTATAAATAGACTTTTAAAAGCTGTAGATTTTTTTAAAGTTATTGTATCTGAGATGTCACAAAATCAAATTAAGGGTTAAGGGAAAAATAAAAATAATTAATAAGCCCGTTAGTAAGTCAAAGCAAAGTTTACATTAGGCGACTAAATTCGCCTAATAACCGCTCTCAGCCGAAACTAAGCTTTGTGAGCCGCGAGACGACCACAAAAGTGCAACTTTCGCCGGGGGTGGTTACGCGCGTCTTTTTAGAACTGAGGACGTCTAAAGCAGCGAGCGGTGACGGAATTCAAAAGCTTGCCAGTTTGAGCTAGTTCCGACACTACGTCAGCGCGGAGACAAAGGCCACAGACACATGAGCGTTTTGCGGCAATTGGGTTTTCTTTTTCCTTTCATACTTTTGTATTGACTTTCGCTTCTTTTACTAAACTCGCTAAATGGCAACACATTTTTGAGCAAACTAACTTTTATGAGTCATTTTGAAACAATAGCAAATGCGTTTTTCGCGCGCAGTGTTTTACTTTTTACCCGACTGCCCAACTAGGGTAATGTCTTTGAGTCATATACAACAACTACGTGTGTATAATAGGTACATGTGTCATTTTCTTTATTACCTATAGAAATAGCCCAATCGGTTGGATTTATTTTGATATGCGAGGTACTACCTGATTAAATTCGTATACATACATACCACCGCAGAGTACCTAGTTACTTTTTAAGATGAAAAAGTTGCTTCTGAAAGCTGCTTTGCGTAGGTACACGCTATTGTATTTTGAAAAATAAATAAATTAAGCTTGTGTTGATAATTTATAATGATTCGATATTTAGTCTTCCTTGGAGGAAAATACCACAAGGACGATTTAGCGGAGATGCTTTACTTTCAGTACCTACCTAACAGGTACCTATTCAGCGATTACTATTGCTTGTGGTAACCCTTCAACATTATCGTCCTACTTGGTGCAGTCGGGTAACAAGCACATACTATTATACCAATATCATCGAGAGTACATGTAAAGCAGGGACTTTTTATAGCATCTAAAATTTGCATTGAATCGGATACTGCTATGGCGGACATGCATAAATAGCCTCATGCAAATAAAAAGTTTGCATTGCATTGCATCTACTAGTAATTGATGCCTGACTGGTATCTACATAATTATCATTTCATATAATACATTGTCAATTGGTTTTATACATACGTCAGCTTCTCGACAGGAAGAGGTCACCCTGAAATTCGCTTTGAATAGGAATATAAGAATTTAAAGAATTTATAATTTTGAGGCATTAGTGTTGCTGTTTCACACTCAACTCAACACCACTGTTTCAACTCAATAAAATTAATCAATATTACATTCAATTCGATTCAATGTTACAAATTACAATTCAACATAAAATTGGGACACCAAAATGATCAGATTTAAAATTGAAACGTGTGGAAAACACAGTAGTCATCATCATCTTTAGTCTGTAATCGCCCACTGCTGAAGCATAGGTCTCTCTTTTTGTACGCCACTCGTCTCGGTCCAGAGCCAATGTCCAGATAAAAAGGTAGATGTAAAGAAAATTTGAAAAAAAAAATTGAAGTATACGTGAAGAAAATACAGAGAATTGTGAAAAAATCAATCATGAAGAATTAAGTTAATTAATTAACAAAAATGAAGAATTAAGCGCTTAAGACTATGTCGACGGCTTTGGGCAGTGGCATAGATTATCTCGCTAATTGTACGTCGTTCTGCATAATTTGCTTATACCTACAGAAAACGTTTGTTCCCAAAACGCAATTCAAGTTAAACTATTTGGTACAACAGTACCAGATAAGAGAAATTACAGCCAAGTCTCGAGCAGACAACAATAGCACGAGCCCGCCAGATGAAGAATTATCCTTATCTGTGTCAGACGCCAATGCGTATGAGGAAGTGATGAAGTTAGCCGTAACTTTGTTTAGAGTTTAATCCTATTCTGTCGACACTAACTTACCGACAACTTAATATTAGACATGTGACACTTTTTCGAAAACTTGTCTTTGTCCCAGGCGAAAGATTTTCAAACATTTTCTTATTCAACGCACGGCGTATTTGATTTGGAGTTAGTGCTATCCGCAGATACACCTGTAAAGAGATAGGTACTCCGATAGCATACGCAGTGCGTTATAAAAATCATTCAAATTCATAGAGTGATCGTTGTACTACGCTTAAGTACACTTTAGAAAGTTTTTTGGAAATAATAATAAACGTTACCTATTGATTCCGATCAACATCAGGAAGCTTTTGAACAAAATGTTCTATCCTCTTAATGCGTGAACGACATTATAGTGGCAGAGATCTTATACCTATCATTTCAAGTAGAAAATAAGTAATACGAGTATCAAATTCCGCGAAATTATAAAAGTTCTATGAAAGTTTTTAACGATACGAGTTGACCGGACATTTTCGTTGAGATAAAAAATATTTCTTGCTTATAGATATTATTCAGAGATTCTCAATTTAATTTCTCTTGATGCGAGGAGTGTACTCTTTTTAATCTAATTAGAATATTACCCGAGTAGGTATGAACATCTACAACATATTTTTAGAAAGTACCGTCTTAATGAAGCCTCTTTAAGTCATAAATCATAATATGGAAAAAAGGAGACCACTTTTCCGAACATTTGCGTAAAATGCGAGTAAAGTAGGTGTATTAGCATAGATGGGACGACCGAACTTTGCGAGAAAAAAAAAACTTTAAAACAAGTATTTTATTAGTAAAGTTATATAACGCGCTTTTAGAACTCAATCGAAGTGCGGGGCACGTCGTACGTAAAACTCGACGAAAAGTATGACTATGACAAAAGCACGTGCGCGCCCGAACCTTCGAACTTCCCGAAGGACACCGCGACATTATTTAGGGGCGTATCTGAATGGTAAGGTGTGTCGTCTCAGGCCCTGGGGAATTCACTACGCTTTAAAGCTGGTAATTTGATGTGAGTCTTTCGAGATTTTTCCATCTTCCCGAGTTGTTCGGGGAGCGGGCGGATTAGGCCACGCACGGCGCGGGCTTGGGCGGCGACGCGCCAGATTAATGTCGCGAGCTTTGCGCCAAATTTAAAATGTCACGATCCATTTTTCCAGCCAACATGGCCCGTCGACGACCCGGCTGTTAAATACTGTCGATCGTTACGCTACGCATTCCTCTCAGGAGAACGAGCTTGCGGCAAGGAACGCCAGTTAACTGAGTTGTTCCATTTATTTACGCGTTTCGTTTCAGGTCCGTAGACCATCAGAAAGATTAGCCGTTTGCGTTTCGTCTGTCTATGTAAGCAATCTTCGATATGATAAGCGATAAGTTTAGAGCACAATCGATGGTCTTCGTGACAAAGTAATCTGGAGGAGGAGAAACTGTCGGAGGTCGATGATTCCTTTGTATGTACGACATACACGAGCATGTATTACCCGAATTGAAGTCAACATGGAAACAGGGCGTAGGAAAAAAGGCAAAGTCGTAAAACTGGCGCCCACCAATCGCCAAATAAGGCCGGCGCGGCACCGGCGAGCCGAGCGGAGTCGTCCTTGACTCCCGGCCAAATGACATAAGTTGGCTCATGGGCGCGGATTCTTGACTAATCGATAAACAAGACGGAATGGATGAAGACCCGAATCGGCGAACTGCCGCACCCACGCAAACCTATTAAGTTGTCCGCTAGTTTGGTCATGGTTCCATAAAGATCATAAAACAAACGCAAAAACGACAAGAACTTCGCACGAGCCGCGGTCGCTTCCACTCATATTGGATCCTTCTCGTACATTTTGTAATTTTAATCAACCCAAGATGAATTATGCCATGCCCCAAAAGAGGATTGCATGTTGTTAACTAAATTTTAACTATCCCCCATTAAGCTCTAAATTGATGAGTTTATGTCGTTCCGCCAGCGCGTAACTCATAACATCTAACGTAATGTTGACTGTCTGCTGGTAGAGCACATAAGTCTAAAACTTTTCCAATTTTCATATTCCCGCAGAAGTCAACATTCACAAAGAGCCTTAATTTTAATAATTTCACATTTATACTATACTAGCTTTTACCCGCGGCTTCGCCCGCGTTATATTTTGATTTTGGCTTATGTTTATGTCGGCTGCGAAACCTAATAACCTAACCGACAAATATCAAAATACCTTAAAGGAATGCAAGGTTGGAGTGTATATGGTCAAGGGTCAGGGGTCTTAATTACAAATGAATAAAAACTATACCTATATTTCAATGTTTTTGGCTGTTTGCAGTTATAATAAACATTACAATGGTACAGCAAAGTTTATACCTACTTGTTCCTAATAATTGCTTTTTTACAAATATTTGTGCAAAAATCGATAAATTCGTTTCTAAGGTTTTTACGTGTTAGATTAATTCCAATTTTTTGTTCTAAATAAAATCTCTGCTTTCCATAAACTGGGCATTCCAAGATTATGTGCCACTGCACATGAGTCTTCTCTTTTGTGGGTTCACAGATGCACGCTTTCCCTCAACTTAAATCGATGTAAGTATTGGGAAAACCCACCATGCCCCGTCAGCACTTGAGTTATGATTCCCACTGGTGCTATTTCTCTTACGATCTTGTATGCCGCCCTTGCATCCGGAAAATATGTTTTGGTTGCCGCCGCTGTGTGGCCATCCTGATAACGCCGGTTCCACTCGTCAAGAGAGTCCTTTCGGATTTCTCGCTTGACGAATGAAACGGGGCAGTTATCGTAAATAGGTCTGCACTTCGAGTGCAGTGCTGCTTCCTTTGCTAGCTGGTCCGCTCTCTCATTTCCCTCCATCCCCGCGTGTGCTTTAATCCAATAAAGTTTCACTATTTTATTTTGTGCGTGTAGCAACTTTATGTTAGCTTTGAATTTACTGCTAAGGGATGGAGGGAAGATACGCCAACTACCGTTTCCAGTGCAGACCTGGAGTCACAAAAGATTTTTGCTTTTTCGGTAGCATCAAGAAGTATCAATAACTCGGCCTGGTACACGGAGCACCAATCGGCCAATTTCAGCTTGCGGGTACTGATCTCAGTGGCATCATCCCAAATGGATAATGCCGCCCCAACTTTCCCTTTAACTTTGCTGCCGTCTGTAAATATGTTAATTTCTCGGTTAAGATTTTTCTCTAGTGCTGCTCCGTCTGCCAGGCATATGAACTCCAGCTCCTCCTGCTGCGCTGGGTGTGGCTTCTTTTCTGTCTCTCTATCTCCAGTTACTTGCTGGGAATAACCCTTCTCAGTTTCATAAAGCAAGGCTGCTTCCTGGACTCTGATATGACTGCCGCGGATTAGGGGCCGCGGAGGGATATATAGAACTGGTGGTGTGGGTGCCGCCACCTACCCTACCTTCCGCTAGGCCGTCAACGTGTTGGCAGACGCAGTGGGGCTGCAGGGGAAGAGAGGTGTCGGTATCGCGATGGCCGTTCTCACTGCCCTCTGCAGTTGAAGAGGCAGGCGCCGGGCTACTATGACTGACCCGCTGCACTGGAACCAGGGCGTTGGAATGCTGTCTGACGTTCAGTACTGGTTAGTCCAGAGTGGTGGATGACGATGTGTCTTGTGCTCCGAAACACTCCGTCATTATGGCGAGAGCGCAAGCTCCGTTATGGAGCCCGAGTCTGGGCTAGCTCTGTTGAGTGCCGCGAAGGAGTGCGAAAAATGTAGGAACGTCCTAAACTTGCCATGACAGGTTATTTCTGGCGCTTAGACGGCTGCTACCGCAGCCCGCTCACTTAGTTTTTATCCTATCCTACGGGAACTGTTAAAGTTTTTGCGATAAAAAGTGGCCTATTATGTCACTTTTCGTCTTTCAAACTATATTCATGCAATAAGCCAAGGCAAGTTGCTCCGTTGCTGAGAAAAATTTATTGTTAAGTCCTACGGGAACCACAATTTTTTCGCGATGGAAAGTATCCTATGTCACTTTCCGTCTTCCAAACTATACCCACCCCAAATATCAAGTCAATCCGTTGCTCCATTGCTGAGAAACAGTTATTGTCCTATCCCATGGGAATCACGAATTTTCTCGAGATAAAAAAGTATCCTATTATCACTTTGTCTTTTAAACCAAAGGTATCCATACCAAAAATCAGGTCAATCTTTTGCTCCGTTGCTGCGTCAAAGAGGAACAAACCAACAAACTTTTCGGATTGATAATATTAAAGTATGATGTATACCATAAAGGTAGAATAAAGAAACATGTTAAACCTCTAATGATAGAAGATTTAAAAATATTTTAAATGTCAGACCAAATGACGGCCTAGTATTAAACGTCATAGTAACATGTAGCATGCAGAGGTAAAATAACATTTTATCCAATTTTAATGTCAGTTGTCATTTTCAATCCATACTTTATTTCCTCTTCAAGGGGATATAATGGTGGAAAAACAATTTGTCCCCTTGCCATGCTACTTGTGATTTATAAAAGTCTGCAGACAATGTCACCTGTCATCCAATTACGTTTGGCTGTGACGTTTCGTTATTCCATATTAGCGTCATAGAGGAATTAATCACTTAGCGTCTTTGTGATAGTGGCGACAGTTTCGCTTTCGATGGTTTTTGTCCTGTCCTACAGGAACTATGCAATTTTTCGGGATAAAAAGTATCCTAAAGCTCCTTCCGCCTTTTAAACTATGTCCATGCCAAAAATCAAGTCAATCCGTTGCTCCGTTGGTGCGTGATGGAGTAACAAACCAACAAACCAACAAACTTTTCGGATTTATAATATTAGTAAGGATGGAGTGCGTGTCCGTAACAGCCATAAAATGTGCGTGCGGGTAGAAATTGATGCGTAGGGATATGGTGTAAATTTTCGGCTTATTATCGTAACCTTGAATTTTGATAGCCATAATGGGGCTTAGCTTGACACACTTTTTACGTGATCAAACTATATTCGGTTTTAGTATCCGATAATGATGTGGTAAGCGTCAGTAAGCGATATTTGGGGGAAAATAATACCGGACTTTTTGACGTGGGTAAAAATGTACAGGCACGTGAGCAAACACCAAATTAGGCGTATAATCCGCAACCTGGCTCATAACCTCTGTCGTGCGGGGATTATACGATGATGCGTTCATTTGTCACTGAAAAGGCCCGATCTCATAAAAGATAGCGACGTATGTGAACGAACTTTTCTTTCATGTCTTTACACGAGTTCTAGATGTCTATATTTAAACTTCTATGTTTCATGAAACTCAGTACATTTGATGGACATCAGAATCAGTCGGTTTGTGAAGTCGTTGACAGGATTAGCTTGCATGGCGGCTGGTAGTGTGGCGGTGTCAAGTTCATTGGTAAGAGCCCACGCGTTCGCCTTCGTGCCTTCACCACACAAGGTGACTGACATCGCCATAATCTAGCATTGGCGGCGACCTGTATGGCTGTGAGTAATTACTCATCGACGTAATTCTATGCCGTAAGGCCGACATTGCGATATCCATCAATAATGGTAAACAAACAGCGCGCAGCGTTAGAAATGTAATTGGAGCGTACCTGTTCTAATCAAATCAAGTGATCTGAAATGGAATGAAGTTCAATCAGAAATGCCGTGATCCGTCTAATGTAAATGATGCACTTTGCGTGACTTGTCAATAATAGGTACAGCTGGTACAATGAACTTTATAATTAGTGTAGGCAATGAGTAACTTGGTCTTAAGTACTCTAAGTTTTTATGAAAACTAGTGTGGTTTTTACACATTTTAGTTAAATTTCACCACAGGTATTACTCACACTTAGCTAAGTAGATAGACGTTCTACTATAGTTTCGATCGCATTTGGCGATCTTTTTCAAGATCGGAGTACACTATGCAGTGCTATGCGAGACGAGTGTGAGTAATACCTGTGTTAAAATTTAACTATAAATACTCTAAGTTTGATAAAGACTTGGGTAATTGAAATAAGCTACAGCCATTTGCAACCCGTAAGGTAAACGTACGTAATTGCGGACGAGTCCCAGAACGCGGACGTTACTCGGTTTTTTAATTTTTGTAATTTTCCACGAAAGTTTAACTTAATCTTATAAATGACAATAAATTCTTGGTTATATTTCAAAGTATTATACAAGAAAAACTGTACACGTAGTGTAATGGTGTCCAAACCATATGATCTCAAAAGTGCGGTGTCGTAAAATTTTCGTTAATCTGTTAATTCAGTAGCTGAATTTGTTGTCTACCCTGTCATAAACTTCAGATCATTTCTTAGTTGTGTAATGTGATACGGTAAGTGTGCTATTTTATTACGATACTTAGATAAATTACCTAATATTATAACCTCTAATCTAGACGTAATCTTGTTGATTATTTATAATATTTGCGTATCCGCCTAATGGTACTCACAAAACCCGTACTTGTCCCAATGCACGGACAATAATCACATTTTTCGTCCGAGAAGTGGGACACACATCAGTTCTTTAAAACCCGTTGTACCAAAGGTTGGATCTCGACCTTATCGCCTTGAAATAAGTTTCATTTTTCCTTGCATGTAAGAACGTCGTTTTCAAAACCGTGAAAAAGCAATTATTATAATTCGGTTGCGTCTCATTCAAAGGAATTAAGAATTATTTTGGACTGGTTCAAACAATAGTCGTGTCCAATTTGCTTTAGTATTGTTTAAACTGTTTTTGTGCATGACAAAAACAATTGTTTTTGATCGATTTACAACATATATTTTAAACAATATTACATTGTGTTTAAAAGATTATCTTAAGTAAGATTTATTGTTCTCGGATTTTGATATTATGTTTTTATTTTTTTACTAAACTTTTGGTGTTTCATAGAAAATAATAAACATTTAATTTGTCATAAATAGGTAGTAAAAAGTAAATAAGGACGTTCGTATGGGCCGCGTGGCTAGTCCTAGTATCAGAGTAAAAATTCTGTCTCTTGATTGAGCCATTTTTTTGTAAAAGTTGATTATTATATCGATACAATAATCAACTATAGTACTAAAAAAATGGGATTAAGATTATATGATTAAGATTATAATATAATAAAACAATTTGATTTTCTAAGTTACAACTGAATCTTCTCTCTTTGGAAAGCGTGTCTGCTATGTTGTTGCCTGAACATGATCTGTGACTCTTTTTCCATCGCACTGTTTATTTGATAGAGTTTGGAATGTTGCATGACGCGCAGCGATTAATTTTGACCTTGTTATAGGTCTTCTGAGTTCATAGATAGTAGCAGCACTGTCAACTGTGAACATGATCACTTCTTTGGCCTCACTGTTTCCAGTAGCTGTTAGAAGCTAAGTTCATATAAAAGTTTAAGTTTTTTTGCGGCTAGCAAAAGGCCCATGGCTTCCGCTTGCAAAGTTTATGTTGTTTTACTCAGGGCAAGGGAGTCTCTTAGTCCAAGCTTGTTTTTTGCACTATCCGCGTATATGTTCCAAGATAGCAATATATCGTCAGATACATCGTTCTCTATAGTCATAGACTCGAGAAAGAAAAGCATGAGCTAGTCAGCTCATGCTTTTCTCTCTCGAGTTGTTTTCTAGCTATTGTAAAGGTTCCTCTTTATAGCTATTTTGAGTTTATTTCTAAAAGTTGCTATATCGGTATGCTTCACGTTCGTGCTTCGGAATCAGAGTATTCATCAGTTACCACGCGCCACTCATTGATTGTTTTAGAGATATTACTGGTAGCAAGTATGATGTCGATAATTGATTCCCAAGACGTTACGAAAATAAACTCAGAGCCATGGTTTAGTAGATTTGAATAATGCCTGAAGATGGAGTCTAGTACGTCATTTCTCCTCTCATTTGTATTGGGACATTCCCAGACAACACAGTTGGCGTTTGAGTCACACCCTACTTTAGTTTCTTGTTTTTTTCTTGTACTGAAAGCATTAATTCTTTGACCGCCAGATGTTGCGCCACTTCTACGATATCCAGGTACGCCGTGCTCTAAAGGTAAATATACTACTGAGGTTGCCTTAGAGACTGGTATCCAATTTAACTACCGTGAAATCATCATTACACAAATGTGTCACCTAAGGTGCCTTATACGGACCTGTGGGATACAATTATAAAAAAGAACGAAGAAAAAGTATAATGCACTTAGGGTACAGTATAATAATGCCTTGCGTATATTACTGAAACTGCCAAGATTCTGCAGTGCTTCCGGAATGTTCACAGAAAGAAGACTGCCCGGTTTCGCAGCTCTGATGCGACAAAGATCAGCGAACACACGCGAGAGATTCCACCGCTCAGAGAATATAGTGCTCGCCACGATGATGCAAGTATATGGACCCATTCCTATGAGATGGAACAAGCTTCACATTGGAAGATAATAATATTTACAGACTGACATTATTTAAATCAAATTTACATTGTATTTAATTGTTTTGTAATTATTTAGTAATACTGTTGTAAATATGGAATTTTATTCTGGAATAAATTTATATTATTATTATTACCTTGGGGATCATTTAAGTCGATTATCTTGCCACGGACTAAATACGGTTCCTATACCAAAGCCATTGTGCTAACTACCTAACGTTTCAGCATTTTTTTTTTTCATAATGTGATTATTGTTTTGTTTGAAATATAATTTAGTGCATGTAAACCATTGTTTCTTTGATTTAAGACACCTTGAATGGCTTTAACTAAAATATTCTTTAATAATAGTAAGAAATAATACAATATTTAAATTCTAATGTAAAGCAAATAGAGTTCTAATTCGCATAGCGTCCGTGAATTAGGACGATTTGTAATAGATTTGGGTCGATTTTAAAGTTCATACAAATAATAATACGGTAGAAAGGCTATTTAAACTCTAATGTGAAACAAATAGAGTTCAATTTCGTATAGCGTCCAGGAATTGGGACGACATTCCGCGCATTAGGACAAATCGTCCGCGGTTTGGTACATTTGGGTATTTTTTTATATTTTGGGTATTAATTCCCATTACAGCTCAAACAAATTAGATAAAATTTAATTATTATAAAACTCAGATAAATGCCCAATATGGTCATATTCACTTTGTTGTTGTAAGTCTGTTAGTATCAGCGTAGTATTACTGCAAAGTCAGCGAAGTTCAAAAACGTCCGTACATTGGTACGTTTACCTTATTAGCACTCACACGTTGCACGAATGGGCGCAACTATTGATTAATCGATCGAGCGATCGTTCGGAGCGTATTAGGCAGCAATCGCTAAACGTTTGGTCCATTTCGCCGGTAGGCAAACAAACACTGAGCTTTCGCCGATCGCGATGGAGAGACAGTACTCAGTTCTGATTTGAACATTAACGAAGCTTGCATGCTTTTGCTGCGTTAACACAGGTGAAAGAAAATACACTGTTTTAACAGCTTACGAGAGAAAATTTGAATTGGAGCGCGAGTACAGAGTCTTAGTGAAGCCGGGAATCTGACGACGAGCATAATTTATTTCTTTATTCTTGGCATACAAACAGCTTCATTCTTAAAAAAAATAGTTTACATATACTGGTATGTATAATATACAATTAAGCCTTTCGAAGTTTACACTAAACATATCCATATAGATGTAAATATACATTTATTATGAGCGCCGTAAGGCAGGAAAGACATAAAAGCGCTGTTTTTTAGGGTTCCGTACCCAAACGGTAAAAACGGGACCCTATTACTAAGACTTCGATGTCCCTCTGTCCGTCTGTCTGTCACCGGGCTGTATCTCATGAACCGTGATAGCTAGGCAGCTGAAATTTTCACAGTTGATGTATGTCTGTTGCCGCTATAACAACAAATACTAAAAATTGCTCGCTATTGGTAACGGCAAGACGATTGGGGCTCCTATACGGTACGGAACCCTTTCGTGCTCGAGTCCGACTCGCACTTGGCCGATTTTTTTAAGCGCAGGGAAGGCCTATTCGAAATAAAATAAAAAAGGCCTTATAAACGCTGGCGTGACGATCTTGACACTTTCCGGAAAGGTTGGCGGGATTTAGCTACAGAATGCGATAAATGGAAGGAAGTGGGGGATACCTTTGCCCAGAAGTGGGACAGCATAGCTTGAGAAAAAAAAAATAGCGCCGTCAATATCAACTTCAACGATCAAACAAATGTCGGATAGGTATATCAAATAGTATATTTACGCTTTCGGATCAAACAAATGTCGGATAGGTATATCAAATAGTATATTTACACAAATATCTTTCACATCCCCATAAGTATATAAATCGCCGTCCCCAACGACTTCACCTAACACTTTGAATAACAACTCGTTTATCAAAAAGGTAGTTGAAAAACTTTCCTCTCACTAGTTTTCCGATGTAACATAACTTTGCTACTGGAAACGTGCTGTAGTGCGGCCAAGGGGTAATCCGTAGGGCGGCACTTAGCACGAGCCGCAAGCTTCGCTCTCTAATTGCGCGCCAGCTAATCTGTTTGCATTGCCAACGCATCGCATTACCGAAACGGCCACTGAAATTTGACTGAGCCTTTACGTGTGCCTCAAGAATTCAGCTAACCCTAAGTGTAGCAGAAAGATATCTTGAAAATGTTTGCGCTATGTTTTCGTCTCCTCTCTCTCTCTATCTTATACACTCTTCTGTAGTGACTGACAAATCAATATAATGTGAAAATTAGTCCCTTGTGATTAAAGTTCTTTTCTAGCAAAGTTTATTAAAAAAAATGCAATATTTCACGAAATCTGTAAATACAACAAAACGTATTCTTTTTCTGTAAAAAATAATAATGTAGGCAGCGGGAGTAAGGCACCGATTTATATCCTTTGAGTATGAAATCCTAAAGTAAGATTGGAGTGAATTATGTTAAGTAAGATAATATCCTGAGCTTTTTTATGAAGTGCAGGAAAGGACTCGGTTCAATGTCACCATTAGAGATTTGATGCAGTGTATAACGTCACCAAGAGCAGTTGCGCCCGCGCATCTGCAACGCGGCCGTGGTTCGGCCATTGCACCCCTGACGTCAGCTCGCGAAAATAATAAAAATCACTCAATTGTGACCAAAGACTGTAAAACATGTTAGCGTTTTATTACTTAGAATAAAAACGTTCCATTAGAAGAAGTGGTGTGATGACTTGCGTTAGCGACAATTGGAAAATATCCTAGGTATATGAAAAAAAAAACTAGTGTCTTCTAAACTATAGTACCGAGTCTTACGAATGCTCGAATGGTCTGAAATATATAAAACAGAAAACAAGAAAACAAACTGAATCACACAGTTAAATATTACACAGTTAAATAGTACACTGCTAATGTAATTATAGCGTAGGTATACAGAAATGGTTTGATTTTATTTCGGAAAACTCATATTTAAACAAAAGACTCCGCCAAATAAGACGTATAAGTAAGGGTAACTTAAATACAATTCCTACGCACTCGACTTGAGATTTTACAAGTGTTCACATTTTCGAAGATTTCCTACGAGACTCGAAGGGTTGCCCTGAAAAGCTTCTAAAATTTATACATTTAGGATTATACGATAGCATTTCGTCGGCTTTGATACGAACTAGGTACCGACGTTGCTGTAAAGATAAAGCCTTACGTAGAAAATTACCCGTAGCCGGCAGTCAATAAAAAAGATAAAAAATATGCGACTAGAAATAGAAGTCAAGCGTTGTCATTACAATTAATTTTGCAAAAATAGCACGACCAACTTCAAGCGTGTACAGAATTCGCGAATATTTCGCACGGATCGATGTAGCATTTTTCACATCATTGTTAATTTATCAAAAACGGCTCAGCCGATTTCGATAAAATTTAAATGGGACCAGTTTCGAAGAATACTCTTTCCAATAAAAAAATATTAAATTAAAAATTATTAAAATCGGACTATTACGTAAAAAGTTATGCGTGGTTTTACAATAAAAAAATACGCGTCGAATTGTGTACCTCCTCCGTTTCGTCGGTCAAAAACTTAGAAAATATCAAATAGGTATTCCACAGAACTTTGGCTCACAAAATGGAATAATCGGCCAAGTACGAGTCGGACTCGCGCACGGAGGGTTCCGTACTGTATGGGAGCCCCCCTTAAATATTTATTATATTCTCTTTTTAGTATTTGTTGTTTAGCGGCAACGGAAATACATCATCTGTGAAAATTTCAGCTGTCTAGCTATCATGGTTCATGAAATACAGCCCGGTGACAGACAGACAGACGGACATCGAAGTTTTAGTAATAGGGTCCCGTTTTTACCCTTCGGGTACGGAACCCTAAAAACGACATGATTAAGACCACAAGAACGCACAGACTGGCTGTAAACGGCTTACAACCGATTTTATTTGAAATCTATAGGATGGAGACTTATCTATCAGTGGACGTCCTATGGCTGAGATGTTACTGACTTAGCTAAACTTGGATTACAGTACATAATAATATATGACTGGTACAAAAAATATAATGATGTCAGAGTCGTGATTCACATTTATTCAAGTTACAAGAGTTAGCAAACATCGCGATTGCAAAATACTGAATTACCTATCATAAGAGCACTAATTTGATATGGGTTTGTGTCATACGCGTTACTTTATCTATTCCGAAGAAAAACGAAATGCATCATGAAACATACGACATAATGTAAAGTAAGGATATGAACGAAATATATTAATTTTACAACATAAATAACAAGAACAAAAACGGACGAACAAGTTCTAGTAAAACGTAGCGTTTACCAAGACACGCTTCTTGTGATATTTTGTGTACATTTTAAAGTAAAGAGCTAACAGTTCGTTAGATTAGCGTAAATATTTCCCCAAGACCTTAACCCTCGTGCTTATTTATTTTAACGATTTCAAAAGAGACTTTTAACTATGGGTTCTTATTTTTTATACAGATTTTTTTAGCGCCACTGTTCTTTCTTCAAGTATATTAGCATTTTGTTTTCCAGATCGATCGCGTTTTATCGACCTACAGACACATACAAGGTACGAGGATATAATTGATACAGTCATATGTCCGACGACATTTTTGATCTCGATAGTTGAAAAGACTAATCAAACATTTTTTTTCGAAATTATGTTGTACTTAGTATATTGGCTGATGCTCCTTTCAATATTTATGTAGCTCAATTACAGTAAAAAAAAAATTGATACGCCTTTTTATCCATCAGGGCAAACATTTAAGCCAGCGAACATCGCGGGTCGCACTGATTTACAGAGCGCAGCTGAAATGCGTTCAATCTGTGGTGATCATGTTGCTGTGTCAATTTTGTCTGTGCCTTATATTTAAACCAACCTTCACGCATGTGTAAGATCAAGTATTATGATGTTATGACAAATTGTTCTAAAGTTAGCCATGCATCAGAATATGTATTAAAATTGCGGATGTATTTAAGTACCCCATACGAGTTTGGATGTAGATGAGTGTACGATTGTAATGCCAACGGATCCGCAATATTTTAACTTCGCCATTGTGTGCAGCCATGCACAGCGTCCCAGAATGTTTCTGTAAATATTTATTGATAGATTTATTTCTCTGGTCGCTAAGCCCTCAGCACAGGACGAAATTACTCGATGAGTAATCGGGTGAGTCTGCTAGTCGTCGCGCTCAATGATTTCGTTTTATGGCAGCTATTTTTTGTTCCTGCCCAAGTGACTGATTCTCTATTTAAGTTCCTTTGTAATTTGTTGTCCCGCAACGAAGCGCATCGCTTTATAAGGAGCTCGGAGATCACGATTTCTGATGCAATGACTAATAACTTAGTGATCAAAAGTTTCAACATTAGTTATCAAGCGCAGTAAGTGCGTTGGTTCATAAAAGTGTCGCTGAGACGCCTACTTGGGACCGGAACAATCGAATCTGTCTAATAGAGCAGAGTGATTGCAGTGGAAATTGTTCGACTGGACCAATATTGCATTACGCCTGTAGCCCCGATCGGCCTTGGCTCTGTAATAGCCTACAGCATGAGTCAGCACAATTGCAACACTGCTGTTTTGACCGCAGTAAGCGGACAGTGGGCTTTTCTTAGAAGCGAACGTGTCTCTTTACAAAATACGTGATCGCTATTTATAGACAGCCAATATAACTTACAAAAAATACACAATGAACATTTAAATACAGAGAGAGAGTACCATCTGAAACTCAACGAGTTAAGTGAATGGTTTCACGAAGGAATGACTTCTGCATTAGATAAATTAGGGGCAGCTATAACAATGGCGCTCGCTAACTAGAAAGTGAAGCGAGCTGGTGCCGAGAATGGTCTTTCCGATCGTATCGATCTCTGGTTCGTTACCCCTTCATTATTCTCTCAATCACAATAAGGCGATTTCACTACATTAACGCAAGACTCGCTACGTAAACCCGAAAAGCTAATCAACGAGATTATACTTTGGCTCCAGGAAAAATCTTTAAGATCTCAAAGGTTATTCAAACAAAAAGTTGATCCTTTCCTCTTTCGATTCGGGAACAGGAACGAGGTCAACGATCACGTTCCGGACACTGTCTTTTAATTCGGCAACTTTTATGGGTTCTGCCGCAACATGCAATAAATTAGCCCTTTACGGAAAAATGGACATCTGCTCCTTGGAGAAAAAATCCCTCCTTGGAAGTAAAAGGACAGAATTTACGATGGGCGTAGGAGTGGGTAGACGGAGGTCGGCCACGAGTAGCATGCAAATTGCTCCATTGGAGCGGATGGCGTGCTGGTAGGCAGCAGGCGAGATTAAAATCGAAACACCTCGCGACCCCTGGCCGGCCGGTTTCCCCCGCTATATCTACTTGTGCCGTGGCCGACACTATTTTTGTTCGCAACTTACAACAAAGAAAGTTAGTTTTGTTGTCTGAAATCGATTTTGTGTACAACCGATGTTTTTTGCTTTAAAGTAAAGTATATTATTTGATCTTGAAAAATCTACGTACTTAACAAACACCGTAATTTACCTAGTTCAAAGTGATCTATTTAGAATAAATGAAGCTATTCATACGCGCTCCTTACAGTATTGCTTTCATGGTGCACGATGCATTTAATGAAGATATTATTATGATAGTACGGAATGCACAATATTATACAGACGGGCATGTAAATGCAGAGTTCAAAATTGATACGCAAATTAAACGTGGCTTAGTGAATCCGAAACGTCCCAGCGTCATAGTGAGTGAATTTGTTTGATTCAACGCGACGAGCTCTGTCCAAATATAGAATTATTCAGTGCACCCCACATTAAAGTCTGCCAGTGATACAGAAAACAGTATGGATGCTGTAACACCAGTGCAGTGCTTGGAAAGCAGATGTCACACTAAGTGGAATTTTGCCTGGTATAGCCCTCGCAATGGTTAGGTTATAAATTTTAAATTAAAGTTTGAATAAGCTTGCGAATAATTAATTATTCAACAAATATATACTTCTAAACAAAGGAATGGGTTTAGTTAGCGGCGAACAATCACAGTAACATCAACCTGTACTTTTTACTAGGTGGTGGGCGTTGTTTATGGAGCTTTATAGCGGAACAATGCACGTTTTGTGAGCTCTGGTTGGAACTTCCAACTTGGAAGTCTACGAACACGCAAAAATTAAGACAAGGAATATGAACCAAGCTTAAACGCCATCAAACATCTGAAACAAACAAAGACTTACGCACGAATATCCAGTCAATCGCCAACTTGACTGCACATGACATTCATTACTATCAAGCTTACAGATTAAGGCCCTTGTTACTACAGTATTTTTTAATTTCGCCAAAGACCAGCTACTGCTTGCCTAAACGCTGTGTAACGAATAGTTATACCGTGGTTAGAATTTAGCAACCTATTTAGAGCGAATTCTGCTTCAGTTGAATACAAAACTATGTAGTATAGAGAAGCGCGCCTACATGATATGTGAATAGGTCTCACTAATCCGCTTAGGTTTCCACATCGAGCTTGCAAGTGACCTTTCACATCAATTTGTACTTTATCGGAGTGCCCATTCACTATTCATTTGCTATTCAACGATAATGCATCTAAAATTTTTACTTGACTGGAAGCATATATCGTAAAAAGTTTTACCTTTAGTTAGAGGACACTTAGAACTGAACTCTGTGGTGAAGAGAAACTTGAGTATTCTCATGCAATAAAACATCGCTTAAAGGCGTTTCATAACTTTCGTTGAAGTTAACAACGATTAGTACCTAGGTACTACTATACTAGCCAATCAAAGGACTAACACTGGGTCACCAGAACAGAAGATCATCAGTTTGAAAAGGGAAAGACCGCACAAAGAGGCTTCACAGGCTGAAAAAATAATGCAGTCAAAGTCAATCATTTCTGCAAACGTGATTAATAAAAAAATGGTAGCCAATGAACATGGGCAGAAATAATTTAGTTGCTTTTAATTCAAGTACAATCAATTATGCTACAGAAATCTTATAAGTGCCTGAGCTCTATTGGAATGTGTATAATGCGAAAATGAGCAAACGTGTTTGATTCGCGTTTTTTTTTGCAAAAAGAACTACGCTGAAATTTCAGTAATTAAGTTGTTTTAGTTTAAATAAGTACTTAATTGGGAGTCGGTCAAAATTACCTGATATTATATGTGACTGCATTTTAATTATTTGAACCTTGACCGATGAATACGATAAAAGTGGCCCCAAGATAACAAGGCTGCTTTTACAATGTACTTTTGGTACGACAGAAATATGATAGCCGACTTATATCGCTCCACTATACACTCGCATTATGATGAACAAACAAAGGAGTTATTGCAAATATGCATAGAAATTGGGCCACTAAAGGGTACAGTATTTCATAATTTGCTTTGTTTCTTTCGGAAAATGATTTTCCCGTTATTTTTTACAATAACAGTGTCCATTAAAAGTAATTTCGTGTATTCGGGTATTAAGGTTACATGTGAACAAAATGACAGTAATTCAATGCCTGAACAAAAATCAAATTGGAAAGTGTGAAATTACTCATAAATTAAGCATTAGATGCGGTTGTTTTACTCTGCGCATTTATTTATCATAGTTTAACGGATTTTTTGAGCTACTGTACCTAATCTTAGCTCATTTTGCATTATCTCCTTTACGACTTAAAGCATAAAGGAATTGCATAGAGTAATAAAAGCAGGCGGATTCAGTTGTCGTCTCGCCTACGCGGCAGACTTCAGGCGCCACACGTACAGATAGAGCTTAAATATATATATATATAAGATAAAATTCCTCACATTTGAGGTAGCCAGGATAACCTACCTACCGTTGATCTCCGAATGTTAATTACTCGTAGTAGAAACCACAGGAAGCAATTGCATCCAACGCTAAATAGCCAAAGATACGGTCAATAAATACAGTATCCATATTCGTATTTTTCAAATACAAAGTTTTTACCTTGAGCATCGATGCGTCACAGATTAAGTATCAGTCAGTTAATAGACCATGTCGAAGAACAACTTCGCCTTGGAACCAGATATGCTCAAAGGTATCAAGTTTCAAAACACAGGTTCTTCAGTTTTGCGACAAATCAAAACAAATGGCTTCGTAAATGAAGTAACCAAGTCTGAGTTTAGTCTGAAATTAGGTAAAAGTGGATTTTTATAGATATTTCTTATGCCGTCTGAGGGAGTACCATTAAAGTTTTGACAGTACCTCACGGCCAAACAGTAGTGCGCCAACTAGACTGAGTTCCGTGTTTAAGCGTGTGTCCCCAGCCAAATGGGCAAAAATATATGGACGTTGGTCTAAACGCCCGCAGGGTCGACACTATTGCCAATTTGTGGGTATTGTTTATATGTGGGTAGGTTTTCGCATAATAAATTTCGTTGAATTCAAATCCACAGTTTTGGAGATATTTTGAATCGAATCTATCGCCTTCTTTTTCGCACCTAGACCTTTTTAGGGTTCCGTAACCAAAGGGTAAAAACGGGACCCCATTACTAAGACTCCGCTGCGCCTGGTCCGTCTGTCTGTCTGTCACCAGGCTGTATCTCATGAACCGTGATAGCTGGAAAGCTGAAATTTTCACAGATGAAGTATGGCCGCTATAACAACAAATACTAAAAACAGATTAAAATAAATATTCAAGGGGGCTCCCATACAACAAACCTGAATTTTTAGCCTTTTATCGCTCGATATTGATAACGGTAACAGGTAGACGCTTGAAATATTCACAGAATATATAATTGTATACTCACATAATAATAAAATTTAATAAATATTTATCGGGGGGGTCATATACAAATAACGTGATTTTAATAGACAATATTAATAACGGCATCAGGTATATGCTTGAAATATTTACAGAATATTTAGTGGTAAATTCACTTCATTAATAAAAGATTTCAATATTAAGGGGGCTTCCATACAGTACGGAACCCTTCATGCGCGAGTTCAACTCGCACTTGATCGATTATTTCTTTTACAGGTATAATAAACACTTGTTTATCTAAAAACAAAAACATAAGTGTCAGCTTTCAAGATCGCATATACAGTGGAAATTTCATCCATTCATATTTTACTATTCTTAAAAGTAAAATTATATCGGTTGAATTTTATCGTTGTCGCACATTTTTATACATAAAATAATCTACCAAATGCGCCATGTGCCATCTCTGCGGGCTGACTTACATTTTTTTGGACCAGTTTGCCCATTATCCTTATGCTTACCATATATAAGTAAGACACCTAAACTAAGCTAGGTTTTTAAATAATACCTGAGTCTTAAACGTGAGTCTTATTCGTACTCGGCGATTTTTAAGGGTTCCCTAGTCAACTACAATGCCTTCGGAGTGCCTATTACGAGCTGTGAACCCATGTTTGTCATGATTGTTATATGTACTTCTGTACTTAGCAGTAGATCAGCTCGTAAATCGTAATAGAACTTTCTATCGTATATTAACTTTCAGTGATTTACCTACTGGCTGCAACGTACCTGCATATAGCTGTGTTAGACTGAATCAGAAAGTGGAGCACAGGCTGAGTACTTTCTCCCGCCAGAAAGCCGCCAGCGCATGGCCCGCGCAAATCATATTGTATTTAACTGTAAAAAGCAACAATGCCCAACCACCTGACCGCTTTTCATCCTTTAAAAATCCTTATACATACAAATATTATAAATCCGAAAGTGTGTTTTTAGTTTTGTTTGCTACTCATCCACCCTGCAACGGAGCGACTCATCGAGTTCAATTTTTGGATGGTTAAAAGGTACGATAGTATCATAGGCTACGTTTTCGACTTAAAAAGGACAACTCATTGTCACGTTCCGCCTGAGCCTAGCGTGCAAGCGAGAGCACAGAACAAGCGATAGAGAGGCACGATCGGCCTAAGCGTTCGGCTTGTGACTTACATGACGTTATCACTTAAAATGATCGTCCGTAAGCCGACTTTACAGACAATCAATTTTCCTAAAATCACACAGGTACAATAATCGCAGCATATAAGTGTAGCGCTGAGCGAACTGAGGTAGTGTGGAGGGGATGACTACGCATGGGTTTCGTATGGCGGTTACCATGCGAAGCCATCCCCTCCACACTACCCTCAGCGCTAGACTTACGAGCCGCTACCTGTAAACATTAGTAAAATAATAACACATTATGACAATAAATAATTTAAAATCAACTTCAACACATTGGCTTTTATGAAATTGGTAGACGGACAAACATAATCCGTGTGTGTAATAAATGTGCAAATTCTTTACGGTCGCATACATATTGGCATTTAATGTAATGAAAAGTACATCGTATCTATAGGTTTTTTTCTGCTTAAGTTAAGTTGAGTATGACACCTTGATTGAAATTGATATGGTTCACAATAAATTGGTGAAAATCAGCATCAAATTTAGAAATTAGTCATATTGAGAACGTTCATTTTAAAATTCAGACAGAGAATAAGTGAAAAGTTGACATCTTTATCGGTGTAAATACTGTAAAACTCGGGCATTTTAATTAAAAACAAAAACGACATGTATTTAGTATTGTGAGTTTATTGGCACGTAATTAGAAGATTGAAAGCGGGTGACGTCAACATGGTTACGAAATTCGGTCATTTGTATGTTATACTCATACACTGATACTCAGTAGATAGTTGTAGATGCAAATAACTAAAAGAAATAAAAAAAAAAAAAAAAAAAATTGTAGGCCCCGGTTGTTTTAACCGTTTAGCCATGTCAGAGGCCTTCAGGCGGCCTAAAAACTCTGACACCAGGGCTAGCCACCCGGCCTATACGAACTTACTTACTAAAAGAAAATGTGATTGTAATAAATTGTTTTAGCAGTAAAATTTTTAAATAATGTATTTTTTATAGCCAAAAATTATTAGACACAATAGTCACTAGTGCATGCTCAGAATTGAAACATTAAATTATTTATTTTACAAAACGACGTAATTTCAGAAGGCGTAGTTTAATTACACTGTTATTGTTCAGGCGGGTTAAAAACTCTGACACAAGGGCTAGCCACCCGGCATAATTATGAAAATATATCTACGATAAGGCCGTCCTTGTACAACAAATGTAATAGCTTCTCTAATGTATTTATATCATTTGGTGTACAATAAAGATATTGTCATATACTAACTTACTTTTAGTATTACTATAGTTCGTTTCAGCCATAGGACGTTTACTGCTGGACATAGGCCTCCCCTATCGTACTTGGCCGATTATTATGTACCTTATGTGAGGTAACAGTTCCTACGACTGCCTTTAATAAACACGTTGGAGAAGCTGCAACAAAATAGGTACTAATTTTACTAACAGCACCTCGTCTTACCCTGGCCCCGTTGCCCGACAACATAATATAATGCAAGATTTATTCGTTAATGCCTGATGAAAACATTGCAAATCTGAGCTGGTCGAATTTGAGCTCAAGGCGTAGACAGCGGCGGGCGACGGGGGCGGTGCGCCGGTCCCGCAGACCGGTTTGCGAAAGAGCCCTTCTGTCGAAGTCGGTCGCAGGGACGGCCGGCTAGGCCCGGTGCATTAGCCGCAGCCGGGTCATCTTGTGCATATTGCATTCAAATCGCCCGAGACTGGGACTAAGCACCTATGTATAGCTGGGTACGCTCGCACTGTGTGGGTAGATAAAACTGGCATATGCAGGGTTACCAGTTCAACTTGGACTAAGCCTGGCTAGGGTGGCCGGAATAAGTGATTTTTCAGGAAAATACTCTTTTAGGTTTAATCTAAATTTTTTATCGCCTGTTTTCTCCTATCTTAAGTGTCTCTACTTCTCTGTTTCAAGGTAGCCTATTGTGAATCGCGCTGATGCATTTGATGCACGTGGTCATGAGCAACTTTGATAATTATTTTTTGCAAAAAATGGTATGACCGACTTCAACGGTGTACAGAATTCGCAAATATTTCGCACGGATTGATGTAGCATTTTTCAAATTTTTGTTGATTTATCAAAAATGGCTAAGCCGATTTCGATAAAATTTAAATGGGACCAATTTCGAAGTATACTCTTTCCAATAAAAGTAAGAATTATTGAAATGGGACCACTATGTAAAAGTTATGCGTGGTTATACATAAAAAAATATATAGTACCTCCTCCGTTTCGTCGTTAAAAAATATATTATGGCGTAGCTAGGCAGCGGTGACGTACATTGATTTACGTTTATTATATAGCTGTGCGCGTTAAGCACATTAGACGCTACCCACGAAAGCCTACCTTTAACATTAAAATGTCTGCTAAAAGCAGCAAATTGGTAGCCCTAGGTACATGTAGATTGGATTACACAAGATGAAAGGAATGGAGCTGTCATGTCTAACAACATTTGGTAAACAAAGACTTCCATGCGGAGCTAACTTAATTGCGAATGACCTTTTTTGTTAGGCATTGTTACTCAGTTCAATTCTGTTAAATTAATCGTGATTAACATGGATACAACTAATTCAACTCGGTAGAGAAGGCTTTAGAACACAAGACTGATAATAATTTTAACTCTACAAAATACTTCTTGTAGTTTAAACAGAATTTACTAGTTATTAAGAAATGTAATAACTAAACCTAATAGCGTATAAGCTCTGCAAAAACTAACCTCAAAGCACGTGGAACCAGTTTTATGCATACGCCGGTGTCTCTTGGAAAAACAGCCAGAGTCTCACTGCTCTATTTGTTATTATGATGGTGTTTTATGTTGCAGGAAATGAGCTCATACTGTCTGTGGGACGCTTTTCCACTTTAATCCGGTACCCAAGCAGAAAAATGAAAACATCAGGCGTAATTTTTCTATAATATGCCAAGGGTTGTTTTATTTTTGAAATGAATGGATGATGAATTTTTTCAAAGAGAGGAAAAAGCTGTTTCATTAACGTCATTATTTATGGGCATTGTCTTCCGAGTCGCTGTGGAATCAGGGTGTCATATTTTTCCTTTTTATCAAATTGTCTATCATTTTGGCAGTCTTTTCTGTTTGTCCCGACATCGCAATCTGTTTTGGAGTTCCGTGAACCCTGTTGTATTTAGCGAGATTGGTTTCAGTAGTTTAGGTTTTCAGGAATCAGTAGAGAGATTTATATTGTAACAACAATTATACCATTACTATACGTTTACGTTTGATAGCTCAATCTGAGCTCTTAACAAATTAAATGCGTTCATAGAGCCTGAACGTTTTATTTAGCTTAGGTGTTGCCTTGACAAGAGGCGAACAGACCGAGCACGTCTGTATCGCCTAGGCACTTTCGAAGGCGTCATTGGCCAGCAGTGTTATAATATCACTAAATCACCTTGCGTGGGCCAAGGCTGCAAGCAAAGCGAATGTAAAATGGCGATTGTTATTTGCATAATTTTATCGATAAACTTTAGAGCGGGAAACCTCCAAAACGAATAGAATAATTGTTATTAATAAAAAATGGCAGGACGTAGTTTGTCTTTCAATTGATAATATGACAGTTGACCTTAGCTTAACTGCTGCTTAAAAGGCTCGATGTTATCGCAGTGATATATGGTCATATGGGTAATGTATCTTTTTAAGAGACATTAAAATAAAAACATAACAGCGGCAGTCACGTAGGAACAGAAAGTCATTAATCCCGAGTATGAATGCAGATCTCTGTCGCTCTACGTGGAAGTTTGCAGAAAATCACATCACTTGTGTACATAGAGAGTTAGGGAGCTCTACAATCTAGATAAGCCAAACATCACATACCAGGAATAGACAGTAACACAATATGCAGTGCGACCACAAACCCTAACTTGCGCACGTCTGAACCCTAGAACAGAATTTAAACTTTATTTTTAATTGAACTTTAGGGATTTTATTCCTTTACACTTTACATAATCGATTAAAAATCTTGTGTTATCATATTTAAAAACTCGAATTCCAGAGATTCAAACGAGGCAGAATCCGTAGTTGTGATTCTGCTTTTATACTATCCGACATAGATTCGAGAGAGCAAACGCGCACGTTGCTTGTATAAAGTGACATAGACAGGCATGAACTTATGCACAAAGCAACCCGCAATCGGAACTAAAGTGATCCTGATACACATGCAAACGAACTGCTAGATGGGTAGGTACATAAAACTTTATCGAGGCATTCCGAGAGTTGAATGTATCCCGTTGAAAGCGAAAAAAAACAGATATATCATTGGACCGTATGAATTTGTTGTGAAGTTTCCAACAGAAAATTTTAAATATAATTTACAATATCAAAGGCTTTTTAATACTAAGACTAATTATTCAATCGTGGTATAAAATAATTGAGTACTCGCCCTGTGCAACCCCTTTTACAGAAAGATAGGATATTGACGATTTTGCTTTGCGATACTGCGATAAAATTAACCCTTCGACGGATATGACTCATTACGCGACTACCAGGAAATGTCATTAAATTTTCACGATGGCGCTTTACGTTACCCGCGCCGCCGGTCTCGACTTCATGCATATTTATCAAAATAATGTAGCCGATTGAAAAGCTGCATATAAACACGCACAGAATCGCAGAGGTGGCCGCGAATATTCGCCGAATTGCAGTTCAGTGTTGTGGTTAGGAGGGTTGTGTTTTGCGCGCGGTACGGCTTGCAGTCGGAGGGCGGTTGTTGTCCGGTGGTCATTAGCGAAAGCAACCCCTGCGAGGGGTGGCGAGGATTCCGCGAAATACGCGCCCGCCGCCGCCACCAGCGCCGGCTAGCCGCCCGTGACTCAGGCCGCCCTGGCGACGAAAATACTGATCGCATATACGATAACTACTTCCGATATGGAGCGATTGCAATATTACTAACTCAATATCGTACAAATTGCCGCATAATTACACTACAATGCCCGCTACTAGCAATTCTTGCTAGCGTACGACTACACAAATGGAATAACTACCAAAGGGTATTTGTAACTCTATATTTTCTTTTTCAAGTCGTTGGCAGTTATTTTTAGGACGAAATGGATCAAGTTGCATTTATGTTACTGATTTTCTGCCGAGAATCGCTTAGCATTAATTTGTGACCACTGAGACAACCCTTGTCATTATAAATGTCTGTCTGAGGCCTCTGACGAGTGTTATTAATCAATTCCACTGAAAACGTTTCGTGACGTTTTTGGTTTACGCAACGGTTTTAGTGAAAGTGAATAAATAGCACATAATTTTCTCTAGGCTAGAATAGGAGCAAAGTGGGCAGTGGCGGGAAACCTCTGGAGAGCCGGTAGTGAGCAGCGAACACGCCAGGTGGCAAGCACGTAGTCCGCGAATTTTCATAATTGGCAAAATAAAAAAAAACGCCGCATACCATACAACATTTTTGTCATTGTGTCAGAGCTCCCAAGGGTCTGAATAAAACAGAGGCTCGCTACGGGGCGAGTTCGCGCTAATTTCACCCGACAACGAATCGCCGGTCGAGTGATGACAAAGTTGTGTACTTTCTATATTTGTAACTGGATAAATGTGGGAACTGGCTGATGAATTTATTTTCAGTGGCAATTAAGCTCGACTCACGTCACGGACTTGCATAGGCATATCTGCTAAAGCCGAGTCGAGCGAATGGATGGCTGTCTATTATGGCACATGTGCCGGGCATATGTCGATTCCAGGATGACTATGGGACCATTGAGCCGTCCCAAGTACGTCAGTTAAGCCCATTTCAATTAAGTACATGATCGCACGAATGTCAAAACAGGCATAAAATAAGAGGAAAGCAAATAAGTCAACATCGCGCGAAGATGAGTGAATTTAATACTGAAATCCCTGGAAATGTCTGAGGGGTGAAGCATTGTTTTGTGCTCGGAGCATCGAGCTCGTTTGACATCAATAGCGATCGGTATTTTAGGTTGTATTTCCATTTCCATTTACCTGGCATCGGCTTTAGGAATTGATCAATTTGACGCTCGATTTCCTTCGTGCTCTTCCTTTCTTACAAGGTTGACTAATTTGAACATTACCTTGAACAGATTCGCATTTTTAAGACACTACCAGGGTAAATGAGTTTTATTCCAAACTTCCGAACTTTACCAATGAAATATCTTTGTTGTTGACAATAGAACAGAACAAATAGGCGCTCCAGGATCGGCCAGCAAACTTTTCTCATCCAATTTGTCGCACCTCATACTTTTATTATACCTTTCAGCCTTATTGCCCTGCAATAGAGAGCGACAAGTAGGAAAATTGCTTGATCCGTAGCATTGTAAAAGTCTACCCGCTCTCGTAAAACTCCCACATATTTCACGACAAATAAACTTCTCATCCCATGAAATTTTCTTCTCGGGAAGCAGTTCAGTGCAGGTAATATTTCAAAACATGTGTCATTCATAACTTTCGCCTTCGCAATGTCTGTCGATGGAACTCGAGCGAAAAGGTCTCAATAATAAATTTTTCGTGAGCCCGCTCCGTTATCCCCGCGAGCGAAGCCCAGGTACGTTTTACGGCCGCACAAGGGAAAATAAACGAAAAATAAAATAAAAGTCAAAATGCTCGACATAAAACTATTTGCCCGAGAATACGCTGAGCAGAAAAACTTTTCAAACATGCCTACAATATTGGAGAATCAAAATGGTCCGATTTTCATTCATGTCATTTCGGATTAATGCTACTACTAATACTATAATAAATAATTGTTTCATTCAAAATTGATCGGACAATGTACGATCTACATGGTTAATTACGGGTTATTTTTCAGCTTTAGCCAATAAAAGCTCAGCTTAAGCAATTACTTACCACTATGTAACGCAGCAGTCAGGCTTTTGTACCTGAAAACAAGAAAATCCATTTCAGCCAGTTACGGGACATTGCACTTAGAGCTCAGTGAGTATATCGTCAATGCAGGGCAAGGTTTTATGGTACAGAAGGAAGTTACTGCCACGACAATGAGGAGTAAGTACCATTAAACGGTAAACAAGTTCTGTTAACAGCTCACTCGACGTCGGTCGGGTGAATCACGTTCAAATCACTACCTACTATGTTATTACTTATTGTCTGAAGGATTTTAACATAATATAATTTGTAAGACGGCGTATTGAAATATTAGTCGCAAGAATCGCAATATTTCTGTAATCAGAAAACATTCTTCGATCTGTGATGTTTATTTATTCTAAAAATCAAGATTGCATCCTCAATTTCGTGTATTTTTTTACTTTTGGTTAATTAGGTTAGCTTTTTAACAACAGAGAAAATAATATCAGTTGCAAGTTGCAGTTTTAGAAAAAGGTTTTAATTAACAGGGCAAACGAAAACGATTTCATTAGAAAAAAAATAATTAACGAGAATTATTTTAAACTCATAATGTCAAAGCTTCTGTTAACATATATTTTTCTAAAATACGTTTCTAATAGACAGATGGAATTTATATAATTATTTTTCGCAAAAAATGGCAAAACCGCCTTCCATCGTGTACAAAATTCAAATATTTCGCTCGAATTGTTTACATTATTGTTGATTTATCAAAAATGGCTCAGCCGATTTCTGTAAAATTTAAATAAGACCACCTTGGGAGTATACCCTTTAGAACTAAATAATCCAAGTACAAGTCGGACGTTAGTTAGTATTTATTATTGAAGTGAATATCAAACTAAATATTCTGTGAAAATTTCAAGCATCTATCTGTTACCATTATTAATATAGAGCGAAAAACATCCAAAAATTCAGGTTTGTTGTATGGGAGCCCCCCCTTAAATATTTATTTTATTTTCTTTTTAGTTTTTTTTTTTGTTGTTATAGCGGCAAAAGAAATACATCATCTGTGAAAATTTCAGCTGCCTAGCTATCATGGTTCATGAGATACAGCCCGGTCGTTATGAGTTAATATTTTCTTTGGTTAAGCGTGGTACCTACTGGTACCTGCGCAAGAGTACTCGAGTTTACTCGAAATTCTTCTCTACGAGGTTACCTAAAAATCTGTGTCGATTTCTATTACTCTCACACAGTAAACAAGAGTTAGTTTTGTGCAAGATTAAACCGAATCCATCTCTCAGCTCGTCAGCCGTTAAATTAAAGTGGTAAAATGTATTTGCCAAGTCGTCAATCGGCAGCACCTTGCAACTGTTTGGTATCAGTTAACGCGAGTTTCACTGCATTTCGGTATCTGGGCCGTGTAGGTGGTATGAAAGCACCCGTGAGCTTATCGAGATCTGTAGCTATGGGTGGCTTTTATAGCAAATTAGAAAGTGAACTGGGATTTGTGATAGCGAGACATTAATATATAACCTTTCCTACTTTTCATTAGCCTATAGGACATAGATTATGTTTTACTTTTCTACTTTTCAGTAGCCCATCTAAACATTTTCTTAGCTTAATTTCTCATTAGTGCAAGGCAAGTCTCAAATTGTTTTTTTAATCTTTATTTTTTTAAAGAGGGTTTGATCAGACATGATCACGCCACCCTCATTGGCCTTTCTTAAAGAACACAACTATTATAATAATATTATCTACTTATTCTATTTATACCTAATTTTGCTATTCTTAACAGCATTCTGGCCTCCTCCGATAAGGGATAGGCCAGAATACTGTTACACCAACCAACATTCATGGAATTAACATTTGTCAGAATAAAAAAATCGGACCTCTCCGCTACGCTTCGAACACACTCCACGACTACGTGATATACATCCTCGATCGCTCCACACTCATCAAATTGTTATACAAGGTAATTTGCTTACCCTGTACTAAGCTGAAAGGGGGTCTCTAAGGTGAATAGGTATGCAGGGTTATTTGCTTCCCCTGTACTAAGCAAAATGGGGGTGATTCAGACCATCATTACGAACAACTCAGCTGGTTCATACATTTTGTCGATTCCAAGTTGCAATTTTGTATGAAACAGCTGATTTATTTTTCTCCAATTTTGGGATGGCGCCATAGTAAAAGTTGTTTGGAATGATGGTCTGAGTCACCCCCTTTCTGCTTAGTACAGGGTAGGCAAATAACCTATTCACCTTATAGAACTCATTTCTATAGATAGTAGGAAGCCATCAAAATTTGTTGCTTAATCAGAAATAAACGGGCGAATACACGAATAATAACTTTATATTATTTCGAGAAGAGATAATGCTATCTTCAATTAGTACATTGCTTATAGGAATTCTACTAAGCGTCTTATAGTTTCGATCCATCAAATTCTGCATAACTTGTGAGATATAGTTAATGCTTTGTAACATAATCTGTTTGGTAGGAATTAAGGCCAGGATTTCGGAGAAACTTGAAGTCTAATTCAGTTGAATTACCTTAGGATGTTGGTACAAACAATGGCGTACTACGCGGAACAGCGGATTATGTTATACTCAGTAGTATAAGTCGAATCAGACTTCTAGGCGGCTGTGAAGTTAGCTACAAGCTGCGCGAAACTTTTTCCTCGCGCAGCTGTTATGTGAGCTTCAGTCAGGATTAGGTTTTCCGCAGCTTGTAGCTACTAGCTTCATAGCTGCCCAGAAGTTTGATTCATATAACAAAGAAACTATTTATTGACATTTATTGCTAGCCTAAATTAAATCGTTTAGGCTTCCGTCTCGCTCTATCAGCTGAAGAAAAGGCGAGACCAATGTCGACACGATACCGTTTAGATTCGCGGTAAAAAGTCACGATAACCGCGCTGACCTATGGTCAAGTTACACAATGGTTTATCATAATATAGCGATTCAGAGAAAAGCCTCTTTACGAACACTTACGCTAATATCCTTTATAATTTAGACACAAAAATATTTTCGGCAACAATACTATCAGAATAGGTCGAATCATACAAGTCGGCGGATGTGAAGTTTGCTACAGGTTGTCCGAAACCCAATCAATTATTTATGTGAGCTTCGGTCTGGATTGGATATTGCGCAGCCTGTAACTAACTTGACATCCGCCGAACTGTATGATTCGGTCTATACGAAAAGTCCTTTTTGAAAAACACTGATCAGTTATTAATCCCGTTGAATAATAGAACGAATGTGTTTATAAAATACATCTACACATTAAAACTTCGTACACGGCTTTCCATTCAGGCTTTTAAATTTTAATTTATATTTTAGCGCGGACATTTAATCATCTCTATCTAGATCTTCAACAGATGAATCTAGAAAAATATCAAGAAAAGCCAAAACCTAATGCAAAGCGTGCTGTTCAAAATGGGAAAAATGTACTGTTACTTCAGTCACGTTCTTACATAATTTCACAGCGTATTCGATTTTAGGCTTTCTTCTCTCGGCGTAATGGCCACCCTGGACGTTGGGTCGAGATCGACTTTCTAGTTTAATAGAACAGTGACTGGTCCTTCCGCGTTCACCGCAATCTCTAGAGAGAGAAATTGAACGAATTGAGTCCAGGCTAGCTATATTTTAATGGGATGCTTCATTCTTAGATCGCATTCATATTCAAATTACTTATGGTAATTTTGAAGCAAGTCATTTTGAAAATTCAGTTGAGTCGACTGTATCGAAATATCTTTTGTAATCTCGTGTAAAAAATGATGGCAATATGTTCAGTGAATGATGGAATAGAATAAACATAACTTATTTAGTTTGGTAGAGATAAGTAGAGCTTTTTGGTTAACCAGGTAGATAATTATTTTTATGCCGTAAGGTAACAATCGATTTAATATAACCGACCTAAGCCGAAAGCAGCGAGAGAAAGTAAATATTCGATTTCTACAGGCACTCAAATTTTTAACAATTTTGTTGAATATAAAGTACCGACTGAACCAAAGTAAATTAAATTGTCATGGGATCATCATGTCCGAGGCATTCAGGCGGCCTAAAAACTCTGACACCAGGACTAGCCACCCGGCCTTTGCGAATTTACTTATAGTATCATCTCGTGATGTTCCTCTACAGATTGAAAAAAATGCAAATCGGGCCACAAACAACGGAGAAATCAGGTAAGATCGGAATAAAAACGATAAAACATACAGAAGAATTGATAACTTTCTCTCTTTTTGGAAGTAGGTTGAAATGTAATGATATGGCTGATAACCTTAGCAAATAGCATAAAATAAATTGAACAGCATTCGTGCACATCGGGCTGATTTAAAGCAAGTCACAGATAAAATATCGATTTTAGGTTTAGAGATAGTACGTTAGTTACGCTGTAGTTGTGGCTATAGCTAGAGCAAGACAATTTTTATTCAAACATCATTATTATTATCAGTAGAACTATTTCGATAGAAACTTATTTCTATCGAAATCTTATTTATATAGTTTTAATAATTATTTTTCACAAAAAATAGCAAAACCGCCTTCCATCGTGTACAAAATTCGAATAATTCACGTTATTCTTAATTTATCAAAAACGGCTCAGCCGATTTCTGTAAAATTTAAATGGGACTATTTCGGGAGTATTCCCTTTTTAACTAATAAATAATTTTTCGATTCGGTTCACAATCGGCGAAATTATCGATGTTCATAGTGTACGAAATTCGGATATTTCGCTCGAATTTCTTACATTATTGTTGGTTTTTTCAAAAACGGCTCAGCCGATTTCTGTAAAATTTAAATGGAACCACCTCGAAAGTATACCCTTTCGAACTAAAAAAGAATTTTTCGATTCGATTCACAATTGGCGAAATTATCGATGAACATACACAAAAAAAAATACACACGAACATAGAACCTCCTTCTTTTTGGAAGTCGGTTAAAAAGAAGAAGAATTCGAGAGCATGTTTTAATTCTATCTCTGCGTTCCGCGAACCGATTCGCGCGAAAATGTTTCTACGGTAGGATACCTACTACTGAAATCGTCACATCAATATTCAACTTCGATAATATTTTATAACTAGCTCCAATGTGATAGTGTCAAGAAATATTTTTCCTGTATATCTTTTGGGCCCAGTTGCCAGTGCGTTTGGTTTCGAGGCAGATGATTCTGCGTTCGATTCGATTCTCATTCAGACATATGTTAGAGGGATGATAACAAAATTGAATGTGTTAATATGAGTGGTCTTTGAGAAGTACATATGTATGCCAAGTACCTACTTAAATTCTAGCGCAGGCTATGTACGTGAACCATTAGTTTTCGAACAGAAAAACTATCATTACTTATTTCAATACGTAGCCAAAATGGCTCAATAAATTCTTATTTTTATTTAAAAACGCCGAATGTTTTTTACATATTGCAGTTAATATTTACAATGGCAACAGTTAAATAAATCTAAACGATCCAGTGGCGCGGCATGACTGCTTTACAGGCCGTATCGTCGTTTAGTTAAAATAGTGTGATGTATTTTTAAAGCTTTCATTGTAAATACTGGAGCTTGATGGTATATTTATTAACTTATCAGCCGTCAGCAATACATACATAAGGGGTAAAATAATTTTAACTATATAGGTACCTAAGCATTTATTTCGCAATCGAATCTACGAAAGATAATTATTTTTCGCAAAAAATGGCAAAACCGCCTTCCAGCGTGCACAAAATTCGAATTCGAAATTCGGTTAAAGAACGAATTTAGCAGTTATTTTTGTGAAATTTGGCATACTCATGGTTCGTCAATATGAAAAACTTCGATTTAGCAAACGGAGATGAAATACGTGCTACAACACAGATATTTGATCAAAACTCATATGAACCTTACAATAAAACTAAGTTATCACAAAACGCGAAATACAGCCCGAAACTAAGTAAGGTTCCACAGAACAACCGAGGAAGCAAGAAGTCCAAGTCAACATGCCTATTCATTTGCTTGTGTCAGTGTATCCATGTACATTTAATTAGGGCTTGTTTAATTTGATTCGGAAATGGTGGCGGGAGGCGCGACTGTTTGTCCTGCGTCACATTTCGCCAATGATTAGTGGGATACCCTGTTCTAACGTCCCCGAGGTGACGTGGGGCGGCATTATTGTCTCGCTTCTACAGTCATTTGTCGCTCTGAAAGTTTTTGGGTGTTGATGGCAACCCATTTGTATTTTTTTAGGATATATAAATTGAGTTTTCTTGGTGACGGGATAACGTAAACACAGCTGATCGTTTCAGTAATGAATGTGACTTGCAACATTATGTATTTGGTTAATGTGAATGTAAACACGTGAGATTTTAAATCAAATAAGAGGAAACCGCTTACAGCTTATGTTTTTGAGATTTTTTTAAAAAAATACGTCTTCCCTTGAAAGTATGCCACAAGGTAGATAAAAGCTCGATGGTTAGTTAACTTAGTGATCCTTTAATCAAATAGGTATCCGGATAAGTACTCGTATATACGAGTACATACGAATTATTGTACATAATTTAGCTGTCAATTTGAGAGAATAAGCCACAGATTTATAGATATCTGTGGAATAGGGATGATGACTGTTAGTAAGACTTCCAAAAAATATTGGACACGTTTTTTACATGAACTTTGACAAAGATAAACTTTGTCAAAGTTCGGGAGTGGGACTCGTGAGGTCACTTCTCTCTCAAACGTCTATACTTTTGTAGTCTAGTCGTGACGTTACGCAGAACTTTAACGGGCTATATCTTCATAAATTTTTGTTTAATTGACAAAAGAAAAAATACATGTGTAACATTTTTTGATAATCTATCTCACGGACTCTTTATATCATTTAGTCACTTAGCCTATTGACCGCTGTATTTGTAGCTATGTATGTGACGTCGAACAGCCAGTGTCGGAGGGCAGGTCGGAAGCTCCGCTGGCGCTGGGTTGAAAGCAGGCAGGCGTCAGCGCGCCGTGAGTGACACGTCCTTCCGCCGTAGCCTTCTATACGTAGCCAGTATTCCAGTGTAGCCACTATCCAGTTACTCGCAAACAAACGTAAAAATGGAACTTGCGAGAAAATCATGTTTGCTGTTTGAACATTACTTTCGTTAGTGTTTTAAGGTTTTTGGAATTTATCACCCATCTGTTTCTCAAAAGTTGACAGCCATGGGTACTAATTCAAATAAAATATATCTTGAAACATATATGTATTATAAGTACTTAGTAGCGTATAAGAGTACAGAGATGTGACGAAAATCTTAAATCCTCTTTATGGCGTTTTCCATGAGACGGAAATTGTGCAAAAAGAATATTACATTGGATAGGGGTGTAAAAGGAAACTCGAGACAACGCAGAACCCGAAATTGACATTAACAACATATATAGCTCGGCATCATCGTTCTGATGTAACCATTAATCCCTGAAAGGGAAAGCAAACCGCCTTCACATATTTTATACGCCAAATGTGCGATGTATCCGTGTAAAATGAAAGTCGTGTCGCGAGTCCTACGCTCTAATAAATATGGATCTCGAATACGACCCTAATCGGGAAGGCAAAACGGCAACAATGCAAACAGGCGTGGTGTCAAATTGTGGAGCATGCAAACACATTAAAGGGCGTCAAGTAAACGAAGCCTAATGATTATCCACACATAGAATTTGTAGAAAAGAAAGACAGCCATGCAAACAGAAATAAATGGCGGTACAGTTTTGTTCTTTGTTTCAAGGATCGCGTGGCAGCTGGACGCCGGGAATTGCTATCTGACGCCGCACCTTTTGTCGGTAGGCGTTGACCTAATTCGACAGTCGCGAGGCCGCGGTGTCAACATCGTCTTCATTCAGATAATTTGGATTTGAATGTCAAGCATCTGTCTTTCATAACTCTTTTATCCAGAGCGTTTATAAAGGCCCACAACGGCGTGACCTGGTTTCAGGAAATGCCTTAAAACATCGCTTTTCCTATTTAATTGCAGGTCGCGACGCTAATTTGCGGCAAAACACGAAAGGTTCGTTTTGTGCGCATTTGCAAATGGTGCGGCACATTCACGCGATTAAAACGGCAAGTTTGTGCCGGGGCCGATCGCCGGCGCGATAGGTCGCGGGGTCAAAAATAGCGAGGGCCGTACCTGGCGCCACCCCGGTTCAATGTCAACTTTCAATCACGGGGCGGGCGGAAGGAAGCCAGCGCTCGTTCGCCGTTGCGGCACTGTAGGCCTACCATCGTACCAGTATCTCAGTCTCAAAATTTGCTAGCTACAATTCTTTGGAATTTGAGTCTTGTTCTCGCTTGTTCACGGCAATTTGTTGCACCGGACAACGGGCCGTTTTTTTCACCGGATTCGCGGCGGTGTATGCTTTATAACGAACGTGTGTTAACGCACCGGACATCCATCCGTCGAAAAATGTAGGCATATGTTTATTGACGGCCCGTTGTCCCGTGCAATAATCGGCCAAGTACCGGACGCGCACAAAGGGTTCCGTACTATATGGGAGCCCCCCTTAAATATTTATTTTGTTTCTGAAGTGAATATACACAACTAAAAAATCAGTGAATATTTCAAGCTTCTACCTGTTACCATTATTAATATCGAGCGAATAACGGCTAAAAAATAAGGTTTGTTGTATGGGAGCCCCCCCTCAAATAATTTTATTGCTTTTAGAATTTGTTGTTATAGCGGTAACAGAAATACACCTGTGAAAGTTTCAGCTTTCTAGCTATAACGGTTCATGAGATACAGCCTGGTGACAGACAGACGGACGGACAGCGATGTCTTAGTAATAGGGTCCCGTTTTTACCTTTTGGGTACGGAATCCTAAAAACGGCCGTGAACAAGCGCTCTGATTTTTTACTCGAGCTTTTAAGTGAACTGAATTTAAGACTTAAGTTTTTATGTGATTGTAACCTGGGTCTCCACCTTAAGACATATTTTTTTACCCCTTGAATGACCTACCCAATTAAGTACCAATACTACCAAATTGTAAGTAAGTTTTTGTTACAAGCCATATTACTGGCGTTATGTAATTACTTCGTGCTAGCCATGCCAGCCGAGCATCGCCACAATTACTGCTTTGTCTTTTTTACGACGACGCACCTCCCTTGTCTCCTCGCCGTTTACATTCTGTCATGTTAAGCCTCTCGGTGCCGAGTGCTTGACAGAGTAGCGACTCCCTTCCGCAGTTGACATTAATACACTAACACCCCCAAGCTGAATTGCGGTCGATAATGGCTTACGTTTTATGTCATTGTCGAAATATTTTGTCGTCATTTTGTTACCAAGGGTTTGGTAAATAGAAAATTCTATATTTGGGTCATTTGATAAAACTGAAGTAGCTTGTCTAATTTGCAATGCTTGCAATGCTTTTCCTTTATGTGTATTAATTTACTTTTTATACCGATGGTAGTAATTAAATACTAGCGACCCGCCCCGGCTTCGCACAGGTGTATTATACATATAAACCTTCCTCTTGAATCGTTATATTTAAAAAAAACCGCATCAAAATCCGTTGCGTATTTTTTTAAAACATACATGGGGTTGGAGACAGACAACGTGAAGCGACTTTGTTTTATACTATGTAGTGATTAGACATTTTGAAGAACATTTTGTATGGCTTTATCTATTACTTTACAGCTACCTACTTACAAATGAACTGAATTTATAATTTTTCTCTTTCAAGAGCGAACTGAATATAAATAAAAGTTTTATTACTTTTGGTGCAACCTTTGTCGCCCTGTTTGTTTACATAGCGTTCAAAGCCTCCGTGCCAACAGTCGCTTTGTCAACCGTCGAGTGACATTAGCTCGGCTCACTGTCGGATAATTTGGTAGCCAAATAAAATAATCTCTACCTACTGGCTCTACTAATTTGGAGATATGCCCGACGGTAATGAAATTTATCATAACGATTATTAGATTAAATTTTAGCGTACTTTTGGATGCGACGTATTTTCATTTTAAGACTCATTGTACATTACAAAATTTACAAAGTAAAGATTCAATATCAATGTCGTTATTATAAAATGGTTTATCTAAATATGGTAGATAGTGGATGGGACTCTTGGTGAGTACTTGAGTAGACTTGTTCGTACCATTACTTTGAATATTAAGTAAATAGTAGCTTTATTGTTCTTTAGACACTCGTAAACCTGAAGAGCCATTCTCACAAAAATGTTCAGCTTAATAATTGTAGGCACAATTCCCGAACACAATACATCCCAAGGTAATATTAGGTTGAGCAGCAATTGTGTGCCGACTCCAGTGAGCATTTCGAATAACCGTTTTCGTGCGACCCAAAATCTGGAGTGAGAGCCTCTTTCACCTTTGAGCATCTCCATCAATATGTCAATTAGGATTCACAATGAGCGGGCCTTCACAGGTGTCTCGTGCCCGGCCGTTTGCCAGCCCATTAAGCAAATAACGAGTCCACAGGATAAACTTGGAGGCAGTAAAGTTTATTAATGGCTCGATTACAAGCTCGACCCGAGGTGGAAAGAAGTGCTATCAATCAGTCAGGTGCGCGACGGCACAGGCACCTACCCCCTCAGTAACGCTAATAACAAAATTCCGACGCCCCTGTTTGTTTCTCCAAAAAGGGGTGAAGATGAATATCCTAGTGCGTCGGCATCGGTTTCTCGCTTTCATAGTAAAACGGGAATTTCTTTTCAGAAGGATCTGGGAAATATCCAAGAAAAAATAAATAGCACCCGAACGAAAATGGTTGCGGCCGGGGTTTCAGTAAGAATCAGCGTAGCAGATTATTGTTCAGTTAATATTACTGGCGACAGAAGAGGTATGCGAAAAGTAGTGGTAGAGCGGGTAAACTACAGAGGCAGTAGAGCGCGGCTCGCCGCTATCCGAATGGCTCAATTACAGTTAATTCGCAGCGCACACACATTCGGAGAGAGGTGCATGCATGTGCAGCGTCCGCATTAATGTATGTAAATGCATGCGACCGCCCGCCGCCCGTCACCCGGCGTCGCTCACAATATTGCGGCATTAAACAGAATATGGCCGACGAGACGACCATTTCGACAAAAGATTCAGATTCGCGAATACATAAACATTCGGATAAGCAATAAATAGAAATATAAAGACCAGTGTCGAGACAAGTTATTCACCTAACATTGCCAGTAAAGATTAATGACGTGAGACACTTGTCAGGAAACGAAGCCACATTCTCAATGTTGCAAATGTGAGAGCAGGGTTGAAGTGCAACTCCTGATCTCTCGCCAAAATCATACCATTGATCACTCCAACAGATGGGCGGAGCCCACAATTAGATTGGACAATAAATACCAACCAGACACTTGGCATCAATCCAACCAAGCACGTGACACTCTATGAGAGCATCACCTCTAGGTTTCGTGACACACCTAGTCCAAAATCAGATACCTAGACTATTTTCTTAACTAATGTTTATCACGTTAATTATTATTTCTTATTTCGAACTTTAATGAACATTTGATAACCCTGACTTTTATCAACGCGTGTTCTGAAAGTTATGAATATTGTTCTCTTTCTTTTGTCTCTTAAGATTTACATCGGTATTTGAATGGCTGTATTGTCTGCACACCTGGGTGGCCTAGACACGTCGTTTGCGATTGGATTGCAATATCACATTCGTATGCTAAAGTACATGTAATAAATAACATATTTAGACATTTAAATTTATGGAAAAGTTTCTTTTACAGGCACCGATATAGCAATAGCAGAAGTCTGCAATAAGTATTAAGGTACAGATACACATGCTACTAAAATAGCATGCTTATTTTAAGCATGCCATTGAATAAGCATGCTCAAAGCATTGCTCAAATAACATCATCAACCGAAATATCTGTTGCCGCTATAACAACAAATACTAAATATAAAATAAAATAAATATTTAAGGGGGGCTCCCATACAACAAACCTGAATTTTTAGACGTTTTTCGCTCTATATTAATAATGGTATAAGGTAGATGCTTGAAATTTTCACAGAATATTTAGTTTTATATTCACTTCAATAATAAATAATAAAATTAAAATAAAATAAATATTTAAGGGGGTCTTCCATACAGTACGGAACCCTCCGTGCGCGAGTCCGACTCGTACTTGGCCGATTATTTAAACAGATCACTAATCACTGTTTTTGTTACAGGTTTAATATTTTTTTATTATTTTTAACGGATTAATTCTAATTTTGTTTCAGGTTCATTAATATTTTGTAAACATAGGTACCTAAGTTAGGTTACTAAGGTAACAATTTTTTTTTCTCTGACCTAACCTAACCTTCTAAGTTAGGTTACTAACGTAACAATTTTTTTTTCTCTGACCTAACCTAACCTTAACCTAACCATAGCCGAACCATGATACAGTTTGATGATTAATTACTAATTTTGTTTGTGATTTAATTTGTTTTTTTTAATGGTACCCTTAACTTATATGCCTACGACAGAGTGGAAATACACTAAATATTTTTCAGAACAAGGATTTGAACAAATACAAAATAAAATAAATATTTATACAAAAACATTAAAGAATAAAATCAATAATTATAAGAGGGCTCCCATACAATAGACGTGATTTTAAGGAGTTTTTTTTTGTTCGCTATTAATAATGGCAAGAGAAATGGGGTTAAAGGGGTTCCAACACGGTACGGAACGGAACCCTTCGTGCGCGAGTCAAACTCGCACTTGGCAGATTTTTTTTTATGTTTTTAATAATGGGAAATTGCGCGAGCGAGATGGAATTTGGCGTATAAAATCCCCTTAAGTGGTCGTAAGCAGGCACAATGACCTAGGGTGATTGCACCTGTTCAACGGCCACTACCAATTGCGGCCACTTTCGCATTTTGTCTAAAACTTGTCTAAAATTAAATAATAAGATACTTAAACAAATAATACTTCCTAATTACAAAACATTTTCATGGATGCTACAATCTATGGTCACTTCTGGATTCCCATCAATTGCGAATTGAAAATTGGCAGTGCAGACACGTGGCAAAATGTACTGTAAGTACACAAAAAGTAGTGACTGCAAAATTTAAAACGCTAGTTTATGCTTTTCTACTTTGTATCAAGTGATTTTATTGCTATTACATGGTAGAGATATAGGCCGAATCTAACTTTTTGGCGTCTGTGATAATGAGGCGTGGGGATGTGCGCAGCTTGTAGATAACTTCACAGACGCCATTAAGTTCGATTCAGCTATATGTATGATACACAAGTATTTTAATGAAAAACAGCAAATAATGATTAAATTCATGTTTTACTTTATTATTATATACTACGGGACTAACCGCGCACTAAAATTACGAGATAAAAAATGAATACCTCATCACCGTGACCACGACCGATGCCACTCGGTCTAAACGTAGGGATTATGAGGTTTTTATTTTTATCTCGTATTTGTAGTGCGCGATTAGTCCCGTAGTATACTAATAAAGTGCTCAAATCGCGAAAGTTTAAAAACAACAGGCATGTTTTTATACTTAGGTACATATTATAATAAAATTTTAATTTATGTTTTAATAATTAGATGACCTAATTGGTTGGATCATGAGTTAGAATTTAACCCAAAATCCAGCCTCGTTGTCGAAAGCTAGATAATTTTATGATAGAATTTGATGCATTTTGATTTTAAACCTTACCCCAACGGACAAAAGTTGGACATGGAGTACATAAAGTGTTTATATTGCAGTCTAGTGTCCAGATTCCGGCCACTGAATTCGTAATAATAGGGAAAGATGCGGCAAGTTGTAGTTACGAATTTTTGGCGCCTGGTGGCCGGTAACTAAAATTTTCGAAGCCAAGTTCATATAATAATATGCCGGGTGGCTAGCCCAATGTCAGTTTTTAAGACGCCTAAAGGGTTAATCGGTCAAAACAACCGGGATCTACAATTTATGTCATCGGAGCCACGGTAGGGCTCGAGTACATGCCACCCGCGGCACGGTAATCTCAGATATCATTACCGTGCCCGCGGTCACCCATCCGAAGACTAACCGTGCCGAACGTTGCGGCCTGTATTATATAATGTTATTTATTAATACATCGGTATTTCTATTTGTTAACAATTACCTACATAGGTATCTTATTAGTTCCTATGTTTGCTGAAATGTTAGTAAAAAATGGAAAGCTTTTTTCTCACTAATATATTAACTGTATTGCAACTTATTAACTGTAGTGTAACTTAACTACACATTTTTGCGCAAATGTGCACCTTACTTTTTGCACACAATCAGGTTTACTATTCCACACAAAATACCTACGACGGCCGTAAATTAAATTGGTTTGCAAATTGTCGTCAGCTAGGTCGAGTGGGCGGGAAACGGTCTTTTTGCCGTTTTTGGCTTTTAAAATTAATTATATATTTTAAAAATATAAGATACAAAACTACTATACAAATCAAACTAGACTATGTAACATTGAAGAAAAAAAAACAACATTGATAAAATCAATAAATTACTTACTTGATTTTTAACTAAGAAATTCAGTTAAATGGTCGCAAGCCGGGACAATGACCCTATTCCTGCTGAGTTGTCCAGAATGCTTTAAATTTGAATGCTGTTTTGGGTAAGAAAAATGTCAGAAACAAGAAGTTTGGTAATTTTTTTTAGATTTATATTGTAAGAACTATGAATTGAGAGAGGCTACCTACGATTATTTAAAATACTTGTTAAATGCAATAAATACAGACAATGCGCGAACGTACACAACTAGGTAGGAAATTAATGATTTCTAAGTAGGTACCTATAGGTACCATAATCCATACCTACAAAGTAAAACAGTCTTTTAAAATTATCAAGCTCTCGACCTTGAACCTTATTGCACCGAAATAAATATGACATTTGGGTTATCTTTTAAATTTCAGTTTCACGATGAGCGCTGTATCTACTAAATTATTGTTATACTACCTAATAGGTATTTAATATAGCTTTGCTTACATACCTGCTTATGTTAAAATTAATTTTGTCTTAGCTTTTTAAATTAGCAGATACATATTCCATGCAGTAAACGTGCAAGTTTCACCGCCTAGCGCCCCCTATGGGATCCCAGCGCCGTATCATTGTTCTATCAGGCAGGCATCTACTCCATTGTCATGGTGATTCATTACGGAATAAGAAAACATTGAACATAACACTATTGTACGCTGACTTTCACATAAATAAATCTATTTCACAAATCGTATGCACATTACACAAATCTCCGACTATACTTCAGACATATTTCTGAAGATTCAACATGAGAATGTGAACAAAACAATGTGTTCAACATGAATCGAAAGAATTGCATCTAATTGATGTTTTAAGATCCAAACGTACGATATTTTAACACAACTATATCGTTTACACCTGGTTTCATTGTTTTATTTAGTGTATCACAGCTAAAAGGTACACAAAAGTCTCAAATAACTGGAATTGAGCATCGTTCTTGTTGTAAGAGAGGTTATGTTCACGACAAACAAAAATATTAAGGCGTTTACCTCGTTAAATCTGCTGTCCAGAGGCCGATATCACTGTAATATAACACAGTTTCATTCACTTTAGTGCGATACTATGTCTAGTAGGTTAAAATCAGTTTGCATCACAGAAATAACAAAATAAAACGGAAAACATTGAAAGCGGACAAGAAGCGCGACACGGAACGGCAAGCTAAGCAGCAGCTGACTACGAGTGGTCGAGCGACGTGACTTTGTACGAGCGTGCGCTGTGAAGGGGCTCGTTGTGTTTTTGATTTATAGAAAACCTGTTTCGAATAGAAATACGAAATATTTGAGTACATTTTGTGTATTTCGTTTTCTATTTATTGAAATGATATACTAAAATCAGAATGTATGAATGAAATTAGCTTTATTTATAGTAATGATAAAATTTAGTGACAACATTTTTTTTAGTCTAAAAAGCGACCGGATACATTATTCGTAATAAGTTAAACAAATATTACAATTTTTTAATGTCGTCATATTTTTCTAAGAAATTAAAAATATTTATTTAATGACGTTCGTACAATGTTTAGTGAACAGATGCGCAACGTGGAGAAGTGGTGTGGGCGCGCAACGGCGCCAACGGCGTTGCCCTCTAGCGGGCATATTGTGAATTATCGATTCTCAACGTGCCACCCGCCATTGGTTCAGCGCTGTAATTGGTTTATGTAGCCCGTTCGTAGCATGAATTCAAATTTACCGCGCTCTGGGCCCCGACTGGCGAGTGTCTGAACAGGAAAAAATACCAGTTTCAGAATAATAAAGTTGTGTAAAACGCTGCTATTCAATAAATAAAGTTTCTTTCGCTATCAAGGTATACCTACACGCAGGGTTATCTGGAAAACCCTGCGTGTAGGTGTGGTACTGAGGTACCTACTAAGCAGAATGGAGATGATTCAGTCTATCATTATGAAATGTGAACAACTTTTACTATGGGACCAACCCGGAATTCGGATACCGAATAAAAATCAGCTGTTTCATACATTTTTGCACTTTGCACACATTGCAATTTTGAATGGAGCAGCTGATTTGTTGACTTATTCAGTGATTCGCTCGAGGGAAACGTGGTCGCGCGAGCGAGTCACCACCCTCCGATTTTACCTATTTTTGTCCGACGTTCCACCGGAGGAGGTACCTACTCAATTCGACGCGTATAGGTATATTTTTTTTCATGTGTAACCACGCATAACTTTTTTCATAGTAGTCCGATTTCAATAATTCTTTTTTATTGGATAGAACATACTTCGAAATAGGTCCCAATTAAATTTTATCGAAATCGGCTGAGCCATTATTGATAAATCAACAATAATGTGAAAAATGCTACATCGATCCGTGCGAAATATTTGCGAATTCTGTACACGGGTGAAGTTGGTCATGCTGTTTTTTGCAAAAAATAATTATTGTGCCGTGAAGTCGCTCGCACCTACGAAGTACAGTCATTTATAAGAAAAGTACCTATTTGAATATCTAACTATAACATAACAGCCGTAGTTATAACTTTATACTATATAGGGTATACTATTATTTATAAACGTCTAACTTAGGTATAACAGCCGCGGCTTTGACCAGTTAAATACAGACTGACTGTTTCTTATACCTGATGTTGATTAAGTACCTACTACTGTTATTATATTTAGATGATAATGATCGTGTCACACATTTAACAATATTAATTATTTTGTTAAATTATCGTAAGAAAATTTATTAAATTAAAAAGTATTAAATATTTATTTTTCTATGAAATCTAAATCTAAATTTTTGAATCACTGTAATTTTGTTAATTGGTGATGTTGTTGGTTATCGTTAGAAATATAGTTTCACCTGTCCCGTTGTCTGTCTGTAATCAAATCTTGCAAGTTATATTTGATCCACTTCCCGGTTACTGATTGAGCTGAAATTTTGCATACATGTGTAAATCGCGTGACAATGCCATATTATGATGACATGGTGCTGATCTGATGTTGGATCTGGAAGGTGGCCAAAGGAACTTAGCAATGAAACGACACAACCTCATCGAGTTTGGGTTCATTTGAATGGTCTTGGCGAGTAGTTTGTCTTTCAATGGTAACTAGGGTCTGATGATGGAGCTTGAAGGTGGTCCATGTAATGGGTCTGTAATGAAACGACGCTACCGTATCGAGTTTCGGCTCGTTTGATTCGTCTTGGCGGGTACTTGTTCAAGAAAGCGTGGTTTTTTTTTTAAAAAAAAAGGTTTTTTTTAAATTTATAATTATTATTAAATTATTATTAAATATTATTAAATATGGGACATCTTACACACGGTCTCTGACCCCAAACTAAGCATAGCTTGTGATATGGCTGCCAGAGACTGATATACTACATATACATATTTTAAATACATACTTGTTAACTTGCTATCACTTAAAGCAATTAGTACCAGGCAACCATGTCCAGAGAGAATCATACCCGTGTTAATTTCATAAAGTCCTTTTTTGCGTCGGAGGTAAAAAATATTATTCATGTAAAATTCTAATTTAGATCCTAAATCATTGTACAATGCTTACACAGAGAAATAACTACCAAAATACCATAATTTTCTAAGTATAATATAAGTATCTTAAATTCAACAGACGTATTAAATTATGACTGTGTGACATTCAAAAGTAAGATAAAATTGCTACTGCAAAAGTATCAAAATAGATTCGTTGGATGCAAATCACCTGTACAGAGTTTAGGCCAGGTTGATTTGTCGGCAAACCCCCCAGATTGGCGAGGGTGTGGGAAGGAGGGGGCTGATATTTATGCACGTTAATAAGAACTGGAGTCAGACAAAGCCTACTTACTGGCCAAGTTATCTGTGAAGCTAAGTGGGGGAGCCACGATCGTAAGTTACGAGGAAAATTGATAGGCTCTCGTGGAAAATATGATTTCTGTTTTTTGGCTTACTTCTTTGTGACTATGTACGTTTCCAGATCGAATTTGTGTATGTATGTGTTTACCTAGGTTATTAGACACGTATGTATTGTATGGTGGTACCATGGAATATCAGGAAATACCTTCTAGGCTGGTACCAAGTCAACAAAGATATTGAGGCGTAGGTTGGCAAGTAGGTTGGTGAAAAAACACCTATCCGTTTTACACGTGTCTGCTACCTTTACAGACATGGTATAGATTTGCAAAAATTCTGGGATTCTGAACAACTTTACTAAGGGAGCGACCCCGAAATCCTGATAGAAAAATCAGCTGTTCCTTAGGAACAGTTGATCGAATCTCGACAAAATGTAGGTAAGTATGACACTGTATGACAGTTGATTTTATTGAGACTTCGGGGTTAGACCCATAGCAAAAGTCGTAATGGTAAGTTATACCGCCGAGAGTCGCCAGTGTCGCTACACTTTGCATTTTTTAACCCCCGACAAAGAGATAGGTGTTTTACCTAAGTTTTACGTGTCTGTGTATCTGTCTGTGGTATCGTAGCTCCCAAACGGATAAACTGATTTTCGTTTCATTTTTTTTTGTGTCATAGATAATTTTATCCCAAGTGTTCTAAGCCATGTTTCATGAAAATATGTTCAGCCGTTTGAAGATCATCAGCTCTTTTCTAGTTGATGAGGGGATATGACTACCTTCCATATGTCTTATCGATTCGAAATTTGGTACCGTGTTACTTCAATGATATGGAAATTATAAGGTAAGGTAACCATGACCTGATCAGCCGTTTGAAGTTCATCAGCTCTTTAATAGTTGATGAGGGGATATGACTACCTTCCATATGTCCCATCGATTCGAAATTTGGTACCGTTTTACTTCAATGATATTGAAAGGACATAAAGTTTATTTTGTGTCGAAGAGTTTTTAAATTTTACTATTATTATTTGCAATGCATCACTTTTTGTAACATAGGTCAAGGACGTACAGGGAAGCCTGAAAACTGACTCTCAAATCAGAATGAGATTTTCAAAAAATACAATACAAAGGTCATATTATCTACTTTACAACCCCCGAAAACGCCCCACGCTAGCAACTTGATGCATTGATTGTCCACAGAGGGGACGCGACAAAAGGTTTTGACTTTATTTAAATCTAATAACCGTTGCAATGTTATCGAAAGGGGTGTAGGAGTGCCGGGAAATGTTTTGTCGATACTGTACCCTTGGTATAAATTGAAGAGGAAAATATTTTGTCATATGATGTTATAGCGCATATGATGATTTCAATTTGGGGACTTCTCCTGGAAGCTCAAATTTGACGGCAACCATTCAGATTCAAACTGTAGCACTGTGTCGCGTTGCTTCTCATCTCAACTGATCCTTTACGTTTACAGACATCTTACAGACGTTTACAGGCTTTCATTTTTACGGGACCTTTCACAGTAGGTATTTAGGATAATTCTAAATTCTGGGAAAAGCAGATACTTATAGGGGGTCTGGTAGGTATAGCGGGTTTCCACCTATTGCCTAATTTGTGTTTAGAATCTATTGGCTTTACTTGTCTACATAATACCTATATAGGTATGTAGGTAAACCTACCTACATAATTGTATGTAGGTAAGTTTTCTTTATGCTGCTGAGACGTGGACCTTGAGGGAGGGTGAGAAAAAGAGGATAGATGCTCTCGAAATGTGGTGCTGGAGAAGAATGCTGAAGATATCGTGGACCGAATTTAGAACGAACCAGTCTATTCTACAAGAACTCGGCATCAAGGAGCGTCTATCTTCAATTGTCCAAAATCGTATTCTCACCTTCTTCGGGCACGTATCACGACGAGATAACACCTCTGTAGAGCGCCTTGTGGTGCAGGGAAAGATTGAAGGTACAAGACCGCGCGGTAGATCTCCATTACGTTGGACCGACCAAATAAAGGCTGCACTAAACGGTCCCATCAATATGTGCACGAGAAAGGCGTTCATACGAGAGGAATGGCGACGCATTGTAAAGCGAGCCACCACCGGAACTGATGACCACGACCACTCTGTCAAGAGTGTATACGACTAAGAAGAAGTTTCGAACGAACTTTAACTAAGAACCAACATAGACTAAGTAGATATTAAATAATCTGATATCTGATACGCACACGTATGTACATAATAATATACAGCTATATAAACAAACAATAAAAAAATTGACAACTTTGGAAAGTTTTTGCACTTTTGCTATATTATTTATCTACTTACTATTTGTCTCAAACAATCTATCTAAACTTTCCGTTTATTTACAAACCGTTGACGCGAAAATTGACTCTGAAGCTTCATTCGCTCTCCACAAAGAGACTGCTACGTTGCACTCCTCCGCGGTTTGTAAAATCTCATCTGCGATAGCTTAGTGTAGCATCGGAGGCGAGGCAGATACGAGATACGCGTTTATTCGACAAAACATTATTTAAATGAAGATTTCTTTCTAAGCGAAAAAGTTGGAGAGGGGTCGCTCGCGTTCTCATGCATCGCGTGCTACGACCCACCAGCGCGTACAAAACTTTTGCACTTTGCAAAATGCATAAGAACTTCAGAACATTCAGTGCGGAAACTACGATACACCGTGAAATTTTTCCGTTATTAAATATCCGTACAAAAATAGTGAATATACACAACCGCTCATCGCTAATTCAGTGAACGGTGTCGGGCGATCATTATGCCAACAACGAAGTTTCCAGTTGCAGTTTTCGCGAATTAGAGCAAATAACATAGAAGCAGTAAATTTATTTCGCCGGAGGGTACGTAGTTGTGAATTTTGCACGAAACGGCGCATTATGCGGCGCACGTAGAGCGCTGTCTGCACGCGGGAGGACGGCAGACGGAGCGGAGCGGAGCGGGAGCGGGCGCGGGAGCACACCTACCGCCTCGCCACTCCGAGCGGATAGCCCCTCGCTCTCCTGTATCACACGACTTCATTTCTTATTTAAAACGCTCGCAATACTAAACCCGCACGTAGAACTGACTTCTCCGAGCACCTTTCCTTTATGACAAATCAATACGAGACTCGAGCAACACTACCTACTGCTTAAAGGGATATCGGACGAACAGTTTCAAGATTCAAAACCAAAAGTGTATAATACTGAAAAGCAATTTCCAGAGAGAATAGGAAGAGGATTCCGCGCATATTTATTGCCGGTCTCTAAACCGTTTCTCGGGTAATTCGGTACAAGCAAAGCGACATTATTTTTGTAGTAATTTCACCGAATGTCCTTTAAAATATTCAGAGTGGTGTAGCAGAGCCCATTAACGTGCCGGGGCGCAATTCAGCGCGGGGCTGGTCCGCAAATGGCGGCGATATCATTAACTTGACCCCGCAACTATCCCCCGCCGCAAGTTTTTCCCAATATTACACAGGAGAGGTATTCACCACGGCACGACATTACCGAGAGCCTCCCAAATTTGTTTACCGTGTCTAGGGCATTACAGTGCTAGACTAAATTAAACGAAGACGACGTTCGCCCGAAATTCAGCAAGTTTTTCTAGAAATAAAACAAGATTACTAATCTTGGTTCACGAAACACTTTTAAGTATGTTTTTGAGATTAAAACTCGTGATACAAATAAACAGTGAAAATATGAGTGTTGGTACAACATAGAATTTAGTTTGTTGACTTTTATCTTCCTAGTTTTATTTCCGACATTGGGATAGTACACGAGTACACTGAATTTACGCAATGATGTCGTCGCCGTTGAACTATCAAATTCTAAAATATTCAGTAACAGCACATTTAGGTAGGTAGTACCTATCAATGGCTATCAATTTGAATGAAGGCGTTGGCAGGTTGTAGCCAAAATCTAAAATAATTATGGAGTAAGTATTTTACATAGAAGAAATATTTTTTTCCAAGGTTCCTTCTCAAAGCTTTGAAAGTATAACGAAAGATTTCTCAAGGAAAAAGGAAGTTCGTCGGCTCCCTCTACACAAAATATGTGGCACGATACGAAGATAGGTGTGCGGAATTCCTAACTAAACTTGTGCGAGGGGATTCAGCTAAAGAAATAACGGTGAAAACTCACTAGATCTCGATCTTTGATCTGGGAAACGGGTTGGATAAGGTAGAGCGTAGGCAAACATTTTTAAAAGCAAAGTTTTGCTATTAGATGATGGAGTTATCTTAGAACTAAATCTATTACGCCAAGTAAACGGGATTAGCTGCTGATATAGGTACATACCTACTATCGATTTCTCTTCCGAGATTTTTTAGTACAACAACATTGAGTTGACTATGCTTTCTATCATAGACAGTAGATACTAAGCGGATCTGTGAATTGACGGTAATTTTGGGGGCCAGGGCTTCCCAATACCATAACGACTGAGTCGTCAAAACAATAAATATATCATAGCTTGATTGTAATAATGCTGCCCTATACTAGACTTTATAATAAGAAAATAGTTACAGAAAGTCACAGTCGACACAGTCAGTCTATTTAATTTATTCAAGAAAGAACCATTCTTCATACATATCCACAAGTTCATGCATCATCCATTGAACAAACGGGAGCCATCGCAGTACTTTCAGATATGCAGTGTAAATTATAAGACGTGCCGCTCAACCGCGCCAATTTGAATTTTTCAACTTTTACTTTAAAATGACTCGCTATTAGAGACGAGGAATAGAAAATTACGACTCAGAAGATTTAAGGTTACTCCTGGGGTTATGCATTAGGGTAATATCGCGAGAGATAGTAGGGTAGAATGTTGATTTGTAGAGTGGCTGAACTAAGTTTAGGAATTCCAAGTAAAAAGTTTCACCTTCTATAATGGGGTCGTAAGTCTCTAACACAGACCAGGAGCTGGCAAGGGTAACAATATGAAGTGGATAGACTACTAAAGTTGTAAGTGAAGGTCTATGGCCAGCAATCCACCATTGAGGACTGATGAATCTTGTGACATCGGATTTGACGCGAAGAGTAGCTTTGTAAAACTCAAAACCAAAGTAATACCCTAAAACCATAATGTATTCGGCAAATGAATTTTTCCGTTATACTTAATTTTCTGTGCTCTTTGACTTACCTACGACGTTCATTGGGGATATAACAAGTACTAAACCACAGCTTGGTTTAGTAGTTATGCATACTTATTGCAATATGGGCAGATGGTTTAAACACAAATTTGATTTTAGAGATCAACAGAGAAACACTAATTGTATGCAAAATTTTTCAATAGATTTTTGCAGTCTATCTCTATAACAATGAGAAAAAAAATGTTCGACTAGTGACTTCCCACCTGCTGGGCACGATAAAACTGCATCAGCTCGCGCTAAGGAGAAATTGTGCGTCCGCGGGGGCTCCGTACACTTAATATGAAAATATTATCTACTGTACAAAGAATCGTCCGTTTATTTAACATTAAGCCTTTCTATACTCTGAGCTGGGCAATACGCATCGAGCGTTGCAGTTATGATGCAGTAGATTTATTGAAACTTCATCATGATTTTTACAGTTAATTAGTTAGATAGTGAGTTAGTAAGAAAATGTGCGAAAGTTATATTTAATTAGCAAATAAGCTCTTGATTATCTGATAAATAATAGAAATAGAGAGTTAATGAGCAAGAGAAAGTACACTACACTGCGCAATTACATCAAAGCGATTTAGAAATCTGATATTCATATTTTAAATTTTTCAATAGAAATATTTCAGGGAAACATTTACGTTAAGCTAACACGTTCTAATAATTCACACTTTAAGTCGAAGTATGACACTTGTCTGAAAATATAGCCTCAAGGCGTCCTCAAGGATACAGGTGAATCGATGGGGCGCTCCGAAGCTTACAACTCTAAAGCGCGTTATATATTAGTCTCAGCAGTTTAAAGTTACTTGTGGGCTCACAAATAAGGGAGGGGACTCGTCCACAACTTGCTCTGCCCGAGCCAAATTACAGACTGTCTACTCGACTCAAGTAACCTGTTGACACTGTGTTAAGTCACGATTTGAGAGGCCTGTTTGTTGTGGGCGCAACTTGTATCGCCGCCCTCATAACAGGACGCCCGAACTTATATTGGTATAGCTTTTGGCACTGTCCTCGAACACTGAAAACGACCATTTTATCAACCCTAGGATAAACGAGACAACCATAATTCTGGATAGTAGTCCCTATTTGGAACGCGATCAATTCATAAAAGTAACCAATTCGAAATCTTACCGCTCCAATTTTACACATATACTCGTAGAATCCGAAAGTCAATTTCAGCACCGAGAGCTCGTGTGATACATGCAAAGAATTTCGAAGAAGCCTGCATCCTGGAGTCGTTTCGTCGGCTGAGTCGATCCTAGTGCCGGTTTGGTGCCAGTTCAGTTTGAAATTTCATTCTTCTCGAACACATATCTCGAGTTCGTCCGGGAATCTACTTTACATTTCTCATCCTAATGGCCATTGAGAGAAAATTGGAAAAGAAGTTTCGTTTTCGCGTTCCTATTCAGGTCCAATGGAAACATTTACGGAACTATTGGATCAAGTTTGAGATAAGTAGACAACAATAGCTTAGCTACCGTTTGCTGCAGAAGCAGATTAGAATTTTTGCATTGGTGAATATATAGATACGTGCTTATGTGTTTATTTTCTGCATAAAAGGGGTTAACATCGGTGTCCCTCTTTGGTTTTCCCGGGTAAATAAAGAATGAAAGGCTATGCAACGATTTCCTGGAATTCTTAGTGCAGGGTAGAGGGGCATTAATGTATGGCAAACACCCTCGTGAGGGTTCGACCTCACGGATGATGCCTATGGTGCCGATGACCCCTATCGATTCATCCATTTCGACGAACTGACGTAATTGCAAATTGTGGACAATGTCGTGTGCGATATGCTCGGGGCGTTCGCCTTAATATTTAATGTCGCTCTCGGGAACCAATCAACCCTTGATAGCGTTTATGTTATAATGAAGATGTTACGTTTGATTGTCGTAGTGACCGTAAATTACCGGTTGAATTACATGACCTATTGTTAGATTGTGTTAAATGTCTCCGAGTTTCAGTTCGCACGTTTATTGCTAAATACGTGAACGTGCTCGCTTTCTTAAGTATTTTGCGCAGCGTCGGTTCCCAGGGCAATCTGCGGTTTATAAAGAATGCTTCAGGGTGATAGGGAGAGAGCTCACGTTGCATCCTCCGAGGTGCCGGCAGTGGTTTCCAATTCGAGGCCGCACCACGCCGCCGCCGCCTTAATTTACAGCTAACCACGCGCCTCGCAGTTTATATTCATTACCCACCTGGATACCACCTCCGACCAAGAGATTTAATGCCTCGCGCAATCACCGCGTTTATTTGCAACAACTCAAACATTTATTTAATTTCAGAGTTTACGTGCGGTCTGTGGAATATTTAAGCAATATTTACAACCTTCTTTGTTCTACAAAAATGTGATTACTTTTCGTAATATTCTCTTTCATTTTTGAACTCGGAGTTTTGAGAGAACGCAAAACACTTCTTATCTATCCCATCAGTAATACAAAATTTCGTTTCCGTAAGGTTAGGCAAATGGGCGAGTTCCACAAACATTGTTAACTGGGAAACGAGAATATTACGCGACCCCGTAAACAGTATGAAGATGCCATAAATTATACCGACAAGTTGACTGGTACGGAGTCGGCAAGCAAATTAGGTGGTCCAGAGTAAACGAGTTATGGCAAAGTTGTGGCAACGTGGCCGCCTGGGACCGGACAGCGGAGGCAGAATGTTGCTCGCTGCCGAATAAGGATCACATAAACTGGAGTTGGGATCGCGAACTCCGATGTTGGTGGTGTCAAATGTGGCCAACGTTAATTTGAGTTATGCTCTTCAATACTATTCAGTTCTTATTCCAAAAAAGTTCATTAGTACCAGGTTTAAACCAGGCTTAGCAGATCCACAGTTATTACGGTATTAAAGGATCCAAGGATTAAAATACGTTCCTATTACAAATCAAGGACTAACCTAAGATCAGATAAACCAATGATAGTCCATGGTTTAAGCAGTAGCCACAGATGAAAAATATAAATTACAATCATTCATTCGTGCTTGCGTGTTTAAAACTTTTTAAAACATACTTCAAATACTTAAATAATTGCGTGTTAATGCATATATATATATATATTTCTGAATTGTTGTTTGTTTAAGTATCCATCGAATAATTAAACTTAATTCATAATTTATAAATTTCACGTTCATGGCAAATGCGAGTGCATGTGAGGCCAAAACTCAAGCAAGAAAAAAGTGAGACTTTGTTATTGTCGTTTCTGAACTTAATAGTGTTTTTTTTGTTTTCTATGCTATTAATAACACAGAAATTCATTTTTCTTGTATTTCTAAATTCTAATTTATTATAAAAGTGCCGAGTGAAATAATTCAAATCAAATTCTAAGCTAAAATTCTCTTAGTGCCGAAGTTAGTCCATGGTTAAACTAGGGGTCTCGCAGGTTTATCTTTAGTACCTTATTTAGTCCGTGGTTTAGTGATAAACTTCGTTTTATAATAACGTTTTTGTTAGTTCATGGTTTAAGTTCTGTATTAAGTTAACTAAAGTTAAAACGTGTTTTGGAATAAGACTGTATGGGAGCTATTTAAGTTAGGCATTTAGAGTGATGTGTACTTTTTCACAGAAAAAATATGGCAAATATAAATTTAGATAAAGTGGGTGAAACTGCACAATAAAGTGAGTGTATCAATATCAACCGCCATAGGAGCGACACGTACTCTTTTCAATACATCATTTTCCCATCTAGTAAGTATCAATCTTCTGTTATCATTGTCAAATATTATGGGAAAAACGAAATGTTTCATTTCCTCGCGCCCGCGGCAGAAAGGCCCGAGATCCGCCCGAGAGCCGCCCGGTGGCGTGCCGCTAACTCTCCTTATAAATACTGGTAATCCGCTGGCTTTTGTGGCTAATCTTTCGCGTGAAGATCGCTATTATACCGCTATTTATTATTTTTACCCGCTTTTTCTTTTTCTAAAGTCAAGACGAGATCCGCCTGATATTTTCATGATATTTTTGATTTTTTACCCTTACTCCTTCTACTCTCTAAGTGCCGCTGAAAGAATTAAATACGCCCCTTTTCAGTGGCGTGCTCTCAGCGATGAAGTATTTCATACGTTTTGAATTTTAAACTATCTGTTAATTTAGATGCAGGTACTTGCCAGCGCGGCGTCGGTCGGCGGTCACGTCAAAACTTCATTGACTAAAAATGTTTTTGGCCTACCACGAATTCAACTTTTTGTACCGGAAGGGTAGCTTAAAATATTTTATTTCGCGTATAAATAGGTAAAATCATTGTGTTATTCTTTTTTACTGTAAATTTTGCTGGTGTAAGTTTGACCACATTCTGCCTGATGTGATTATTCTCTGAGATTCTCTGATTAACAGAGATGCGGTCTACGAAGGACCTCCCAGTCCTGTGCCTATATTAGAATATCATGTAGGTATTATGGTATTGCCACTCTGATAAGGGCTAGCTGAAAACGTTAGTTAAATGAACCAGCGGCGCGTGTCTAGGCAGACGGCGGTACTGGTGCTGCCGGAGCGCTAACCGCCCAAGTTATGACAAAGTGTGGCAGTCTCCCAGGCGCCTGCTTCGGCACCGAACTCTTAAATTAGCGCTAACTTAGACCACTTAGCTTCTTCAAGTTTTGTTTGCAGACGCAATAAATATTCTAGCAACGATACAATACCGGCAGCAGGCGGTTCTCTGCATTGTGAACGAATCAAAGCGTCCTTTGTGTTGTTGCTTAACAGTTGACTCGGATTTTCTCGTTTCGTTGTTCTATTTTTGATTTATTAAATTTCAGCTCAACTTCACAGTAAACTGGTGAAAAGTTTTCCTAGTCTTAAAATCGTTAACAATTACTGGGTCACCAAGTGACTAAGGGAAATCCTTACATAGTATAAAATAAAGTCGCTATTTTTGTCTGTTTGTTTGTCTGTATGCTTAAATCTTTAAAACTACGCAACGGATTTTGATGCGGTTTTTTTTAATGGATAGAGTGATTCAAGAGGAAGGTTTATATGTATAATACACCTGTGCGAAGCCGGGGCGGGTCGTCTAGTAAGGTATAAATTGTATTATCCTCATCACTACTCAAAATCCAGTCCAGTAGTAGAGAACTTTCAAAGTCCAGTCCCAGTCCAGTCAAAGTCCAGGTAGTACAGAACTTTCCATTGCACTGCTATTTTCCAACTGTTATGTGTAGTAATTTCACTGTAAACATAATTATTGATAACTGAACTTAACATATTCCTTCATAACCGAAATTTAACAACGGTTGACTGACATAGTATGTTGAGTACTTATTATCTACTGGATCATGTGAGTCTAGTTCATCCTATACAGACATTTATTTGATTAGTTTTAAAACACTTTCATTAACTACACAATCCTGCTCAAAGTTTAACAGTGATCAAAGTCGATTAGACTACTAAGCAACTTAGCAGTCATAACTGATTCAAGGCCTGAAACTGTATTTGGTCAGTCGATCGAGCAATCCGAGTGCGGGTCGCATTGGATACCCAATAATTCGATTTTGCGGTTATTTTAGCCCACTCTACGCCGAGCTCAGGTGCAGATCCAACTATAATGTTCAAATTGAACAATTCAATATGTATCGTGTTCTACGAATCCTTCTGTATAATTTAACATGAAACAATTATGCTCGGAGGCGCTTTGTGCATTGTTAAGATTGGTTTGCAGAGCGACAATACCAGAAAAAAATCTATCATTGTAATAATGCAAATTCCCTATTTATGTATTCGTCTTTTAAAATTGGGGCTTACTTTGTTTGGAATTGGAAATTAATGTCTTATTTCCGAGTTTAGGACGAAAGCGATTTCATTGTTCGTTGGACAAAAAATTTGCACATTAAAAGTTGGTTAAGTTAGGCGGGTGGCAATGATTGTCTAAGTAAGCTTAGTTTAATTGAGCAGTATCCATGTTTGAGACGGCAATTGTCAGTATTTTTATCTGAATTTGCCTTATTTGTAAGAGGAGGATGAGATGTAAGTATTCACATTTTACCTATTTAATAAATTTCACCAAAACAGAGTTATCGTGCATTGTCTGTAGCCATTGGTTCTAAAACGATTTAGAAGCAATATAATAATTTAGTGAACCTACTTAATTACTATTGCTTAAAATGTAACATTATTATTCAATCTGCTTTAAACATCTATACTTTAAAACATATTTTAGTTTGACAGCTGTAACTTTGACACCTGACATGCAAATCTAGAATGACAGGTCATATTTTGTGTCTTTTTGTTAATTTAGATTTACGGTAGTAACACGGGTAATTTATGTTTACTGCTGTAACATCTTTCAACTTTAGTAGTAATAACGGTAATTCATTTACCGTTCTTACTACTGGTAGTAAGATTGGTAGTAACACTGGTAATAAGCCGCAGCCAGCATGCTGGGCACGCTGCCAACTGGCAGTGGGCTTGAGCATTTGGATTATCTTTAGACCTTCAAGGGTCTGTGGATGATCCAATGCATTTTATGTATAGGTAGTAGTAGTGTAGGTAGTTTTAGCATATAGTACCTATTGTATTTTGTTGTAGATAATAAAGGCACTCTTGCCCGATAAAAAAAACGGAATTATTTTTTGCAAAAAATGGCAAGACCGACTTCAACGAATATTTCGCACGGATCGATGTAAATTTTTCACATTATTGTCGATTTATCAAAAATAGCTTAGCCGATTTCGATAAAATTTAAATGGGATCAATTTAAAAGTATACTCTTTCCAATAAAAAATAATTATCGAAATCGGACTACTACGAAAAAATTTACGCGTCGAATTGAGTACCTTCTCCGTTTCGTCAGTCAAAAAATAATCTTCGTTCGAAATTGTTTGCGTTACTGTTTGGTAGGTATCAACATGACACTTGATAAGATAGAGTCGCGATGCGCACTGCAGAGTTGCCGGGGCTGTAGTGTAGTGTAGATTGATCAGCGTCGCAGCACAGCGCATATTTCAGGCAGGCTGCAGGTGCTGCATCGCGCTACTTCGATTAATTCGCATAACGAGCCGGGTCCATCACGCTCGCTCGTTTGTCTCCGGCCCGGCTATAAATACATCAGCGTACTTGCAATTTAATCCGTTCTGTTCCGCTCCCGTGGAAACGCTGTTTTCTCTCTCTCGCTGCCGCACGTTTCGGTCAGCGAAAGTTGCTGCAATTAATCTCTTCGCTATGTGCTCACCAATTGTTTGAATTAGAAAGATTTATCCTTTAAAGAATGTGCTATTTGCGACGGTTGGAGGTAGTATTTTTGTTCGGAGTTTTCTTTCTTTATTTACTTAGAGGTTTTCGTTCGGATCCATCAATTTTGAATAGATATACTTTATAATACTGTATAATTTTATTGATAGCAGTAGTTATGGTTACATATTTGTTCTGTCTAAAAAAATAATTTCCTTCATAATATAATTATGATACAGATACACAATAATCTGTTAATGTAGAGGTATTGTACTTTTCTCAAGTAAGCGTCATATTTGTCATGTCTACACGATCAAGTCCTTTTGTAAACAAGGCAGAAGTTATTGATTTCTGGTTATCTATATATATAAAATGCTTTGTCCTGAATGACTTACTGACGGATCAACGCAGAGCCCAAACCGCTGGTCGGAGGAACCTCAAATTTGGAGGGTGGGTTCTTTGTATGACGTAGGCATCCGATAAGAAAGGATTTTTCGAAATTCTAACCCTAAGAGGGTAAAAAACGGGGTCAAAGTTTCTATGGAACATCGTGATCCCATGGTTCAATCGACTTGAAAATTGGCATAAACATTCTGTAATTGAATTGACGGAAGACGTGTTTCGTAGTTTATTGAAATTCATCCCTTATCGGGGTTAAAAAGGATTAGAAAGTTAATTTGGGGGTGATTTGCTTCGAAGGTGACATCAATACTCCTTGGCAACTTAGTAATAACTTTGATTTAAATTACTTTTTATTTTGACACATTTTTGTAAACTCAATCCGATTGTATCAATGACTTGAGAAAATAGAGAAGGCGGCCACAGGTTATTTATATAAGTTATTTGACATTTTGCTGCCTACACTTTAGTTATAATATGTTCCCATATTTCTTTGGTAATACATACTGCGTACTGCGAAAATAATTGGGTTAATAGTGAGTGCGAGCGCAAATTTACCTAAGAAAGTGCGGGAATCACATTGTCATTATGCATGAGTGCATAGCAATATTTATAACCGACTTGAAAAAAGAAGGTTCTCAATTCAGCGGTAAGTATGTTTTTTTTTGTATGTAAGTAACGCAATTATTCGGTCAATTAAGTATGAACCGATTTTGTTGATTATTTTTTTGTTTGCTAGATCATAGGTACTTCAGAGTTAGTCTCATTTGAGATTATAAAATAAACAAATATATTAAATAATGATAAATCGAAATAAGTTAAGCAGGTTTGTAAAAATCAAGAATAAACTAATTACATACCTAAATGATGTTGTGGTTTGTGGTTCCATTCAGTTCATCATTTATTTTTGAAAGATCATCATTATGAAAAAATGGTACACATATTATCGATTTGAGCAAATTATTTGAATTTTGTACCTACTTTTTGTTTGTAAGTATGTAATGGCGGCCATATTGAGTCCTATGTGTCATATTTTGTAATTATTTCAAGTCTATATACTTATATGTTGCCATAGAGATATTTGAGTTGTTGATTTTGTATGTCAAAATGGAGTAGATAGTTTTGTATTTTCTTTGTAAACTAAAAATGTGTGCTCATTATTAAAAAGACTCATTATTCGAGATATCCATAAAACTCTAGATTTAATATTCGTAAAAAAGTGCGTAAATCGTGGGAAAAATCAAAGAGTCATGGTCATGTACGAGTAGAATCGCTTAAGCGAGAAAACTATGATTCCTGGCGTATTCACGCGAAAGCTGTCTTAACAAACCAACACTTGTGGGACCACAGCTTGATCGGAGCGTTGATGTATCTAGCAATTACAACAAGGCCAGATATTACGTTTGCCGTAAGGTATCTAAGCCAATTTAATACTTGCTACGGAAACAATCATTGGCAAGCCGCGAAACGGGTCATCCGTTATAGGAACCAAGAAGGTTGGACTAAAATATAAAAAAGTGGCATGAAGTAGTATGGCATGGCAGGCGCTTATTGGGCAGCTTGCACCATGGATAGACGATCCTACATGGGATATATTTTCAAATATGGTGGTGGATGGATAAGTTACGAAGCCAAGAAACAAAGAGTAGTAGCCTTATAGGCAGAGTGCACAGAGAAGATGGAAGCAGATCTCCTTACCACGGCATTACCGCAACCAAGGCTTAAGAGGGCTATTGTGTACGAGTATTTCAAAATTGGGTTTACGCACGGAGTGTTTTGAGGACTAAACTGGGAGTCACTCAGACCTGAAGAGACCCTGAGGTCATATTTGATTTGTTGATTTTTTGTGTCACAATGGAGTAAAATAAAAATGTGTGCTCAATATCAAAAAGACTCATTATTATCATTATGTCTATGATTAAAATATAAAGCCTTCACCAGCAACCCAGCAACCCAAATTAATAGATAGTTGGTATAAAATATAAACTTCTAATTTTCTTTGCTCCTAATGAAACTGCTTATGGAATTCATATTCGAGGCAACCAGGCGTCACATCATAGCATTCAATTGCAAAAACGTGATCTTTTTTCAAGAATTACTGTAATATACTAGCGGACCCACTGCAGCGCCATCTGCCGGGCTTATTTGTGAATCTAAACTTTGCAGGGCGCACCTAAACGCATACGAAACAATTCATTCAAATTGGTCCAGCCGTTTAGGAGGAGTTCAGTGATATACACACGTACAGCAGAATTGTAATTATATGTTTAAAGATAATCTGTTGATCAGGTGCTGGAGACAATGCTAATCGCCACCGTGTAGAGTTTTTACACAGTCTCGCTCTAATTCCTCTCAATCCTACTAATATTATAAACGTGTGAGTATGTATGGATATTTGTTACTCTTTCACGCACAAACGAATGAACTAATTTGGATGAAATTCGGTACGAAGGTAGTTTAGATTTTGGATTAACACATAGACTACTTTTATTTCGGGCTAACGCGGGTAACACCGCGGGGCGCAGCTAGTAATACAATTATAAATCAAGTTTGACTTCGTGTAGAGTAGAAACATTGCTTTTTAATTCAGAATACTAATGCTTGTATACTCCAGCTCGACAATGAAATAACTGGCAAAAGTATACCTAGTAGTTTTTCCTTCCAACTCTAGTAAAGAACCTTCCACATAAGTACTACAAACTGCTTACCTAGAGAAGGTTCTAAAAATTAGAACGAAATTTCGGACTCGCTCTAAACCGGAGCTAACGAAAAAATATGGGAGCAAGCTTAGGCTAGGTTACACGAAATGGACTATTTGAGCTAATAGGCCGACTGAGCCAGTTAAGGAAACACTATTACCGGTGATGGTCCGTCGAGCAATAACTCAGTCCAATTGCAGAGCTGAACAATTCATAGGCAAATCTGTTCTAAGCGTGTTAACATGGCTCCGGGGTTATTGCGGTGTACCGATCCGTGTGTCTCCGCTGCTCTACACACCTACCTACTTACTGCACAACGTGTTGTTCACTTGCAAATATGCACATCTATGTATAGGTAGTAAATGATCATATGGTACAGGTACATTCATAGGTCAATCCATTCGATTTATTTTTGTACTTAAAGTGTCCGCAACGTTCCGCATGGTCAGTATTTGGATGGGTGACCGCGGGTAGCATTTTCCAACTGAGCGCTACCGTGGTTCGGATGACACGTTAAATTGTAGGTCTCGGTTGTTTTAACCGTTTAGCCAAGTCAGAGGCGAATCAGGCGGCCTAAAAACTCTGACACCAGGGCTAGCCCCCGGCCCATACGAACTTACTTAGGTACTTACTTAAAGTGTCATCTGAATGTCATCTTATTACTTAGTACCCGTAACATAGTCATCTTTGTACTAAATTCTTAACTACGATTAAGCTAAAAGACCTTAGTTCCGGTCTAATTAACATGTAAGTAACTTGGCATCTACTTGGCCCTTTAGATGTCAAAAGTTATAAGAAAATGTAATGCTTATATAGCTTTTCATTTGTTCTGTAGAGAGTTATTGAAACGATAAAAGAGCTATCGGCTAACTAGCCAGCTATAATTGATACCTCAGTAATATCTACGTCTGCATCGTCATAAATCTGTCGGGTATAGGACTGTAGGTAACATAACGACTATTGAGACGACACGGTCGCATAGTTCACTTTCTCGAGTGTACCGGGCGCTTTGTGATCGTGATGCATTAGTAAATTACGCATGCAATTAGAAGTGACGATGTTTGGCGAGTGAATGGGGTCGCGCAGGTCGGCACGGGCGCGCCTGGGCTGCATCTGACGGCTCTCCATCACTCGCGACACGTGCGTCACGCCATCCAACGTTTTCCGATACTAGACTTTGCCTACCCAATAATAGAACACACTACATCAACCCACAGGAAAACTAGAACGTTTCGCGTTACGCTTGCATTTCTTCTTTGTATTCGAGTCGTTCCATTCATAGAGATAACAGCGTGCTCCGAGGCGACAACGGGAAACAATTACGCTATTACAAAAGGCCTTAAGGATTCTAATTACGAGTGGATCCTTTCATCCGTAAACCCAGATCGGATACGAAGCCTTCCCATTATCGCGCGCCATAAACATTTCTGGATTTCATATCCGCGGCACGGCTGGGCCCGCCTCGCTTATTACCTCGGCGCGGAAAAGAATAACATCGTTTTGGCACTTTTGACGCGAATTCCGGATGCCTACGTTCATATTGTGCGCCGTTAATATTCTGCGCGGCGCGTCCGACCTTTTTTATTTGTATCTAAAATTGAACATTTTGTCGCGACAACGAGCGCGCGCGACTCTCCCCTTCGTCAAAGGAGCGATAAAAGTACGGAGACGCGCTTTCAAGCGGCCATCGACGCACTAACGACCGACATTGCGATTTGATCATTCACACAGACATCCAGAACGACGGAGTTAGTATTCAACAACCAACCACATACTACCAAATTAATGGAAACTGAGTCTTGTCTCTCAGACCTAAAAAGTTTCAGGTAAGTACTGCAACGCAGTCAATGTATAAGTAGTTTACTTGTTACCATCTCTAACAAAGACGAGAATCGATAGAATGACAAAAAGCTGTACATTGTAGCAAAAGTTTTTCCGTTTCCTTATAGCTGATTGAAAGAACTTCCTGTTCCAGTTGAAGTCGATCCGGGGAGGATTATAAAAACTCCGGCTCGGTCGTGCAAAATGGCCCTATCAAACAAGAACCGTCGTCGCGCGCCCGATGAAAAACTGAAGTTAACAAAACAACAATCGGAGCGGCTGTCCGCGGCATCCCGTGCCCACCTCTGCGATTTACGGCGTCCTCATTATTCAACGTTTTCCACAAAAATTCAGCCGCGAAAATTAGCTAAAAAGGATTCCTCAATATGATCTTGCGAATCTGCTGAAGTCGCCCGCCTTTATGCTGAAGTAGCGAACTGGGTAAGATAAGGGGAGGAGCGGACAAATTGTAATAATTGCGAGACGCGATAAGAAGTGACACCAGAAAACAAATGAAGGCGGGCGGAGGGCCGCGGAGGGATGGTGGGGTGCGTGACGTCACCGAGTGGTGCCTACCGCACCCTGAGGAACGCTAACTCGGCTAAGCACACATTAAGTCATGCGTAACTTTATTTAGCAATTCACTTAAGTTTCTTTCAAGGAGCTTTTATTGTGAGCCTACTCCTTTTGATTGCAGTGCAAATATTTTGTAGAAAATTTCGAAATTCAAAAGCATCTAAACTGGATAGTTAGGGTAGGTTTAGCTGAGAATAAAAATTTAATTGAGACTAACAAAGCTAAAAAAATCAAAGATCATTCAAATAGCATAGATAGTAAACTAAAGCTTTGCAAACATCTTTATGATCAATGTTATAAGCCAGTGCATTATGAAGTCACAAAATATATTAGCAATTTTGATAACATATTTCCTTTGCTTCACTGTCTAGAAATTCAGTGATTATCGTGACAGATAAATGAATTTTCATTCGACCAACAAAATAATTATTTAATACAGGGGGATTTAAATTTAAACCAAGGGTCTGGGGTCCCGGCGGGGCACACCTCGGCCGTCGTCACCGCTCCAAATTAAAATGATAAATCAAAATCCGTCAGCCGCTAGCCGGCCGCTCGCAATGATATGAAACGAACTTAAATCAACCACTCAACTTTTAACACGGCTTTTGCCTTGGAATTTGAAACGGCCTTTATTTTCAATATTACGATTATAACTCTTATCTAGTTAATTTCGAAATTCGGTAAAGATATATTGAATTTTGGAGCCGAAGTGTTTATGAATTGACTGAAACATGCCAAAGGAATTGAGTACAAATTTTCTTTGCTTAGAAGCTACTTTTTAACACGAAGAAAATATAAAAGATGTAACGACCTATTTTTTTAAGCTATTACATGAATAACAATTAGGAATTTTGTTCGTAGACAGATAATTATAAACGATCATTTTAATAACTCATACCTCAAAATTAGGCATTTCTAGTAACATTGCTTCATAAAATCTACAGATATTCTTTCCGCTGGTTAATGTTTGAGCAATGTTTGAGATATTTTAACACCTTTTTATTTTGAAGGTTGAATCACAAAGTGATAAATAAGGTGTCGGCAGCTTGAATTCAGACACTTAAAAAGTTTAAAAGAGAAATTACCGTTATATTTTAGAATGCACACCGCCACCTACATTTCATTTTTCCTCCTTAAAAGAAAGGGCTGAAAATTGTAGCAATTTAATCATTTTATTCAGAAACCTGCCTCGGGAGATAATGCTGAAATTATACCGTAACAATTGTAAGGAATAAAAATGAATATCTCATTTTGCAGTAAGCAGTCGCTTGTTAATGAATATTAAATTCATGGAATCAACCTACCACTGGAAGTTAAACGTTACACGGTTATATCGTTTTGAGCTCCTCGACCAATGAAACCGACAATGAAACAGAGCTGAAATAGACGAATATAAAATTGTAACATTCAAATTTCACATCTAATTTTAATAATATTTTAATAGAATATCTATATAGTTGTTTAATGGAGTCTCGACGCTTTTTTATTACGCTCGATCTGTTAGCTGGGTAAAGTCAACTTACTTATATACCTACATATATACCTATGATTTGTTTCCTTCCTAAAGACATCATTTTAATGTAGCTTATTGCTCTTCACTTAAAATTTTAATTAAATTTTTAAAACGCTTACTTAAATACGTGTATTTCACAATACAATCGATACAAACAGCTCTGTGGTCGTAAAAAAGAGGAGGTTCTAAGTTCGACTGTATGTTTTTTTTGAAGTGAAACTTCTAATGCGATTTCCAACAAGGTTGCGTTTGCGTCGAAGTTTCACTTCTTCCGCACGGAGGGACTGTACTTGCATTTTTTTGTGTATGTTCATCGATTATTTCGCCAATTATGAACCGAATCGAAAAATTATATTTTAGTCCGAAAGGGTATACTCCCATTCAGGACAGGTAGTCCCATTTTTCCCGTTTTTGAAAAATCAACAATAATGTCGAGCGAAATGTTCGAATTTTTTTACACGATGGAAGACGGTATTGACATTTTTGTGAAAAAATAATTATTAAGTATGTCAAACTTGAAAACCTCTTATTCAGATAACCAGTATTGAGAGTTATTAGCCTGAATTATTTACAGTGGCAGAAGTAGGTACCTATCTATAATACCAATGCACCTTATTTTTTACATTTAGAATAAGTGAATTAATGAATGTAGGTACTAAGGACATCTTACATATTGTCGCTGACCCCAAACTAAGCAAAGCTAACAAGTGACAAGTGAGTATTTGACAAAATGGTCAAAAACTTACTTATTCTTGCGTATTATTTACTTACCTACCCACTATCATAGCGCAACGTTTCGCTAAATGTTTAGTAGGTACAGATTTGAAAAATAAATCTTCATTTGTATAATTAAATATTTAACTGTGGGGTTCTATAACAGAACCTGAATTGGGAACCAGCAGATATAGAATTACACCGTCGTCTCACAATAAGGTGTACCTTTTTACCATTTCGGTGCGGAAACCTCAAACTGACTTCGTGATGAAAACATTTAAATTCACATGCATCGCAATGTGTAAATGTTATCTTTATTATCACGTTTCACCAATATTTGTGTTTGATTGTACTGTTGTGCGTAAATTACTCGCACGGACAGTTTTCACCTGTACACACAAATTACTTAGTTAAACTTTTCGAATGAAATAGTAATACACCTATAAAGTTAGTAGAATATTGTTCTTCTCGCTAAATGGAGCTGGAGTAATCATTTTGGATGAAGGTAGTGTGTACTCTACCTAGTTATTAATAACCTATTTACCTAAGTATGAGTACTAAATTTGGAGTGCTGAATTGGGGAAGCTGTTTCTCTTAGCCATTATTCAACTTGTTTAATTTTTGCTTCTTTTGTAGTAAATTTGCTATGGCAATTCACAACTTACTTATAGAATGATCTATCAAAAAAACCTACAACTAACATATGCAATATTCGCAACTAAGCTACATATACATAACTATAAGCTACAAAATTGTTCCATACAGAGAGTTCAAATATTTGCCGTATACAGATGCGGTAAGTGGATGTGCTAAAACTAATTGTGCGGGAAATCGAAATGAACTGCAATTCATCAGCGGCGCTGGCCGGTTAGCGCTGCTCCTAAATTAATAAGCGATATCTACTCAAATGTATCGACGGTTTTATTTTTAACCGACTTCCAAAAAGGAGAAGGTTCTATGTTCGTCTGCATATAAGTACTTTTTTTGTGTATGTTAATCAATATTTTCGCCAAACAATTGTGAACCGAATCAAAAAATTCTTTTTTAGTTTGAAAGGGTGTACTCTCGAAGTGTCAAAATTCAAATTTTATCGAAATCGGGTGAGCGGTGTTTGAAAAATCAACAATAATGTAAAAATTGTAAACATCAATTCGAGTGAAGCACAGAACAGAGAGTTCTGCTGTTCTGTGGAGTGAAGCATTCGAATTTTGTACGCGATGAAAGTCGGTTTGCCATTTTTTGCGAAAAATAATTAAATCATGGTTTTGATCAGATGGACAACTTTTACTATAATAAGACCATCGCCAAAATCGCAAATAAATCGGCTGTTGCATTTTGTTGAGAGTTGATTTTTGTATGGACAGCTGATAGCTGGAGTTGGTTGCCTGGAAAAAATTGCGCGACAGTTAACACATACCTAATTAATTTTATTGATTTTGGTTTTGCCCTTGTAAACTGTTTTTATTTAATGTGGTTGTCTTATAAAGTGTTATTGTTTGTTTGTTTCGTTGTTTGATCTTCGCAATTTCGGGATTGTTCCCATAACAAAAATGGTTCATAATGATGAGTATTACATACCCTTGAAAATTCCCGAATTTCGCAAAGCGACACCCTGTTTAGATAGAAACAATTTAATATGTGCTTACATAAATTTGAAATTAATACCGAAGTGACTCTATCAGGTGTGTGTTACAAAACTACAAACAATATTGATATGTATAACGACAATTTCATATTATTGCTTCATAAAGATGCTTTCAACTCAAGCTTTTATTTATAATCGGCTCCTTCTTCACATTAGCTCATTGGGTATCATAATAATGTTGTATTGTAAGTAATCCAATTTGCGCATGCATGCAAAATTTTATTCCAGTTGGAAGCCGGAAAATGGGCCACTTGGTAGATCTGATTACAGAGACTGGGACAGGTAAATTTACTTTAAAAAGTAAATCGTAACCAGTCTACATGCTTTGTAAATTTACTAACAAAAAAGCGTATGCTTACCACGATGATCCTGAAGCAACATTAAGTGTTCGAAATGTCAAAGACTCAATAAAACAACTTTAAGTACTCAAGTTTTATTATATCCAACGGAAAACCAAGCAATAAACTCAAACCTCTTACAAGAGCTCAATCAGCTAAGGCGCAAAACCATCTGCAAACGTGTAAACACAGCTTAGAAACCTTACACAACTTGAGTATAAAATTGATCCCATAAAAGAGTTCTGCGGTGTGTAGTGCGCAGCGACGGTTATCGAAAAACGTTTGTGAGATATCCATAATGTTTTATTAAATGTCATCCGCAATATAATGAGGTGCGGGGATCTCGGGGAGAGGCGCTACAGAAATATGTGCGAAATATTATGGAGTGCCGTTGTAAGTCAATGAAGCGGCAAATGGGGTGTTCTCGCCGCGCCACCGAGGGCACACTCTAATAAATAAAATTATGCCTCAGAAATTACAAGAATACGCGCGCCGGCAGCGATCTCGCGAGATTGGATACTCGAGATTTCCATCGACGTCCTCCTATAATGAATGTAATATGTAGTAAGTACTGGTAACCACAGATACAGACAGGGAGATCAGACTTACTTTGGCGCTGAACGTGAAAAAGTTGCTTTTTAAAAAGTTACGTTTAAAACTTCTCATAATCACAATTTAGGTGGATCGTTGTCAAATCGTCTGCCACATTGCTGTAGCCTGCGGATTGATACTAAAATCTCGATAATAAAATTAGCTGTTCCGTACGTATTTTCAAAGCTTTATTATCTTTATAATTGACTAGTACTTGCGATTTCAAAGTGGGTGACATAAGGGAAAATTATCCGTAATGACGAGTACAATCATTCGACAAGAGCTTCTGGCTAGCTCATAATATTTAATCATGTCGTAAGTACAATTAATGTGATAGGATAGAGTTATTGATCAATTTGTTCTTGAAGCGGCAACGTTCGGAATGCTCAGACACTGACTCTCGTTGATGTACGCAAGTAGGCTTTGACGCTAGTTCCACGTTTATGGAAAAAAATGAAACCCCACCACAATACCGTCTCGACCGCAAATCACCGTTAGCACAGACGTTTTATCGCATGTCTCAATTAACTTTACGAACTAAACATGCTGTAATAAATAACTGTCGACATGAATTAATCTATTCGAGTCCTTGGGCTCGATCCAACAATGACTCTAGAAATGTTACCATAACAATTGAAGTGGCGATATATTCTGATTATGTATTGTGTTGTTCCCAAAATTCTGCCTAGATTTGTTGTTAAGAAATATTAAGTATCTAGACTTAAAAGGTCAGGGATAGAGTGGTCTAAGTATTAGGTATCTGGTATAGTAATGATAGTCATACCAGTTTTCGCCTACATGTTTTCGTCGATTTGTATAGGCTGATTCCGATCGTTGTCTTTCAAAAAGGCGGAAGATAATTATTTAGCCGCGTTAACTATGGATGTGTTTTTCAACAGAGCTGTGACTCTGTGAGTAGTTTACTCAGCCTACACCTTGCCAACACGAACGAAAACAATAAGAAAGTTTAACCCGTTGAATTTTATAAATTAGGTAAGTGGTAAGAATGTTATTGGTACTTTATAAAATCGTATGTTTTCTTACTTGCTTATTCATAATAGCTAGTAGTAAGAATGTTATTGGTACTTTATAAAATCGTACGTTTTCTTACTTGCTTATTCATAATAGCTAAATGGATTGATTTAATACCTAGACATCGACGTTGTTTTGTAGTTGACAAGGTACATTTTATCGTGGAGTAATATTAATAGTCACATTTGTATTTAAGATTTTTCCCTACAGTAAAATGTATCTTGTCAACTACTAAACTACGTTGATATCTATTAATAATCTGTTCAGCTATTATGAATAAACAAGCAAGAAAACGTACTATTTTTCAACTCTCTAGGACTAAATATACTTGCACTTTTGAAAAAAAAAAAAGTTCTTTCCAACACATTTTCAAGTGTAAAAAGCGATATCGTCCAACGAATAACAAAACGGGTCACATTTCACCACAAGCAGTTACTGTTATTGTATTGTAAAACGTCAAATTTACTTAATCGCAAAATAGAAGATTTAAACGCACAATTATCTCTCATCCGTGTTATTAAAACATCTCATCGTGTTCTACATTGTATTAGGAATGTAGATCGATTTGTCATGGTGTATTGTTGCTCCGGGCCTTCACAATCAGCTCGCTAATGATCCTTCTTATTCTGCTTGTAAATCAAATTGCGATTCACTTTGATAAAACGAATTAATTAGGCTATTCAATTATGATTAGCCTTTTGATTGTTTGACAGATTATTTTGTAGATTGTGTCTGGTTAGATTTCAAACAGCTCTACCCTTTGTTGTAAAGTAGCACCATTTATTATTTATACATGCTTATTTGGCATACTGACCTGAATTGAATCTTGGCCCACGGTGTTACATAACCCCATCGATCTTGGTTCTCTGATGTTGCTTGTCATGTAGTAGGTATTAATTAAGTACCTACCTAAGTTTGTATCTGCCAGAAATTAGCGTTGGTGCATTTGGTGGTTTGGTGTCCACTGTAGTAAACCGGGCTTACATTTTGACAGGTCATCCAAGCAACGTTACTAGCTCTCAGTTGTAAAACGATATCAAATATCACGAAACATACTACCACAAAAACAACTGCGGATTTTACCGTATTTATTCATGCTTTGAATCCACTTTGAACAAATTGTATCTGGAAATACAAAAAACAACAACATTTGCAAACGTGGCTGAAGTCAAAACACTACACAGAACTGTTTCGATCATTTGCACTTGTGCGTTTTAAATGAAGTGATATTTACCTATCGATACGCGGTGCTTCTAAATACCTACCATAAAAATAATATATTTTTAGGCAATCACTGTCTTTACTCATCATTCTGACCAATTAATTATTATTAAGAGACAATGTAAAACACTAAAATCGCCAAAAAATGTATATTTTCTTTATTGTCGGTCTTAATTTTATTACGGACGATAATTTTACGTGATCGTCCCTCTCTTTTGCTTGTGCTGCGCTCTCGCTTGCAAGCTCGGCTCAAGCGGAACTTGACAATGAGTCATGCTATTTCATGCGTGCAGCCAGCGTTCATAGATTTCTAAGACGTTATCACGTCAAATTCTCAAAATACTCACTTGTAATCATCGCGCCACACACCGAGCTAACAATAAATATTCAGTCAACTCGTATAACCTCAGTGATATTCAGATCATACCCCAATACTCCGAGGTGCGTCTGTTTCGCGCTTGTATCGCTAGGGACTGTCTCCAAGACTGTAATAAATAATATTATATAGGAGAAATTATTGTGTGGAAGCAACCCCTGTTGTTACAATGTAGACCAGTGACTAAGCATTCCAAATGTAAATCTGATTAACTTCTAATTTAGTCATTATTTTGTAATCAGGTAGTCATAAAAAATATTTGACTGTATGTGAATCTTAGACACAACATATCATGTCATTTTAATCTTAGTATAACTATTATTATATCTTTTTCGGTATAACCTAAGCGTTCTGTTACGCTTTTACAAGTAAACGAGAACAGATATTCGTTTCATAAAAAAATGTAACATATAAAAATATATATGTGCTACGAATTATAAATAACAATGTGATGATTAAATATTAATAAGTTTTTACGACTGCCTTTGGGCAGCAGTAAAAAACTTTCATGGATTTAAAATATTTAAAGCAGTGTTATACTGAATTTTGATAGACGACTGTTTTTAATAACAATAGTATTATAATTATGTTACTTTAGAACTTAAAACTTATTTAGCAGCGTTGTGCACTTTTTGGGATGGGTAAAAATGTTAAACTCGCGTCTGGACACGTGACCTGATCGAGAATTCGTAAGACGGCGCAGGGCGCTTGCGCGAGTGTGCATGTGTGATATTGTATTTTACCGCATAAATGATCGTACTTTTGTTCAAGTGTTGACCTCTGCCGGCACTCCCGGAGTGCAACCCGTTGGTTTTTTTCCGCAAAATACGCATCAAGACACGTGGCCTGATCGAAAATTCGTTAGACGGCGCAAGACGCTTGTGCGAGTGTGCGTGTTTGATTTATTTTACCACATAAATGATAGTACTTTCGTTCAAGTTTTGACTTCTGCCGGCACTCCCAGAGTGCAACCGGTTGTTTTTTCCACAAAATAACCATCTGCCGTTGTCTGCGATTGTCTTTGACTGTATTGTACGAAGCTTAGCTACTGACCGGTATCGTGCACAAACATTGTTCATGGAGGTGCTACCGCCCCGTCACTGAATTAAAGTGATATTGCTTATACGCTTACCATTAAGGCTATACGTTTCGGGTAAATTAAGACCAATTTGCAACGGTTTTGCCACAGAATATGGGAATTTAATTTATGAGACGTGTGACGGATGTAATATGAGTGAACGCGTAATTAACGACTTTAATTCGATTTCGCGCGTACTCGATTAAGCTGTGAAGTTTTTGCTGGGTCGAGCTCACTGAATAATGATTCTATAAACAGACGATTCTACATTTTAATGCCTATTGAATTCATTATCTCATGGCTGATTCATGGTTTGTATACAGGTATCTAATTCTTTTCTGGACTTCATAGAATGATGATTAAAGCTTGAGAATCAAAATAAATATATTTTTTTTAACATAATCTACACAGTTTTCAAGATCTAGTCTTTATATTCTTATCAACTCACTTGGCATGTTTCGTATTTTCTGACAAAATTGGTCAATTCAATTTTGTCAGAAAATACGAATCGTAGCAGTCAAATAAATAGATGCCGAAGGTCCGCTACGTTATTTTTCTAAGGTCCGCTACCATTTTGAATTTTGACAATAATTATAGACATAGACATAGACAGCTTTTTGTTGTGACAAAAATACAGAACAAAACACTTAACTTATAGTACAACATAATAAATATTAAAACTAAATAACTATGCAAAAGTAATTCAGTCTATATTTCTGTCACAAACCAGCTCCGTCTATTATTATGTAAAATCATCTTATTTCGGACCACTGCAGGGCATACGCCTCTTCCTTCTTTCGTCAATTATCACTGTTCTGTGCTAGTCTCATCCAGGTGTTGCCATAAAACTTTTGGATTTCATCATTTATAACAAAATATATACATACATCCAACAAACGTCTAGCAGTACCAAATCATATTGCTAAAATCGTCTTGGGTCGTGTATAAAATGTCTAACCGAATCAATATTTTAGTAGGTAACAAACAATTTTTCTTAAAAGAAAAAATATATGTTATTATGGAGCATATCTTCTGTTGGTAAATCATATCTGATACGTACAAAGAATAACTCGATCGAAAAAAAATCTAACTTCTGCTTTGAACGAAGATCTTATTTCTTGAAGAGTTTTTAGAAGAGAGAAGTAGTATTTTTTGTATTAAATAGTAGCTAAAGTACTGGCAAATCAAATAAAACAGTTAAAGTTGACTTGATAATTTTATATGAATTTTTATTGTCAATTTCACCATACGAAAACGCGCTCCCGTTGTCCCCTCACCGTCTCACTTAGTTCGCGTAGCGCGTCTACGCACGATACGCTCTTAATAACTCTAGTTGCATTCCCAAATTGACGTATGAGTACATGTCCACTGTTCAGCGCTTCCCAACATCAGATGATCAGGCCCGTAGACCCCGCATCATTCACGGTAATGGCGGCCTATGTCTCGGGCCGTAAATGTAAATCGCTCTAATTTATACGCGCGATAACGTCGCCGCACTGCTGTTAACTGTAATTATATTACCCGGCGAGGACGTGTTGATCTAAACCTCCGATTACGGACTCGTGACGAGAAAAAAATTCAGCGACCCTCTGTACTGGCATTAACGACCACGCCGTGAATGGCAACTCACTCTGGTGAAGCTTCTTTACTTTTGTGACATTTTTCATGGATAGATTTTCCTTACGCGAATGAGTACGACCTAACTCTACATGATAGCAACTATGAATTGAAACTTAAAAATTATATTGACTTCACGTTGAATATTTTATTTACCATAAATTAATTATTTAACGTCAATTCAATAAAGTTAGACACAGGCTACACGACGTAATTATGTACACGTATCATCGTTAGTTTTTGTACGATTCATTGTTTTAGACGTGACTCTCAACACAACCCTAGATAGGAAACTGAGAAAAAAACAATTTCGCGTTTGGTATACTATCCCCTGACTGCAAAATTACTTTGTAAAAGGATACGTCAACACGCTCTACATATAAAATAGACTATCCGGATAACGAGTTTATTACAACTAAACTCTTCCTTTCCAGGTTATCAGTTTATTAAACGACATGCTTATAACAGCGTAAAAACCTGATAACCAACTAAGTTACACAACTCCCTAATGCAGTCTTAAATTCAAATAAAATTGCCTTTCATCATCGCAACATAACTGTTTCTTGAATACTTCAAAACAACAAAGAAACAAGTTACAATAAGGTTTCAACTTCCATCGAGTTAACAATTGCACTCGGCTCGTGCAGTATCGGCGTAATAAAACTTTTAAATACTCGCTAATCGAACTGCAATAACTTCTTTCAAGTTTTATTATCTTTTCAAGTGGGTGTACTAGTTAGAGATACTTATACTTCACCAAATAGTACCTATAAGTTGTTATCGTATCAGCTCGTAAATGCAATATTTTCTTTGATATATAATTGTTCTTCGTAGGTTACCTCTTCAACTAGTGAATCGATCTTTGCTCTCGCGTTTGCACTTTTCCGAAGGTTCTCTGGAAGAGTTCGCTCTTATCAAAAAGATTGCCTCTTGTGACATTTTAACCGACTTCCAAAAAGGAGAAGGTTCTATGTTCGTCTGTATGTATTTTTTTTGTGTATGTTCATCGATAGTTTCGCCAATTTTGAACCGAACCGAAAAATTATTTATTAGTCCAAAAGGATATACTTTCGAGATAGACTCAATTAAATTTTACAGAAATTAGCTGAGCCGTTTTTGAAAAATTTACAATAATGTAAGCCATTCGAGCGAAATATTCGAATTTCGTACACGAAGGCAGGCTTTGCCATTTTTTTGCGAAAAAAAAAATTATGTACACGACGGAAGGCATATTTGCCATTTTTTTTTGAGATAAATCATTATCTATTCTTCTGTTGCGTTTGTTCCTTTTTAGGGTTCCGTACCCAAAGGGTAAAAACGGGACCCTATTACTAAGATTTCGTTGTCCGTCTGTCCGCCTGTCTGTCACCGGGCTGTATCTCATGATCCATGATAGCTAGGCAGCTGAAACTTTCACAGATTATGTGTTTCTCTTGCCGCTATAACAACAAATACTAAAAACAGAATAAAATAAATATTTAAGAAGGGCTCCCATACAACAAACATGATTTTTAGGACTTTTTTGCTCGCTATTAATAACGGCAAGAGGTATGGGGCTCCCATACGGTACGGAACCCATCGTGCGCGAGTCCCACTCGCACTTGGCCGATTTTTTTGTTAATCAAGTGTGGTATTGAACCAACCTATAATAAGGCGAAATAGTTCAGCGACATTATCCCTCGACCATTCTCGGTTATTCTAAAACTAGGACTTTCTCCTGCAGCCGATTTTTCTTCTTCCAGCTAATTTTCCCGTCGTTAGTCACTAGTTATAGAAGCTCTTATCTGCCATCGCGGATCATATACTCGTAGCCCAGAAATGCAACTTTGCGTTGTTTTATTATATGTAATGTTAGCATTTTTGAGGGATATTGCCGTACTTAACTAATTCAAAATTTTCCATCTATTTTTTTAAAATAACTAATTGCTAGTAAGCTTATTACTACTCATATTAACAAATGCTCTAGTATTATTAATTATTAACAGATTAATGAGATTACACCAGGTAAGCAGATACCACTAATTGCCTTATATCAGTTGAATGCTTGCCTTGCCTATTGAATAAATAACAACTACAGATTAGTAAGCTTAGTTGTGCCAAATCATTAGGTTTAATGCTCTACGTATTTCGTGTTGAAATCATTTGGTTAAAATTTCTACAAAACGAACCTAATTTACACTAGAGTCAATAGTAAAGTATCATGAATGGTATCTTAGCACGATCATTATCTTGTAAACTGTACTTAGGTTGGATTCATTATACCTGATGTCTGTTTATAAAATAATACAAATGAACGACTTCATATTATTATTATTATGAAAAAAGGGAATGTCTAAATCAGTTTTTTTTTATGTATATAACGAAGGGTGAAAAAATACTTATTATTAAGAGCCCTAAATACTTATTATTATGTCCCAACGCTGGGCAAAGGCCTCCATGCCCTTTTTTCAATTTATCTCTGCTATAACTACGATTTGCCAGTCCACATCGATCAGTCATCGCAATTACGAAAAATACAACGAAACAAAGAAAAATATAGATATGGAGAGTTCCTTTTTAAGGTTCCGTAGTGCAACGAGGAACCCTTATAACTTCGTTGTGTCCGTCCATCCGCCCGTCTGTCCTCATGCTAAAAAGCCTTATAACTTCCACATTTATGAACCAAATTGAATGAAATTCGACAACATAATAGTTCTAGTATAGTTTTGAATTTCAAATACTAAAAAAATTTCAAAACATTTTATTTAACAGGTAGCTCCCATACATGTAAAGTGGGGATGAAACTTTTTTTTCAACCCCTCCTGTGGGGTATCGTTGAATAGCGTTTCTAAAGAATGTAAAGTTTTTTGAACAATTTTTTGTCACGTGTACTATTTGTGAGATATAAGTCGCCAAAGTTAAAAAAAGAGTGCCCCACCCCTTAATTTCTAAAGTATACGAGATAGAATGATCAAACTCTCTGAGATTATAGACCACATTAAAAACTTTATCACAAAATTGTTTTGAGTACTGTGGGATAATAGCTTTCTGAGTTAAAGAAAAATTGAAATGCTTAAGCTTGCACATAGCTCAGAGGTCATTGACCACACAAATTTCTTTTTTAGCCAGTTATGTTTTTCTAGCACTAAACCATCTTATGACATTATAAAATCGGTTAATATCATCATCATCTTCACCATCTACGGAAGCCTATCATACGCGTGTCTCGACACGCATTAACAACTTTCTTTGCTTACTTGAAGCCGTTAGAAAAAAGTGTATTCTTCCAAGTGATCTTTCTCAACTACCTGCAAAATAATACTGTCATTACCCAGCGGATTATCGGCTACTCAATTAGTGTAGGTGTAATAAGAGTTTTAATACAGATATTCGAGCCGGCAACAAACCTAATATTGCGTTAGGTGAGAGGTAAGCTGAGAGAGACAATGCCCCAATGGGCCATCTATTTGAGTAATTATTCGCCAAGGGCCATTGTCGGGCATCTTGCACGCGCGGAATGAACCTTGTTCGCTCGATCGCAGAATAAAATAGGCAACAGATGATCAACTCTTGTAACGACGAAGGAAATTGTTTTCATGTTCATGAGCAAGGTCTTTAATAATAAGAAACGTAAAATTTAAGTAAATGCCAATAACGAGGTATTTTTATGTAGGCGTATGTAGGTGATATTATCTGTGTAGAAGATGGCACCATGTAGAGGTATTTACCAGTTTAGAATTTAGTGGTGAACACAGCTTGACCACAAGGCCAAATAATTGTCGCGTAAGTAAACGAAAAGCGAGAACAGATTTTTTCACACTTTATTATTTTTCCGTTAATTCCCATATGACATTTTTAAACGGATTTTTTTATCTATGACAACAGCATCATTTCCAATAGGAGTTTTCTTTTTTTTTTTTTGTTCGCAGATTTTATTAGACAATAAAATGTGACCCAAAAATGTGAACATAAACTTGCATCTGCTGCGTTAGATGCTCTATCAACGGATTTAAAAATTGCTACCTAATTTTTTAGTCTTTTAGTGTCTGTTTTAGGTATAGTCTGTGGCAGAATGCTCGCTTGTTAATATGTACATGGTTTTGGTGATCAGAGGACAGAGACACTGCGCCCGAGAGTGCCTTCAATGACTGTACAAACACTTATTGTACTCTGGACTGGGGTAATTCACGACCTGTGTAGTTTGCCGCTTAGCCGGTCCATTTTGTTGAATACAAATGCTTTTCAGAATATTTTATGTAGCTGTGAGTTCAAAGCTGCACAAGGTGAACAATTATTGAGTAAATGTTTAGTAAATAATAATTAGCAATCTTATTTTTAGGGACGTCTCGGTGACGTGCGATGGAGCGTTTCGTGCATTTCCTCCAATAGAGTCTACCCGAGCAAACCTGTTTCCTTAAAATAACGTATCGGGACAATAAGTCGTTGGTGAAACTGCTCCGATGCTAATGATGATGAAGTTGTGGAACAGTGGAGCATGTTCTGCAGAATTGTAAAGCCACAGAAGAAACTAGAATTGCTACCGGACTGCATGATGCCTCTGCATCATCATCAATAAAATAAGAGATAATATTGAGATACATAAATTCTTATACTTTTAACAAGACTCGCTTCCAACCAAATAGAGATAGGTCGCGACGCAAAACGGATCATTTTTTGAATAATTGTTATTCAAAAAATGATCCGTTTTGCGATGGAACTTAGTGCTATTATTTTTCAGTACTAGAATTTCCTAGATTTTAAAAGTACTACGTACACGATTGACAGAGAAAGAGAGAGAGTAGGTAACAGAGAAAAAAAATGTACAGCGCAGCAGAAGCAAAGTTCGTTTGCATCCTTTAGTAGCTTTCTCAAGTATTTTTGCACTGTTTTGTGCTGCATTGCAACTTCGTGTTATCTTCTCCTTATTTCACTCAATCTAAATACACTAGAACTAAAAAAATAACACCGTAATATACTTTACACAACTCTGTTTGATTTCTGGCATTGAAAAATAAAATAGACAATTAATTATAACACTAGATGAGTTAACAATCTCGAAGCCGAAGTCTGACTGCGGCTTATCTGACGCCAAATGTTTCAAAGGAACTTTTAACGAGTTTAAAGTTGTGCCAAGTGTACTGCACCCGCAGCGCTTCCGGAGCCTTAAGATTAATTAAACAATTGCACGATGGCTCTTTGAAAACACTCCGACATGTCTCGGCCTGTCGTCGCCAACCTTGCCAAATTAAACCCATAAATCAAAAACCGACGACCGGAAACAAGAACGTAATAATGAAGAACTAACTCCGCTAAATTCGAGACTACACTCCGACAAAAGAATAATTCATTTTCTTTCAGCTCGTGAAGTTCTAGAGAAAACTTAGCGGACGTTTAATTCCATTGAACAAGATAATAAAGACGGCAGGCCAATAAATATTTTATAGACGAAATAACCGGATAAAAATGATCTTTCGCTTCGCAAATTGCAAGTGTCAGCGCGGTGCGATCGCACGAAATAATTTTCAGTTTGCCGTGGAAGTAATAAAGCGGAATATTCGATTGTATAACGCGTGTGATTCGATTATTTTGTTCGCGCAAGTCTGTGTCGAGTGCGGGTGAAGTTAGAATTTACAAGCGGGAAGGTGGGAAGGTGAGTTTGTAACATCGGCTTTGTTTGGATGGCTCGTATTTCAGTTCGATTTATGTGCGTGCGCCGGTGACGCGGTAAAAGATTAGTCCTGGCGAGAGCGGCGCCCAGCACTAGTCGCTGAAGTGGTAAACATGCGAATGTGAACCCTTCAATGACACTTTATTTGTTTGCGGTTTTTCGTTTCAATTCCATCTCGCATTCCACTTCGCTTTGCGTTAGTGTTTCCTTTGTTGCGCATCATAAGTGTTTGTTTGTGATCAGATTTATGACTGTTACTAAGTTACGCCTTTGTTTTATTGCCCGTTTTATGTGATGTTTCTCACTGACTTCGTTCACTAGCTGAAACTTTTTTATTGCCTTAAATCGCTTGTTTAAAAATGAACGGGAGCAACACCGAGCTCCGCAGTCTAGCCGGAAGTTTACGACTATGAAGCTAGCACAGCATTGAATTTGTTTCCAAGTGATTCAGCCCCAGCTATTGCATAGTTCACGAGTAGCAGAATACGGAATCGAGTGGCACAGTGGGCAAGTATTTTAAACAGTATGTGAGCTTTAGTTGGGGTTCCTTAGTAAGACATTCTCATTGTTGTACCTGAAAGGAGGAATTGAAGCGATTTCTCGCTAGAAATGTATTAGGAGAAAGTTTGAAATAGTTGAGTATAACATAGTCTTCCAGTCATACGTCTCGCTGGAGAAAAATGGCCTCTCTATATACCTTTTTTCACACTTCCTTCTCTCATCTAAACCAATGGTGTCGTGGAGACAATTAGTATTTTTATCCGTTCCCAAATGTCGACTAGCCAGGTCAGCATACTTAGATACTCTTCAGTTCGTTGGTTGTTTACTAATAAGTGATTTATTTATCATGTCAATTTTTTTTGTGTAACAATTTTCAACACTGTGCAATACAGGATACCTTATGTAGGTAGCAGATTGGAGCCCTAACAAATGACTCCGAGCATTTTCATGAGCTCATCGCGGCAAGAAGACCACTAAAATATAGCCCCGCTTACGGATTGATAGTTCCGCATTGTGCCCCAAAACTGGTTTAAATTTAAAACGACTGGTTTATGGATTGTGCGATTTTATCTGTTTAATCTCTGCAGTAAGTTTTTTATCTTTTACATTTGTGTACTTATAATACCATACAGCACCGACCGCAACATTATTTTCCATAAATACTCGTATGCTACATTTAGGTTGCCTGGAAGAAATCGCTGTAGGCGATAAGGCCGCCCGGACTGTTATTATTTTTAGTTTAAGGTTGTACATGTACATTCGGTACAATAGTTAATATATTTTGTATTGTATTGTAAGTATGTAGATCCGTATATATTTTTTTATATAATAAAAGAGATAAAAGTGTGTCAAAAATTTGACGGTTAAAATACTGTTAATTTTTTGAAAATATACTGTTGTGGAAATAACACAAGTCTGCGGTGCCTCGAATAGTAACGGGTTCTAAAGGACACATTGAAATAAGGTGAAAAGAAAAAAAAATAAAAGGCAGTATTCTGGTGTCCAAGTGCGCCAGATAGTTGATAAAAGCGGCAATTGTTTTCATTTGACGACATTTTTGTGTACCGACTGATAAATGGCTTGTAAAATCTTGAAGACAACGGCGTTTATTTTGGGCCGATTCTTTACTGTCGCTGACACGGAGAACGGTCAGCTCTTTAATTTATTTGCTTGTTCAACTTTTTTACTTCACAGTACAGGCTTACATTGCAAAATAATGTTCCCGTGGTGCTAGTAATTTCAACTTATCCGTGAAATAAATATTGAAATACGTACAGAGCGTAATGAAACAAGCCAGATGTACAAAACATAGAATGTTCTTTATGGGACACGCTTTCGCTATTACAACCCGTCCATTATCAGAGGAGCTGTCATAGTGTACGGGGTTTCAGCTTTTTTGGATGTTTCTGGTACTGCTGAGGGGGGCGTGGAGGATCGCTGTGAAGTGGTCGGAAGGCTTTCGCAGCCAGTAGGCGCTAGTCGGAGCGCGTATTGTGCGCGATCCTGACACAACTGGCATGATATTATATTAACAAAACAAAATATTTGCGTTTCGCTACGGACATTAGAACGGGGAAAAGTTGTGAAAATACAATTTCGGAAAAATGTTGTGCTTTGATTTGTTCGTTAGGGATAGGGTAAAGTGAGGTAACATGAAACAGGCTCTCACCGGTGAGGTAAAAAGGGAAGGTCAAGGGGATCAAGGGAATTTATGTTTATAGAGTAAGCAGGAAAATGTTGTTACTTTACATGGAGCGAAAATAATGTAGTTACGGAAATGTGTTTAGGGATTAAGTGAGGCCACAGGTTCGTGGTGTGTAATCTGGTATAATGTGACGAATTTCGAGAAGGATAACACTAGTAGACTGAGCGTAATTCGTTTAAACAATATTGGGAAATAAAACCTATTGTAACCACATTTAATGAGACAGTAAATAATTTTGAATCTGAATAACTGATATTGATAGAAGGTTCTATGTAAATAATGTTGTTTTTCTTATAAAACCGAAACTCTCGGACGATACTGTACTTTTGTACAACATCAACATATGAAAATATCAGCGGAAATCATAATACTCTTCCGAATTTTTTTTATACCAATATTTTCACAACACAAAAATGAAATAAAATTCATTCCAAAAGCTTTTAAGCTGAAAATTAACCAAACCGCGTGCATTATTTATTTAAACTAAGTAATAAAGTAACAACAATAGTTAACACTTCTACAGCGGCCCCGGCCCAAACTCATGAAGTGATTAAGGCAATGGTGTCCTAAATTTTTATAGGTCATACCGATAGAATGGTTGTGGTCGAATTCATTACCCATGGGGTTGGGAGCGGGTGGGCTAAGGGTGGGGGCAGGGGGTGACGGGACTTCATGGCGTCGGCGAGGGAGGGGGTGTAATACCAGAGTAGTGATATTGCGGTTTCTAACGCATACTTGAGCTGTGGAGTGGCGAATAAAACAATAATTAATGAGCTATGAACTTATGAATTTTATATGTAAGGAGGTAATAGAGAAAATGCGAGTAGGATGTGAAATGTTGTTGGCATTGCTATAGTTATCTAGTTATTTTTACTAATTCGTCTAAATACTAATGATGTAATGTAACAAATGATAACGCATGATGGTTCTTGTAGCAAGTTTTCGTCTGTCTGTAAAATGAGCAGGAGGAGAGCTTTGATTCCTATTTGAAAAGATATGATCATAAAATAAATAAATAAAACCAATCTTAAATTATATTCAAAAATGGCAAGAAAAGAAATAGGAATAGATTTATCATCAGACTAAAAGCAAAAGAAAATGTACAATTCCAGCCACAGTCAGCGAATTATGGTCACGATCTTATTGAATTATAGGTATTCAATGGTTCTGGAAAATTTGAAACAACAAAAGATTAGGAGTATTTTAATATTCATAAACGTCAAATCGAATAAATGGATTTTAGGTTTGTTTAGTATCAAGTTTACTCGGAGTCTTTTGCTGTTGGAAAAGTCGATCGGAAAGTTTATGTCAACTGTAATATTAAATTTTTACAGCGCTTTTGTTTTTGCAAACCCAAGCTTTTCAATAAGAATCATTTCATAGGTTTGGATCTATTACTTTAATAGAAATGCGTGTTTATAACATTAACATAACATTATTTAAAAACTTCTGATTAATTGCTACATTTCGAATAAGTCACCTTTCAAATAAAAATAACATGTTTCTTTCCTTTAAAAGTTCTGATGCTTATAGATAGTCGGAAACGTCAAAGAAACTTTTACATGAGTTGGGATAGTAAAAATATAACTTAGCCTTTTATTTAAATCATTACTTTTAGTAAAAATGTTTTTAATAATAATAAGATTAGTTTTGTTAGATCGTTAGGCATCGAAATAAATGTTAGACTGTAACAAAACACTGATTCGAAGCAAGAAAAAGTAAAATATAATCCAAAATCGATTCAGAAAAATGTTGAGCTAGATCTGTCAGCCTCGTAACATGCAGTTCCGTTGTCGACAAGTGCTTGATATTGTTTTGCTCACTGAAGCATTGGATTGTTCGTTTCGATTTGAGTTTCGAGGTGAACGCGTGGCCTTATTGTGTAAGTTCATATAGCCGCCATGTGCTATCACGTTTGCTTGTTTACTCACGTCACAGGAGTAACTAAGATGCCACATAATTTATCCAGTTAAGTGTAAAGAGTATGAAAGATGACATGTAATTTATTCCGTAAAGTGAGACGCAAATTTTGTAACATTTTTGATGAAATATTGTGAATATTTAAGCTCGAATAGACCATGAGATTTCTTCGTAACGGTAACGGTTTGTAATGGTAGAACTCTTCTACAAAATTAGCCGATGTGTACGTACCTCTGTCAGTTAATCATGAGTCTGCAATGATATCCAAACATTATCATAATTTCTGATTACATGCCAATGTATTTAGCAAAATTAGTGTGCATAGGGGTTTATCGCATCATTTTAGGGTGCTGAGCATTTCTGTACAGATTTACTTATACCGAAATTTTGAATTTGATAAAAATATGTACAATATTGTACAATGCTATCCCGTTTCCACTTTTTATCCCGTTCACACAATTTTGAATGCTCGCTTCTGCTCCCACTTGATCTCATAACCAAGATCAGTTAAACTGATGAACATGTTTATTTGTAATTATCATTTAAAAATTACTTGCTATACATAATTATATCAAAATTATTCACAGCGTTTGTAACTAATCTTATTCAAAATTAAAGTTTCTTAGTTGCACTGAACTTCATAAAAAACACATCAATCTGTAAAATAAATTGAAGAGTTCGTTCAAACTTTCTATTCCATAAAAAATAACGAAAATTAGAAACTAGCATCTAATCTAATCTAAAGCTTTTCAAGATCAGAGTGAATAGGTATCTTCTGGATCTTCGTGCTTCATCTTCGACCACAACGTCGCTTACCATCAGGCGAGTTGGTGGTCAAGCGCGGACTTATTCGCGTTAAAAAAAGCAATACAAAAAAGATCCCAGACTGAATCCACAGAGCAGAAATGATAAAAATTACGAATTCTCTCGCTAATGCTTTCAGTTAGGACCTAAAAATACAGAGTCGTGTTCGAGCTCCAGTGAACCGATGTAAAGTTGTAAACGATAGTCTAATAACGCGGCGAGTGTAAGTAGTGTGACAGCCGCCCCGCCCGCGCCCGCCCGCGCCCGCCCGCCTCGTACTGGCCGATGGGCGGGTGGTCTACCAATGTTTTCTACTAAATTACAAACATAAACGTATGATAACATTTATAATCAATCAACGTTTCTATTTAGTAAAATAGCAAACAATTGAAAAATAGACAAAAAATTTTGGACACCACAAAGAATTCGGTAATGTTTAAAGTAATTAAAGCTGTTACCTCTACGTCGCTTACTCTTTCTCATTTATGTTATTATAGACTAATATCTTGGTTTAATTGATTTCTTAGTCTAGCAGTCTTAGCTAAAATGACTTGCTTATTACGAGTTCAGCTTTTCCGATACTAGTAATACTAACTCGTACTAGCTAAACCGGAATGCGGAACAGCTTTAAAGAGAGATTTGTCCACTTTATAGATTTTCATTATTTTTATTACAAGACAGTAATAAGCTAATGAGAAATTTAATATTGAATTTAATGATAATGCTGAAACAAAGAAAAAGTTCTGTATCTTATTTCAGTGACACTATTTAGAAATACTCGTACTTACTATGTTCAAAAACCAATGGTATCACCCCGACTCGTTCAGCAACATCATTGTTATTTATCTCATAGCCTCCCCGCTTTTATTTCGTTCCTGTCCGACTCGGTTTATTTGTCTTCGAGATCTGAGGGTACATTAACGTATTTTTCTTCTCTATTAGGAAGCCGGTCGTCGGCTCACCTTCAAACTTTGCACCGAACATCCGCGGAATCTGAACCCGACGTTTGTTTACTTGTTTTTTATTTCCCAGATAACTCAAATAAAAGTTGACGATTGATTGTACTGTTGGGGAGTGGGTAATCATGAGAAACGGAGGAAGTTTCAATGCGTTAAACCAAGAGTTAGCCTAGTTTAGTGCAATCAATGCGACTCGAGCGAAAGAAACTGCGCAACTTTCATTTGGAAGATTCGGCGCCACGATTAATATTTTTATACGTTTACTTTGCTATACGAGAAGGTTAAGCGTTATTTATGTGTATACACACCACAAAACTGTTTCTTTACAACGCTGAATCATACCGTTATAAATAGCTCCACTATTTTAAGCCGTCCTTCGCACGATTTCAGCGCGCCCGTTTACACCGCTGGAAATCGGCCGTGCTGATATTAACCCAGAATCCGCTCCATTTGCATAATACGTTTTTTGACGTCTATTTCATAAGTCTATCTGTATTTGCGTACTACAAGTTACAAAGGAAGCGATCCCGGAGTAGGTGAATTAAGCACAAAAGCTTCATTAGCGGCGTACGTAGCCGTTTCAAAATTGAATTATCTCGAGCGAGCGCGGGGGGAGTCACGAGCAAATTGCCAGAAAGAATAAATCCATTCTCGCGGATCGGTTGCATGAAAATTGCAACAGCAGGCAATGCCGAGCGCCAGCGAAGCGCACAATTATAACGAGACGGTATAAATCAGAATGAGTTGTGGCATGTTATTAGGACTATTCCGCCACGAAATAGGAAGACGATGCCGGCTCGATGAAACTCGTAAACTGCGCTGCCGAAACGGCCCGCCTGCTCTCATTTTCCAGATAGATTTTTTGTCGAATGGAAATCGTAGTCGTGCTTCGTTTCACTATTTTTTATTCGGTTTATTGTTATAGTTTTGAAATAGCGCAAGTTAACTTAGTCTTGGAATGTTGGGGCGTTTTAAAACTGACTGAAAGATATGTTGTGAGAAACATATTAAGCAGAATTTGGGGACAAGTAGAAAGTACTTATCTAAATAAGTAGCTTCGTAATTCGCGTGAGTTAGGGTTATATAGAGTCTTCCCTATACTGTTCATAATCTGTTTAAGAAATCTTGTAAAATATGTTTTAGAAATATTAATGGTGAAAAACATAATCCCAATCATAACGTATGAGAGGAGTAAAGTATTTATGTAGAATTTTCAGATCATACTGCAACTGCCATCGTAACCTGCGTCTGTGTGCAGAAGGCTTTACGCATTTGAGTAATGAAATCAAGTGTCTTATTACTGCAGTGGTTCTTATTTATAAGAGTAGTAACTAACTATAACGAGTATTCTACTAATTAAATTTAATTAAGTTTCTCGCTAAACTTTATACAACTATTCAATTACTTACATGAAAACTTTTTATGCTACTACACTACGATTAATTTAATGGTCATGAATTTTAGTATGCTTGCTACGTGTATGACTTCTGGCTTGCATTTTCAGAATCAAAAATAATAGAAACCTACCGCGTGATTCCGATTGAGGGCTCTCCCCAAAAAAGTATATTGAACTATTAAGGTTCACGCACATTATGTCGGGTCGCGTCGCAGCGCAAAATTCCGCTTAAATCGCTTATACGTATTTTATATGAACTAACGCACACACACAAATACTATGCCGCCGGGGCGCAGCGGGCCGCATATTCTGCATTTTCATATAACACTCCGCCCCGCTTCAACCCGACATAATATGCGCGAACCTTAAATAATTAAAAATGTACCTAAATAAGTATTTAAAGCCACAAAACCTAGCTATACCCAGCGATATGGAAGAATCTAACCGCATCCCTTTCTAGCTTGTACCGGAACAAATCAACGCATTTCTTTCCGGATATGACATTCGAACGAGTTATACCTCTGATTATTCTGTGCTTGTACCAGCCCCCACCTTCTATTAGATGCGACCATAAAATAAACACAAACAAGAATGTTTTTGCACATTCAACTGAATAGGCAACGAAACATAACACTTATATTTTATGAACACGTCGGAGAAATTTTTACCTAGATTTGCATACGACAAACGATTTTTACGTCCTTACTTTGTATTGATATTACTACGGGTACCAGTAAGAATCTGTTTTGAAAATAAGGAATAGGAATTTCATCGACATTGAAATGATTTTAATTTTGTAGTGCATCCCACACTAGGTTTATCTCAAAGAGTTACTTTTTATGATAAACATTTCATGAATTCGTCGCGGATCGATTGCGGTTCAGCGGTTCAATGATCGATTGATCAATGAAATGATTAGCAGTGCGTCATCTCTCGTCAATACAGAAGTTCTTATAACTTCAATTGAGTGATAACCTGTCTAATACGGGTATCACAGGTGGCGCCACCAACGCTATAAGTTGGTTAAAATGATAAACACTTCACAAAATTCGTCGCGAGTCAGTATAGCGGGTTAGCTCAGTGGTCCAGAGCGACGGGCTAGTGATCCGAAGACGCAAGGTTCGAATCCTGCATCCGCGACGAATTCATGAAATGTTTATCATAAAAAGTAACTCTTCATCGACATTCTAGAAAAAATATCTGTATTTGTAAACCACGAGTACCGTTTCCATCCAAGCAATAGTTGGCTTCAGCAAGGTTCTCAAAATGTTAGATAGCACCCCCTTGATGGCGTTTGCGACTTTTTGGAGGATAGTAGAACACTCAAAGGAAATGAGGAGGCGTTATTATGATACAAAATACCCATGAACTCACACTGTTCAAGGTTTTCTAGAAAGATGTTTAAAATATTTTCAAAGTAGGCAATGTGCAAAATAAGTTTAACATTGTATGATGAAAGCCAGTGTCTCCGAAATCCAGACGATGGGTCTTACGATGATTTTAAGGATATTATTATTTCAAAACATTTTCGCAAACATTGGGCCACGATCCCACATTTGGGAAACGGTGATCTAAACGGTAGCAGAGCAGAGTAGTATTTTTTGGTGTTTGTGTAAGTCAAACACGTCTTTGTCCAGCCTATCCAATATTGGGACGAAGATAGTTTTTCTGAGAGCGTCACGTAATTCGACATTTGGCCTAATGAGAGTCTATAGTGTCTGTAAATCTTCCCACGCTCAACTAACCAATCTATTATTTAGTGTCGTGATAGGTTACATGTTTTTCTTTTGTTCCATTTTCCCAGATAGTTCCAAGCAATTTTATCGTAAAGGTCAGCCATTTTAACAAATAAAAGGAAAGCTTTTCCCAATTAATTGCTTAAAAAATTAGTTTCCCTAAAGTAAATTCTCATTATCCTTTCTAAAAAGCTAGTTCCAAGATCCAAACCATTTCGTCGTCCTGAAACCGTTCTCATGTTCCTGAATACAAATGGATACTTACCTCAGGTCAGAGATGTGGTGGATGTCCGGTCACTACTTTGTATCCGGTTTAAATAACCAGCGCCTATCCGGACCAAGAATCCGGTCACTGTCATATTACGCTATTTAAGTCATCGAACAGGATATTTATTACATGTACTTTCGAACACAGTGCATTGATATTTGAAATATAGTAGATGCACCAGTTGTGGCTATCATGTCAATGTCATTTTTGGTTACTTTAAATTTTAGTGATTATGTAGAGCATTTTATCAATACAAAAAAAAATCTTCTTTCAAACTTTGACATTCACACAATCAATATATTTTATGGTATAACATTGTTTATATAATCTATTTATGCAATAGTTTTGACATTAAATAGCTAAAAATGGGACAGTGGCCAAAACCGGTGCATCTACTCTAACTTTGAAAAACGCTGGAGACTTTTTAAAGAAGAAATTGAATCTCTACTGCTAATTGCAATCTGTGGCGTGCATGGTCCAATATTACACTTAGATCGATTATAAATTCCAAGAGCCGATACAGCTTGTAGAAGTCAATAACAAAACAAACATTATTTCACACTCATAAACTTTCCCATTTTCAAATCACCTACTCATTTGTACAGCAAGTTTTTACTGTTCATAACTTTAATTAAATATGTACCTGGGAGAACATCGCATCTTGATGCGATTTGTTTTAACTATGGCCTCTAGAAACTTTATTTCTATTTCTTTGAATACTTAGCTTATCTGCGAAGAGATCTATCTTAGTCTGTAGTCTCATGCAATAGACCATACCGATTTATAGCTAAAACGTATAAAAACTATTTGTGCGGCGCGCTATTTTAATATTTTTTTTCATCTAATAACGACACGGTAGAATTTTTAGTTATCCGGAAAATATACTAATCTCATCTCTATGTTAGATAACAATAGAACTCACCTTTTCGCAAATTATCTCCTGACAAGCCGGCAACGTAACCTGAAAACAAAATTTTATAGTTTTTATAGATTGCTTATTTAGTTGGAAGCCGATCTTATCATTGGAATATTGCTGAAGATATCGTTACGAGAGGGTAGGTGTACTTATTTGATTGTTATCGCAAATGGTTGCTTAGGGAAGGAATGTTTTAGGTAAATTGCTTGCGTACACAAAATATTTCTATCGGAATTTAGATAGGAAAAGCGTAAAATGAAACGACAAAATTTTCAGTATCTTGAGCTATATGCTTTTTCTACATTAAGTATGGGTATGTACCTACCTATTTAAGTCATTAACTTCGCGGCCATGATGCTAGGTTCAAGCTACTTCTAAGTATTTAATATTTTTTGGAAACAAGTAAACGTCTGCAAATGACGATGTCGTGACGTATGTTGTATAAGTATTGTAATGTTAATTGTTACTGTCTTAAGATGGAAATATTTCCTTAGTGAGATTTATAACTGTCGCTAGTTGTTTACCATTAGATAATACGTCGGTCTCTAGTTATGGGTCGGTAGATTTAAGATAGAAATAAACAGACGATTGTAGTCCGTTGATTATGCTAGAAGGATTTCAATTAGAGACCGACCTCAGGTGGACGTAACACGCTGGTTTTAGCTGATTACAGTTAAATGAAACTGTATGCTTAAAATTTTGGGAGAATATGACCTCGTTTATTTTATTATACAGAATCCAACCTACTTACAAATATGTACATACCTACTGATATTAATCTTAAGTTTCCAGAAACCAAATAGGTACTCAATTCTAAGCTGACAAAAAAACTTCTTAGAATTGGTCAAATTTCCAAAGAGAGACAGCAAGAATATCAAACCATTGTAAACACATTCTTACATATCTTCAACCCACAAACCGTATAAACTGCCGCTACTTTAGTAATTTTCGCATTTACCGAAATATCTGCTTGTAATTTAGGTTTTCCGGCTACAGAGTGTTAGGGGCGGAACGAGGGCGGAAAGACATGACAACTAGCAAATGGGCTCATTCGCGCGTGGCAATGGAGCGACTCGTACGCCGCGACGCGGCGCGACGTGGGACCACGCGTATTGTAATCATCCCCTTTATTGGAATAATAAGTTATTTTATACTCAAACTACTATTTATATCGAGAAAGCATGATTTTTTAGGGTTCCGTACCCAAAGGGTAAAAACGGGACCCTATTAATAAGACTTCGATGTCCGTCTGTCCGTCTGTCTGTCACCGGGCTGTATCTCAATAACCATGATAGCTCGGCAGCTGAAATTTTCACAGATGATGCATTTCTGTTGCCGCTATAACAACAAATACTAAAAACAGAATAAAATAAATGTTTAAGGGGGGCTCCCATACAACAAACGTGATTTTTAGGAGTATTTTGCTCGCTATTAATAACGTCAAGAGGAATGGGGCTTCCATACGGTACGAAACCCTTCGTGCGCGAGTCCGACTCGCACTTGGCCGATTTTTTATAGACCATCAGCCACCACCGGTGGTCAGTGAAAGTCATAAATCTGAAAGTGTGCTTTATGGTTTGATTGTTACTCTGTCACTCAGCTACGGAGCGTCGGATCGATACGTCTACACTTTTTGAATGGATAATGGATATAACTAGTTAAGAAGTCGGAGAACGTCATAGGTTACTAATATCAAGTGAGTGATGCCACAGGTTAAGACAAATGTCGGAAGACATGTACCCATGTAAGTTCGGGTGGAATCTTGCAAGTTAAATTTGACCAACTTCCCGGTTTCCGATTGAGCTGAAATTTTTGACGCATATGTATATGTACTATATTATGTAGTCCACAATACCGTTGTGTAAGAATATATAACAAAATACCTGATAACCTGAAAAATATTGCCAAAGACATTGCTTTTAAAAATAAAGTTGAAACAAAGCTTTTAGAGAAAGCGTACTATTCAATTCAAGATTTTATGGAAGATGAATGGTAACTTATTAAATAATAACAATTGTAACATAACATTTAGTATAGTAACATAATAAAATCCTAAATAGCCTGTGTATAGCTTGTGAAATTACTACACTATATTGCAACTCTATTACTAAATTGTAATAGTAGTGTATGCAACTGCATATAACACGGGTGTTAAACACTCGTTACTATTATGAAACTCGCTGCGCTCGTTTTATAAACTCACACTCGTGTTTTAATACCCGTGTTATATGCAGTTGCATACACTACTTTATCTTCACTAATAAAAAAAAAAAAAAACATATTGCGACGGGACGGGACGGGACGGAACTAGACGGGACGGAACTGGACGGGACGGGAAGCGCGTGAGAGCGCAGCTGCGCGCGCAGGGCCAATCAGGAGCGAGCGCGCGATGTTATAATGAGATTTTACGATATCGATGTGGATATTATAACATCATGTGAAATTGCTTAAACTGAGTGTTTTGTTGTCTGCGCTATAACAGTAGTCATTATAAGTCAAGTATTGGAAACATAAGTAGAATGTTGCAACATTAGTGTAGATAAATAATTTTATAAACACCTACATTGTTGGACTTAGCATAAATTAGTAATAAGTAGTTAAGAGTATTGTTCTCTTGCAGCGCCCTAACGGGGTCTATGTTTTGTACTACAATTAGTACTATAGTTGTTATGTACACTACATTGTGCAAATAAAGAAATAAAGAATATCGAGTGACAATGCATTGATATGTACCATGGAGCTGATCAGATGATAGATTGGGAAGGTGGCCATAGGAACTCCTGTACTAAACAAGATAGACCCGTCTGTCTCGTGTTTGGGCTCGTTTTAAGTACTTGTCTTGGCTAGCACTCTGCTTCTACACTAATACAGGATCTTTAAAGCTTTATTATATTTTTATAATAATTTATTCTTGGCGTCTTTGGTCTTGGTGGTTTTAGTCTACATGTTTTACCCAGTGCACTTCTGTGAAATTTTAGAGTGAATGTCGTTTTATTAACATTTATTTCAAAACAGAAATAGCAAAGAAAGGTCGATTTATCAGATTGCATACCAAAAAAAATCGGCCAAGTGCGAGTCGGACTCGCGCACCGAGGGTTCCGTACAAACCTGCAAGGTTTACAAAGTTCGTTCATTACGACAAAAAAAGTAATAAGTTTATATTTATTAAAAAATATATATTTTGTAATGTAACTAAAAATTTAAGGTTTTCGGAATTTTTCCTTTATGTGTGCTATAAAACGTTGCTTCATGCCAAATTTCAAGATTCTAGGTCGACTGGAAGTACCCTTTAGGTTTTGATTCCCTTGCGAGTACTTGCGAGTTTCAAAATTTGCGGCATAAACGGCTGTATCTTTTGATTGCGTTGGCTTAGAAGTTTGATTTTTTCACAGCTTCAAGGGACAGTAGACCTGAGTAATTGATATAAATTTCAGCTTCATACCTCCACGCGTTCCTGAGAAAAAGGGTCTTGACAGACGGACAGACGGACAACAAAGTGATCCTATAAGGGTTCCGTTTTTTCCTTTTGAGGTACGGAACCCTAAAAAACAATAAAATATATAAGTAATTATTTTAAATAACTTTGACATTTAATATAGGCGGTACAATACGTAGGTACTTACCTGCTTTAGTAATATTTCTCTATGACGTTCATATAAATTAAAAAAAAAAACTATGCTATATTTACAAACTAATTAGTAAAAAAAATAATCTAAAAAAGATAATGTATGAAAGTCCTGATGATAGAATAGAGTCTACTGACAATTTAAAAAAATCGGCCAAGTGCTAGTTGGACTCGCGCACGAAGGGTTCCGTACCATATAGGAGTCCCAATCCTCTTGCTCTTATTAATAGCGAGCTAAAACTGAAAAAATCACGTTTGTTGTATGGGAGCCCCCCTCAAATATTTATTTTATTCTATTTTTAGTATTTCTTGCTATAGCGGCAACAGAAATACATCATCTGTGAAATATTTCAGCTGCCTAGCTATCACGGTTCACGAGATACAGCCCGGTGACAGACAGACAGACAGACGGACAGACGGACATCGAAGTCTTAGTAATAGGGTCCCGTTTTCACCCTTTGGGTACGGAACCCTAAAAAGGAAAATATACTAGTCAGGTGTAGTATTTCCAAATACTTAAACGTATGTTATACGTTGTTCTAAAAGCAAAAACAAATCTAGTTAATCCACTAACTTCGTAGCGATTCTGATATAATAGTAGATCGACATTTTTTCCTTGCCAAACACTTTTTTCCCAAGGATTATTACGGCATATTGTTATCAGTAATTTATGGTAAGGACCTGAATAAAACAATGCTCCGCTTATTGTAACATTTGTACGCTAGTTTACGAAATCATAAAACATGATAAGCATCAGGCAATGAGATTCAGGCGGTATCCTATTTATTTGTATTTACGAGCAAATCGAGCCTTGACCCGGAGTCAGGTCGGTTCAGCACACTTCACTTTATTGTCAGTATGTCAGGTCACCCGAATTTTGTATAAATTTGTTTTGATATTAATTTAAATGCTCGGTGTTCATGGCTGAACGCTAGGCAAGCCCAGCTAGGTGTCTTGATCATGGGCGCCGGGATGAAAAAGGCTTCACTTGCGCCCCCCTGGCAGGTAAGAAATTATGTATTTGGAAAGAATGGAGATCTGCGAGGTCCTTTCGATAATGCCCGTGACTCTGCGCTGGGACACCCTCCCCTCTAGAATTGTGGTCACCCCCTGAAAATAATTCTGGTCATGGACTTCATCGAAGAGTGTCTAATACACTGATGGTAAAATCGGAACTGGTTTCCAAGTGAGAATGCTTAAAGAGATTTGACAGCACGTAAGTCAAAAAAACATTAACTTACCTACCGACTTATCTGTTATCTGCAACTACGCGTCTTGAATTAAATTTTGAATTGAAAAGAAAAACTGACGTGGTTTTAGAGCTTAAATGAGTTAAGTATGGTTATGTACGACAGCAACAAAACTAGGAACTGTACTTGTTAGATACCATTGGAAAAGAAGAATAGTTAATAAATTGACTTTTCCTTTGGGAATATGTAAAAAAGACTAAAAGAAATTCAGCCAATAGAGACATACTTATTTATGATTATCAATAGCATTCTATAATAAGAACATGGCATCGCACGGTTTTATATGCTTTAATACTGTTTATCTGAATATTTGACGGTTTTACACCTCTTCTCCGAGTTAGGAAAAACAACGCGTCAGATAAAAACGGCTGACTCCTGTCATGATTTACTGCTAAATGAGATTCGGCCGGGATTCCTCGGTCAATTAGGCGGCGGTTCGGGCACGCGAAATCGGTTACAAAAATATCTACCTTATTGAATATCGAGAACGAAAACAAATCCGATTACGAAAACAAACTGGAATTTCCGCAGACAGATTGCCTTTACTTAATAGACCTTTAGAGAGTCCATCAATCGAAGCTCGGTGAACATCGGCGAGTACCGCACTCAGCCAATCTCTTTGAATACCTGCCTGTTTCAGACACCAAATCCGGATCTGAATTTGGAATATGTTCCGAAAATTTCCTGGACAGGCGTGTTTAAGGTAACGCTTTGATAAACTATTGTTTCAAAAATCGAGAGCTCGACAAGATCGCGCCAGAGTGGCGGGCGGCAGTGAGTTTTTAATTACTCGTTTACTCATTATGTACACATTAAAAAAAATAACTTCTCGGTCTGTATCAAATGATCAGGCTATTTTATTCGTAAAAATAATGGGGTGTTGTCGCTGATATTTATTTTCATTCGAATTATTAAACTTTTCTTTGGTGAGAAATTTGTAAGTTATTTTTTAATAACGCCAGTTACTTTTCAAAATTTTGTCCGGTGCATAAAATTTTTCAAGATTTTCCCTTATCTATGATATTTTTTAAATTTGAATCAATATCATTCGTCCTCTCACATCGCGTGTTCAAAGGTACTCATTTTCGTGTTTCTCGTCCAATGCCTCATCTTAAGAGAGTTCGGCGTCGTATCTAGAGTCGGATGCGGGTAGATGGGCCGCGTCTGAGTCGCCGGCGGTAAACAAGGCAGCCGGCTGCTGCCCGCCTGCACCCGACGCGCAATATCCCCCTCGCAAAATAAAGGAATCCGCCGCGACAATCGTTCGTTCCTTACCCTCCGAGAAATATAAACGCACGCCCTCGAATGACTTTACAAAAATTTGCATGCTATTTTTTTTTTAGCAAAAAAGCAATTTTTGTACGAGTCGGTGTACGGGAAGCGGGAAATTGCACCCGTTCCTCGACGTGAGAAGAACAGCGGGAATGAAGTTGCGCGTATTGTTCTGAACGACGACCGATTGGTTTCGGATCGGGTTATTGCCTGTTCAATTCTGGATGTTTCGATATCTATATTTTTTGCACCAAAATCTGAGCGGGCTTCGATTTTGAGTGGGTCAGTGGGATATTGAATGTTGAAGTGGATGTACGTGTTGAAGTACATTGATGACGGTCTATGATTTATTAATTTGGGAACATGTGATGTTAGTCTTTGTTCCGACAATATTCATGATGACTATTGAGATGTTGATACAACAAATAGGTTCATATTTAGCAGAATTATCACGAGATAAAAAAAAATATAAATATTAAAAATATATTTTTGAAAAACTACCTTTTTAGATCCTAGATATAATGCAGCGAGTGCTAGACAGGACAAGTAAAACGAGCCCAAACACAACGGGTCTATCTTGTTTAGTACAGGAGTTGCTATGGCCACCTTCCGACTCCACCATCAGATCAGCTCTGTGGTACCATATTATTGCATTGTCACGCGATATACACATGCGTGCAAAATTTCAGCTCAATCGGGAACCGGGAAGTTGATCAAAAACTTGCAAGATTCTACCCGAACTCGTACAAATATACATAGGTACCTCCATTGCAAGTTAAATAAAAGCTTGTAAAAACAGCCTACTTTGCTTCCCATGTTATGTTTCAAATCGTTGGCATAATAATAAACGAAGTTAATAAAAAGTTCACAAGATAGTTTATTGAATCAGGCGTTACTTTGCGGAAGTTCATCTTCAAATTCTTGTTTTGAATAAATATTTAGTGTATTTCCGCTCTGTCGTAGTCATATAAGTTAAGGGTACTATTCAAAATTCAAATTAAATCACAAACAAAATTAGTAATTAATCATCAAACTGTAGCATGGTTCGACTATCGTTAGGTCAGGTTAGAAAAGTTAGGCTTAGGTATGTTTACAAAATATGAATGAACCTGAAACAAAATTTTTAATTAATCCGTTTAAAATAATAAAAAAAAAAAAAAATAATTAAACCTGTAACAAAAATAGTAATGAGTAATCTATTTAAAAAATGTAGTAAACCTGAAAAAAAAAAAAAAAAAAAAAAAAAAAAAATTATTTAATATGTTAAAATTACAAATATAATTTATTTATAAAAAATGGTATAAAATAATTGAAAAAATACTTAGTCAATAAATAGCACCCTTATTCTTACTGTACTCTATTCGACACGTGTTTCACCTCTAAACGAGGCATCTTCAGGACGTGTTGACTCTTCGAGCTCACTCGCAAGAATATATATAATTCTTGCGAGTGAGCTCGAAGAGTCAACACGTCCTGAAGTAGTACAGTAAGAATAAGGGTGCTATTTATTGACTAAGTATTTTTTCAATTATTTTATACCATTTTTTATAAATAAATTATATTTGTAATTTTAACATATTAATTAAATTTTTTTATTATTTTAAACGGATTAATTAAAAATTTTGTTTCAGGTTCATTCATATTTTGTAAACATACCTAAGCCTAACTTTTCTAACCTGACCTAACGATAGTCGAACCATGCTACAGTTTGATGATTAATTACTAATTTTGTTTGTGATTTAATTTGAATTTTGAATAGTACCCTTAACTTATATGACTACGACAGAGCGGAAATACACTAAATATTTATTCAAAACAAGAATTTAAAAGTTCACAAGCTGCACATTGTTTTGTTATGCTGGTACAGCTCATTATTTTCATTACGACCACAGAAGCACCGACGGTTAATTATTTGAGAGTAATAGTTTTTACCGGGCAGTAGTAAATAGGTAGAGCAATCGTACATGTAGTGTACGCACGCACACATAGTTATCTAGACACGCGGCAGCGGGTCTAGCCAAGGTGTTCAAAGAAAACTGGCGACGCAGCGGCCGTGTGTAATATAACACGAACCATTTGGAGCTACTTTTGACCCCCTCACAACTCAAAAACTATTTAGCCTACATACATGAAATTTGGCACATTTACTAAAGTCTTTTAGCTTATCAAGAATCCAAAATTTCATAAATTTTGCTCAGTCAGTTATTGATATATTAACGTTTAAAACTCGTGTTTCAGTGACTGATTCTATCACTGATTCACACACTGACTCACTGACTGATAGATCAAAAACCTAACCCACTTCCAGATGACCTAGAATCTTGATATTTGGCACCAAGGTAGACTATCGGGTATAAATAAAGGAAAAAATCTAAAAACTGACAATTATTGATAATTAGTACTATTAACAAAGTAATTGTAAAATTTACCCAACCAATCTTCTATATATATAAAATGCTTTGTCCTGAATGACTTACTGATGGATCAACGCAGAGCCTAAACCGCTGGTCGGAGGAACCTCAAATTTGGAGGGTGGGTTCTTTGTATGACGTAGGCATCCGATAAGAAAGGATTTTTCGAAATTCTAATCCTAAGAGGGTGAAAAATAGGGTCAAAGTTTCTATGGGACATCGTGATCCCCTGGTTCAATTGACTTGAAATTTTGGATTTACATTCTGTAATTGAATTGACGGAAAACGTGTTTCGTATTTTATTGAAATTCATCCCTTATCGGAGTTAAAAAGGAGTAGAAAGTTAATTTGGGGATGATTTGCTTCGAAGGTGATATCAAAACTCCTTAGCAACTTAGTAATAACTTTGATTTAAATTACTTTTTTATTTTGACACATGTTTGAAAACTCAATCCGATTCTATCAATGACTTGAGAAAATAGAGGAGGCGGCCACGGGTTATTTATAAAAGTCATTTTGCTGCCTACACTTTAATTATAATATGTTCCCATATTTCTTTAGTAAATTCATAATCCGTACTGCGAAAATAATTGGGCTAATAGTTACTGCGAGCGCGTATTTAGCTAAGAAAGTGCGGGAATCACATTGTCATTGTTGTGAGAGATTTATCAGTGAGTTTTTAACCAACTTGAAAAAGAAGGTTCTCAATTCGGCTGTAAGTATGTTTTTTTTTTTGTTTGTGTGTAAGCAACGCGATTATTCGGTCAAATATGAACCGATTTTGTTGATTTTTTTGTTTGCTAAATCATAGGTACTTCAGAGGTAGTCATTTGAGATTAATCGAAATAGGTTGAGCAGTTTTGTAAAAATCAAGAATAAACTAATTACATACCAACATTATGTTGTGATTTGTGGTTCCATTTAGTTCATCATTTGTTTTTGAAAGATCATCATTATGTAAAAATGGTACACATAGATTTGAGCAGACTATTCGAATTTTGTACCTAGGATTGATTTGGGTGTGCCATTTTTGGTGAAAAATTACTATGTTAGTATGTAATGGCGGCCATATTGAGTCCTATACGCCCTTATTTGTAGTTATTTCAAGTCTTAGAAAAATAACGTACCTTATTTTTCTAAGTTTCAAGTCTATGTACTTACATATATGTTGTCATAGAGTTTTGGTTGCTATAGAGATATTTGAGTTGTTGATTTTGTGTGTCAAAATGGTAGAGTAAAATAAAAATGTGTGGTCAATATTAAAAGAGTCATAATCAATTTATTTCGTAAAAAAAGTGCGTAAATCGTGTGAAAAATGAGTCATGTCCATATAGAATCGCGAGAGAAAGCTATGATACCTGGCGTATTCACGCGAAAGCTCTCCTAACAACCCAACACTTGTGGTAGGTACCGCAACAGGGCCAGATATTACGTTTGCCGTAAGCTATCTAAGCCAAATTAATACTTGCTACGGAAAAAATCATTGGCATGCCGCGAAACGGGTCATCCGTTATTTAAAGGAGCCAAGAAGGTTGGACTAAAATATAAATAAGTGGCATGAAGTTGTATGGCTTAGCAGACGCTTATTGGGCAGCTTGCACCATGGATAGACAATCCTACACGGGATGTATTTTCAAATATGGTGGTGGATTGATAAGTTATGAAGCCAAGAAACAAAGAGTAGTAGCCTTATCGACGGCAGAGAACATGGAAGCAGATCTCCTTACCTAGGCACTACCGCAACCAAGGCTGTTAAAGTTTAGGACTTAACTGGGAGTCACTCACACCTGAAGAGACCCTGAGGTTATCGTCAGGGGGAGTGTCATAGAGTTTTGGTTGCTATAGAGATATTTCAAATAAGTATTGATTTTGTGTGTTAAAATGGAGTAAAATGAAAATGTCTGCTCAATATCAAAAAGACTCATTATTATCATATGTCTATGATTAAAATATAAAGCCTTCACCTGCAACCCAGCAACCGAAATTAATAGATCTTCTTCTTCTTCTTCTTCTTATCCTAAGTCCCCACGTCGGGGCAGAGGGCTAATACAGTGCTTCGCCATTCTTGTCTGTTCTGGGCCTTGCGTTTCATTTCGCTCCAAGTTAATCCAATGCTTTTGGCTTCGGCAATGATCGAGCGCCGCCATGTCTGCTTTGGGCGACCAGGTTTGCGTCTACCCTGCGGATTCCAGTCCAGGGCTTGCCTTGGAATGTGGTCCGACTCTCTACGCAGCGTATGGCCAATCCAGCTCCACTTGCGGCGCCGTATTTGTAAATCGACAGGATCTTCATGGCACTGCCTCCAGAGGTCTATATTGGCGATAGTGTCTGGCCAGAAGATCTTCAGGATTTGCCGCAGGCATCGGTTAATAAAGACTTGCAGCTGTTGTGTTAGTACTTTCGTAACTTTCCATGTCTCACATCCATACAGTAGCACGCTTTTTACATTTGTATTAAATATTCGGAGTTTCACTCTACAAGAGAGGTGTTTCGACTGCCATACTGGACGGAGACAAGCGAAGGCACCTTTAGCTTTAGCAATCCGGGAAGCTACGTCTAAGTCCGTTCCTCCAGTTGTTGACACGACACTGCCGAGGTAGGTGAAGCTTGACACTTTTTCCACTACTTCATCGCCTATAAAGAGTGGACTGTCGTCGTGAGCTCCACTTCTCATATCTTTTGTTTTTCGCGCGTTGATTTTCAGGCCAACTGTTGCTGCTTCTCTCTGCAGATCATCTAATTTAGCCTGCATGTCAACACGGCGGTGGCTAAGTAAGCACAAGTCATCAGCGTAGTCCAGGTCTTGCAGATGACCTGTTAGACCCCATTCAATGCCACGTTGTGGTATGCTATTGACACGAGACATAATACTGTCCAGCACTATGAGAAACAGCAACGGGGACAGAAGACAGCCCTGCCGAACTCCCGCGTGTACCGGTATCTTATTAGAAATCAGACCGTCATGTCGTACCCTGCACGAGTAGTTATCATAGGCAGATTTTATTAAATTGATAATCTTCGCAGGTACGCCGATCGACTTCAATCTTGACCAGATAGCAGACCAACGCAGCGTATCAAAAGCCTTTTCAAAATCGACAAATAGGGCATATATCTCTCTTTGGAACTCTGCTCCTTGTTCTAAGATGATACGCAGTGTATTGATCTGGTCAGTACACGACTTCCCAGGGCGAAAGCCCGCTTGCTCTTTACGTAATAGTGGTTCAACAGCTTTTGCGAGGCGATCCAGGAGGATTTTGCTTAAAACCTTGGAGGGTATGGATAACAGTGTGATACCTCTCCAGTTACTGCAATTGCTTAGGTCACCCTTTTTTGGTACAGTCACCAGGAGTCCGGTTTTCCACTCATCGGGCATGGTTTCTTCTCGCCAAATTTTTTGGATGAGAGGGGTCAAAAGATTGGTAGCTGTTGGAACATCAACTTTGAGCATCTCAGCGAAATTAATAGATAGTTGGTATAAAATAGAAACTTCTAATGTTCTTTGCTCCTAATGAAACTGCTTAGTGGATTCATATTCATATTCGTGGTAACCAGGCGTCACATCATAGTATCCAATTGCAAAAAAGTGGTCTTTCTTTCAAGAATTACATCCTTTATACATGGCGATCATTATCGTTTTGATAATATCATGGAAAAATGGGGTAATTTGGTGTGAAATCCGAAATCTCAGCAAGTATCATTTTATCGATGGATTTTGGCCGCCTGGATCTTTTTCAACCAGAAAAGAGCGTTGAACGTACGTTCAATCATCAGGTCATACATATACTAGCGGCCTCACTGCAGCGCCATCTCAATAATCCTCATAATTCTTCTCAATCCTACTAATATTATCAACTTGGATAAATATTGAACTAACATAGAGACTACTTTTTATTTCGGGCTAACGCGGGTAACACCGCGGGGTGTAGCTAGTCTATTATATAAAAGGCTTCGCTGAGTGACTGACTGACAGACAGCCTACAGCCCAAACCGCTAAAGATACGAACATGAAATTTGGAACAAAGATACATTGGACCACGTAATGGAGCACTAAGAACGGAAATTTGAAAAATCAACCTCTAAAGGGGTAAAACGGGCCCTTTTCGTTTGTATGTAACTTTTTATTCCCTTTACCGATTGACTTGAAACTTTGTATACATGCTACTCAAACAAAATAAAAGTTACATTTGTTCCTGTTTTTCCGAATATTCCTTATCTAAGGGGTCAAATTGGGTCCCAAAGTTGGTGAAAAAAGCGTCTATTACATCCAAGGAGCTGAACGGTTATGGATGAAATCTGGTATGGAGGAAGCACACAACATGTTTCAACACATGAACTATTATTATCCCGGAAATTCTATGGGGATCCTTAGGGATAGCCAAAATTAATCAGTTTAGGCTACAACCCAATCCACTAAAGATAGAGACTTGAAATTTCGAACATAGGTACAATGTACAACGTAATGAAGCACAAAGGACGGAAATTTTGAAAAATCGACCTCTAACGGGGTAAAACGGGCCCTTTTTGTTTGCATTTAATTTTTTATTACCTTTACCGATTGACTTAAAACTTTGTATATTATGCTTTACTAATAAACTAAAAGTTACGTTTCTTCCTGTTTTTCCGAATTTTCCTTATCTAACGGGTCAGATAAGTTCCCAAAGTTGGTGAAAAAAGCATCAATAATTACATCAGACGAGCTGAACGGTTATAAATGCAATCTGGTAGGCATGTAGGAAGCACACAACATGTTTCAATACAGTAACTATTTTTATCCCGGAAAATCTATAGGGTTTCTTAGCAATAGCCAAAATAATCAATTATAAAGCTAAGATAATAGGGGTAAATGAATTCTAACGAAATTTGGTACGACGCTAGACAATAACACAAATTACCACTTGGGGTACTGCTATCACGGAAAATTTCAGTGGGTCCTTCAGGATATCAATTTCCTAAAAAAGTACTAAATGACTGTTCGAAAACCGATGCAATATTGTTTGAAAATAGCCCACCCTTTTAACTAATATATGACTATTACCGTCCTGGGAAAAGTCACGGATTCCTTGTCTAACGCTAGACCAAACATCCTATATAAGCGTGAAAAATAACTTGATCGCGTTTTTTTTTAAACGTTGTGAAATATCTAGAATTAAATTGAGATAATTTAGATCCTTCAATGGGGGCAAAATGGGCCCCTAATAGTTTATAAACGATTTTATTTTGTGAGCCAATAGACTTGAACTTAGGGTACATACGGATCAATAACTACTTACTTTACTATGGGAACTACCCTGATAAAGCGAAAATTACCTATTATTTACATTTTGTCGCGGGTCGATGAATTTTTTGTGTTGAACAGCTAATTTTATTTCCGTGATTTCTGGGTTGGTACCATAGTAAAAGTTAGTCAAATGATGAGTATAATGGAATCCTAGAACATGCCTGTCGTCTAGATGTAGGTGCGCTTTGTATTTTTCAAATAAAATGTACCTTCTTGTGTGCTACTTTTTCGTCTGTACTTATCAGAGAATGTCTGAAAGTCCTACAAGTGTCTCGATCACTTTTGACCGCGTAAACGGTTATGGGCGAGATTGTCATTGGGTTCAGAATAATCGAAATTAAATTTCAAATGACTTAATGAAACATGATGAATACCTGTACTGGCCTTTTTTAGGGTTCCGTACCCAAAGGGTAAAAACGGGACCCTATTACTAAGACTTCGATGTCCGTCTGTCTGTCTGTCACCGTAGGTACCGTAATAGTTGGGCAGCTGAAATATTCACAAATGATGTATTTCTGTTGTCGCTATAACAAAAAATACTAAAAATAGAATAAAATAAATATATAAGGGAAATACAACAAACGTGATTTTTAGGAGTTTTTTGCTCGCTATTAATAACGGCAAGAGGAATGGGCTCCCATACGGTACGGAACCCTGCGTGCGCGAGTCCGACTCGCACTTGGCCGACCATGACGTGCGAATGGAGTTGGATAAAATTTGGTATACGAGTGGGAAACTACATGGCTCAACTCATGATCGTCATATATCTCATCATAAATCGAAAAATATTCTTTTCTCGCTATAAAAAAATCAGTAGGTATATTAAAATATAACTTTATTAAGTATTTATTTTGTGACAAGTTATAAAATGACGCGGTCCAAACCGTGGGCTATTAAAGTCAAAGAACATTTATTGTTGAACTGTGTTACATTGAGATCTTACTACTAATCACAAAAATATTGAATTATCAGTTAAGTCCAATATGGCCACACAATAATCATTAGAACGAAAAAAAATTATACAATCATTATTATTAAATTTAATTCGAATATTTTGCAATTTATCATCTAAAAATTGTCGTACTCCATAATAAGCTTTAGATACAAGTAAATTTAAGCAAATACAAAGCAGGCCAATCCGTGGGCTAATTATTATTCTTGCAAGTAATACGACAACGTGGGCTAAACCAAGAGCTATTATTTTAAGCAAAAAAAGTACTAAGACAACGCGGGCCAAACTGTGGGAAATTACCATTTAAAGTAAGTACTAAGAAAATGCGGACCAAACCGCGCGCCATTATCATTTTAAGCAAATACCATAACGACGCGGGCCAGACCATGGGCTATTATCATTGCAAGCAATACGACAACGCAAGCCATTCGGCAGGCTATTGTAATTTTAAGCAAGTACTTAAACAACGCGAGCCAAGCTACGTACTATAAATTACCATATTAAGCAAGTACTAAGAATGCGCAGGCCAAACCGCGACCTATTATCATTCTAGCTAAACACTGGGACAATTAAGGCCAAACCGTAGGCAATGCCTATTACTTGAAAAGATAATGCCTACTAAGCATTATCTTTTCAAGTAATTCGTTATACGACAATGCAGGCGAAACCACGAAGTATTATTGTTTTAAGCAAGTGCCAAGACAACGCGGGCCATACTGTGGCTTATTTTCATTTTAAGCAGTTACTCGAACAAAGCGGCTAGACCGTGGGCTATTATCATTGCAAGTAATACGACAACGCGTGCCAAACGGTAGGCTATTACAATTTTGAGGAAGTATTAAGACAACGCAGGCTAAGCTGCGTGCTATAAATTACCATCTTAAGCGAGTACTAAGAATACGCAGGCCAAACCGCGACCTATTATCATTTTAGCCAAATACTAAGACAATTCAGGCCAAACCATAGGCATTATCCTTGCAAGTAATACGTTATACGATAATGCTTTGCTAAACCACGACCTATTATTATTTTAAGGAAGTGCCAAGACAACGCAAGCCAACCGGCAGCCTTTTATAATTTTAAGCAAGTAATAAGACAAACGCGGGTCAAACCACGGGCTATTTTCATAAGCCAGTACCTGTCTACTAAGAAAACGCGGGTTTTAAGCTAGTACTACAATAAATGGCGGTAGCGTCGCGAGGCACTGAGATTTTCGATAGATGAACCATGCCATTTGTGATAGTAATATAATAAATACTAGATAACTTTTTCAGAGATAAGTGTACTATGATAATCATGATGTAACTAATAATTATTTCTGAACAAAAAGTTATGATATCTCATCAAAAACATAAATGTGAAATGGGAGCCAAAGTGTCGCCTTCAAAAGAATTGAGATCTAACACGGGGGCCAAGTGTTCTGTAGAAAATCCTAAAGTTTAAGCTACAAGAATATACCTACAACATTTAAAAGAAATTTACTTATGTAATTCAAGCTCAAGATTTGATTTGGCTAGTTTACACGTACGGACAAATGCTTATTTGCACTGTACTTATTCTTAAACTAGCCAAGTCAAATCACGAGCTTGAATTACATAAGTAAATCCCTTTAGAATGTTGTAGGTATGATCTTGTAGCTTAAACTTTAGGATTTTCTACAGAACACTTGGCCCCCGTGTTAGATCTCAATTCCTTTGGTGGCGACACTTTGGCTCCCATTTCACGTTTATGTTTTTGATGAGATTTAATTTACACCAGATACTTTTACTATTTGGTTATTTTATAGGCGTTACAGAATTTACAAAAAATAGTGTTGTTGTTCTTTAGATATTGTTAAAAAATCTGTGATTTGACTGACAAAATTCCAACTTCATCCGTATCCCATGTAGTAATGTAACCTCGTCGGAATATGCCAATATTTGTTAGTCACAAGTCGTTCTGGGACATATTTCATGCTCAGAATAAGGAAAAACAGATTTCATGTAACATCTTAAAATGACTTTTAGGAAAGCCAATAAATAAAATTGAGTGCACTCCGGCGGTGGGTAGACGTCATTAACTGGAGTCTGTCGAAACGGAGGAGCATGGTCGTAAATCATCGCTGATATAGCGGATGCGAAGAATGGCGGCCCGATGGAGGCGCCTTGAGGTTACACCTGCTGATCGTAAAAATCATCAGGAAAAGTTGAGAAGACGTTGGTCATTATCAGTAAAATGTTGGAGTAGTTTTTAGGAGAATAAGTTAGTTATTTTCACTAGAATATACGTCGTGTGCCTACTAGTTTTCATATGGTCCCATGATAGCATCAATATGGGAGCTTGAATCTACTTTTGTATTTGAAGTGGCACTGCAGCTTAAATCGTGTAATTTTTTTCAATTCATTGGAATGATACAATTGTCTTGATCAAGATAACATTTTTACTATTCATAGAGCGTAAAACGTAACTAGAAACAGAGAGCCTAGCTAGAGCAATCTTATTATTTACAATTTTGTAGCTAGACATGATATTTTTAAGGCCAGTCATAATTATGCATCATGAAACATGGCTGAATTTTCATAAAACAAAAATAACATTATCATACTACTACACGGGACTTATCGCGCAATAAAACTTGAGATATGAGCTAATTAAGTACCTCTTTTCTCCTCCCGACGTTTCGACCAAGTTGCATTGGTCGTGGTCACGGGCAGACTAAATGCGACACCGTATCACTCAAATTGATAGTGTGACCAAGCGGGAGCTAGGAAGGCGCAGATATCGTAAGAACAGCTTTGACGTTGAGAGGCAACCGGCTTTTATTCCTTATATCAAAGGAGTGACGGATAAGGTTGCTAAAGGACTACTCCATCAAAACAGTGTATACTCCCTTATCCAAACTGTTGAGCCAAGTTAGAACGCCGAAAGATGTCATTCCGTTCCAGACTCCTGGTGTGTACAAGGTGGATTGCAGCTGCGGTAGTTCCTATATAGGTCAAACGAAGCGTACTATTGCTGAACGGATCAAACAACATATCGCAGCGGTCAAAAACCGCCAGATAGAGAAGTCTGCCATAGCCGAGCATTTGCTTGACGGAGGAACTGGTCATTGGATCGAGCTCCACGACCCGAAAGTTCTCTTTACTGATCGTCACTATTTCTCAAGAATAGTTCGTGAGGCCGTAGAAATTAAAAAACATCGTAATTTCAACCAAGAGGATGGTTTCAAACTATCGGTGTCGTGGAATCCTGTAGTCAACAAGTGCAAACTGCGTGGTGTAGGCATTAAGACCTTTACAGACACTGTCAGTGTGGTGTGTCGCGGTGACAATTTCAATTTGAGTGATACGGCGTCGCATTTAGTCTGCCCGTGACCACGACCAATGCAACTTGGTCGAAACGTCGGGAGAAGAAAAGAGGTACTTAATTAGCTCATATCTCAAGTTTTATTGCGCGATAAGTCCCGTGTAGTAGTATGATAATGTGTTCAAATCGCGAAAGTTTAAAAATAACAAAAAATTGGTTGCCTGTAAAGTCGGTATACGGGCGAAAGTTTTACGTGACAACGACTTTGAGACGAATGAGAGCGAGTGAGAGGCACGTAAGTGCTCATTGTGAGCGCATGAAGTGTGAGCGGGGAGCGTAACGCAGTTTCTTGAAGTGTCACCCGGCAAACCAATTTATAAGACGTTGTCACGTCAAAATAACATTATTACTGGTCGCATCTAGCAAAGCGTAGCTCCATAAAGACCTTCGTCACAATTTTATTGCCATCGTCAGAATTTTCACGTCGACCTATTTGTTATAATTACTCACCAAAGTAACCAAAATATAACAAACAATTTAACACTGTCACTTTAAATCAAAGACGACGCAGAATACTCAGACGTTAAGATTTAACTCGCGACGTCAGATTATATATCACCAGGTATGTATAGGTATAGTAGAACCTCGATTATCCGGCGCTCAGTTATACGGATTCGTGATTATCCGAACTACTAACCGAGATATAAAAAAACTTACTTTTTAATTAAAATTCATACATAGACATAATCAAACTTGCAAAGCCCGCTCGACTATTGTTATGGCGTATTGTTATTGTCTTAGTTGCAAAGTGAACTCTGCTGCGTTGTGTCAACGCACGATCTGTATACAAGGTTATTTCTAATCAATTAGCATCCTTTTAGGGGCTTATTCTGTACATCAAAACTAACAACTTTTGTTCTGCGACTTTTGTCAAAACTAAAAAAAAAAATGTTGTTCCTTATAAAAATATCGTTTACCCGCGACAAAATGTATGGAACAGCTGATTTTTTTTTGAGTTCTGACTTCTGACAAAAGTCGCCGAACAAAAGTTGTTAGTTTTGATGTACAGAATAAGCCCCTAAAAAGATGCCAATTGATTAGAAATAACCCTGTATAAAGCGTGAGGTGTTATCGATAAATGAAATAAGTATTATAAATTCATAAAAAAAGAAGAAACTGGTCCTACGTTAGCTAGATAATTATAACAGCTTTTTTCATTCATTCGATTATTTATCCGGATTCGATTATCCGAATACGACACGTATTTGTCCGGTTAATCGATGTTCTACTGTGTGTTGAATCATCTCTAGGTGTTTTATACTTGTCTGACATTGAGAGTGTTACAAAAATACAAAACTAGCTGTAGCATTACGTTGAAAATAAATCTTGATGTGTCTGAGTTCTTACGAAATTAGAAGTGTTGATAGTTGTACGGAGTGCTGAAGGTTCGAGACATGGCATTAAAAGTAACTGCCAATCAGAAGGTGATTAAATTATAATTAAATATCTGTTTGACTTTTAGTGCTAATAAGCTCGTTTGAGTTATAGCCAGAAATAAGGAAGAACGCTGTGCCATTCATATGCAACCGACTAGAAAAATAGAGGCGGGTTTCAGTTGGTTTGTATGTTTTCTACACATTCAGAGAACTAATTTTTGTGTTTCTTTTTAGGGTTCCGTCCCAAAAGGTAAAAACGGGACCCTATTACTAAGACTCCGCTGTCCGTCCGTCTGTACGTTGTATATTCACTTCAAATATAAATAACTAAATTAATAAAATAAATATTAAAGGCGAACCAAGTAGTCCTTTTCGAATAGATGTGATGAAAAATAATATTCTAAAACGATTACTTTTTCTTAGAAGATTATGATAAAACTTTTTAAACTTAAGTAACTCTTTACAAAACCTCCCTGACAAAAAATATTTTTTTTTTGCTTGATATTAATAACGGCAACAGTTACGCGGTACGGAACCCTTCGTGCGTGAGACCGACTCGCACTTGGCCGATTTTTAACAATGTATATGATACATATGACAGTATCAAACGTAGGCTATTAGGATAAGGATGAAATGGAGTGATCACTGCATCTAGTCTAGATTACACAGTCTGCAATTTTTATTAATTTCTTTAATGTCTAAAGAGTGAAACAAAAGCTTAATAAAATAAAAACAAATTAATTCTAGAAAAGACCGCGGCGGCACTGAAGAATAAAAACTCAAACAAATGGGTCTGAAGAGAAAATCTTTGCTTAGTTCTTATGGCGGAGCTAATAAAGTCAGACCGACACCATTTCTATGAGTTATTATTATAAGCGGGGTGGTTACTCTGTGTAAATAGATAGATAGATTAATTCTTTATTGTTCACACCATAAAATACAAACAAAGAAAGAACAACTTAAAAAAAACTAGTGGCAACAACAGGCGGCCTTATCACTAAAAGCGATTTCTTCCAGGCAACCTTAGGATGGAGAAAAGTATTTGAAGATAAAAAACGACGGGGTGTGCTTTAAAAAGAATGAAAGGACAATGACGAAGTTATAATAGGCAAATAAACATACATACAAAAATATTACACACGAATACTTGAAATACTAAAAATAAAAATGAAATAAATAAATAGAAATACACTAATACATAGTTATACAATATACTACATAAATAGAAATAATAACGAAGCAACAAAACAAACACTATCAACTGCGGTTTAGCAACTGTGACAAGTATAAACTTTTTACCTGTTCCCTAAAAACGTCTTGCGACGGAGCTCGTCTTATAGAAACAGGCAAAGAGTTCCAGAGTTGGACAGCTTGGTAAGCAAAGGACTTTCCGTAAAAGTACTCACAATGCGCGGATGGAGTCATAAGGGTAAATAGTGAACAATGTAAAATTGTAAGCGGTCTTACTTTCAGAAATCCTCCTATGAATTCATCCATCAACTATATTGGTCGTAGATCTTCAATAATAGCGGGGCGTATAGACTTGCATCCAGCGTGATCCCGTGGTCCTTATGAGGTTATCCGACATCCAGGACATCCTACGCTGCGCTTGCCGGTATTTGTTTTCTACTCGAAAACTTTTCCATCCCACCGGTCATCACTTCATCGTGCTGTGTGCCCTGCCCATTGCCATTTCAACTTGCCAATGCACTCTGATGATTTAATTTGCTAGTTCTAATAAATAAAATGCAAAAAGTAACGTAGTCGTTAATTTGTTTTTTCACCTTTGCTGTGTGTTCTGTTTTTATATGTGGCATTTTTGTTATTCTAACATCCAGGAATATCAGATGTTTGATAGTTATTAAATTTTTTAAAGAATCCTAATAAAATAAGATAAAATTAATGATGAATGATTGTATATACCTCCATGGTTTAGTAAAATAAAAAAATGTTACAAGAAGCAGAGTGCAGATATGTCAAACATACGTAATAAACATATACAATTTTTAAGTAAATTTGAAATAGGTAAGTAACACTTAAAATCTACCAAACACAATATTTTTCGATTAATTTAAAAACTATATTATGTAGGAATTCTACCAACAAGAAGGAGGTGATGATGACCTCATAAAGACCGTAGGGTCACGATGGATGCAAGCCGCTTCCAACATGTTTTATTGGGGATCTTTAGTGGGGCTTACGTCCAGCAGTGGGCCTCATATGGCTGAAACGACAACAACACAGTACGGGTAATCTAAAAAAAGTTTTATCATTATCTTCCAAGTATAAGTAATAGTTTTAGATTATTGTTTTTCATCACATCTATTCGAAAAGGAGTACCTACTTGGTTCGCCTTTAAGTGCGCCCAAAGGTGGTGTTTTCTATAAGAAACTTTATAAGTGCGCCGGAATTATCTTTGCCGCGCACATTTTGAATTTGGAACATATAAGTGCGCCGGAATGTTCTTTGCCGCGCACTTTTTGGATTTGTAATGTTAGTGTTCAGCGCCAAGAAAATGAATGAAAAGAATGTAAATATATGTTTTCATTTGTTTTATTATTAGATACCATTTCATATCAATTTAGTTGTTACTCTACGTTCTATTAAATAATCATGTTACAATAGTATATGAGGCGCCTTTTATTTTCTCAGAGGTGATGAAAAGTAGAGTGTACCACTCGGGCGCAAAATATATTTTTTTTGGCTCGGGCGACGTACTTTGAATCCCTCGCTACGTTCAGGATTCTACTCTAGAATTCTTCACTTCGCTCTGGATTCAAAAAAGCGCCCTCAAAATATTATTTTGCTCCCTTATGATACAATCTACTGTTCTAATCCTGGAATGCCTGAATTATGGAAAACCTTATGCTGAAGTATCCGCACCAATCATAATTTGTTAGTGATTGATTTACAACGCAAACTTGGAGCATATTTGACATCCATCACAGAAATTAATGATGGGAAGTTAAGTAGGCATCAGAAAATTGACGTTGATCATAAATTACATAAACAATATGCCGACGATTAAACGTCTACATAAGAGAACCGAAATTTGGTTACGAACATTTCTTCTTTTTCTCTTTATTTTTTAGAAACATTCATTTTAATTAGCTACAAAAACTGTAGATACTTATGCATTAGTTTCAATTTTTATTTTAAATATAACGTCGATTAAAATTATAAGCACCCCAATAACATTAAAACTCCTTTAGGTGGCAGAGTTTGAAGTTTGCTAAAATGATTACTTCTTTAAATTGAAAAAAAAAACATGTGAGGATAATTTCGACACATTTTAATGTCTATCTATAGATGTGAAGATTCTGGTAAAACACTAAAAAGAACTAGGCACATAAAACTGAAATTTCAGATAAATCATTCATCACACTGAGTGCAACTTAAAGCTTTCAATAATATACACAAATTAGTTCAAAACACTCTCCTTACACAGCATTTTTTCTTATTAGAAACTTAAAAAGAACAAAGAAAGGTAATGAGATCCCGAAACAAATTGAACTGTAAATAAGCATCCCTGAACACCTTCTCTCAGCACCGTATAAGAAACGGTCTGTAATTTTGTTTTCTTTTCCAAACACCGAAACATAAACCTTTGTTACGTACCTAGTTTTTATTCCTGGCCAACATAAAAAATAACTCTCCTGTAGTCTCTCCTACAAGGACGAGAGACTGGGAAGGAACATCTTTTTTAAGGAGGCCGTAAACGTACAAATTGGTGGGTACATGTTATTTGAGGGCACTATACGAGTGGAGTATGGTTAAAGCATCGTAATAAGACGACAAGGGAGCCTACAAATCATAATAAATTCGGAGAACTTATTAAGTCAGCCGCTGACAAACAATGGAGCAAGTTATTGGCGATCTACCCTCGTATTATCTATCCCCCCTCTCCGGCCTCTCGAATGTTCCCCCGGGCTCAAGTGGAGCAATCTTCATTTTATCGGAAAAAGCTTGCACAGAATCAAGAAAACATCAATTAACAAGCAAAGAGTTAACAAGGAGGTTAATAGCCGGCTTTCAATAATGCCGGAGTTGGAAGGCGATATTCTATTACTTAGGTAATTCTGAGCAGTGGAGCTTCAAACACCGCCAATGTAAACGATTTGCTGTATTTTTTCTTTCGTTGTTATGTTCGCTGAAACTTGGATTTTAGATAAGAGTGAAACTAATTTTACTGGTAGTATCAAATGTTCAGTGCTTGCTATTTATTCCACTGGTTAGAAAAATAAATTAATACCAAGTAAGTAAAGGAAAGATATCATGATTACAAGTAGGATTTTTATCGGTTGTCTAATTTATGTTTCTATTTTTCGATATCTAATTAAGTTGTTAATAAATTTGGGAATGAAAACTGACGTCATTGCTATTGTTATCATGATTAGATTTTAATTTCTAAAATAGAAAAATAATTTAAAGTTTATTTCTACAATGCCCATAAACTATGGACATCATGTTGATTACACAATATTTAGAAGATACTTAAGCCATTATCAATCACAAGAAACTTTCAAAACTAACTTAAATGCGATCAAACATGCAATACAGGCACGCTATGGCGCAGCTATACCTACCATTAATATGCTGTTTACAATCGCAGCTCTTTGCCAATTCCTAATTGTATTGTATGTTCTACTGAGACTATATTTGTCAAGCATCAGTCCATAATAAACCATAATTTAAATGTATTAGCAATTTTATGAAGGATGTCGTCGTTTAATCACCCATGCCACACCCACGTAGCATCCTAAATATAAATGACGCAAATTGCCTCGGCATAATATTGACCTAATAAAATTACGCAAATATAATTTTAGTTGACACTGAGTACCGCTGGAGCGAATCTGAACCAATTAATTTAATTTAACTTCTCACTACAAATTATACACGAAAATAAAATAATCCCGGCTTAAAGACGAGCCAAAACACGAAACAAATCCACGAACCGCAAGTTCAGAAACAAGAAGAAACTGCTATAAAGCGGCCCGATTCAATCTAACAAAATAGCAGCAATTACCAGGCAAGGTATATGCCGTATCGGGCATCGGTCGTCTTTCGATAAGACATAAATAGAAGTCTGCGGCAATAACAGTCCGAATATCGTTCAATAATGGGAGACGAGTGGAAAGTGTAGGCCAAACAATATCGGGCCGGGGCACGTCCGGCCGGCGGATTAATCAGTTAGTCGCACTTGCGGCGGACTACGGAAGAGTCGATTAGGGGGCACCTTGAGATTATTGAGACATCGGCGCGACCAGCTGCGGCCAACTTGGATATTGCCGCGGACAGGGCTGCCCAACTTGCCCACTACTTCCCCAAACTCCGCCGTCCGATCATGCTTATTGGAAAAGGGACACTATTAGGATATTTCGGTAAATATGTTTTTTGGAATGATGCCATACGTTGGCTTTATTGCCTGGAATTATTTATAAGATGGATTTTCATAGTCGTATCATTTATTATCATACGAATGCGTGCTCTTTATAGCCGGTTGAATGTGCCTATTCTATTCATAACGAGCGCGTCACTCTTATTGTTTTGCTAAAAATATGCGATGAAAGAGTGACTTACTTGGGGTATGAATAGAGATTGACATTTGCAACACGAATGGCACGAGTTACACACGCACGCGTCGCTTTTCCTGTTGTACTATAAATCTGAACCGACAAGTACTTGACGTAAAATAAGGTGAAAAGATGCCACAGAAAAAGCAAATGATCTCTTATGTAAAGTTGTTTACCTTTGCAGTAATAGTATTTGCAGTATTAGTATTTGCAATAATAGTGTTACACTTAATTCAATATTTGTAACTAACTAGCTGCCCGTCCTGGTTTCGCCCGGTTACGGATGAGTTATAGCTATAAACTTTCCTGAAGAAATATTCTAAAAGTTAGTGAAAATCACATTGCAATCTGTTGTTTAGTTTAGAAGATATTAGCGGATATACAGACAGACACACAAAAATAGCGGTTTTGCTATATACTATGTAGTGATAAATCATAGATAAAATACATTTTACCTAATTATTTTTCGAAAAAAAAATGCTGAAACTGCCTTCCATCGTATACAAAATTCGAATATTTCGCTCAAATTGTTTACATTATTGTTGATTTTTCAAAAACGGCTTAGCCGTTTTTGTAAAATTTAAATGGGACCACTTCGGGAGTATACCCTTTCGAACTAAAAAATAATTTTTCGATTCGGTTCACAACTGACGAAACTATCGATGAACATACACAAAAAATACATACAGACGAACATAGAACCTCCTCCTTTTTGGAAGTCGGTTAATAAAGAGTCATAGTCAATTGACAATATTTTTCCAAAGTAACGTTAATTTAAAATCGAAACGATTTATAGATTTATACATATATTCAAATCAAGAGATGTATTAAAGTTATACAGTACAAATCAGCAGATTATATATTTCAGAACCCACTTAGAAGTGGCGACAGAAAGAAACTTTACACTAACAGACGACGTCAGAGAAGAAGTACTACTCTTATTATTGAATGCCTCGGTGGCTCAGCGGTTAGTGAACCTGACTTCTAGATCAATGAGGCGTAGGTTCGATCCCCACCCAAGGCAATCATTTATGTGATGAACATAGATGTTTGCTCTGTGTCTAGGTGTTATTTAGGTACTTACTATCCATATAAGTATGTATTTAAAATATGTAATATGTAGTATATCAGTCTCTGGCAGCCATATCACAAGCTTTGCTTAGTTTGGGGTCAGGGACCGTGTGTAAGATGTCCCAATTATTGTTTTTTAGTTTTTTTTAATTTTAAATTTTTATTCATCTAACAGCAATACTAGTACGAGTACCTACTGGTAGGTACTAATATAGAGTTGGAAAACATAATGCTTCCAGCTGTAATATAGCCTGTTTTGTTCCACGAGTAGGTACAAATGTCACGTCCCTCTCGCCAGGGAGATCCCTTCGTCGCTAAGCATCGCCCATTGAGCACTAATGCACAAAGCGGGTGCATTGTCCGTCAGTCCGTCTGCCGCTGATTGCATAGATTGCAGACGTGCCCGCAACTATCCGCGTCTTGAATAACAATGGGCTGCTGGGACGTTAGTCTATTGCAAAAATTGGATATTTGCAAAACAATTATGCACCTGTATTTTTAAGAGTAAATAAGCAGTGGCGTGAAGATTATGTTCAGTTGGTTGATTGTGATGAAACTAAATTGGACTAGAAAATTAGAAATACTGCACTAGAGTGGTAGAATAAAGAAAAAACCTTGAATGCAGTTTCAAATAATCGTCAGCCTTGCAAGGGAGAAAACACTAGGTATCCTTTTGTAAGCCTGCCAATGTGCAAGCGCTTGTACTCGTACAAAATGTTTAATATTGTTGAAGCTGCTTTAAAAACTATCCAAATGAAGTTGAAGTATGATTTAGTGAGACCAACTCTATTACGTGATCTTTACATAATAAAAAGAAACTCATGAATTTACAACTAAACCACATACTTATCATATTGCGTACATCCAAATAAATAGTACTTATAACATAGATTTAGAAATATGACTTTATAGGTTCTGTATGTCAAGTTCTATTCACGGAATATAAAAAAAAAATATTTAAATTATTTTATCGATAGAAAAAAACTGTTCTTGTTTTTTTGCGTGAGCGTTTATAATCTTAGACGTTCGTATTACATTTTAAGGAAATGTTACAAAAACAACTTTATCACGAAAACGAGTAAAATAATAAAATAACGTCCAATACTAATTAATTTAATTAAACACGTTTTTGTATAATTAAACAAAACACAACAAAAATTGACACAAAATTGTTTTTGTCAATTTCAGCATTGTCTGTAGTGCATGATCTCTCCCGTGAAAAATTATTCCGCTGCTGTTATGCATCGTATATGCAAACTATTGCATATAAAGCACCCAATGAGAACGTAATATAGGTAGTTACGTACTCAAACACCTATTTACCTTCCTATTATACGCACCGAATCAGTAGAGCAACTTTGAAGAATTTAGTGACGAGATACAAACTTAGTAATTAATTATGTGTCTATATACCTATTGCATGGCGTAGGAAAGTAACAGTCTCAAAATAAGAAGTGCAATGCTACGATTTGTATTTATTACGGAAATCCGAAGAAGGACGAAAGCTACATAATTACACCGTACATGCGACTAAAGTGGTACTGGACAGGACTTATGGTTAAGGGTGGTGACGACAGGTGATGTAGATCACTGACTGAGTGCTTCCAAGAAATAGAAAAGAAGCAATATACATAAACCCATCCTTTTAGGGTTCCTTACCCAAAGGGTAAAAACGGGACCCTATTGCTAAGACTCCGCTGTCCGTCTGTCTGTCTGTCACCAGGCTGTATCTCATGAACCGTAATAGCTAGAGCGTTGAAACTTTCACTGATGACGTATTTCTGTAGCTGCTGCTATAACAACAAATACCTACTATAAATAGAAAAAAATAAATATATAAGGGCTCCCATACAACAAACCTAAATTTTTAGACATTTTTCGCTCGATATTAATAACGGTGATATTTCTTTCAAAAATAATTAATAAATTAAAATAAAATAAATTAAGGGGGGCTTCCCGGTGCGGAACCTTTCGTGCGCGAGTCTGACTCGCACTTGGCCAATTATTTTAATAGGGCAAGTGCCTTTATTAACTACCATCAAATACAAGACTATTACATAAATTACTACTACATAACAAGCAATTGGATCATCCGCAGACCCGCAGGTCTAAAGATAATCCAAATGCATTATCCAATGATTCATTGTTGGTCATGTTTTGATCAATTTTATTCGACACAAAAAACACAGGAGAAGATGCATGTACCCATCAATGATTCCAATGATAATAAATGGGCTATGTTGCATTAGTATTAGTGTGTTTATGTATTATTCATTGTTATAGTTCAATCCATTTATATAAACACTTACCTAATGTGCATTTCAATCTGAGCTGAGAGAGTGGCTGAATTGATCAGCCTCTTCTGAATATGTTATATGTTGTGGTTTGTTTCACTTCTTTGATCTGAACTGAGTAACTGCCTTCTACCTTATACCGCGTGTGGCCTACAGCCTTCGAACATAATCCAAACGGTGTTATGTGACGAAGTATCATATGGCACTATCAATAACGGGCACCGATGTTAAGTGCACTAAACATTATCAGCTTACGTGCTAATATATTGAACAGCTCGTTAAAGATAACGCTTGCATGCCAAGAATGTTGGTATCAGCAGCTGGTACGAGTAGGTAAGCCAGTTTCGAGCTTAGGGCAACATTTTCAGGGAGCGAATAATGTGATACCACGGGATAATAGGATTTTGTTCATACTAAGCATCTACTTTATACAGTCGACTACAGCGAGTACTATGAACGATTTTTACTCGACTGCCAAGGAAGGGTATTGTTTTTAGCAGGTACTGTTTGATAGAGCGAATGAAGTGACAAAGTCTCAGCTTTGACTCGACAATTTTGTTTTCGTCTGTCCAGTTGTTGAATTGAATCTCCTCTGTCACATTTTTCAAAGAATCTTGACGAAGCTTGGTACACGTGTTCTATGTATTTTTTTTTTTTTTCGTCGACATTTTTAGGGTTCCATACCAAAAGGGTAAATTGGGACGCTATTACTAAGACTCCGCTGTCCGTCTGTCTGTCTGTCACCAGGCTGTACCTCATGAACGGTGATAGCTAGAACGTTGAAATTTGTACAGATGATGTATTTCTGTTGCCGCTATAACTAAAAACAAAAAAAGATAAATATTTAAGAGGGGCTCCCATACAACAAACCTGATATTTTTGCCGTTTTTCGATCGATATCAATAATGGTGACAGGTAGATGCTTGAAATATTCACAGAATATTGAAGTGTCTGTTTACTTCAATAATTAATTATTAAATTAAAATTTAGTAAAAAAATAACATTTAAGGGGGGGCTCCCTTTATACAGTACGGAACCCTTCGTGCGCGAGTTCGACTCATTGACTTGGCCGATTATTTTATATTTCCTTCAAAAAGGGTGCAAATTTGCTGCAACGCTGTTTATCAACCGATTTTGATAATATTTGGCAAGATTGTTTAGTACCTATCTACACCTTCAAGATTTGGGAGTATAAACGAAATGGGTCTTGAGCAAGTCAAGATACATATAGGCTTATGAAGACTTAATTGAACAGATGAGAGATCTACTGTTAGGAGAACTACGAGTTAATATGTATATTCTGAAAATCAGTTCCGCAGAGGCTCCCGCCATTAAGACTTCCATAGAATATTTATAAAACTTGGCAATTAAGAATTAAGAAAATAATGCATTTTTCCATAATTTCTATCCAAATCCTTTTCCTTCCTTGGATTGACACATTGACAATTAACGTTTTCGAGAATGCAGGTTTATCTGAACCATCAAACTTGATTGTTTCTATAAATAAATAATAAGTACTTTAGTGTACAACTTACAATTTCAGCGTAACTTCATTCACTTTTTATTCTATTCTTGCAACATTTTGTTTACAATAATTAAATCCTTAAATTTTGAAATTCAACAACTTTTGACTATATTAATTGTAGATGTTAGATTTTTCATTACAGATAGATGTTTCATTTCAGTTGTTGCTAGCTAGCTACTATCAGAATTTGTTGAAAAATTCTGGAGCTAGTTCGTTGCTCTGAAAGGTAGTCTCATTGTTTTTGTGTCGAAAATTCAGTTAACACGGATAAAATAAAATTGTATTGCTCCAGAAGCCGGCGCCATTACTGTGCAAGAAGGCGCATCCCGTGATAACACGGAGCAAGTCCAGGCTTGGTTACAATTACGAATGTATTATTTATCAGAGCAAGCGGGCCTTCGTCCGGGAAAAGGAATTGATTTCTGCATAATTTAACAGCGAAAACACCTCCCAGAGACCTCTCGCTACTACTAAAAACAAAACATTCGTTTGTATTTTACTACTTGCCTCTGAATACCTGCATTTTTTATGTGCATACGCGTATTCGCTGCGAAATGAAGACAAGATCCTCCCGCCTATTTGCTTCTTCGTTTTTAAACATTCATTACGCAAATAAGTTTTGTTTCATTATTTTGACCGAGAATAATTACGATTTAATTCCCTTTGACAAGTTGCGTCTTATATTTTATTCAGAAGACGGTTTCGTTAACATAATAATTAAATGGCCTTTATGAATATAAAATCTTAATCAAAGTCGCGTAAATAGCATAACTTTTCCTAGTGTTCAGCTCGATACACATTATGCATATTAATTAGTTCGGTGGCGGCGGTGCGGGAAATATGGTTTATAAAATTCTGTTTATTTACGGACTGATTACTTTCATTTTTTAGAAGATTAAAATTGATAAAAGTAAATTATATTGATGGTAAAGAGATACTCGTATAAAAGTTATTAGTTATAATCACTCAAAAAACCTATTTACCTACTTAGGTTAGATGTATTATTTACGCGATGAAAATTGTTACAGTTGTAATTCTATCTAATTGGTGTAGCTGATATACAGGCTTTACATCTCACCTGGTAAGATGCCCTGGGCAAAGAAAATATGTTGTTATTTTTACTTAGATATTTTAAGGACAAATTTAATAAACCATGAATGAGATAACAACTTATTAAAATTGGTACAACAGCTGTTTTGAAAACGCTGTTTTTGAAATCAAAATATCTTGTGGCAAGTTACAATTAACAAAATTTTAGCGTTAGTTACAGCTCGGGCTAATCCCGTCTAGCAGTCCACGTCCGCCGTAACAGCATCAGTTTGATTAGAACAAACAGGGTCCATTGGCTTTGTTGCGAGCTGACTCAGATTCTTGTAGGTAATTAACCGTTGCTATAAATTAGAGAGGGCAGGGGTAGGGCTCATTGCGGATGCGTCGCACGGTCCGACCCCAGAGGACGGTCCAAACATTGTCACGGCACCGCAACTAGGGTTACCATTTAAGTGGTCGCCTGTACAAGGTGTCAAAAATGTCATGTTCTACGATTATAAGCTAAGACCTAGTTTGCAGCGTTTCAATATCATTTTTATCGTTCAGTAAGCTATTGATTTATTTTGTAAATTATGTTAAAGTAAGCAGGTAGCACGTGTTATTGAGAATGCGTCGAAAGGTTCGGCCGCAAAGGATGGTCCACCCTGCACTGAAACTAGGGCATCAGATTCGTGAGTTTTATAATATTGAGGAGTCTAATACTGGACATAGGTTTTCCGAATAGATTTCTAATCTTTTTAGGGTTTCGTACTTCAAAAGAAACAAACGAAACTTTGCATTCTTGCATTGCATTCTGCAGATGCGTGGCCGCTACCTCAAAGTACCAACCAAAGGCACAAATGCTTGTTACATGGTAACCCTAACCGCAACTCCAGCTGTGTTCTCTAGTTAGTGCCCGCACGACGCACGTGTTGAAATATTGGTGCTGTTAGGAGTCTGGGACTTCATCGATAAACGGACGAGTTACGGCGACGCCGCCAGATACGGGAGACAGATGCTCTGGAGAAGCTACTGCTTCTACGATACTGGAAAAATTGAGAATATTTACTAATGTAACTATTTTTACGGGCCGGGTAAGGCTGATTATTGGTATAATTATAACTTCATTAACATTTTGAAATTGACCACAATTATATTTTCACACAGGGAAGAATTTTTACATTTCGCACACTTCGGTAGATCCGCATATAAGTACCTATTTATGTAGGTATATGTTACTCAATGTCTAAACAACTCATTTGATATTATAGTAGTGTTACAAAAAATATCATCGGACATTTTCGTCGTACACTCACCAAAGGCGTTTGTAATTTGACACCGATAGCGCGCTTGCTAGCGTTACAATAAAGGTGCTACATGTTTTTAACGGACTTCCAAAAATGTTCTATGTTCGTCTGTGCGCATTTTTTTGTGCATCGATAAATTTTCCAATTGTGAACTGAATCAAAAAATTCTTTTTTAGTTCGAAAGGGTATGCTCCCGAGTTAGTTCAATTTAAATTTTACAGAAATGGGCTGAGCCGTTTTAAAAAAAATCAACAGTAATGTAAACAATTCGAGCGAAATATTCGATTTTTTTACACGATAGAAGGCGGTTTTGCCATATTTTACGAATATTAAATACGTATTTGTTATAAAATTAAATTACAATATTTTTGCTGGCGCATCAGAATTCTATTCTATATTATTACAGTTAAAGTACAAACTTTTGTCTTGTTCTCAAATCTTTTGATAATTCTGAAACATTGCATAAAACTACAGTTAACAGAGCTAGTTAAACAGAATGGGCTGTAAACTGTGCACATGTGAATTTATCGCATGATAAAATTTTAAAGCCGAAATAAATAATTACTACGAATAGCTTTGAAAAGTTAGTAGCGTATAAAATAATACAGAATAGAGAGTTAATTAAAAGATTAACTCGAGGTCGGTTGATCGAACATTGTTAGATTGCAGTTAATGCAAAATTTAGTTTATATTGGCTATACAGGGCTATCCAGAACTGGTGTACTACGACGAAAGGAGGTCATACAGACCATCATTATGAACATATTTTATTATAGGGCCAACCCCAAAATTGGAGAAAAATAAATCAGATGTATTTTTTATATTCCAAGTTGACATAATGTATATAAGACAGATGATTTATTAAAATTTGGAGTAGCCCCATGGTGGTAGACTCATAATGATGGCCTGAATCTCTTCTTTTCGGCTTAATAGACAGGGTTCTTCCCCTTTCTGAAGAACCATATATATTGCTTCATAGTAGCAGCATTTTTATAGGCCAATATTATTTTATCCAGTACTCTAAAGTGGAGTCATTTTAATAGGTCACTTTTGACAGTCCATGAATGCAAAGAAAAATATACCTTACACTAAAGGAATAAAACTCATGAAAACAATATTGACGACGACCGATAAGTGTTCTCGAATACGACTTGGAGTTTTATTCCTTTAGTACAAGGTATATTTTTCTTTGCATAAAATGAAATGTCAAAAGTGACCTATTATCTTGTCCCTACTTTAGTCCAGTAGTAAGTAGACGAATTTACATACGCTATCGAATTTCTTATCTTCCGGCGTCGTCGGTAAACAACATAAGGGAAACATGTTGTTTTCCTTCGCCATAGCTTTGAGTAGTAGATATGGACATATTTACAATTTAAAAATAATAGCACTAACAAAAAACATACAATAAGATAAAGATATATTACTCCGATTAGGTTACACATAACTATAACAATAAAAAAAAGAACTGAAGAAACAAGTGATAGCCGAAACCCAGCCATAAAATAAAATGTTGGAACAAAATAATTTTTGTGTTAGACTTCCAGCTATTTTATTAGCTTTTGTAAGCCTAAAATGAGTTGATGCGGCCTACTTAGGAACACAAACAACTCCTGTTTACGAGTGTAGCTAGTCCATAAATAAATCTATTTCTAACAAAGGAAACCATTTTTTTATAGTATCTTTTAGCCTCCTACGCTTTGATGGAAACGAAATAGAGGGTAAATGTATTAAAATAAGCGCGAGCGTTAGAAAAATCAAATTGTTATTTTAGATCAATTTTGTGATGAGATAAGAAGTACCTATATTTTTTATTATGTAATAATCGGCCAAGTACGAGTCGGACTCGCGCACGGAGGGTTCCGTACTATATGGGAGCCCCCCTTAAATATTTATTTTATTCTATTTTTAGTATTTGTTGTTATAGCGGCTAAAGAAATACATCATCTGTAAAAATTTCAGCTGCCTAGCAATCATGGTTCATGAGATACAGCCCGGTGACAGACAGACAGACAGACGGACATCGAAGTCTTAGTAATAGGGTCCCGTTTTTCCCTTTGGGTACGGAACCCTAAAAAGAAATAACTACACAAATGCTAAGAATAATTATTATTGTACGTATTTCTGATCGCACAGGGCGTATACATTTTTAATGAAATGATATAGGCTTAATTTTGTTAGAAGCCATAATATTACTAATGCCATTAATTTTATCTCACTTTCCGGTGTCCGTTAAGCCGTCATCGTAATTATAATAGCTAATTAGTATATTTCTGTTTCTTTTTCACTTAAGCCATTCGATAGCGAGAACACTTTTTACGTTGCTATTAAATTTACGATGGCGCCTTCATAATCGGGCCTATTATTGCTCTTTAGGAAACTGCGCGGTTTTGTTTGCTTAAACTACGTTCTGATGACGTCATTCACGGGTGTATTACGGTATGTATATGATGGAAGCCGCTATTGTAGAACCACGGAGTTTAAGAAACCATTGTAGCGCTACTATCATGTAAGGTTCTTGTTCAGTAAAAGCTTGTTATTAAATATTTTTATAGTACTTGTTACAATTAAAATCGCGCTTCTGAGCGCTACCGTGGCTTGGATGACACGTTAAATTGTAGGCCCCGGTTGTTTTAACCGTTTAGCCATGTCAGAGGCCTTCAGGCGGCCTAAAAACTCTGACACCAGGGCTAGCCACCCGGCCTATACGAACTTACTTACTTCTTTAATTAAAATTATGTTTAACTACTTTTATTCCTTTAAAATAGCTAGGTAGGTATATCTAAATTCTTAAATTGTTTAACTCAAACAAAAATTTAAGCGGAGACAGCTAGAAAAACATATTGTTAGTGCACATCGCTCCTCTGGCTTAAGGTAATCGCTAGCTCTCACGTATCAGATGGAGTTTCAAAGCTTCCAAACTAGTCGGACTGTTGCACAAGTTCCGATGCTCTGCTAGGTGCATGTTCCCGATAAGAACAGATTCCCTAAATCCTAGCACGCGTCGGACGTCCGCCCACTCTCACACCCGCTGCAATTAAAAACTTTCGCTTGGCTGCCTTATTTTGATGCGGGTAGTTTAGATATAAAAGTGTAAGAGCAGTGGAATCAGTCTTATCATACGTAAATATAACAAATTCATAAAATACTTAACAGATAAATACCTCTGAATATTCTCTAATGTTTCGTTTACAAATAAACGCACACTTATGTGTTCACTCATTCATATATCAGGGTCTATTTAAAGTTGCAGCTAACTTAGCAAGTTATAAAAACATATTTTATTTAAGTATTGATGGTTATTTTTTAGTAAAGTACCAATTTAATGCCTATTTTACTTACACTAAATAAGAAATATCATGATAACAACACATATTGGCTTTACATGTAAGTAGATAGTGAGTGTAGAAAGTACAAACTGTTTTTTCATCATTTAATTTAAACTAACAGTTAACAACTATAAATTCTATCTGTGTGGTAAAACTTAATGCGCCATTTATTTAAGTATACTTGTACTTTATAACGCAGCTTTTAGTGCCTCACTGAAATGTACGAGGAGTGTTAATTAGTTCATCTAACGACCGTTCCGTATCTAATGATGTTAAACAGACTATTGGCAGTTAAAATAATTAGGAGCGACATATCCTAAGTTCTGAAACTTCTTAACTTTCTACTAAATTTTAAATATTATCTTAGGCACGAGTTCCAGGAAGCTATAGGTAACACGAAGAGAAACTTAATCAACCAATACGTGTTTGTGTTTCACTTCAAACGAGCGCCAGTGAAAATGATATCGTACAGGAAAACGGCAAAGGAAAAGTTCGGTTTGATTAGGTAGAAAATTGTCAGGGAAAGTTTCCTGATGTTATGTTGAGCCTATAAGATAACGAATATGACAGATCTAATTGAAGAGTGGCTTGTCGGCTCCTCGGGCATATTGCGATGCCGGTCACGGAGGCGCGTGAACTTGTCGCGGGAGCGGAGCGGGGCGGAGCGGGCGGCCGCCGTGATGGGGAGCGGCGGCCCGCGCCGAGGCCACCAGACTTATAAGGATTACGGGAAAATGTGTATTCGATGACATTTTTCGGGGCCGTAGAAAAAGATGAAATATAAGGAATTCTAAACGTGAGCAGAATAACGCACACCACGTCACCTATTACCGGTCTATGCGTTCCTTTAGCGGTCGGGCGACGAGCGCCGATGAAACCGAGCGTGACGTTCCATTCCTGATATAAAATGTATAAAAAAGCTTTGTTACACGCGACTTGGCTTCGGCGAAGTGGCAAACTTCGAAGTGGAAAACTTTTCATGGAAAAATCTTTGCAGAAAACGATTTAATTTTAAAGCTATTTGTACTGTTTAAGGACCGCCTTTATAGCGGATATCTTGCTCAATTTATCTGGCTTAATAATGTAATCAAATCTCTTAATGGTTTTAATTAGAAAAGATGGTTACTTGGCCGGGTCTGCGACGCAGTTAGCAGAAGTTGGCATTGGCTAACTTATCACATATTCTGGTAACTTGGGTGATGCTATTAACCGATGTAGTGTGGACTGCAGACCGCTATCTTTGCAGGAGATTATTTTAATGAAATAATTAAATTAGTGAGAGTACGGTGGACAGCGGACGCAAGCAGAATCTCGAGTAGCCATTGTGCGACGCGCATTGATTTCATTTGCCGCTCCCTCAGAACTTCCTTAAATGCTTTAAGATTTTTTTGTCTGATTTAAATACGATAATAATTATAGTTTTCCCGTGTTGCTACGCTAAAATGCCAAATCATTAAATTGAGAATCGATAAGTACGCAATATTCTCAGAAAAAATGCTAGACTTTCAAGTTGCGCAACGAGAGTAGATTCTTTCACAAAGATAAGGAAAACAAGGCTTGTTTGTCGACCGCAAGGTTCCCAGGGAACATTTAGTGCGGACTCGGACCCTCGTTACAATCAGCGCTGAATTATTTACCAGGGCCCAGCTTACTGGCCCGAATTGATTTCTGCATAATTTAGACAAAAGGAAACTTGCAGAAAAACATAAAAACTGCAATAAAACGGCGGTCGTGTTAAGATATCTTGCGAGAGAGAGATCGGGGTTAAAGTTTTGATGTATATAGGTAGAGAAGTTTTGGCAAATGCAGCGAGGCGGAATGATCGGACGTCTGCAGATAACTATTAGATAGTTGAATAAAGAATGAGGGAGAGGAAAATAAAATCTGTACAGGTGGTATTAGGATTCAGTGCACGTCTCGTATCGGAGGTTTCTGTGGAGGAAGCGGTCTGCGGGTTCCGCAGTGCGCTGCCGCCGTTCCTCGTGCCTCTTCTAAGACAATTACCCCTACGTAAATGGAAAATTGTTCAAGACCTCTCAGAAACGTGTTTTCTAATCTTCCGAGAGGATTCAGCGGGATGCCAGTTTTACATTTTCAGCTCCGCAGAAATTATTCGTTCTAAGTTGAATTGCTTTGTTTTCGAAATAGCGAACGTAAACTCCATAGTTAATATTGCAGTAATGGCGTTTTCATATCGCGCTAAACGTAAAGAATGTTTTATGTTAGACCGTTGTAGGAATGTGCTGAACAAAATACGTTAAATTACAAGCTCTGTTAATACCCCTGTTTATAATGCGGGTATCACGAAATGCATGCAAAACAGAGGCAACACAAGCTCCGCTAGCAATTAATATCCAGCACAATATTTTCGCAAAGTTTCGCTTCCGAAACTACATCCTATGCTGCTCCAAACAAAGTGAGTCTCCCGACTATTTTACGGGCAATAAACTTTTAGAGTGCGGCGTGAAATTCGACCTTAAGCGTTTTAAAAAAGTATTAATTTTCTCTTTAGACATAAGCGTGTTTTAGAGATAAGCATGTTTTAGTATATACGAGTACGTGTAGGTTTGCCGGGTTGACTCCGCGTCTAGAAAGTTCCCAAGGAGCGACTCGAGCGACTTGTAAAGTCTTGTTACCGCGTGAAATCCACTTGCTTTGTTACGGCTTAATTTACGCAAACCTGCGAAGAAAAGATAAGCCCCTTAACTCGAGCAGACTTAATTGGTTCAATGGTAGCTTTATGGGAGTTTATGCTAACATATTAGGCGTCTTCATCAATGTGTATAATGTTATTTGTAGTTGTTTGTGCGAGGAATCGTGGCGTTAAACGTCTCCGCGAGGACCATTTACAATAAATCCAGTTGTTTGTTGGCCCTCCCCCCCCCCCCCCCCCCCCCTCAACCCGTTTCCTTACCCCCGACTGACGTTAATCAGGTCTGTTCCACTTAGATCTCTAGATTATATACGTCTGCCTGAATGTACACGTGCTTTCTCCTATTTTCTTTCAGACGAGGTCAGCCTGAGCACAATCCTACTCCAAGTGTCCGTTGTTATTAGATTTGCTTCGGAACTATTTGAAAACGTTTCTTGGTAGATTTTATTTCACTAGAATTTAAATTTTGTTCTTAAAGTGAATATTTATAAGTGTCTAGTCGATTTTTCTTCGTAGCTGTTTGTGTAGCAGTGTTTTGGAATAAATTTAATTGGTCTACCGGACTGATGCCAACTAATTAGAAAACAAAAAAATAAATAAAAAAAAAGATAAAAGTTCATAAATCTAAGCCTTCATAAGCTTTCAAATATTTAAGCCTTCGTAAAAACATATAAAATTTTCATCAATATTGGTTTATTAATATTCGTATGAGATCTACAATGCCATAAAGGCATAAACATACCATAAACAGATACAATAATATTTTAAAAATGCTTTTTAATTATAACTTATGATTAAAATAAGAACACTTTTTGCAACGAGTTTGAAATAAGATATTTTTTTTTTCTCTACCTATTTTAACACTCAAAACAACATCAATGTTGTCCACTGTATTCATTGTTCTAATTCATTTTTCTGTTTTTGCCACACAAAATGAAATGAAGTAAATAAATAGCAATTAATCACCGAAATGCAATAAAGCAGCTGGAGCGCACGAACTTTAAACTCCGAAAAACAGACGCAACCGCGAGAATTCTGCTCGCCCGAAAAAAGCTGAAACAACGCTAACTCGGTTCCGTCGGAAATCTCCGGAGAGCTGTTTTTAAGCTGAACAAAACATAAATTTTACAGCTCGTTTAAGTTTAGCTCATTATTTCATTACTCGCATTATCTGGTTCCAAAGTTCTCGGGCACGCGCTCTTTCGGATGCTTGGCCGATTCCCTTTTGTAGTGATTCAAATGTTTGTTTATTTGTCGAGTGATCACGATTTTACGGGACATTGAGATTTTATGGTCTATGAAAATTGCTGATTTTTAAACCTTAGTGTTTTGCTGTTGTCAAATTTAACAGCAGTTGTTTAACAGTTTTCCGATGCGAAGATGTAAGCATTACTGCACCAAGTATTTAATTATTTATTGTTTTAATATCATTTACTAGCTGCTCATCCCGGCTTCGCCCGGGTACGATTGGCTAAGGAAGACAAATAGTAAGGATTCCTATTTTTTTTCGAAAATGTAGCCTATATTCACCGGGGCAGTCAGTGAAAGAATTTTTCAAATCGGTTCAGTAGTTTCAGAGTCTATTCTAAGCAAACAAACAATCAAATCTTTCCTCTTTATAATATTGGTATAGATGGTATAGGTGCCAAAGTATTTTTTTTATTGGTAGGCTATACACATATTTCCTTCATATTGGAAAACATATAGATGTAACTTATGCAGGTTTCCTCGTGATATATTTCTTCAGTACGTTTGGCCATCGTTGTTTCATCTTCTTTGACTCTACCTCAATGCTAGAAAGTGTGGTCATCATATAATACGATTAGTTTTTTCCCAAATAAGTTAAATAATCTACTGTTTTCATTTTTGCTAGCTCGTTAGAAGCTCGCCAGGATGTGACGGTACACATGTCTTTAGTTATAATTTCAATTCTATTCATCGAATAGGAAGTTTCTGATAACTGAGCTTCAGTACTACGAAGATAGTAATTACGCTTTAACAGCTAAACGTATACTTTCTGCATGAAATATAGAAGTAAAGCAAAAAGTGCCAAAATGTAACACTACTGTGCACGTACAATTCAACACCCAGCTTTAAATTTCAAATGTAAATGTACCCACTTAAAAGTAAGTCACATTATGTGTACGAGTCTCATGTGCAATAATGTAAGGTTATATTATCCATAACCCATGTTATACGACATACGTGCATGGCAGAGCTCTGCCGTATCATTGTATGGAAAACAGCTTGACGTTTCAAGTCACGTTTAATATTTTTCTTATTTCCTTCGCCTCATTTGTCTCCAGCACAAAATGACATGAATGCCTTTTTGTTCTTGATATCTTTTTACCAAGTTTCTATTGCTACAATCTTGCGAGATATGTGTTCATTTTCATGCTGACTTACGATATGTACGGCATTGTGTTTACGAATTTAGGCTTTGTATTTGGCTCCGTTTAGGCCAAGTTAAGTAATTCTGCCTAGCCTTTTGTATTAGGCCAGATAAGATTACTTATTTATATTGAATACATTTGGAAGTTGATAAGAGCTGATAAATGATTTTCTGGTGGCGTGTCGAAAAACATGGAAAATATTGCGTCATAAAACCTTTGATATTCCGAAATGTCCAGCTCACTGGCTAATTATGTCGTTAGTAAAATAAACAATGAACTCAGGCAAGCTAAAGTTAGTCTTTTTCTTTGTTTTTTCACATCCATACATTTAGGTTAACATTATTTTTATTATTTTCAAGCAATAGTTGGCTACAGATAATAAAAGTTACTAATTATCTCTATAACACTTGCGTTAATTTTTAACAAATTCAGGGAAATTTTCGGCGTTTGTGTTACGCTATGATTTGCCAACTTAGCTCTGTAACTCACTGAACGGGTTTAAATAAAATATGTTCTAGAATGACAAATAACCCGGATTAACTTTTATCCCTGAAAAATACCTCTATTATTTTTGCAGAATACCAGCTAAAATCTGGTGAGGTAGTATTTAGGGTTCCCTTTTAAAAAAAAAGACGTGTGGCACTCGGGGACTGCCGCGGTAAAGCTATTGCATAGCATTTTGTATCAACTTATGCAATTATAATTTTTTTTTACAAGTACAGCTATTCACTGTTGTACATAAATACCTATACACCTATATACTTTCTCATAAACAGCTGCTTATGTATTCGTCCGATTTCGGAGTAGCTCGTCTCGATTCGTGCGAGTTTCGTAGAGTCGTACAATACGTCTAATCGCACACAACGCCGTGTCGAAGACTGCCGAATTGAAACGACGTTAGACGATGCACGGCCTTAAAGCCACACCTCCTTGCCCGTCGGAGTGGGGAGCGTGAGGTTTTTTCGTTACGGAATTTCTGGATTCGGTCCCCGCGCTCAAGGCCCGCGATAGAAGCTATGCAATAGCTTAAAAACAATGTAAGTACACTGTATAAGACTATTTCTCAAAAAGTTGTCCACTTTTAGAAATTTTAATTGTCCACTCATGAAAAACGTAATTTTTTAATAAAATGAAGTTTCTTTTTAGAAATTGTTTTACTTAAATTGTTGTGCGGGTATATACTGTTTTAATAAGATTATATTTACATCCATAAAAGTAAAAACAAATAAAAAAAAATGAATTTGTTTCGAACATTAAATTAGTCCGCCATACAAAAAAAAAAGTCTCCCTTCTTCTCAAGAGGTAAAAAGTCTTCATAAAACTTATATTTGAAAATACTTAGAATGGGGTTTATTTTTTTCTACATTTAAATAATATCTGACACTATTTAAAAACACAACTAAGCTTCTAATTGTCTTTTCTATTATTTAAAATTCAAAAATAATATAAGTCTCACAATTTTTAAATGAATTTTGTGACACATTTCTTGACGCTTTTTAACAACACCAAACCATTTCCCGAAGTTTAAGTTTGTTTTTTGCGGATGGCAACCGTGTTAGATTCCATAGACAATGAGGAAATCGTGCCACAATTTTGTTTTTAGCTGTCAGTTAGCCAAACAGTCGGAGCGTCTGAAGTGGAATTCATTTATAAAATATTTACTGACGTGATTTGGACCCAAAAAGTAAGTAATATTATGATCATATACATGCAAAACTATGTGAGTAAAGTGATAAGCAGTCACAAAACCTTTGCTGTTAGATCCAATAGATAATTTCGATGTAATTACAAAAATACGATTGCATGTTTGATTTACCTCACAAAATTTCGTGATAATTTCCTGACTTTTCTTGACAAATTTCTTGACAAACTGATTTCTTGACGGGACACTTTTTTGAGAAATAGTCATTAACAAAATAAAATAAAGAGTTTGTATGTTTGCCCAGTAGGTACTTTGATAATATAAAATAGCACCACCTTGAACACAATTTCTTTGCTTTTTAATAACTTAAATATCCTAACTTGTTTCCGCGTGGAACTGAAGAAGGTCTCCAGATCACCAAAAAAAATATAAAACTGATTACAATTTTTTCGATACCTATAAAATGAGCTCAATACTCGTATATTTTCGCCTTGTCATTTGAAGGTGGGATAGAACATACTACGTAATAAGAGTAAACGTTTTACTATACCTATACATTTTCCAAGTATTGCTTCCATTTGATATTGGATAGCAATTTATTTATCATACATATTGCGGCAGGGAACGACCATCCTATTCCTACTGCGGCTTTCTTCCCGGAATCAAGGGTGGGACGTGGAGAGAATCTTTCTATCTTTCCTAATTTTTTAAATGAATTAAAGTAAAATTGATATGAATGACTCCATTTTTAAATAAAAAATTTACTAACTGTAAAATAATGACATGAAAAATCAAATCTAATTGACTTAGTCGGACATCAGCCGTATATAATTATTACGTGCACAATTGACTTTTTTTTGTCGCGAATAAGTCCGCGCTTGACCACTGACTCGCCTTATGGTAAGCGACGTTGTGGTCGAAGATGAAGCACGCAGACCTAGAAAATACCTATTCACTCTGACCTTGAAAAGCTTTAGATTATATATCTTAGGAAACAGGAAAGCAGGAAGACTGACTTTTACTGAAGACTTTTATTTATAAAAAACATTTCAATCAATCTTAATTAGCTGGAAAAAGTTACACTATTTATGTATCTGTTGCCGAACTATGCCAGTGGCTTGTATTTCGTCTTACAGCGCCCTCCCTTATTGCATTTTCTTCTATGTATATATAATACTTCTCATATATATTACCCAATACTGTTTACAAGCGACTTGCATCCAGTTTATCAGGCAGTTGATCCATTTTGTACACCGGCTTTCTATGTTGCTCTTGCCGTAGATCTCTTTCATATGTGTATTATAGGTACCAACCAAGCTTACAATATTTTTTAATACACCAATTTTATCACCACAGTACAATTGACATACATTATATCTACAGGTATAGTTATTTCATAATATCAATAATCATAAACTTAAACCGAACAACAGGTTTAATTTAGTATGCGTACATTATTACATAATAATTGACATAAATAATGATGAATGATAAAATTAAATGCGCGTCGCGGTCGGTTATGGCGACCGATTCATTTTGCTTTACAATAAATGGCGCAGGTTTTAATTATTTAACTTTAATTTTGTTTTATGGGGTATGGTTTGGTGTAGCCGTTGCATTAAATTAAAAAAAATATTGGGTACTTACTAGAATGGAATAGTTTATACAATCTGGTAACGCAAGAAAATACTATTGTAAATTGTGCTTCATCGCTATAATACCTACACAGTCAAAATGTAACGAAAAAACGTATACAGGGTTATTTCTAATCAATTAGCATCCTTATAGGGGCTTATTCTGTACATCAAAACTAACAACTTTTGCTCTAAGACTTTTGTAAAACTCAAAAAAAAAAGTTGTTCCATAGAAAAATATCGTTCACCCGCGACAAAATGTATGGAATAGCTGTTTTTTTTTTTTTTTCAAAAGTTGCAGAACAAAAGTTGTTAGTTTTGATGTACAGAATAAGCCCCTAAAAGAATGCTAATGGATTAGAAATAACCCTGTATAATATAATCGTACACAATAAACTGTGTTATTTTTTGAAAATAGTAAACAACCTTTTGGAAGTTACTAAGGTCGCATTACGACGTTACATTTTTGTCATTCAAGGCTATCATCACAGAACAGTCAAAATAACATTTTCAGACCAAAATAAACGCAAGCATGGCCTCCAAAAATGTTTTAGGAGACTGCTTAAAAATATCACGTACTCTAGACTGAAAATTATCGCCGTTCTCCCGGTATCTGGTTTTCTCCTCGCCTTCCCTTTTCCTTCTTTCCTCACCTCTCGTATCTTCGCTTTTAATCGCTCTTCGGAGAATTTATTAAAAATGCTAGCTATTTCAAAAAAAGTAAGGCAGGTTTACCGGTAGCGCTCGTAGCGTGGTTTATCTAGATGTTTGTCAGCTATCACCGAAATTAAGCAACGTTCCGCACGGTCAGTATTTGAATGGGTGACCGCGGGTGGCATTTTCCAACTGAGCGCTACCGTGGCTCGGATGACACGTTAAATTTTAACCGTTTAGCCAAGTCAGAGGCCTTCAGGCGGCCTAAAAACTCTGACACCAAGGCTAGCCGGCCCATACGAACTTACTTTACCGCATTTGGTATACGGACAATATCTGCAAGAATAATTTTGCAATAACTTTTTATTCTCACTTCTCCGTCAATATTTCATGAGCAATTCATAATTTACCGTTTATGCCTATAGCGTTTCAGTTTAGTATGATTGGTTATTGAGGGTCTTGAGAACTTCAAAGTACCTAGCTATTAGATGAGGTTAGGGTACTATAAGATACGGTGGGGTGGTAGTAAATACCTATATGGGTCTTTGTCAATTTGGTAGGTTATGTAATAAATTATGTTAGTAAACGCTACCTGTTTATCTTTTTTATTTATTGAGTATATTATTGCACGTTACAAACGATCTAGTTTGTAACAAACGAGAATCATAATTGCGTAACATCTGATTACAAAATGGAAATAAGTAACGACCAACTGAAAGGGCTATTTGCAATTAGAATTCATTTAGATTGATCTAAGCTAAGAATTTAAGTTGACCCCAATTTCAAGAGGCGCCATCGTAATTATAATAGCAACGTCAAATAGTGTTCTCTCTATCAAATGCATATAGTGAAAAAGAAACAGGGCTACTCTAATTTGCTATTACAGTTACGATGGCGCCTCTAAAATTGGGCCTTTAATCATAATACAAATAAACGGATAGTCATAAATATAATTTGACGCAAAAATTCGCAACATCGACTTTCATCGTGTACAGAATTCGAACAATTTGCACGAATCGATGTGACATCCATGTACAATTTTGTTAATTTATCAAAAACAGCTCAGCTGATTTCGAAAAAATTTAAATGGGAGCACCTCGGAAGTATACTCTTTCGAATTAAAAAAAAATAAATTCTTAAATCGGTTATCAATTAAACATACACAAAAAAAAAACATACAGACGAACATAGTACCTCCTCCTTTTTGGAAGTCGGTAAAAAGAACATAAAGTACTTACTTCATTGTTTGTTTTTTATTCCTTTGATAATTCAAAGGAATAAAAAACAAACTCTAGTTCGAAGGTAAAACAGGTAAGTAGTAATTTTTCATTTATTTGTCCTATTATTTCTACAAATTTGAGTCATGTATGTTATTTAATACTATAAGGTATAATTTTAGCGAATTATGTAAGTGTGTTCTTTCCAATTGGGTTTGTACTATTGTGAACTTTTTACCCAAACCCGTATAAATATGAAGGTAACTTTTTGAAACAGGTAAACATTATTTTTCAGTTACCTCATAACATTTTTTTTCTACTTTCTCCTGAATTCAAAGGGCGCGTCACGCATAAATCACAGTAACACCGGCACACGTGTACGAGAACCGAAACGTAATAATTTAAGGAGTTAACGGGTGAACACGTCTGCGGAGTTGTAAAAACTTCATTCAGCGGATTCCGTACATTTCTAGACCAAAGTTGTGGGTTTTAGTGGCGAATTTATGCCACGCGAGCGTAAGTCCCAGACCTCACTAAAGCGAAGCAGAGATGGACAGAGCGTTGTAAAACAATCGGTCAAGTGCGAGTCGGACTCGCGCACAAAGGGTTCCGTACCGTGTTGGAGCCCCCTGAGCCACATCCCTCTTGCCATTATTAATAGAGAGCAAAAAAAATTCCTAAAATCACGTTAATTGTATGGGAGCCCTCCTCAAATATTTATTTTATTCAGTTTTAGTATGTGTTATTCGTATTTTAGCGGCAACAGAAATACATCATCTGTAAAAATTTTAGCTGTCTAGCTATCACGGTTCATGAGATACAGCTTGGAGATAGACAGAGGGACTGGTGGACATCAGACTCTTAGTAATAGGGTCCCGTTTTAAACCCTAACTTTAACTTAACCTTTTTACGGAACCCTAAAAAGAACTTTAGTTAACCTGAAGGACAAAACACAGCATTGTTCCGCTCTCTAAAGGTTTTTTTTTCTTGTTAAGCAAATGGACTCGCAATTGCAATGATCCGGTCAGCGCCACTCCCCCCGCTTTGGTAGAGTGGGAATTTATGCTATGTTAGTATAAGACCCATACTCCACTAAAATGGAGCGTAGACGGGCAGAGCTTGAAATAAACTCAAACCTTAGCGATGAACAAAACATAGCATCGATCTGCTTACGGTTGTGTTTTGTATATTTGTTTAAATTTGTAAAACAATTATCTTTTAAATTTTGAAATATTTTTTTTTGATTTTTTTATGGCAATTGCCTTTATTTACTACTAGCCTTTGCCCGCGGCTTTGCCCGCGCTTTCTTTATAGCCTATAACACTCGCAAATAATGTGACTTTCTATTGGTAAAAGAATTTTTAAATCGGTTCAGTAGATCCAGAGATTACCCCCTACAACCTCACAAACTCACAAACTTTACCTCTTTTTTATATTATTATAGACAACAAAACACAACGCCACGTAACATAAGCTAAAACTACATTATCTACTACTACATAAAAAGCACAATTTAAAAATTAGAAGGCATATAAGGAAGAACAATATTCTTAGTAAAATTAGGACAATACATCAGTAAAATTAAGCTAATATGGTACCCATGCAGGGAAGTCACGACCTGCAAAGCTCTAACTAGCTTCGTCTTAGTAGAGTCAGACCTTCAGTGGTGAATTTATGCCATGCGAGTGTTAAGCAAGAAGGGGCAAGCAAGTCGCCGTCTCATACATCACGGGAACGTGGCGTATCGCGGAGACAAGCAGCTTGGCTTCGTGCATTTGCTGCAACCTCTACAATACCTATACGCTGTTTTACAAGCAGCTTGGTGCAGTACTTAATCTTTCATTACGAAAATTAGCGTGATTATCGCACATTTTACTTTCACTTGGCTATCGCTTTTTAAACGGTTTTATTTTTGTCGCATGAAATCAGCCATCGACCAATTCTTAGACTTACCAAATATGTACAGAAAATGTCGTAAACAAGTATAATATTTTAAAAAACCAATTTTTTTCAAAACAATACTTTTTCGTGAACAAGTACTTGCCAAGACGAATCAAACGAGCCGAAACTCGATAGGGTTGCGTCGTTTAATTACAGCGTTCTTATGACCACTTTCCAGCTCTATCATCAGACTCTGGTTACTATTGAAAGACAAACTACTCGCCAAGACCAATCAAATGAACCCAAACTCAATGAGGTTTGATTTGATTTTGAAAGTTCCTTATTGACAATAATAAATGATACAATGTGTATTTAGCATTACATAGCTTAAATAACATTTAACTTAATAAGTTTCATTGTTTTATAGGCTAGTGACGCCTTTTTAAAACTTTAAGCTAACAATTGCTGTTAGGAATTAGACTACTCATTAAAACATAAAATTGCGGGTACTTAGTAAATTGATTAGGCATAAATACTACTTACATACTACTGGGCTACTTCGTATGTTTATATCATCAGTGAATGAGGTTGTGTCGTTTCATTGCTAAGTTTTTTGGCCTCCTTCCAGCGCCATGATCAGATCAGCTCCTGTTATCATAATATTGTATTGTCACGCGAATTAAACATGTATGCAAAATGTCAGCTCAACCGGTAACCAGGAAGTGGATCAAATTTAACTTGCAAGATTTGATTACAGACTGACAGACAGACAACGGGACAGGTGAAAGTAAAAAGGTTGTAAAATAGGTCGTTCCGTAGAAGTTTGATAACAAACACTACAGTATGATTTTTAAGTACCTATTAGAAGAATACAATAACGCCAAATACCAATGATAAGCCAATATGGTAAACATTAAAGTCACAGAAGATGTAGCGTAGTTTGACTAGGTGATTGTCAGCGATCACCGAAATTAAGCAACGTTCCGCACGGTCAGTACTTGGATGGGTGACCGCGGGTGGCATTTTCCAACTGAGCGCTACCGTGGCTCGGATGACACGTTAAATTGTAGGCCCTGGTTGTTTTAACCGCTTAGCCATGTCAGAGGCCTTCAGGCGGCCTAAAAACTCTGACACCAGGGCTAGCCACCCGGCCCGGCCCAACAGCGAATAGAATAGAAGCAGAGAATTTATGCCATGCGAGTGGTAAGCAAGAAGGCAACCAAGTTGCCGTCCCATACATCACGGAAACGTGGCGTATCGCGGAGACAGTGCATATGCGGCGACCTCTACAATACCTAGACTCGGTTTTACAAGAAGCCTGATGCAGTAGTTAATCTTTTAGTAAACGAGCCTGATATGAAATCTTTGAAATAAACTCGTGTGTATTTTAAAGAGCGGTTACAAATTGTGTGAATGTGATGTTTACGTAACTCAGGGTAGGTACTAACCTGAATGAATTCATTGAAGTTAGTGGATGTTATGAATGAAAGGTATCAATTCCATTTCAACATGATGAAGTTATGAAAATTAATTTGTTAAGTAGCTACTTGTAAAAGCTAAGACTGTTTTGCTTTTTGCGACAGTGACACAAAATAAAGAGAGATGATTGGTAATTAACCGACTTTCTAAAAGGAGGAGGTTCTATGTTTGTGTGTATGTATTTCTTTTTTTTGTGTATGTTCATCGATAATTTCGCCAATTGTGAACCGAATCGAAAAATTCTTTTTTATTTCAAAAGGGTATACTCTCGAAGTGGTCCCATTTAAATTTTACAGAAATCGGCTAAACCGTTTTTGAAAAAACCAACAATAATGTAAGCTATTCGAGCGAAATATCCGAATTTTGTACACGATGAACATCGATAATTTCGCCAATTGTAAACCGAATCGAATAGTTCTTTTTTGTTTCGAAAAAGTATACTCCATGATGGTCCCATATAATTTTTACAGAAATCGGCTGAGCCGTTTTTGATACATCAACAATAATGTAAACAAATCGAGCGAAATATTCGAATTTTGTACACGATGGAAGGCGGTTTTGCCATTTTTATTTTAATAATTTTTTAATAATTATTTTAGAGATAGTATCACAGAATTATAAGTACAATAACATACATACAAAATAATCGGCCAAGTACGCACAGAGGGTTCCGTACTGTATGGGAGCCCCTTTAAATATTTATTTTATTCTGATTTTAGTATTTTTTGTTATAGTGAAAACAGAAATACATCATCTGTGAAAATTTTGGCTTTCTAGCTATAGCGGTTCATGAGATACAGCTTGGAGACAGAAATACGAACAGACGGAGAGACGGACAGGTGAACAGCGGAGTTTTTGTAATAGGGTCCCGTTTATACCCTTTGGGCATGGAACCCTAAAAAAGCAATACAAGTTTTCTACAAAAATACTGATATTTTGATATTTGGCTACACAAAATAAAATTACCGAAAAATGGCGTGGTGGCGAAACGCACATAAACTGCTATGTAAAAGAATATAATCACTTTCTATTATTTATATGTAATTAATACTACGGGTACATGTGACAGTTTCTATGTTTTACAAAACTACAAATTATCATTCAGTGATTTTTAGTAACAAAAAAACATGTGCGCGATGGTGCCACCTGGTACGGATTTAGAATGTCTGTTTTTACTTTCCTATAACATAAACCGTTGTCAGCTCCAACACTGCCTTAAAGTTACTGCAAAATACCTAGAGCTTGTTATAGCCTAGTCTAGGTACGGCGTTATGCGTTTACACCCATAAATAATGCAGCACAGTAACACGAAAATAGGTACAGTAAATAATAACTGTAGAATAACCCTGTCAGTGCGGAAATAGCAGTTATTAAAGGGTGAAATTTGAACCGTCAGCCAAAAAACAAACCAAAAACAAAGTCAGTTTTGGCCTGCTTTCAAGTCTTTTAGCAAAAAAATATCCTTGATCTTCACATGGGAAAAACAGCCTGTTCTTTTACTCACGGTCTAGCAAAACCGTCAAAAAAAGTCGGTGAGCAAAACAAATTGTCATAAAAATGAGTCTGAGAATTACCGTTAGGCATTAGAATAAAATATATATTTTTGTCTTAAAAACATCAGATTCTATGATACGTCGACGACGACCTACGAGTAATATTGGTTAACTATTATCGAAATATAGTTTGCAGGTTACATAAAATACTTAATATAAGCAATTCAAATAGTGTGCGTTCGGTTCAGATAGGATATCAGAAAAGTTTCTTGGCAGTTGTGACATGCAGCCGTTGCGATTTTTTTCAAAGCTTAGGCAATTTTCTGTTTGAAATTATAGTCCATGTTAATTTGTCCAAATGTCGAATTACCAAAAACCTAAAAATTATCTACTTTGCGGATCACAAGTTGCTGATCAGCTTGAAGTTTAACAGCGAACCTTTAATATAGTTCCTGTTATTAAACATTTCACAGGAGTTTCCAAATCTGAAAACTAAAGCTAAGTTGATGTGAAAAGTTTGATCGTTTAAAGGAAGGACTTTGAGGTCAAACTAGTTTATTAGATTTTAAGCTCGTCTTTATGGGTAAGTTTTTTGACTATTGCACAAGTTTTTCCAAGTCAATTTATGTTGAGTAATGGTGCATTAAAATTTCTTGTTCTGACTGCGTATTAAAAATTCCGGCTGCGAGTTCAAACTCGTATTTTTCTTGTGTGATTGACTGGATTACTGTATGCAGTATTTTTTGAAAGTTAAGCTGAATGTGTTTCTAGACGAATTCTAGGATATCATTTTACTCATTAATAAACATCTTGTACAAAAAAATTAACCTCAAAATTGCAAAAAAATTGTGTCAAGAATGTTATTTCGATGAACTTTTTGTACATAATTATTTATCGCCGAAAATGGCAAAACAGACTTCCAGTGTTTACAGAATTGGATTAGTTCGCACGAATCAAAAACAGATTTTTTCGGCGATATCAGGGTCGGTTCCTGAGGTTTTTGCATTTAGGATAGATTAAAGTTCAACTACTTTCTGCCTGATCTTAGGCAGATATGGGGTCTAGGGTGTAGCACGTTTACCTATAAGATATCCATTTACTCGGAGTTTGAAGACATCTACGTTGTCATCTGGCGTAAAGAGAGACTCGGGTAAAAAGTTTCACATTCAGGCTGTTCGTATAAATAATGTGATGATGTACATTTGTACAATGCCATCCTTGAATATGTCCATTGTCTGGAGAAACACTCAGTAGGTATGTATAATTGTAAATATACCTGTAGTGACTAGTAAAGGTCTAAGACTCAAGTTCACCAACACTTGATTAAGTTAAACGTGTGATTATTGTACTGAAACAACGATTAAACAAACATGGGTTTAGACCCTAGTTCACCAACAGATGTTTAATTTATCAACCGTTGGTTAAATCTTAAACAGCTTATTAACGAAATTTTGCTGTTCAGCAAGCAAACACCGTTGGTTAAATACAGTAATCATTCGTTTAACTGAAACAAGCTTTGGTGAACTCGGGGCTTGAATCAGTTAATTAATCGACCATACGTCATAAAAAAACCAAGTCAAAGTCTCACGAAAGTCTGAGTCGTAGCCGTAGCCAGCTCCGTATTCGCACATTTGAAGAGCCCAGTCAACTCTTAACACCATATTAAACGCCATTTACATTCTCCGATGTGAAAAGTCGTGTTCCTCAAGAAAGGGAATGCGTCTTGGGATTTTGCTAACGTGCTTTTCGGTTTATTTCGTGCTCATTCCCCTTGGTGACGTCAGGGGTGAATTGGGAAATGCGCAAATTTTACTCGTATGACGTCATTTTTTCGTAATGATACGGTCTTGAGGAGGGTGTCGTTTTGGTAAATACGTATGGAAATTTTCGCTACTGTCATCTTGTAGGGTAGGTAATTGTTTTGAGTTATATTTTGTTACATTTATTCATATGCGACATAGGTTTTGATTGTTTTCTTTGTTTTCGCGACGATTGTGTTTCATGATGAAAATTAGGTTTATTTTCTTATAATTTATTTTATTTAACACAAAAAAATATTTTAATTTTAATTCCTACCTTGCAAGTTGCGTTATTTGGAACTTTTAGATAGCTTTTAATATCACTGGCTTTTTGGTTTTAAAAAAAACATCGTATACAGCTAGCAAACGCCTGGAGTGGTAATTTCTTCAATTTCTTACGTGATTTAAAATGGCAGTGGACAGATATACTTACCTACAAATACTATACCTTGCGAAAAATGTTATTTTGACGTAGTTATTTAACTATCCCTGTCCTGTAATAGTGCTACCTGGGTGAAACTGCCACAGGATAGCGATAATTGGTGAAAGAAGGAGCAGGCTTATGCTCTGCAGTGGACTGAAATGAGGATGGCAGGTATTTTATTGAAAATGAAAGACAACCTAAGTTCCTATTTACGAATTTTAAGTATCGGATCACTTTTACTAATTTAGAGAAAGTGTTTGCAAATATTCACTTAAAAACTCGGACAGATACTAAACTCGGCGTTCGAGTTTTTAAGTAAACGTACAGAACACGAAACTGTCTGAGAGTTGGTGTAAGAGCAATAAAACGTGCTGTCTTCTGAAAAGGGTAGTAAAAACCAATGTGTAAAAGTTAAAAAGTACCTAACTAACAATTTCTTGGCTTCGTTTCGACTTTACCAGTCAAAGCAAAAATGTTTCATATTTCATGCAGCCAATTTCGTCATTACTTTAATGATATTTTTCGCATACTTACTGAGAGAGTGTATGATAATTAGCGATGGTCTGGTTAAAAATATCGAAAATGAGACGCTTTTTCCAATGCCCGCAAACAGCTTCTTACTTTGCATTTGGTTTTGTTTGTTAACGTCCAAGTCTGTGAGCCATAGGTCAAGCAAGGCAAAATACATGGGTCCATGGCTGTTTTTTTCATGTGCAGATCGTATTTCTTTGTGAGCCCAAATGCCCACTTAATCACATGCGTCGATTAACAACACGAAAAATGGTGCAATCAAGTAAAAAAATCGTACTTACAAGTCAACTTTAACTTATGAACAGTTCTAAGGGTTAAGAACGAAAGGTTTCAGTGCCAACAGCCATAGTAATAAAAAGTACCTAAGTATAATTTCACAGCTTTGGCGCTCTGGTTCTGCTAAAAACTTTCGTAATTGCACTCATTTAGGCCAAGAAACCCCATCGTTGACACGATGTCGTGCCAAAAGCGGCTATTATTTTTATTTCATTTTATTTCACGACATTGGCTCATATTGCTTTTGTGGCTGTTGAATTGAATGGCTTGAAAATACTATTAATAAAGGTTATTTTTGCAAGGTTACAGTAACAATAAATGTGCTAATAGAGGGTTAATAAAAACAGATAAATAAAATTGATGATAATAATTGTACCTACATATTCTAAGTTACTAGACGTCACGGTGGTGAGGAAATGTGAAAAGTTAAATAGCATTTTTATGCATATTTTTTAGTGCTCATTTCTTCTGTTTATAAATTAATTTTATACATATTTTACATATGATCATTATAAATGTATAACAGAAATTAAACATGATTTTAATTACTGTATCTTGCCTATTCTGTATGTACCTACCCTTTACTAAGTAACATGTGAATTAGCCAAAGATATCACGTAGCATGGCCAAAAACGTAAAAATAAATAGGCAAAGAGTCAAATTGAACAGATGTTCTGAGTCGTTATACATTTGAAAACAATCAAATCATAATGTAAAATTAAAATAAATAAATCTCTACTTTCGAAACAGTCCCACATATTTTTCTACATTCAAAATAACAAAAATCTCGTTGAGTGTTAAGGCGGACACGGTTACATCGTCTACAAAAAAGAATAAAGCGGCAATAGCCGCAAGGAAAAACAGAAACAACCAACATGAAAAAGAATTACAATTTGTAAATAATTCTCTCAGTCAAATTATTATTCGTGCGGACATGGGCGTCGTGTCAGGTCGTGACAACCGTCGACTTGCCGACGCTCCTCGTAAAAACTTTTCTAATTATGTACATTTTGTCGCAAGCGGGCTCTCACACCGCATTATATTTTCTACTTAATTTCGCGGATTTGGTGCGAACATAGGTCTGCAATATAACTTGCAGTATGGTAAGTTCACACAAAATATTTGGGTTGTAATATTTTGCAAGGGCTATAACTGACGATCTTAGGAACAAAAATACATCTAAAATGTTCCTACATTGTAGTGATAGTAGGGGATTTCACAGGAGGAGGGGACGGATTTGCCTTTTTTTTCGTGATTCAGAATTATAGGTATTTATCGCAATTCAGAGAAATTGTTAGATGTGCCTTAGGTGTGCGCAATACGGCACATAAGGTCTAGTTAGATAACAAAGCATAGACTGAGGTAGCGCTTAGCGCGTAGCGTTGCTACGCCGTCTACGCTACGTAGAGAATGATAGCTACAAAATAATTATGTGTATAGCTACTTATGGTAAATGGTATAAGCAGATAAATAAATAGACAGAGAACGGGACAAAAATGTACTTACGGGTGTCTTATGTATAATTCTTATCAAAATCGTAAATATTTTATAGGACGTTCAGTCCCATGCACGTGTAAGTAATATACTAAACGTGCACATCATACTCTATCATATACAGCACGTCTGTTGCATCTTGATTGTGTAACTCCAGATTAGCGTGTGCGCAAAGCGTGAACTTGATATACTGGTTGTCAGATGAGCTAGGGTTGGCAGCCGAGGGAGCACAGACGACGCGATGACATAACTCGGAGTGATCTCAGTCGTTACTTACACAACCCAACAAACTTAAATGGAAACCCTGATTCTCGGGAAGATAAACGCGAGTCATTCGGCAGCCACGTGTATCGAACTGTATTTAGATTACACAATTTGCTGGCTGGAATTTAATATCGGAGAAAACGAGAGCTTAAACCTGTTGTCATTTTTATGTGTTCTGTTATCGCCGTAATTTGTTTTATGTTTAAATTGGAGACGATAATATTTTATATTTACGTAGATTTGTAGATTTATCTTCTAAAACTTGTGATTTAAATTAAAATGTTTGGGTTATCGGTTGCTGAGATAATTGCAGTCATTAAAAGTAGTGAGGTTATATATATTTTTATGAGTTGCGTCCATGAATTTTGCTTTATAGGTAGTTACTTTTACAGAATATTAAAACGGTCGAGAAATTTTTCCATGGTATCTACATAAATATTGTTAAAATATTAGGTACACAAAAAAAAACTAAAATTTTAGTATAAAATTAAATATTACGAATGCCTCTATAGAGTACAGGGACGACCGATGGTTGTGTGTATACTTTTTCAGCCAAAAGCTTTTATTTTGGTAAAATACTAAAATATCTATTGCTTCAACGGTATCCTCTATTCCCGCAAAATGCAGCACAAAAATGCATGAGCAAAAACTTTTCGCGAAAAATGGGACGTGGGGCACGGGCCCGATAGCTCATCACCCAGAGGGCCGAATTTGAACAAAGAGCCCATAACGCGTCCGCTGTAAACGAGAGTGGTCTGTAATCTGTTACTTTTTACGTAACACTTGTTTTGCTTCCTGGGATATGTATTTTTACAGCGCTGCCGGACGACCCATCCGCTCCAACGACGCTGCGTCTGCATAAAACTCTCGGAAATTTTACGTGTTTCGACACAAGGATTATGAAACACTCGTAAACTTCAACTAGGATTTTCTCAGAAGAATACCGACGTTTTCTCGGCGACCGTCACAGCACAAAGGAAAATATAAAAATGAAACGCCATTAAGACTTGTTTACGCGGCTCGCATAAATACAAATGAATGGCTCTAAAGCACCGCGGTTAAGTCTGTGTAGTGAGAAAAGTTTTGCAATTATTCTAATTATGCGCCGACCGAGAACCATCCAGTCTCGACATCGTCATATTTCCTACTTAATCGCACGGAGTTGCGAACATTATTATAAATATAAATCAATTCATTATGATTCCCGCAAATTACGACGCTCGCTCATGCTATATTGCGTTTGCAATTTCACAACAGCGATTAGTGTTATTTATGAATCGCATCATTTTGATTTACTCTCTTCTCTCTGCGGATAGTTTCTGTATCTCGAAATTTTAAATTAATTTTAAGAAAACTTTCACCCTGAATAGGTACACCCTAAAATATGAATGTAAAAAGTAAAAGTAAAAAAAAAAAATTCATTTTAAAATTCATTCATTTTTCAAAATTTAAAAATAGTTCAGTTAAAAATATGTGACATTATGGATAAAACTTTTAAAAGTCTGGACATCTATCATTTACGATGGCAGTACATCCCTAATATAACAGACTAAAAGCATTAAGCAATTTAGTCATCCAATCCGGCGATCAATCTCGAACGTTTAAAACTTGGTCTGTAAACGCACTCAAAGTATTAAATTCGCCGACAATGAGTTACGGGCGACTGTAAAATATTCATCTTTAAAAAGCGACATTTAGAACTCCCTCTGTAATATGAGTTATTAGGTATTTGGTTCGCGTATAGACAGTAGGGGCCTTTACGGGGGGGCAACGTTTAAAGTGAATTCTTTTAATCAAATCAATTAAATATATTTTTACCATGTTTATCAAAATGTTTTATAAATTCATATAGTTATTTCTTAAAATCTTCTAAAACCACGTTTCCATAGTACCACTAATATTTTTTTAAATATTGTAAATTGTCACAGTATTTACCTTGATTTCAATGACTTTACCAGTTGCAGTCTTTTATGTAAACATCTCCGACAAATATCTAATAATCAGACTTAAAAAAAAACTTAAAAAATGTATACTAGAGGTATAATCTTGATTAAATACTTGACAAACTGTTTAATCCTATCCACATAAAAAAAACAGTATATTTCCCCAAAACTGAAGGTTAAAATCTAGACTGATCTGAAGGTTGAATTTGGGCTAAACTGCTCACGGATCTAAAACAAAAGTGATTTAAGTGTAAACTAAAATACAGTTGCTATGATAATATTGTGAATCGCGAATTTGGCCATACAGAAACAATTAGGTGTTATCTACCTCTAAATAGTTATTATGTCACCAACACTTCAATTCATGTAGTCTTAATTTGTACACTTGTAAAGTTATTTATTGACGTATTATAAGTAAAGGAACCAAAAACTAATCTGAAAAAAGTAAGATACATATATGGAGATACGCGTGCAACATTTCTTACTCAAGCGTTGTGACACCAAAAACAAAACATTTCGTTACAACTTAAGGGGTGAAAAGAGTTTTCTCCCGGAACGTAATTTCTATTAAAAAAATGTAGGTCCCTAAGATTCTCTCGAGCTAATTACTTACAACGTGAAAAAGAGTGGTCGATTCACATTCCTTTGAAAACCTTTTTACTGTCAATATGACGCTGTATTTGGATTGGAATCGCGGCGGGCGTCCCTCGGCCGTCGAACGCCGTCGATGAACGACGCAATCAGATAGAGTATGTTACCCACTCCACACTTAACTACCCTATTAGCGCTAACTGCCCTGGAACTGCGCTTACAGACGAATGACGTATGTGGCCATTGGCACAAATATAAATTACGAATAATGACAGGTTTATTGAGAGTAAATTAAATAATTTCTTCGGGGTTACGTACCCACTAGTGTTTTATCACTAGCTTACTTATTAGGCTTATTGAAAATTCGTAGGGGCAGAGCTATGTCTAGCAGTAGTCGTTCTACGGCTGATGAATGGAGGCTATTCCTTTACTGTTGATTTCCAACATTTCCGTTGGAAATAGCTTGCATCTAACGCGTTTCTGCGATTCTGATTAAATCGTCCGCACACATTTATTAATTAATTGTGTCTCAAGTCATACTAATCACAAACTAATAATTTAACCAGTGGTAAACCGACAATCGACATGTAATGGAGCACCGCCAACTTACGCGGCCGGCGGCGTCGGCAGATCGATGCGCTTTTCATCGAGTTTTTCCACCGCTAATTAAACCCGAGAGATGATTAATCCCCAGGCATATTTAAAACAGGCTTTAATGATCCGTTTGTTGGACAGTAGTGCTTCATCCGGCCCGTGGAACAAAGGATGGGGTAATTCAACATGGCACATCTCTAATATTACATGGTAAAATTTTTTTGCCAGTTAGAAACCTATTAAGTAATTGCATTGTTTTGTCCTTGTAATTTGTTTTTTATGTAATGTGGTGTCTAATAAAGTGGTATTGTATGTTTGTTTGTATTACAATGGTATGCATTTAGATTGTTAACAAGGTTACTGGTTGAATACTAGCAGTAATGTATATATATATATATAGAATGCGTAATCGCACTTTTTTTTTTTAAATTATGGATAAGCATACAGAAAGTTTCTATTGGGATGTCGATAAAATGTACGGAATGTATCATTTTTTTTTTTGCGATTTTTGGGTTGGTCTCATAGTAAAACTGGGTTTTAGTGACGAGTAAACCTACATCTCAGAGTATAGCGACTGTTGAACCAGTCATTGTATGTCCAGCGTGATGTTGTCATACTATATTGAACTATGAACATGAAAAAATGCCAAGTCGATGACTATGAGTGAGAAATAGACTATTTTTAATTCCTGGCAGACATTTGATTTGCAAAGACTAGAATAATTTTCTTTAAGTTTAATTTATACATAATTTACCATTACTATTTATGCATTTTTGTCGTTTCATTTCAAGCCGAACTTACCCTATATCACCAACAAAGCCCACAAACACCCAGCGTCACTCACGGAAGTTGTCAACGAAAAATTACCTGTAACAAACAGAAATTACTAAAAACCACAAAAAGTTACCGACCATAACTCACTGCTGAATAACGCCATTCAAAGCTGAGTGATGAAAGAAAAACATGGGGGAGGGCTGCGCTTTTATTGAAACCAATCTCAGCAGTTCCACCACTTGCCGCGGCTGACTGCGCGGTGAGAGTGCGGGTAATAGCTCCGTCATTCAGATGATCGCGGCGACCCGGCTTGTCTTGTGATGCACTTGTCGGAGGTACTTGCTTTGTACGCGTTGACATGTGCGTTCTGCATTGTGAAATATCTTGTATTCAATTTTGTAGCTTGGAGGCAATATGATTATAGATGTGTAAAAAAGGGGATAGTCACAAGTTGATATTGTCTGCTCTTTACAATAATATAGTACTCGTATAAGATGATATTATGTACTACATTTTGTACATGTTGTATGTAATACATTTTAAGTTTACCATGAATATGTTACGATGTTACATACGATTTTATTTTTATTTTTACGGGATTTTCGTAAATTTGATCAAGGTAACAGTAGACTATATATTTTATGGAAACCAATCTCAGCAGTTCCACCACTTGTCGCGGCTGACTGCTCGCGGAGACTGCGGGTAATATCCCCGTCATTCAGATGTTCGTGGCGAACTGGCTTGTCTTGTGACGCACTTGTCGGGGGCACTTGCTTTGTACGCGTTGACATGTGTAAGGTACATTGTTGAATATTTTGTATTGAGAGCGTGCGTGAAGAATTTCGCTTCAGAGCGTATTAGCAACAAGATTTTGGATGTGTAAAAAGAGGGGATAGTTACAAGTTGATACTGTCTGCAATTAATTCTAAAATTGTAATTTCATACGAAAATCAATTTTAAATATTTAGGTTGATATTAATTAATTACAGATCACTTGTTGGAGGTACTTGCTATGTAAGTGTTGACATATGCATTATGCGTTATCTTGTATTTGTACCTTGGTAACATGATCTTACAAATCTTAAAATGGCACAGCACTAAATCAGCCACGAAAACAACACCTCGAACAAGGCAACCGGCTCCAACCAGAGCGGACATGGGACAGGTCACTCCACCCCTCTATATTCCCGCCTCAACAGCAACAGATCACGCCAGAAACGCCTTCATAGAATTCTTAGCTATAACGAGAGCGACTAGAGAAGTCAATCTCAGGAACTGCAAAAACATCATGCAGGCTTTTCGGCTAGGAAATGAGAGTCTATTGATGGCGAGACTGGAAGAAGCAGAAGCAGCCATATACAATAACGACACTTCCCATGTCATCAAGGGAACAATGAGAGGTCAATATATGGCTGCTTATAATGCAATAAAAGGATTCGTGGCCCTAAATGAGGATGAGACGGATCGGACGGGAAAACTGAAGTACGTGACACCACCAGAGGACCCTATTGTGGTTACCGCCAGGTGTACCAAAATAATGCTGGACGACAGGATTGCTGACATGGCAAAAACCATCGAGGGCAGTCCTGGAGTCGAGGTGCAGTGGGACAACTGGACGGTACCCGAGATCCAGTGGGTCAATGGAGTGCCCGGTTGCGGCAAGACAACTTGGGTGGTACGACACTTCGATGTGGATAAGGACGTTATCATCACCACAACAACTGAAGCAGCCAAAGATCTAAGAGAGAAACTGGCGCACCGTATTGGTAACTTAGTAAGAACTAAGGTGCGTACCATGGCCTCCATTCTTGTAAATGGTTTCCGAAGTTTCGAGAGTTGCAACCGTCTAATGGTGGATGAGGCTCTCATGAATCATTTTGGAGCCATAGTGATGGCTTTGAGGCTGTCTGGTGCCAGTGAACTTATCTTCATCGGAGACGTAAATCAGCTACCTTATATCGATAGAGAAAACCTCTTTGAGATGAGGTACCATCGCCCTAACCTGGTCGCAAACATCAGCCAGGAGTTGTTATGTACGCACCGGAACCCCATGGATGTAGCGTATTCACTGAGGGAAATATACACGGGTGTATATTCCTCAGCAATCCAAGTCAGATCTCTAGAGCAGAAAAGATACACGGGTGCGCAAATACCCCACAACCTCCCCAACACCCTCTTTTTGGTTCACACTCAAGAAGAAAAGGAGACCCTTATCAGCCAAGGGTATGGAGAGGGGTCAGGGTCGCGCATCCTTACCATCCACGAAGCTCAAGGTCTGACATACGACTCTGTCATCGCCATTAAAATCAAGGCCAATATGAGGTTGCACGAAAGCGTTTCGCACGCGGTCGTCGCAGTATCACGGCACACCAGGTCCTTCACATACTTCGCCGACAACGAGGAAGACGCCATCAGCCGCTTTGTGCGGCGTGCGACTACTGCGTCACCTAAGGTCATCGTAGACTATAATTTAAAGATGGCCATTAAAGACCGGAACGCGGCGGTGATGGAGGCCCTGAGCAGTATAAGTAGTTATTTGGAAAATAATAAATAATTAATTTAATCGTAGTTTAAAATCGTATTTAAAGAAAATTAGATTTAGATTCATTTTAGTGTCCTCTTGTAAAGCCTTTAGTTATAAGCAATATTGTTCAAATCATTTTAAAAAAATGTTAATCTTAAAAAGCACAGACCCTGGAGTCTGTGGAGTGTAACATTCAAATAAAAAAAAAAAAAACATGATCTTACATAGGTACGTAAAAAAGTGTATGATTACATGTTGATATTGTCTGCACTTTACTATAAAAGCAAATGGATGATACGCATGCCAATTTTTTTAGGTTGTCATTAAAATGTGTAAGTGTTATATAGTTGCTCTAGTGAATTTGATCAAGTTAAAGCACCTTTAACATTATATTATAAAAAAAAGTGTGTGTGTTTTATAACAAATTTGAATCATCTTTATAAACGACTTTATTCAACAGATTGTATTTACATATATTTACTTACCTACTAATTGGTATTCCGTGTTTCCATACAATATTATGAATACTTAACTAAGCTGAAATCCGCAAATTTGCACCTTTTTGTCGGCGAACTTCGCAGATTTACGTACTATCACTGCTTCATGTGCCTTTGTTCTGCCGCTCTCAACTCCTTTTGTGGCGGCAACAAGTTTCACCTCGTGTGTAGCAACCTTATTTTTGTTCACTGGTAGTTTTAACCCCCTACGCAAAAACGACGATAAGTTTGACTTGTCTCGTTTTTTAAGGTTCCGTACCCAAAGGGTAAAAACAGGACCCTATTACTAAGACTCCGCTGTCCGTATGTCCGTCTGTCTGTCACCTGGCTGTATCTCATGAACCGTTATAGCTAGAAAGCTGAAATTTTCACACATGATGTATTTTTGTTGCCGCTATAACAACAAATACTGAAAAACAGAATAAAATAAATATTTAAGGGGGGCTCCCATACAACAAACCTGATTTTAGCCGTTTTTCGCTAGATATTTAAAATGGTAACAGGGAGGTGCTTGAAATTTTCACGGAATATTTAGTTGTATATTCACTTCAATAATATATAATAAAATAAATACTTAAGGGGGGCTCCCATTCAGTACGTAATCCTCCGTGCGCGAGTCCGACTCGTACTTGGCCGATTATTTACTAATAATTTTATTACAATTGTGTGTAGGTACTCTGTCTGTGGCATCGAAGCTGCCAAAAGGATGAACTAATTTTGTTTTTGTTATAACTTCGTTGTGTCCATCCGTCCGTCCTAATATTACAAAACCTTATAAATACCACATTTATGAACCAAATTGCATGAAATTTGAAATTGTGATAGTTTTACGCATTTAACAACGTACTTTTGTTTGAAATATGAATTAGTCGGGAATGTTCTTAGCTACTATGTTTCATCAAAATCGGTTCAGTCGTTTCAAAGCTATCACCTTTTTTGTTAGTTGCCGAAGTAATAATATTGCGTTGGGATTGTTTTTAAATTTAATCTTAATAAAGTTCCATTATTAGCAGGTTCACTAGACAAAAAAGTGCGAGTCAGACCCGCGCACAAAGGGTTCCGTACTGTATGGGAGCCCCTTAACATATTTTATTTGTATGTAATGTATTTTTTATTTTGAAGTGAATATATAACTAAATATTCTGTAAATATTTCAAACGTCTACCTGTTACCGTTATTGATATCGAGCGAAAAACGGTAAAAATATCAGGTTACTTGTATGTAAGCTCATCTTAAACATATTATTCTGGTTTTAGTATTTTTTGTTATAGCGGCAACAGAAATACGTCATCTGTAAAAATTTCAACTTTCTAGCTATTACGGTTCATGAGATACAGCCTGGTGAGCCGGCCAGACAGACGGACAGACGGACGGACAGCGGTGTCTTAGTAATAGGGTCCCATTTTTACCCTTTGGGTACGGAACCCTAAAACAAAAGACAAAGATTTTTTATCTACTTAATTGCGACAAAAACTACTTACGAATGTAATAATAGCTTTAATATGATGCTTAAGGGATTAAACGAAATTTGAAATATTTTATTACCACATTAATGTTGTACGAAAAGCTTTGAATGAACGTAGTTATAGCAATTTCATTTCAGAAATAATTACAATATCACATTAATTCTGACTACAGTATCATCTAAGTAATTTTATAGCAAGAATGACTTAAGGTTTAACGGAGCACCTTTTTCAAATACAGAAATAAACGAAATTTTATTACAAGTCGTGATGAAAATTTAATAGCTTGGATAAAATAACTGACAGCTCCAGACTAAACTTTACGTAATTGGCTTGGATTATACTAAGTCCATTGTATCAGATATGAAAAACTTGGAAAGATTTTTGTGAAAATTTGAAATGAGAAAACATTTAGGGAAAAGATTTTTCCTCTTTGATTTTAGGGCTCCATTAATTCTGTACTAAGACGACCTACAACAAAGGCAGGAATGTTCACAAGCGGGTACAGACTTAAACATCAAGAATCAAGGTAATTTAATTTTTTCGAAAAAAATCTACTTTGATTAAAATCGAAACACAAAACTAAGGATTTAGTAAAATTTGAGTTGCTAAAAGTAGTGTTAAGCCAAGAGTTAATTTACTTAAATAAAACCGTAATCATCATATTAGGATATGATAGCTACAAAGAAGAAATAATATCAAACAGTTTCAATTAGTTAACCTGTATTATTTTAAAACCTGTAATAGTAAAAAAGAAAAAAAATCGTTCCTAAGTGAATCGATCAAAAATATCATGTAATTTACAACAAAATAAGTCAAATTGGACAAACTCCACTTTTTCAAAGCGGTTAAGGTAAAAATAATGAAAGTTGTTTTTGAATACAAAACAGACAGTGGTAATTTTTTCATTCAGAATTCGTAAGAAAGTAAACGATCACACAGAAAAAAGACAAAATGAGAGGAGAGTCCGTTTTAATGGGTTAATTAGGATTCTCGGCTTCGGCTTTAATTAAAGTGAAAAATTTTCGTGACTCAACGAAGGATTAATTGCCCCCTTCCGTAACTATTCAGGTGAGGGGAAAAACGGGAGTAAATAGCAAGGGTGCACTTTATTTGAAGGCACAGTTTGAGTATGGTTTCGTCATCAAAATTATAGTGAGCTTTAGCATGACTTTTGCCTATTCGCCATTGACTTATCAGATATCAAGCTCTATTTATAAATCACTACTATCCTTTACTTTACTATCCTTTAGTGTACATATCTTGCTCGCTGCTCGAGAGAGGTAAAAATTACCCTTTTTAAGGCGTACTGTCAATCATTTTACACGAGCAGTTTGTGGACTAGTCATACTCGACGGGCTGCCAGCGTTTTACGTGTCCAATACAACGACATTTTTAGGATGCTGATGCGGCTGCCTCGCTTTTGCAGCGCATCGGAGATGTTCGCGGAGGCGCGCACAGATGATTTTCACGCCATAATACGCAAGAAAGTCGCGTCTCTACGGCGGCGAACGCGGGACAGTAGCAATGGCATCCTGAAAATGATTGTTGGTCGCTTTGACTGCCCCATCCAACATAAATGGATGCGCGTAGCTATGGGTGACAAATTATGACATTTTATTTTGATTTAATGTATATTTTTATTTGACTTTTATTGACTTTTTGACTTTTAGATTTGGTTTGATTAATTTTAGATGATTATTTATTTAATTTTATGTGATTTAATTTTTACTGTTGTGTTAATTTAATTTCTTTTCTTAATTTATTATGGGTGTATAATTTACTGAAATAAACGATTTAATAATTTAATAATAATATCTCTCTCTTGTAGTTCCATGTGCAGTTGAAATATATGTCGGATCCATAAAAAGAGGCACCGCATCAGTTATGATTCTGCTTCAATGTGGTAATGTTTTATACCACTGACTGACCCAACAATGCTTCAGTGTGGCGTGGCGTGGGTTTAGCGGGCGAGGAGATAAAGGCGACGTCACGAACAATCAGTTTATTGCACAGAAGATTACGTATGATTACAATTATAGAGAACTTTAAGCGAAGGACATGGCGTTCCGCAGCGTAACGCACGCTGCCACCATTCTATCAAGAATTACCAGACTTGAACCGTTCTAATCTCAGTTTTTCACAACTTCTTTCGAACAAGCTCTATTTACAACTCACAACTCACTGACATCTGACATGACACCTCGCATTTTCCCGCCCATCGGCCGATCATGCGATGTCAGTGTCACTTAAAACCTCCTTAGAATCAATCAACAGCGTTTGTCACAAGCGTTACCCCAGGAATGTTGCCACTTCCATTCCTAGTCCTTCGAAATTATACTAAGTGGCACTATTTAAAAATAAACTTAAAGCTATTGTCCCGTTATATATTTCATAACTTAAATAAATAAATTTAAATCTCAAGGATTATTAAACATTGATTGCAGTTTCACAAAAACAAACTTTTAAAGCTATCTTCATAATAAAAAAAAAACTTATACTAAAACACTAAACTTAAACTAAAATCAAAATAAAACTATTCTAAAAGCCTTTCGCTGAAGGTAACGTGGCCAGAATGCTGGCGGCATCGCCTCGCTGAATAGAAATATTCAGCTTTTGGCCAAAGTATAGGCAAGGCAAGGTCTTTGTATAAACAGTGCGCGTCCAAAGTTTCAACCCCAAACGGCACAAAATGGTACATTCTGTCCACCGCGATTCATATTTGTGCCGTAAATATGTTCTTCAATTTAATTTTACACAATGCGTAAAAGGCTCTCTACCATAAGGTACTGTTGTTCTATTCTTCTCACTTTATTCGTATTAAAGTGAGGCCGTATTTACATACCTGGTAGATAAATGTATTCACGTAAAATTAGATATGTAAAACACTGAGGTTTTGTCACTGTTACCGCAAACATGCAAGCGAAGAGCCAAGAAGTCATAAATTTCTCTGCACTACTCGCGTATTAGCAAATTGCGTTCTTAAACTGCTATAAACTATGTAAAGGAATGTAAATAACCAACTGTGGGACAGCAAACCGCTAGATAGTACGAAAAGTACGTAGCACAGGATCAGGAGAATAAAGGATGGTCTCTGCTTTCATTTTGTTTCTCACATGCAGTTGGCACGTAAATATAAAATTAGGTAAACTCGTAACATTTTCTTGGATTTTATTAAGCAGACTAGCTTAAAACCCGCGGCTTCGCCCGCGTTGTCTTAGTAGACAGGTACTGGCTTATGAAAATAGCCCGTGGTTTGACCCACGTTTGTATTAGTACTCGTACTTGCTTAAAATTATAAAAGGCTGCCGGTTGGCTTGCGTTGTCTTGGCACTTCCTTAAAATAATAATAGGTCGTGGTTTAGCAAAGCATTATCGTATAACGTATTACTTGCAAGGATAATGCCTATGGTTTGGCCTGAATTGTCATAGTATTTGGCTAAAATGATAATAGGTCGCGGTTTGGCCTGCGTATTCTTAGTAATCGCTTAAGATGGTAATTTATAGCACGCAGCTTAGCCTGCGTTGTCTTAATACTTCCTCAAAATTGTAATAGTCTACCGTTTGGCACGCGTTGTCGTATTACTTGCAATGATAATAGCCCACGGTCTGGCCGCTTTGTTCGAGTAACTGCTTAAAATGATAATAAGCCACAGTTTGGCCCGCGTTGTCTTGGCACTTGCTTAAAATAATAATACTTCGTGGTTTCGCCTGCATTGTCGTATAACGTATTACTTGAAAAGATAATGCTTAGTAGGCATTATCTTTTCAAGTAATAGGCATTGCCTACGGTTTGGCCTTAATTGTCCCGGTGTTTAGCTAGAATGATAATAGGTCGCGGTTTGGCCTGCGCATTCTTAGTACTTGCTTAATATGGTAATTTATAGTACGTAGCTTGGCTCGCGTTGTCTAAGTACTTGCTTAAAATTACAATAGCCTGCCGTATGGCTTGCGTTGTCGTATTGCTTGCAATGATAATAGCCCATGGTCTGGCCCGCGTCGTTATAGTATTTGCTTAAAATGATAATGGCGCGCGGTTTGGTCCGCATTTTCTTAGTACTTACTTTAAATGGTAATTTCCCACAGTTCGGCTCCGCGTTGTCTTAGTACTTTTTTTGCTTAAAATAATAGCTCTTGGTTTAGCCCACGTTGTCGTATTACTTGCAAGGATAATAATTAGCCCACGGATTGGCCTGCTTTGTCTCAGTATTTGCTTAAATTTACTTGTATCTAAAGCTTATTATGGAGTACGACAATTTTTAGATGATAAATTGCAAAATATTCGAATTAAATTTAATAATAATGATTGTATAATTTTTTCACGTTCTAATGATTATTTTATGGCCATATTGGACCTAACTGATAATTCAATATTTTTGTGATTAGTAGTAAGATCTCAATGTAACACAGTTCAACAATAAATGTTCTTTGACTTTAATAGCCCACGGTTTGGACCACGTTATTTTATAACTTGTCATAAAATAAATACTTAATAAAGTTATATTTTAATATACCTACTGTTTTTTTTTTATAGCGAGAAAAGAATATTTTTCGATTTATGATGAGATATATGACGATCATGAGTTGAGCCATGTAGTTTCCCACTCGTATACCAAATTTTATCCAACTCCATTCGCACGTCATGGTCGGCCAAGTGCGAGTCGGACTCGCGCACGCAGGGTTCCGTACCGTATGGGAGCCCATTCCTCTTGCCGTTATTAATAGCGAGCAAATAACTCCTAAAAATCACGTTTGTTGTATGTCCCTTAAATTTTTATTTTATTCTATTTTTAGTATTTTTTGTTATAGCGACAACAGAAATACATCATTTGTGAATATTTCAGCTGCCCAACTATTACGGTACCTACGGTGACAGACAGACAGACGGACATCGAAGTCTTAGTAATAGGGTCCCGTTTTTACCCTTTGGGTACCGAACCCTAAACTGTCACTTTAACACCTGTCATGCAACTCTAGTATGAATTCTATATGACAGCTGTAACTTTGACATCTATCACGTTGACACCTGTCGTGCAACTCAAGCATGACAGGTCAAATTTTGTTTTTAGTACATAAAACCGTTTAAATAAACCTTCCTCTTGAATGACTCAATCTATTTAAAAAAACCGCATCAAAATCCATTGTGTAGTTTTAAATATATAAGCATACATAGGGACATGGGGACAGCGAGTTTGTTTTATACTATGTAGTGATAGTGAAATCCCTTTCATAGATGCATGTAGTTAGTATTTCACAAATTACGAGGCGTATCCTCTTTTCTCCCCTTACCGGGGACGATGGCACTTGAGTTGTGTCATCTGGCCCGGTTAATATATCACCGAGCCAGTTAAAACTTTTTTTTCCCATGTGGCTCGGCGCCGGGCCAAGTCACCGGGCCAGATGGGATACACTCAAAGGCCAGTACAGGTATTCATCATGTTTCATTAAGTCATTAGAAATTTAATTTCGATTATTCTGAACTCAATGACAATCTCGCCCATAACCGATTACGCGGTCAAAAGTGATCGAGACACTTGTAGGACTTTCAGACATTCTCTGACCAAGTACAGACGAAAAAGTAGCACACAAGAAGGTACATTTTATTTGAAAAATACATAGCGCACCTACATCTAGACGACAGGCATGTTCTAGGATTCCATTATACTCATCATTTGACTAACTTTTACTATGGTACCAACCCAGAAATCACGTAAATAAAATTACCTGTTCAACACAAAAAATTCATCGACCCGCGACAAAATGTAAAGAATAGGTAATTTTAGCTTTTTCAGGGTAGTTCCCATAGTAAAGTAAGTAGTTATTGATCCGTATGTACCCTAAGTTCAAGTCTATTGGCTCACAAAATAAAATCGTTCATAAACTATTAGGGGCCCATTTTGCCCCCATTGAAGGATCAAAATTATCTCAATTTAATTCTAGATATTTCACTACGTTTAAAAAAAAACGCGATCAAGTTATTTTTCACGCTTATATAGGATGTTTGGTCTAGCGTTAGACAAGGAATCCGGGACTTTTCCCAGGACGTTAATAGTCATATATTAGTTAAAAGGGTGAGCTATTTTCAAACAATATTGCATCGGTTTTCGAACAGTCATTTAGTACTTTTTTAGGAAATTGATATCCTGAAGGACCCACTGAAATTTTCCGGGATAGCAGTACCCCAAGTGGTAATTTGTGTTATTGTCTAGCGTCGTACCAAATTTCGTTAGAATTCATTTACCCCTTTTATCTTGGCTTTATAATTGATTATTTTGGCTATTGCTAAGAAACCCAATAGATTTTTCGGGATAAAATAGTTACTGTATTGAAACATGTTGTGTGCTTTCTACATACCTACCAGATTTCATTTATAACCGTTCAGCTCGTCTGATGTAATTATTGATGCTTTTTTCACCAACTTTGGGAACTTATCTGACCCGTTAGATAAGGAAAATTCGGAAAAACAGGAAGAAACGTAACTTTTATTTTATTTGTAAAGCAAAAATACAAAGTTTTAAGTCAATCGGTAAAGGTAATAAAAAATTAAATGCAAACAAAAAGGGCCCGTTTTACCCCGTTAGAGGTCGATTTTTCGAAATTTTCGTCCTTTGTGCTTCATTACGTTGTACATTGTACCTATGTTCGAAATTTCAAGTCTCTATCTTTAGTGGATTGGGTTGTAGCCTAAACTGATTAATTTTGGCTATCCCTAAGGATCCCCATAGAATTTCCGGGATAATAATAGTTCATGTGTTGAAACATGTTGTGTGCTTCCTCCATACCAGATTTCATCCATAACCATTCAGCTCGTTGGATGTAATAGACGCTTTTTTCACCAACTTTGGGACCCAATTTGACCCCTTAGATAAGAAATATTCGGAAAAACAGGAACAAACGTAACTTTTATTTTGTTTGAGTAGCATGTATACAAAGTTTTAAGTCAATCGGTAAAGGGAATAAAAAGTTACATACAAACGAAAAGGGCCCGTTTTACCCCTTTAGCGGTCGATTTTTCAAAATTCCGTTCTTAGTGCTCCATTACGTGGTCCAATGTATCTTTGTTTCAAATTTCATGTTCGTATCTTTAGCGGTTTGGGCTGTAGGCTGTCTGTCAGTCAGTCACTCAGCGAAGCCTTTTATATAATAGATGTGGTTTTTAGAGTTCCGTACCCAAAGGGTAAAACGGGACCCTATTACTAAGACTCCGCTGTCCGTCTGTCTGTCTGTCACCAGGCTGTACCTCATGAACCGTTATAGCTAGAAAGCTGTTCACAGATGATGTATTTCTGTTGCCGCTATAACAACATTGACTAAAAAAAGAATTAAAATAATATTTAAGGGGGGCTCCCATACAACAAACGTGCATTTTTAACCGCTTTTCGCTCAATTTTAAAAATGGTAACAGGTAGATGCTTGATATATTTACAGAATAATTAGAACAGATAATTAAATTAAAATAAATTAAATATTTAAGGGGGCTCCCATAGAGTACGGAACCCTTCGTGCGCGATTCCTACTCGTACTTGGCCGATTTTTTATACATTCTATTTTTATTTAGACTCAATAGGTGTTGGTATAGTAGGTAGTAGGTAGGACCATTCACATGGGTTTTTGAGCATTTGGTTAGGTATCTATAGAGTCTTACCTTTAGTGGTCAGTTGCTTTTTATGAAGTAGGTACTAGCTTTTCACCCGCGCTTACTTTGCAAATCCGTAAACCACGAAAAAGCCTAAAACTAGTCGGGTTAATATATAACCTATGACATTCACAAATATTGTGGCTTTCTATTGGTAAATTAATATTCAAAATCGGTTCAGTATTTCCATAGATTACTCGCCCTACGACCTCACAAACTCACAATCTCAAACACAAACACTTTGACTTTTTATAACATTAGCTTAGAAGTAAAGATTTATAAGTATTTCTAAAATGTCTAGGTCGATCAACTTAGTAATTGAACGGAAAATTCTAGTAGTGATTTTTATTCTTTAAAGTTTTGTAGCACGTCACAATAGTAGATACAATTCATAGTCAAACTTAAAAAAAAATCTCATAACCCATCTGCGATCATAAGTACCTGGTGCAAAAGAGCCCAAAATGATGGCCGCATTTTCTTTAAAGTAAATTAAAAGTTGGTTTTACTATGAACCTATTTTTGCCCCAATTTCGTTTCATTCTTAACCTAACATATAAAGCTGCAATCTGTATCATTATACTGTTTGCACATTATGGCATACACAAATACCTTGTACAAAATGTAGGTGGTGGTCAAAAGCGGCGTTTTGTGCCGCGGATGCGAGCGTGCCGCGATAGCACGTGTCACGGGTGAAATATGGCCAGCGGGTCGCGTTAATTGTACTGACTGGACGATCTACCTACTTGCACTCGACAAGACTGGCTCATAATGTTTGGCCATCATGTTTTATTAATTTTCTTTTGTTTGGACGTCAATCAAACGTTTGCTACAGCTTGTGCTCACACTCTGTAAGGGATTTTAGTTTGGGTACCCATGTACAGAATTTTGTCTTGTAATGTTTATAGGTATGTAAAAATGGGTTTTTTATTTTCGTAAGCACGGGGTTTGCGATGGCTATCAAAAGCTAAAAATAGTTTTTAAATATTGCTATATTATGTTTAGTTATTCGTGTCGCGATAGCGCGAGTCGCGGGTGCATTATGGCCAGCAGGTCGCGTTAATTATACGGACTGGACAATCTACCTACTTGCACTAAACGAGACTGACTCATGATGTTTTGCAATCATGTTTGTTGGGCGTCAATTGCGCTCTGCAAGTTTGCTGCTGCTTACTTTCCTACTCTGAAATACTTTTGAGTTACTTCTGAAACACTTTACAGTTACTTTTCAAGCTTTCTGTTGCTAGAGCTTGAATCACGTTTGGTCTGTAAGACTACAGTGAACTTATTTAAATTTAGAATTCAGATTATTACAGTTATAAGTCATATCATACAACTTGGCGGCAGTAATGTTAGCTACAAGCGGCGGGTAACCCAATACTCGCGCAGCTTTTAAATGCCAAGTTGCATGATTTGGCCTATACCTAGTACCTAAAGTAATAGATTTTGGTGGTGCTTATTTGGGAATATAAAGGAAAGACTACACTTCTGTATCTAGCTTGTGGTAATTTTTAGGCTTTACTAGAGGCTTCGTAAACAGCAAACGTTCCGTAAAAGTCTGTAGTCATCATGAACCTAGATTACTTTCGTTTTCATGCTAGCCCAACGTGAACCCATTCGTAGACCTCATCAGTCTCGTCTCTGTAAACAACCAATTCCATCCAAACGTGTCTCAAAAAGGGCTTTACAAAATTGATCCTGTAACTGTATGTAGCTCTCAATCTTGCCTACAGTCCGACGGCACTAAAAGAAAACACATCTGACCGAATCCCGGACTCGACACTTATCACCGCACGTGAAGCAACCTGGAGCCTTATTCTGGCACACTCGAGATCAAACACTGTATTCTAGTATGATAATATTTCAGACGCGAGAAAATCATCAATGTTTCAGGTATAGGAAGGTCATTGTTGGATGTAGGGTTTTTCTGTGGGTATATTTGACAAGGAGGATTAGACTTTACATTCAGTACCCGTGACTTGTCTTGTCTATCTTGATTAGAGAAGATGTTACTACTTTTTTTGCTCTGTGTTATTTTCAAAATCTGTCTTTGTTTCTTCGCTGTGTGAAAAATAACCACGGGTTTCATGAGCGTTTCGACATCCTATAGCATCTCGTATTTGGTACAGAATTTTTTACTATAGATGTTTTACCTACTACCATAGGTATAGGTAGAGAATTTCGAGTTGGTAAGTGAAATGGGAACTTTCATTGATCTAAAAAGATCTTACTAGAATAGAATAGAAACTAGAATAGATTGACAATGATAAAGCAAATATCGAACGCCGCAAAATAGAGCCCCAGGCATCTCGCCAACAAGTCTCGTCAAAAATGTGCTGTGTTTTACACACGCCGCCTAAAATGTACCGACAAATTCTAGGACACTTCCACCCGAACCGGTTTTTATTTAGTCCCACAATATTTTAACCGGATTCAGTAAAATGCGCTTAAAAAGGTTCGGTGTCCGGTGTGAAAGAGTGCCGCCCAGGAAAACAAATTGTTTTCATTTGCGCTAAACTTGTGACAACCTGCGACCGTTAAGCTTACAATTCTCGACTGTTATTTACCTATTCTGTTATTCCAAGGTTGTAAGAAAACAAACTTAGCGAAAGTATTATTTGTTGGAATCAAAGGTCTGCTCGTGATTTTACCGGGATTATTGCGGATAACGTTCTTAGTTGTTATTGTAATAAACATCACAATTTTACAAACTTTTATTAAACTTGCAATGGATGTATGTACCTATTACGAGTAGGTACCTATGTTATTTCGGCTGGAATCTCGCAAGTAAAATTTGACCAACTTCCCGGTTTCCGATTGAGCTGAAATTTTGCACGCATATGTATATCGCGTGATGATGCAATAATATGGTACCATGCAGCTGATTTGATGATGGAGTCGGAAGGTGGCTATAGGAACTCCTGTACTAAACACGATAGACTCGTCGTGTTACTGTAAATGACTTGCCCAATATGACGAGATGTTATAAGGCTAATAAATTACTTTACTTTACTTAAAAACGTGTTGGACTTGGAATTTTTTCTGTTTTGTAGTGGTGATAAAATAACGATATCGAGCTTTTGCAGGCTGAGATCGCTAACAGCTCCTGCTAATGAGCATAGCCCAACCCAAGCCGAGCTAGTTTCAATTTAAGATATAAACAGAAGTCAAGTGATGATATACGCTCACATAACTGCATCTAATATTATAATTGCAATGATACACAGCAAGCAGCTCGCTCCAACTTTGCACCGCAGGCAAGCACGAGTACACCAATTTTCGCAGCTTTGTTTTGGAAACATTAACTAACTTGAGAGTTCGCCAAAAACGGAAACATTTAGCGCTTACCGGCAGTAAGCCGCCCACCCGCCGTATTGTCTCCATTGTACCTATTACACGCCAAAAAACTTGTAATTATATGCCAAAAATAAATTCAGTTCTGAACCCAACAAAGTCTGTACTTCTATATGATATCGTAAAGAGAGAGAGCTCACCTACATTTTTTCAAATATGTTTCTGGAATGTTTCTTTAATACAATTATTTATGTTAAAGCTAGCTTATATCAGCGCCTTGACCGCATGACACTAGCACGTAGTCTTTGATATTATAGGGTATTTCCCTCAAAAAGGAGAGAAAATTGCTGTCACGCTATTTAAATAAATAAATAATAATGTTTATTTACCAAAAACATATTTACATATAAGCATAGATACCTATAAATTCTAAATTTATCAGCCGATTTCGATAATATTTGTCAAAATTACCTATTTAAATCCTAAAGATTAGCCAGTATAAACCAAATTAGTCAAGAGCGAGTCGAGATATAGGCTTATGAAGATTCAGTTAAATGGGAAGTGTCGCGAGATCTACTGTTTGGAGAACTAGTAGTATTCGTTAGGATAAGTAATAAAAACATTCGGTTTAGTTTTGTTTACTTGCTTTCTAAATAATCTCTAGTACATACTTCATATTTCATCAAATCTTTTAATATTTTAAGGTGCATTTTAAATGATATTATCTGTAATTGTTTAACCTAGATGAATTCGAAACAAGCCGCGAGTATTTAATAAAACAAACAAGTTATCATAAATATTTGCGTTGAAAACCTCGGTTATAAAATTTTGGCTTTATCGGTCAGTGTTTGACGCGAGGAAATAAAAATGTTTTATCGCTTTTAAACTCCCATTTGTCCGTTTGTGAGCTGTATTAGAGAATTTGGGTGCTCTTTATTAATTGAAAGCTTGAAATGTTTAACCAATTTTAATTTTTGCTCCAGTTGAGATTTGATCAATTTTATCATATTTACATGACTGGAAGGGGTAGATAGATAGATAACACTTTTTTGGACGCAAAAATGTAAATAATACAAAGAAATTCTTACGCTAGTGCGACAATAGACGGTCTTATCGCTGGAAGCGATCTTTTCCAGGCCACCTAAAACCCACAGGCCGGGGACAGGGGTACAAGAAGAGAGGCCTTAGCAGTGGGTGATTACTAGCTATGGGTGACGATGGTAAGATCTGATTAAGGTTGAATAAATTACAGCCGTAGTGGGTAGGTGGTTACAAACATGAGACGTGGGTTCAAACTCGGTCCGGCGTCAACGAGTATTTCGAAGTTTATGTACGGATTTACCTTGGCTTTTCGGTGAAAGAAACCAACGTGAGGCAACCTGCTACCGCAGAAGAAATTTGGTAGCGTGTTTAAATCCTCCAACCTCCGTTGGGCCAGTGTCAGAGGCCATCGCCCGTTGTGGTTAGGTCTATGTTCAGCAAAAATGCCAGCACAGCCCAGTAAAGGTATGACGTAAGATAAATAAGTAGGTAACTACTTCCCATTGCCCTGCCTTGATCGACATCAGGGCACTAAAATACGGTATCGGTATCCCCTGCCTGTAGTAAGAGCCTACTAAAAGGGGACCCCTGGGCTCATGGGTGGTCAGAGTTGGGGCTCTGGCCATCCACTCAAACGGGCCCGAGGAGGACGGCAGCGTGTGTGGCAACGCTGTCGTAGAGGACCGCACAAGCCTGATTCTACTACCAGGCGAGTAGACACACAAAGAGCTGGGAGCACCGGTGCGTTCCTTTAGAGAGATCCCGGAGCTCCCAAGAGTGCATAAAGGCTGGCCACCGAGAGGGTTTTAGTGGGTACAATCCCACATAACCCGACTGCACCCAAAGCAGTCGGGTATCTTTCGAAAATTTCCCCCTCGTAAAAAAAGTACGTACTTCCCAAAATACTGGAAATTCTTTTATGAAGTCGGCTAAGAATGATTTCGCTAGGGCACTGGACCTACGAGACAGATCTCATACTTTATATACCTACGTAGGTACTACAGTGCTATACTGTACGTATTAAACTGTTCAACAGATATCTACCACTCTAACTACCACATAAGTATGATGATACGGTTCAATGTAATAAAGATAGTCTATCAAAGAGATCAATGAATTGTTATCAAAGTTCTGAATTTAACATTTATTCTTCAAAACATACCTACTAAAATAAAAGTCGAATCCAAAATCAAGACGTCGTGATGCCCCCAGCCGAAATAGGTCTATCTAGGCAAGCATATAAGCTTGGGCTCGTAACATTAGTACGATGGCTATCTTGTTTGCTTTTATCCTTATAGAAAATTTTGTGCATCCCAGTGAATGCATCGACGAGCCTTCCAATATCAGTAGGATTATACCCGTAAAATGTTGTAAAAGTTATCTTTAGCAGCTTGAAAACCACTCTTATGACGACCTGGTAGAGTTTATATTTGTTTGTTGTGTAAAAGAATTTGTATTTTGCCTAAATGTCGGTAACGGATCGACGTGGCTATATGTGGTAAGATAAGAGTCGCATAGTGATGCATTGAATGGATTACTGGACTAAGATCTGCTTTGTACTCCCTGTGGATTATGTTTGACTTTTCGACGTCCACTTGGTATTGGAACTGAATATAAACTATAATACCTACGTCTCAGACCTAATAAAAACCTACGTTCAAGATACGTTAATCACTGACATACGAGTAGAACTGATTTTTCACTACCAGAAAAATATAGCTTAGGTACAGTCACTTATAATAATGTACTCATTTAAGAAGTTCTGGGGTAAATAATAAATAAAAAACCCAAACACTATTAAACAACTAATACCAAAGTGCATTTGATTTGAGCGTGGATTCAGTAAAGCCTAAACATTCTCGATGAAGTAAAGTCGATTTTTACTTAAGTATAATTAAAAAAAAAACTACGCCCATTTTAATTGTTATTTTAGGTATTACTTAGAGACTAAAGCCTTTCATTTAACAACCACATTATACCTATTTAAAGTCAGGAGAACACGTCACAAAGTCAATACAGGTAAATATTGACGTTCAGAGACGGTGGACTGGTCTAAATTCGCGTGTTTGCCGGCCATATTGCGCTATACGTAGCTCCAGTCTGTAAGTCCACATGGCACCCCTACTACAGGTTTGCAGAGTTAACATGGCAATGTGGGTGCGGAGGCGTAGCCTATTTAAAACAAACAGTACATAATTGAGCGATTCTAAATTGATTTTTCGTGCTATTAGGGTGGTGTTGGTGTGCGCCATGGACTGAGAAAGGCAGAAAGAGGGCAAAAAACTGGCATACTCTAGTATTTTGGTATGTGCATATTATGATAAGGGAGAAGAGTCACTAATATAATTCTGAATAGGTATGATGGTAAACGGTAGAAGTACCTAAGTAAGTTCGTTGGCAGGGTGGCTACCTCTAGTGACAGAGTTTTTAACCCGCTTGGAGACCTCTGACAACTTTACAGACTTTCTGGTATTAAGCTGTCACCGCCGTCTATGGACGATTGCAACAATATTGGAACTGTCTGTATTTTGCTTACCTCGTCAGGTATTCACTATTCATAATTAATACACATCCGATGCAAGAACCAGCGGGTCACAGATCGGACGGCTCAACTTGAGTCTGGAGGCGGTATCTGACTGGGGCGATGATAACCTGGTCCAGTTTAATGTCACGAAGACTCAAGGCTGTTTGTTTTCAGCCAAAAAGAGACCCTTCCAATTGTCTCCCGCTTTCCGCGGTGTCTCCGTTAACTGACAGCTTGGAACTATTAGGCGTTTCACTCTCATCGACTCTTAACTTTGGCTCTTATATAGAGTCAAAAGCTCAATTAGCCTCAAAACAACTTGGTGTTCTCGCTAAGGTGAGACGGTATTTCACACCTGAGCAACTGCTTAGTCTTTATAAAGCACAAGTCAGGTCTTGTATGGAATACTGCTCTCACCTTTGGGATGGCTCTGCCAAATATCAACTGGAGGCTCTGGAGTCGATTGAGAGGCGAGCCAGGAGGCTGATTGACAACGACACCTTGACAAAGTTGCAGCTGCAAAGTCTCGAGCATCGACGTAAGGTAGCTTGTTTATCGGCCTTTTATCGGAAACACTTCGGAGAGTGCGCTCAGGAGTTGCACAATCTGGTCCCACCTGCCCCTTTCTTCTACCGAACGGCTAGACAGACGCGACAAAAGCGCCACCCATTTATGGTGGACATTCAGCGCATTAGAACCAAGCGTTTCGAGTCCTCATTCCTCGTACGAACAGCCAGAATGTGGAACGCTTTGCCTGGGCCTGTCTTCCCGCTAAAGTACGACGTGGGCCTTCAAATCTCGAGTAAATGGGTATCTTCTAGGTAAGTGTGCTACATCCTTGACAGCATATCTGCTCAACATCAGGCAATATGTAGTCAAACGCAAATCTCTATAGAATAAAAAAAAGTGTTCATATTTTTTTTCTTCTGGATTCATTCCAAATAGGTACAGCTAAACTCTGTGGGGAAACCTCGGGTGAAGAGGTTTTGGCTAAAATAAATAATTCAAAAATATTAATCGGTTTTAAACAACGCATTAAATAATCAGCAACCATGGGAAATTAAAACTATGGTGGCATCGAATGTGTGAATGTTTAGGTGAATATTTATGATTGTAAATGTGTATGTTCGGTTTAGTAGTAATTATACTGGGAGTATTTTTCACTAAATTAAACTAAAACTCATCAGCTCCAATGAGCGGTTCCACGTTTAGCCAATGGAGCTTATTTTCACCGTGAGAGTAATCGTGGTAGGGTTAACGTGTGGCGCGGCCGTGACAGGCTTGTAATGGATTGTTTACCTCCCGCGGACGTCCGCCGTCGATCACTGACATCGACCTAATTACATGTAAATAAATACACCCTAATCTGGTGCGAGACTAACTGCCAGTGTTGTGGTTTCGGTAGAACAACTTTGTACGCGCGACGGGCTGTGGTCAAACTACAGGGTTCAACTATGAAATTATGTGCGTACTACTCTTTACAAAAATAAGTATATACAGGCTCAGCGTAAAGTTTTTATTTTACAGGAATTTAAGTGATGTTCAGTCAGGAATTCTAGTGATTTTCACCGGATAAAATACTTTCCCTAATGCTTTACATTTAATCGCAAAGCATTCTTATAAGCTCAATATATTATGTGTCTGCTAGGTAGGTTTGGGCGCATTGGAACGGCAATAGTTTAGTCCAAATACCTATTTCTCAAATTCATCGACTCTGGTGGTTGAAATTAGTATAGTACTCAAAGTTTAACTTAAAAACTATTTAAAGAGACTAAAATAAATTGACAAATATAGACCTTTAAGGGTCTGCGGATGATCCAATTGCTTTTTAAGTAATAATAGTTTAAGTATGTAGTTTTAGCTTAAGTATTGTAATATTTGTTGTTAATAAAGGCACTTGCCCGAGATTAAAATTAAGGTTGTCAGTTTCAAAGAAGCTAGTAGGTATAATGTTGGTAGAGAGCAGGCAAATGATGCAGGAGCAGTTCCCAAGGGCGTGCTATCCTGGTTGGTCTACTTATCGAATTTCTATACGTACATATATCACAGATTATATAGATTTGTACCAAATATTCCGATTATATATAGGTGGTTGAAATACCGACAGGTTAAATCTCTTTAGAATGTTGTAGGTATGTTCTTGTAGCTGAAATTTTAGGATTTTCTACAAAACACTTAGCCCCCATGTACTTAGATCTCAATTCTTTTGGTGGCGACACTTTGGCTCCTATTTCACATTTTTGTTTTTGATGAAATATAAGAGTACGTGTCTTGTCTAAACATAATGGAATCTAAAGAATTGTTTGAAAGTTTTTTTTTTTGAAACATGGAATTTTATTTGGCATGATTTTCATGTTAATTTAATTTTTACTATTATTGATAAGACTGCCTCAGTGGCTCAGTGGTTAGTGAATAGTGACTGACTCTTGGGTCAAAGAGGCGTGGGTTTGATTCTCACCCAGGACAAGCATTTGTGAATAAATGTTTGCTCTGTATCTTGATGTTATTAGTTATTATTTATATAAATATGTATTTAACAATATTTACCTTTATATTTAGTAAATTTGCCTCTGGCAGCCATATCACAAGCTATGCTTAGTTTGGGGTCAGAGACCGTATGTTAGTTGTTCCCTTATATTGATTTATTTGAATAGCGACCCAAGGTTGACCCAGTGAACTTCATCTCACCATCTGTCAACTGTCAATGACAACTTTTACATGCAGGAACATTTTGTATGGGAAAATGATAATAACTTAAAACTAAAGAGCTAACTATAGAGGTCCAATATATCGCCCGTGATGTAATACACGATTTGGTTCTCTTGGTACATAATCTACTTTTGGCCGTTTATTATACCTACTATATGTATTTAAATACTAAGAGTACCTATATTTTTATTTTAAATTATACTAGACGACCCGCCCCGGCTTCGCACAGGTGTATTATACATATAAACCTTCCTCTTGAATCACTCTATCCATTAAAAAAAAACCGCATCAAAATACGTTGCGTAGTTTTAAAGATTTAAGCATACAGACAAACAGACAAAAATAGCGACTTTATTTTATACTATGTAAGGATGTATTTTATAACTCATTCTAATTCGATTTCGTACAAAATTTCACAATAAACTCACTATGATATTACAGCAATGACGGATATTCTAACAAATACGTCAAATACCTATTTTAGTCAACTTAATCTCAACTTAAATTCAAATCTTTAATTTCCTAAGAAAATAAAGACTTCAAAGAAAGGTAAAGTATTGTAGTTACTCAAAAAATAGTCTCATCTATTATAATAGCGACGTTACCCTAACCACAGCGCAGAAAAATAAAGCATTCATTTTTAATGACAGCCATTACAAATAATGCCTACTAAAATAAAAAGTTTTAATGTAGCATTACAAAGGGAAGACGAGAGAGGGAAACGCGAAAGTTTTCTAATCGCCCACTATTCACAATAAAATGGGGGAATTCCACTTATGCTTATTACATTTTTCTTTATAGTCAAGTCAATGTAAAGCCGGCTGCACACTTGCACAGGCATGGTAAAGCCGCGGGACATTGGTCCGATATAAAGCATAGCGCGGGTAAACAGGGACACAGTCACTCTGAATGTTTCTAGAAGATAAACTACTGCTGTTGTATAAACTATCTATTTTGTTGCCATACGACGTCTATTGTTGGACACAAAATAATAACTAACTCTAATAAGACAGGAAACATATATTAAATGTCTGCTTTTGTACACAAAAAATCATTTACTTGTCATAAAAGGTCGTTTTAAAAATATCCATTGTTTTTCAATTTATTATTTCAAGGACAATATGTTCAACAAAACAACACTAAATGATAGAATCAATACTTTATAAGCATTTTTGTTTTGGGGATATTTCCTTAAACCAATGTGTAGTTTTATTTCTAACCTAACCAATCCTAAAAAATATTTAAAATGAGAATAGAAAAAAATAGACACTATTTAAATTAGAGTTTTTCCGAAAGGCACGACGCTTAACTTACCTGTTATAACAGTTGCTTACACACAAACAATGAAACGTACCTATGACACCTATTGATGTTTTTTAAATAATTGATTTACTGAACTATGATTGTTTTATTTATTCCTGCTTAATTAGGTACATTTGCTAGAATATTTTGATTGTTTATTTTTTGGGTAAAATTCAAATACTTATCTACCAAAAACGTATTAGGTACGAAATCACACATTGATATTGATCACAATTGAGAGAACTGAACTTTTGTTACAAATATGTATCTCAAAGAAAAGTTATTCTATATCATCATACGCTGTGTCGCGACGCTCTAACCTCCAATACAATATAAATTGCACTTTGAAAATGGCCCGTACATTATATGTTATACAAGCAATAATCCACTCTACTGCCTCAGGCTAAGGCATGTTTCCATTCCACTACAGAACAGGGCATAATGCTAGTAATGTGGTGTCGCCTTCTGTGGCAAGATAAGGGTGCGCGACATTGACTATTCAAAGGGTTGCGGTCCTCAAAATTTGCGCTCAATAAGTCCAAAATACCTGGCCTCTCCAAAGGCCTTTGAGCTTAACGCGTAATTTGCGATGAGTGTTGCTGATGTTTCGGATAACCTACCGTTAGTCAGCGGTTAATGATTATTATATTTTTATCGGAGTTTGTGGATATTGACTCCGACGTAAAAAGAAAGTGCATTGCAAGACTCGTTTATAGGTGTTTGTGAATTTCATGCAATCATTATTTAGGAATTGAACAGGAAGTGAACAAGGATCAGTACGTGTAAGGGAAGTACGCGCCGAACAATTTGTGTGTATCTTAGTAAATATATTATATCAAGTCTTTAAATAAAATCAAATATATTAAATATTTTTTAGTTCGAAAGGGTTTTCGAACAAAACATTTTTTTCGATTCGGTTCTTAAGTGGCGGAATTATCGATGGACATACACAAAAAAAATATATAGAGACGAACATAGAACATCGTCCTTTTTGGAAGTCGGTTAAAAATAAACAACGAAGTAAGAGTGACTGTAGATTGTTACATCGCCGAGGGCAAAACGAGTTTTCAAACTGCTTAATGCTATACCACTGATTTGAGGTAAAACTAATTACGAAATTAATTTCAATTTGTGGACTTAGCATAACTTTGTGAAAGAAGTTAACCTTTTAAAGTGAATGAAATGTTGATTGTGGTTTAATTTCGTCTTGCAGACTATTTATTTTCGTGGGATTAATTGTACGAAAATGATTTTCGCTTATGAATGTCTGTGTATGGATACTTAGAAATTACGAGGTATAAAGAAAGATCTTGCTACCTAAATAAAAGGCACCTAGTACCTACACCATGTGGGACCACCAAATAGGTACATGTTGACAGTTTTTACACTTCACACGTTTTGATCACGAACTTTTTCTTCGTATGTCCCTAAGCTAAAAAGCCGTGGTGGTCTAGAGATAGTGACACCCGCCTGACAATCGTGAGGTCGTGGGTTCAAATCCCGGTCCTGTACCAATGAGGTCTTTGGACTTTATGTACGGAATTTCACACCACTGGCTTTTCGGTGAAGGAAAACATCGTGAGGCAACCTGTATACGTCCGTAGAAGAAATTCTATGGCGTATATGAATCCACTAATCCGCACTGGGCCAGCGTGGTGGAAATGGCCCAACCACCCTTCGTGGGTAGGCCTACGTCCTGCTGTGGACTATTAAAAAAAAGGCTGACACAGTACAGTACCTAAGGTAGCTTCTATTATCTTCTATTGACTTATTTTAAGAAAAACATGGTACTATCTTGATTTTCGGGTTGAAACCTCAGAAATTCAAACAAAACTTCTTTTAAGAAAAGAAAATTTTCATTCACATAGGGTCAATGTGTATTTAGTTTTATTTACAAATAAACTTATCTAATACTCATTGACTCTATGTGCACTATTTTACTAGATCTACTAATTCCGTTCCACTAAAGCTATTGTATTCTCACGTAGGTAACAACTAAAAATAATTAGGTTGCCAGTAACCTCGCTTACTTATTCCGCGAGTGTGTGGAGGTGGCTTATTTATACGCAATTTGTTGGATATCGTTCGCTAGGTAGGCACCTTAATGAGGTAATAACAATAAATAAAGACCCAAAAGTTTCCTCAGAAGTTCACCCTCGCATTCACTTTGGACCCTTGCAAGAAACCACCTTAAACTCATATGTTACTGAAAAAGCGTTATAATTATTTATTAGGTTGGCGTGTGGTATTTTGATAAAGTAAGGGACCCCGTTAGCTGGAGGTACTACTCGGTTCTGGATGTAAGTAAAAGAGGTAAAGGTTTATTAACAATTTTTGGGGTGGAAAGACGTGGATTTATTATGTAGAAATCACATTCATTGTATCAGTCCTGTAGCAATATCATTAATTTTTCATGAATAAGCTATATAACATTTTCATTTCTTTTGACTTCCTGGTAAGTTTTGTTTTATACGAACAATCTAAAACATTTTTGTTATTTTTAGTATATTGTTTCGTTTGATTTGACGTTTTTAATCGAGTTATGTTTTTTGTCAATCTTCAGTGTTATTAATAACAATCTTATCGTTATTGAATAATTTATATTATGTATTACTTCGATTTACTACCAGTGTCTTAGATACTTTTGTTAGTATTTTATTAAATAGGCAGTGAAATTAGGTAAGTTTTTTTTAAAACTTAGATATACATATAAACAAGACATGACTTTACCAGGGCGGTATGACGTTACATAATTTTATTATGAAGTTCGCTAATCAGTAAGAAGCGTAATATATTTTCACACAAACTGTTCTTACTGAGTAACGAGTAAAATAAAGTATCCTTTTCCATAAGTCAAAAGACCGTCAAGTTTTTCAAGCTAGTTTACAAAGTAAACACTAAACATTGCTGACATTGTTTGCATTTACTATTAACTGGAGGCGAAAGCTAAAATGTCCAGCTGAAAATAAAGTATTCTGGTTGGTTGGCTTTTACAAAATTATATTGGACTTCGTTTTTCAGATTTTTCATACTTTTACTGGATTAAAAATGTAGGACCGAATGAGAGCGATGAGTTTATCTATGTCTAGATTTTTGAATGCCTATTTAAATGGTTTTAGTAGGTTTTGTTCGTATAAGGAAGAGATACCTATTATGTATTACAAAGATTTAATGGAGAGCTTAAATACCTTGGTAGTCCTGAATGTCTGTAATATATTTTAAAAGTTATCTAATATTTCTTACGCTATATTACGATATGACTATTAATGATAAATATGTACTATTTTAGAACATTAAAGACGAATTCATATTCCAAAAATTGAATAGTTAGGCATTACATTCACAGAACGTGGTAAATTAAATAAATTCGTAATTTATTTGAAAAAAAAAAGGAAAATAAATCAAAAATTCACATTCGAACCGAACAGTACCGCAGCGTCCATAAATTCATAGACGTTTAAAATGTTATAAGTAAGGAAAAATTCTGAATAGAGAACTTCACTGCGAGTGATTCGCAAAGTCACTGAGTAAAAGAGTAAAAGGTTCCCGTAGAGTCAATGTTTGCTCCCGTAATTCTGCTTCCCTAGTGACGCGCCGGCTGAGCCGAGCTTTGCACTGTGCATTCCATTTTTCTATGGCGCAAATTAGAATAGGACTGCGAGGTTATTGTCTGGGCGTTTAGCCATTGTTGTTGTCGGTTTGTACGCGCTGTTCATTCTGTATGACTAGTAAGATGATAGTTCTTGTTTATTACATGGTTTTTGTTGAGTTTAATCATGTCTGTATCGTATCGAATTTCAGTAAAAAATAGCTGAGTTACTAATATACACAATTTAAAATTGTTACTTTAACTGTTATTCTATCTATAAACCAATTTAAAATAGTTTTCTGCAGAATATGAAGGTCTGAGTTATTTGGAGATAAACTTCTGCAAAGTTGTAAACGCTCTACACGCTTTCTGTTGTATTAAAATATGTCTATATCGTATCAAATTTCAGTAAAAAATAGACGAGTTACTAATACAGAGCTATTATAATGACTATTAACAGGATCCATGAAAACCTAATTAAGTAGGTATTTGGAGGTGAACTTCTGCAAAGATGTAAACGCAAAATTTAATCTCCAAATTAATCATGTTTACTCGTGTAATTCTTCTTCCCGAGTGTTTAAGTGACGCATAAGCTGAGTCAAGTTTTGCACTGTGCAATGTACATTCCATTCATTTTTCTATGGCCAAATTAGAATAGGACTGGGAGGTTATTGTCTGGGCGCTAAGCCATTGTTGTTGACATTTGTACGCGCTGTTTATTCTTGTTTTTAGCAAGATGATAGTTTTCTTTCATTATTGGGTTTCTGTTTAGTTATGTTAAATTGTCATATTCTATTTTCACTGGAAAATTGTTAATCTCATTATAAATTACCAAAAACCGCATTAAAACTGGTCCAATCGTTCAGGAAGGCACTCATGATGCCACAAACTAATATTGTATTATATTTTTTATTATATTTACAGGAATATTTTAATCGGGTGCTAAAAATTTAATATGCCAAAATTTTGAAGACTTAATTAATTTGAAGATAAACTTCCGCAAAGTTGTAAGCGCTAAGTTTTATATCGAAATTAATATATTTTACCACAGACATAAAAAAATATAATAAGTAGTTTGTTCAGTAATTTTCATTTATAGAAATAAAAAAATACTGCTAAATTAACATTTTATAGCATCGGGCTTCCGTTTCCAGATTTGACTAGGTACTTTATATTTTTTTGCAATTGTATTTGTCACTGAGATTAACATCTGACCCGTATAGCAGCCAGTTAAAAAATAGGTAGGTATTTTGTCATTTAGCAAAATAATCCGGAAAATGATTTATTTTTAATGCCACATACAAATAGCGCCCTACCGTTGAATACATTCATTTACGTTAACGCCTGTGTATACCATAATTTTGTTATGATTCCGGTAACCGAATATTTTGATGAGAGCCATTTTATAAATGCGGTGATCTGAACGATCAATTTGCATCGTAATTAGGAGTTTGCTGTTTTAAACCGGTTTTAACACAAATTAACTTTCGGGAAATAGCTGCAGTTATGACTCTGAAAATAAACAAATAGCAGTTTACGGTGAAATTTCCCAGTTGAAAGGATGCAGCTTGATTGTTGCAATCAATATTGATACGGTCATTATACTATTTTATAAGGTAGGTAAGCAGTTTATACATTGAAGCCCCCTACCGAGCTGCTCATGCTGATTGAACTTTTATTATTTATTATTAAAATACACAGTTATCACATCAAATCAATTAAGTGCCGTAAAACTACAGTAAGTTTGTCACGGCACTGTTAACTGTAATATAGATGTCGATGCCTAAGTAGTCTTTGATGTCAAGAGTTCTTTATACATGCAAAGTCTGTAAGGAGTTATGTAGGTATAAACATTTTAGTGTCAAATTTACCACACAAAATATCAGTTAATTAAAGGTTCTATAACATTATTGATTATACTTTGCTGATACTGATGTAATCTTCATATTTTGCACTTACTATCATTGAGTCGCAGTTTTAGTACTAACAATACACCAAAATTATACAAATATCAATTGAAAGTAGCACCACAAATATCGGGTAGAATTAAAAAAAAATAAACTAAGCATAATGCGGATATTTCCGTCGCAGTATTAGACTGCAACGGTAATTTAGTTTTTACTTCATCAACCGTAGCCTAAAAACGACATGTACTTAACTTTATGTGTATAAATACTAGGTACGCCTACGTGTAACGATGTTACAAGTGCACGCGATTCGCAAATAAACCTAGTAAGATATCAAACAAACGCTGTGCAGCGATAAAAAGCCGGCCGGTTCAAATGGGAATAACGAATGATGTCCGATTTGCGTTTTTTACCGCTCGATGCGGATTAGATGTGCTTTATAATGCGAAATAAACGATACGCTGCCTGGCGCTATATTCGACTAATGGTCATGGGTTTGCGCGGAATCGTTTGAAAAACTGCAGTGGTGGTAGGTTTAAGTACTGCAAAAACGTAAAAACACTTTAATTTTAGAATAAATCTCTTATAACTTGCCCGATGGTAAGTAAGCCACGTTAACGTCTGTCAAACTGTGAACCCATTTAAAATAAAATAATTATTTTTCCCAAAAAATGGCAAAACCGCCTTCCATCGTGTACAAAATTCTAATATTTCGCTCGAATTGCTTACATCATTGTTGATTTATCAAAAACGGCACAGCCGATTTCTATAAAATTTTAAATAGACCACTTCGAGAGTATAGGCCCTTTCGAACTAAAAAAGAATTATTCGATTCGGTTCATAATTGGCGAAATTATATGACACAAAAAAAAATACATACACACGAACATAGAACCTCCTCCTTTTTGGAAGTCGGTTAAAAATTGTGGTCTTTGCACTTTTCTTTTGACTATAAGTAAGTTAAAATCTCAATCGTGCCTACCATGATAGACCTACTAGCCGTGATACTATTCTCTTCGTTTGCGATTCGAGAATAGCACGCGTTTATTTCTGCATATCGTTAATTAAATAAAATAAAACCAAATAACATTACCCCAGTTCCCGTACAAAAAAAAAATCAAACCCCCCAAGAAGCGAACATCTCGAAAATTCCAACAATACAAAATTCTACAAGATTACAAACTCTTACATCTATTACGTTTTCACCCGCACCCTGTAAAGGATCGAGTTTCTACACCGAAGGCTTACGGATACATTAGGTTGGGCCATAACCGAAAATTCACTTCCAATGTCTGCCATTTGATAACAAAGGAAAAACACCGTACGAGCGGCAAGATGGTTTAAAAATAGTTTCGCAATCTAGCTACCTGTTCACCTGGCTTGGCCATTCCGGCCTTCCCATAAAGAAGAGTACACGGGAAGCGTCGGGAAGGGTTTATTTTCCCTCAGGGAGATCCCTGAGCCCGGCACTATATCATTGCCGCCTCTATCTCTGTGTACTCTATGGTCGCTCTTCCCTGCCAGACATAAAACTTGGTGAAAACATAGTTGAGACCTCGCAGTAGAGATGTGGATTTGAATTCACCATTTTGTAATTCAATTTTTTAGTCGAGATCGAATCAGATAACAGGAGAGCTATAGAAGAACCAAAGTATCAGAGATACTTAGAAAGATGAAATGGCAAGGGCAGGACACATAACAAGGAGGACTGGTTATCGATGGAGTGGAACGATTCTGGAGTAAGGACTACGTACCAGCAAGCGTAGCGTAGCACGTCCACCCAAAAGATAGACAAATGACTTCAAGATTGCACTAGATGTAAGCTGCTTTTAACACTGGAGATTTTGTAGGGAAAGCCTGTGATGTAAACCTACAGCTGCGGATGAAAAGATGATAATGACGAATTACATCGAAGAACGTCTATTTAAATGTTAGGCTAAATGTATATTTCTCTTATGGAAAGGAACATTTCTGAAATATTTTTATGTTAGTTGTAAATTACTGGTACAGTAGTAAAGGTACGAATAAATACAGATAACCTTGAAGTTCTATTGACTGCGGCCACGAAAACCCTTTTTCCTTGTCGGGAATTTTACCAACTTTATGTAGCTAACTGCTTCAAGCCAGTTACCGGTTTTTTGAAGAAAAAAAGTAAGTTTAAAGTTAAGTTAAATTCCTGAGTACCACGGTAAGTTGGGTTAGCTAAATGTGTCAGAGTTTTAAAGTAAAACACCGTTCTTGCGGGTAAAAAATCTTGGTAAAAACTAATTACCTAACCTAATTTATAAACATTTGAATTTCATTCATCCGGTAGATATATTATGTTTGTTATAGGAAGTAGCAATATCTACTACAGAAGTTGAATGAAATGTTGTAATTAGGGACTTTACATCATAAGTTATGTTAGCAATTAATTTAATTACCGGAATTAAAACCACTGATCACGAACAGTAACTATTTTATTTGCTAAATACCGACGTGCTTTCCCCATTATTATGGGTAATATGTAAATCGATGATATGTTGCATGTCAATGGCCATAACGGAATGCTCTACCCCCACAGATGTAGTGGAATGGGACATGTCGTTTCAATCTAACAGGGACCTAATTTCGCAGGAAAAACAAAAATATATTTCTCTCGGTCTTCGTTTATCTATACTTGAAAGCACAACGAGATAAAACGTAACAAATTACACAATTTTTACTCATAGAGCACAACAAATCTCTTATTCGTAAGCAATCACACAACTCTGCATTCTGCAATGTATGTTCTGTAAACATGCATTTGGCGGTGTTTGCGTTTTTGCAGCATATACGATTTTTACTCGCTTAATAAAGAGAAAATCTCTCTCTTGACCTCTACAGCCCTACTGTTATCGCTTTGTACTAGTAAAATTGCTGTAAAGTCACATAAATAAGGTCGATTTTCCTGTGTATTCGTGCGTGAACGCAATTTTGTAATGCGGTCTGCAACACGGAGTCCAACAAAATATGAAATAATGTTCAGTTTATTTGCATAAAGGCCATAAACGTTGGCCTACATAGCGCCATGTCACCGTATTATCGCCGTAAATGTCTGTCCGTGTCGGATTAATATTCAACAGGATGTCTTTTTAACATCCACTCTGCGAGTGCAGGAAGTTACTTGTAAACCAACTGATTTCGATATGATAAATACTAGAACTACGAGTATCTCTTTCTCCACTTACTGCCTTTGCTCTAAGGGGATAGTTATATTTTTTTGCCTACTTCAGAAAAATATATTATAGAATAGGTTGGACAAACAAAGACGTGTGTAGGATGGGCTTTCGTGTTTCCTTTCCGTACTTAAGCTACGTCTATTAAATGAACATTATTGTGTACCTTTGTCTGTGATTGTGGATCCATTAGATGTTTAATTTAAATAACCCTTTCGTGTTGGCCAGATTTTTTTTACATTTCTTTTTATTGATAACATTAGTTACAAGTCAAGCCCTTGCACATTTAGTACAAGGTAATATTTAAAAAAAAAAAATTGTTTATAATTCAAAAGAGGGCAATGATGACGAATACTGTCTTCATGGGAAGAGGGAGTTTGATGATCGAGGCACTGGCTTCGAATCTTAAGTTTTAAATTGAAGCTATCTAGTTATGTTATGGTACACATAGCAATTAACTAACTGCAGTAAAGTAACATATTGCTGCGGTGCACCGTGCTGCGAGGGTGTACGGCTCGGGCAACTTTACTGCCCCTGAGGGATCCACTGAGCACCTGAACTAAGCAACTCAGAACATTGATTCTCCATACTACAGAAATGGGATTTATTAATTTAAGTTTGAATTAATACTTTATAAATAGCCTTAGTTTTTTAGATGTCTTTCAGGTGGACTTCCTAGTATGATAAAACAACGTTTGCCTGGTCAGCTAGGAAGTTCTAGTAGTGAGCTAGTAATAACTACTACCCATGCACTTAATTAACTATAACTACCCATGCACTTAATTAACTATGCACTTTATACTAAGTGCATTAAAGGTAACTTTATTATGGCCACTGATTAAACAGATAAATCTGATATCCCATACGCGACTCGGAATCGTAAAAAGGTTTCAAACAGTTGATTTTTTTCTCTAATTTCGGGTTAACCCGTAGTAAAAGTTGTTATTAATAATGACTGTCTTCTTTGATCTATTTCGACTTCATACAGGACAAGCAAATAACCTTGTGTATCCAGTACGGCTCAGGCGACTTTACTGCCCTGAGGATCTGAACCAAAGGACTGACCTTCATATTTCCTATATATTTTAATACTTTAAAATACACCAAGAGCTCAAGAGTCTAAAATAATATTTCGTAATTTTTTTTTTACAAAATGTACCTAACTTTTACCTGTAAAGTTTGCTCAATTCGTTCTTATTTTGCGCTCATAAAGTTGAACAGATAAGGGCAAGGAGTTTTTTAAAAGTTATCTTTTACGAGTACATTTGGCAAACAAGACGGTAATTTAAACTGTTCAATTATACCTATTTAATGATAAATTGTAAGCATGATTGTTGGACGTAAAAAAGGTTGCCACTACAAAGCTAGGTCCACTCCTGGGTTACATTACAATGGTACAAAGCTCAAGCTTTTGGATTACCTCTAGACTTCCACCGGTTTGTGAGTAATCCAATTTCTTTTCGTTACACACTGTTGATTCTACTATAAGTACCTTATAAGGTTACCTAAACATGTAACTGATAGGTATTGTGTAACCTGTGTTAATGACATCCAGTTGCTACAAGTATTTTTGTTTTGATGTTTTTATGTGGTATTGATGATTTTTAAACTGACTTCCAAAAAGGAGGAGGTTCTATGTTCGTGTGTAAGTATATTTTTTTTGTGTATGTTCATCGATAATTTCGCCAATTGTGAACTGAATCGAAAAAATATGCTATAGTTCAAAAGGGTATAACCCCGAAACACCCGAAATGGTCCCATTTAAATCTTACAGAAATCGGCTGAGCCGTTTTTGAAAAATCAACAATAATATAAACAATTCGAGCGAAACATTCGAATTTTGTACACGATGGAAGGGTGTCATTTTTTGCGAAAAACAATTATTGTATTTGATTTGACATATGTTTTTAGGGTTCCGTACCTCAAAAGGAAAAAACGGAACCCTTATAGGATCACTTTGTTGTCCGTCTGTCCGTCCGTCCGTCTGTCAAGACCCTTTTTCTCAGGAACGCGTGGAGGTATGAAGCTGAAATTTATATCAATTACTCAGGTCTACTGTCCCTTGAAGCTGTGAAAAAATCAAACTTCTAAGTCAACGCAATCAAAAGATACAGCCGTTTATGCCGCAAATTTTGAAACTCGCAAGTACTCGCAATGGAATCAAAACCTAAAGGGTACTTCCAGTCGACCTAGAATCTTGAAATTTGGCATGAAGCAACGTTTTATAGCACACATAAAGGAAAAATTCCGAAAACCTTAAATTTTTAGTTACATTACAAAATATATATTTTTTAATAAATATAAACTTATTACTTTTTTTGTCGTAATGAACGAACTTTGTAAACCTTGCAGGTTTGTACGGAACCCTCGGTGCGCGAGTCCGACTCGCACTTGGCCGGTTTTTTTCGTTTTAGTTATTTTTATAAGTTCCATTTTATTTATTCACTGTACAATTCACGGAAGTCTGATACTCTTGAATTATCCGTATACAGCAGCGTCGTTGAAGCGCAATTTATGAGCCAGTTGCATTTCTACGTTCACCAACCTCAGCAGGTTCACTTAATCCTGAAACCAAGCATCTAATGCTTACAGAAGATTCCGCATTCACTTACCTGGCGTTTGAGTAACGACCTGCATTTAATCTTGCCAGAGGTTCTCAAATATCCCTCATTAACTTGTGTACCCACTCAGACATCGCCGATTTGTTACTTGGAATCGCGCCGATAGATTGAATGAGCTGAGATTTGAGGTAAAGAGGCGCCTATTTACGTTGGATGTGTGGCGCAAGGGATAGGTTAAAGCGGGGTGAAGTTTAGTTTATTTTTAATATCTGAACCAAAGCGAAGGAGTATCAAAACTTTATTATGTTCGTGTCTGAATAATCATGTGTTTGTAGGATTAAACTTTGTTAGGGTACCTAAAGGGTAAAAAAGGGACCCTATTATTAAGATTCCGCTGTCCGTTCGTCAGTCCATCTTTTTTTTAACCCAAATAAGTCCGCGCTTGACCACCAACTCGCCTGATGGTAAGCGGCGTTGAGGTCGAAGATGAAGCACGCAGACCTAGAAGATACCTATTCACTCTGACCTTGAAAAGCTCTAGATTATATCTCTTAGGAAACAGGAAAGCAGGAAGACTGTTCTATTCCCTGGCGGTACGAATCAGAAATGTTGAGTCAAACCGCTTCGTACGTATCGAAGGAAAATCGACAGTGTAGGGGTGGTAATGTGGCGTCTTCCTACTTGTCCTGTAGTAAAAAGGGGATTGTAGGATAATGTTCATCTGTCTGTCTGTCACCAGGCTGTATCTCATGAACCGTGATAGCTAGAACGTTGATACTTTCACGGGTTACGTATTTCTGTTGCCGCTATAATAACAAATACTAAAAGCATACAAAATTTTTCAAGGGGAGCTCCTATTCAACAAACCTGAATTTTATGCTGTTTTTCGATCGAAATTAATAACGACAATAGGTAGATGCTTTAAATTTCCACAGAATATTTAGTTGTACATTCACTTGAAAAATTAATAATTAAAATAAAACATATCCTTACATAGTATACAATAAAGTCGCTATTTTCGTTTGTTTGTTTGTTTGTTTGTCTGTATGCTTAAATCTTTAAAACTACGCAACGGATTTTGATGCGGTTTTTTTAATGGATAGAGGGATTCAAGAGGAAGGTTTATATGTATAAAAATTCCCGAAATTCCCACGGGAACGGGCACAACGCGGGTAAAACCGCGGGGCGCTGCTTGTATAAAATAAATATATATAATCCATTGGGCACGGAACCCTTCGTGCGCGAGTCCGACTCGTACTTGGCAAATTATTAATTTTACGCTTGCATAGAGCGTGTTGCGTTTTGTGCACGTAGCATCGCACGATTAGCACTATTTATCAAACATGCCTGTTTGCACTAAATTTCATAGCATGAACGTTTATAAATAAATTGCTTTGTATCTACACCCCAACTATATTTCTTGTTTCCTCTGAAAATTATGTACTACTCGTACATACCTTTCACTGTAACTTCTCACTAGTTTTAATACTTTAACTGTTTACAAGGTTTACATTGCCAATTTAAAAATTGTGTTTCGAAAACAATAAAATAAGAAGTAATAAATATTATAATAATATTTACAAAATAAAAATATACCAACCTAATATTGTTAGTATAAAATGGGTATGTACAAAAAGTCGAACACACAATAAATATAAACAGCGTTACAAAATGCATCCGCTCATTACTTTCCCCAATCTTTTCACTTACCCCTGAAACCCATTTCTGAAAGACTGAAGATAATTTCTCATAAAACGTCCGTCTAATTGACGTTACAAGGCATCTAATTAATCAACTTTGTTTGTACAAATTGTGTAAGCGTTAAACCGGTAAGCAACTTTGTCTTTAATACCTAGCAGTAACTCCGTAACTGATCGGTCGGTAATTTTGTCGGGCATTAAAACTGATTGAAAAGTTCTCGTTTTTGACTTAAAAGATTTGGTTTAGATAAATTTATTGCTAATAAACGAGGTAAGTATAAAGAGTTGTAGTTTGAGTAAAGTACTTCAAAATAGTTAATATTTTGTTTCGTACTCTACAGTGGGAGAAATAAGTTAAATGCTTAAGGATTTTTTTGTTTTTAAAATTTTGTTTGAAAGTGCGTACATATTTTTTTTAAAATATTTAATAAAATACATTTGTGACTACTGACTACGTAATATTTCATATATAATTGCATTAGCTGTACTCGTGACCTATTTATTATTTATAGGCCTGCATCGTTTATTTTATTATTTATGATCTGATAACATTTCAAATAAGACAATATAAAATGATTCTTTGACATTTGCTATGACTGTCTCTATTGATGGCAATACTATTTTATCTTATCTTATAAGAAACCAAGTTAATATGGGCTCAGTGGAATAATTCTTATCTATTTTGACTGTAACTACTGAATATAAACCCAGTACGAATCCTTCAAATTAAACACCCAAGCAATGCCTTTGATCCACCCAAACGAACCGTACCCGAGTCAAATTTGACAATCGTCCATGACACAGATACGGGTACGGAATCGACAAAACAATAAATATTTGAATATTTTAACGACAGTTCTGATAAAGGGATGTAAATGACTAGCTCGTTCAATTTGCATTGAAGAGATTAACGTCATAATCGGAGCGATTCAATCAGCTATCCCGACAACTCTGGACAGAGGAGAGATAGACGAGAGGAGGGGGTGTACTAATAACGCCAGATAAAATGCTAATTTTGTGTTCATTCGATTTAGGCTGCGGAGATAGGCCGTCATCAATAAGACGGCGAGCTCGAAACATTTAATTTATTCACTAGGAAATGCATGAGTACCCTCATTAGGGAGAAGTTGGCCGGTCTGTTGCGCTGTACTTACGGAGTGCTTTAATTTTGTTTTTGTTTCGTTCGGAATTGTTTATGTACGCAATGCTGCAAATTTTTATGCGTATCTATGTTTGACATCGTTGACGTGCTAAATTACTTTTATTTTAAGCATGGTATACAAAATAATAGTCAGTTTTCTCACAGTTTGATCCAATGGTATTTGCTATAGTATCTAGCGCTAATAGCGTAGATGTTCAAGATGTTATTACTTTCATTTCAAGTACAGTATACAAAATAAAAGTCAGTTTTCTCAGTTTGATTGATTGGTATTCGCTATAATAGCGCTCATAACGTAGTTGTTCAAGCTGGTATTTTTACCTAAACGCTCAAATGATATGGTAGACTTAAGGCACCGGTTGTTTCAACTCTTTATAATAATGATAAAACCTTTATTTCAAGTAACTAAGACTCATACATTGAAAAATCAAACAATATAGGCAGGTAGTCAGTTTATATTATGATAAAATTAAATTAATTCTTTAGGTCCAGTCTTTACGCGGCTTATAAGCACTGAAACTAAGGCTAGCCTCCTCGGCCTGTACGAATTTACTTAGGTACCTACATACTCACTAGTGGGTGGGTAGGTATAAAATAATGATAATATAATCTACACGGTCCAAGGTTAAAGAGATAAATAAATTCAGAATAATATTGGACAGTGTATGATTCCCCGACCGGCGATTTCCGTACAAAAATACCCCGCCTCGCTCTATTGCTCTCAATTCTAAGCTTAAGCAATCCGACCTAAGTGAACGCTTGTCATATTGATTCAGGATTCTGAGTGTTTTCGGAAGCTAAGATAAGACGCTACGTGACTGCCGGGGCTGGCGCCGGACCAGCTATGTGGACCTTTCTCTGTACTTACAAGACCTTGAAACTGGGACTCCGAAAGGATTTTAAAGTGTAATGTAGAAAGGTTGGTTCGAAGTCGGCGCAAAATTTCGATGCAATTTGAAAGGCTGTCTGGAAATTCTCTATCCTAAGACATGTACAAGTAGCTGTTCCCAAAATGTTGTAATATTGTTATTTGTATTGGTTAGTTTTTTTACGCTTTTGCTTAATATTGAACGCAGAGTTACTTTAGAGTAATTAACCGTCGTTTGTCTCTTACAAGTGAGTTAAAATTGTCAAAGAAAAAAGAGACAAAAGATGGACAAACAACTCCAAAGTCTTAACTCTGAACTCTGTGTTTAGTTGGAGTTTACTACATTTGCATTCCTTACAAATCCTGGGCCTTAACTAGGTATTTAGGTACATCAACATTACTTAGATACTAATGACATTAGAAACTCCATAATAGTAGTAATGCTGCCGTAATTTTTTCGCCATTTGTAAGTACAACCCTACAGTAGGCGCGCGAGTTGAATGCAGAGCTTAGGAATGCGAATGTCTCCCCCCGCTATCCGCACGCCCAACCCGCCCAGGCGCGTGAGGTGGGGCGTGCGGATAGCGGGGGGAGATGCTCCCGCTCTTTACCTCAGACCCCGACTGCATTCAACTCGCGCGCTATCGCAGTAGGTTTTTTAGAGCAATTCTAATCAACGTTACCATTGTAGGTATCACAAATAAACAAAATTTACGGTTTCCAACACAGATCAGTAATAAAGTTACGTTAACATAACGGCGAAACTTTAAAAGAGTAAACTCAATAAATAAGCAACATAACAGGCTGACAGTTAAAAGGTAGAACTTTTTGGAAAGTTCAGTAAAAAGCGAGCTTTCAGAATTATAACTAGATTAATGTTCGTTGACTGGAACTACTCGGAACTTGGGAAGTAAGTGGGAACAGAGTTTCGTGCTATTTTTAACGAACTGAAGCGCCTTTGGAATTCATTAGCTACGATTCGAAAGTAACGAGGGAAAGTCTAGCTTCAATATGTGATTTCCTAGACACATTAGGTTAGAATTATATAGATAGCGAGGTTAGATTGGAGATGGGATCGGTTACCTAGAAAAGTATTTTTAGCTTTCCAAGATTGTATGTGAAGCTCTCTTTTTATAATATTCTTGGAAAAGTTGCGTGGTTGCTTTACGACAGGAAAAAAAGTTAATCTGAAGTCCGTTGGCGTTTGACATAATTTGTCAAGACTTTGTGCATACATTCATGGTGGCAGGGTCAGTACATATTTAGTGAGACGGATAAATAATAAACTAGCCTTATATCAATGACTTGTAATTGTTTTAAACTTTCGCGATTTCAGCATATTATTCTTATACTACGGGACTTATCGCGCAATAGAATAAGATAAAGAAATTCCTCTTTTTTCTGACGTAAGTACAATACTCAAACAAACTGTGTGATTCACGCAGAGCTTGGCATCGCTCATCCAATAACTTGTTTAACTGCTTAATTTACCAATGTTCATAATGCGCCTAATATTATATTTGTTATGGTAAAGGCTTGGGTTGATATACAAACAAAGACTCTGTGATTCACGCAGAAAACAGAGCTTGGCATCACTCATCCAATAACTTGTTTAACTGTTTAATTCACCAACGTTCATAATGCGCCTAATATTATATTTGTTATGGTAGAGGCTTGGGCTAATGCACAAGTCAAACATAACTTTACATAATGGCGGTGTATTGGAACGCTACTCATTAGGCAAATCGGCGCCAGCGGCTTATCCTATTAGCTCAGCCAATGTTTGCCTAGAGTCGACAGCTGACTCGATTCTGTGCTTTGATAGATTCGAATTAAATTGTTTGTTTCGAAATTTGACCTTGAGGACATGACTATTTTAAAAAACAAGTGCGAGTCAAACTCGCACACGTAGGGTTCTGTACCATTATCTACATTTATTTTATTTTAATTTGATTATTTATTTCAAATTATAATAAATTTTGATTGTATTTATATATTATATTATTATTTAGTATTAGTTCCTATAGCAGCAACAAAAATACTTTATCTGTAAAAGTTTCAGTTGTCTAGCTGTTATGGTTCATGAAATACAGCCTGGTGACCGGCAGGCAGACACAGAGAGACGAACAGTGGGGTCTTAGTAATAAGGTCTCGTTGTTATCCTTTGCGTACCCTTAAAAAAAGAAAAAATAGAGTTAGTGTAACAGATTTAACACTAAAAAACTATCGTATTATTTTTAAGTATGACAGTTATGTTAAGTAGGTACTGCATGAAACCCTAAAATGATACCTAAAATGGTTTCCGCTATATTACGTTTGAGCATCCAGAATTTGCCCTTCGTGGGTAAGCTTATGCTCAACAACAAACTACCAAAAAGTCAGTACAGTAAGAAATAATAATAATGATCACTTTTGATGTAGTTATAAGCTATGCACAAATTGCTTTGTAAAGTCTATAAAATTCGACCTAACCGCTTAACATTTTACTAAAATTAATACGAGGGAGAGAAGAAAAAGTTTAAAATAACGATCGAGAAGCTCACATTTTTCCGTAATTTTATGAAAACGCCCCACTAGATTTATGAATAAAACCTTTCAAGGCGAATGGTAGGCCGCAATGTAATTTAGGCCGTATAAGGAATAGCATAGGGATTTACTGATCAGAATTTGACCGGACTGAGGCGTAAACAATATTCAAGGCAAGGCAGAAAACAGGAGGTATAACATACCGGTGTTGGTAATGGGTAAAATTATAGCAGCTGTTACTTTAAAATGAAATCGGCCAAGTGCGAGTCAGACTCGCGCACGAAGGGTTCCGTACAGTATTGGAGCATCCTTAGCACGTTTCGGGCAAAAAACGACAAAAAATCACGTTTTTAGTATGGGAGCTCCCCTCAAATATTATATGCTATGTATTTTATGCTGTTTTCAGTATTTGTTGTCATTGCAGCAACAGAAATACATCATCTGTGAAAATTTCAACTGTCTAGCTATCACGGTTCTTGAGATACAGCCTGGTGACTGACAAACAGACGGACGGACAGCGAAGTCTTAGTAATAGGGTCCCGTTTTTACCCTTTGGGGTACGGAACCGTAAAAATGAAAGTTTCGTGAAAGAATCTTTGTGTGACTTACAACTGTCGTATTATATTCTTTTATTTAAAGATACAAAAAATCTTAAGTTTTATTATGTCAACGTTTCTTGTGTAATATAGGTACCTATCAATAACCTACCCATATCATTTATAATTTAGAATTATGAAAATACTTAACTTTATTGTATAAATAACTTAATTAAATTCTTGTTTATTTTGTATGTTTTATGTTTAGCAGTAAAGTTAAATGTAATGATTAATGAAATAAATTATTCTTATTTGCTTCTTACTCGTATTAGGCTATAGTTCAAAAAATAGATAATGATTCTATTGACTCATGTCTCTCATAAAAAAAAGTTCATTCTCATCGAGCAACAGCTTGATCCGTTCCGGACAGAGAGTTGCTTTTTGCCGGATAACACTCAGTGCATCTCTAGTAGAGGTTCCAAAATTAGACCGTTATCATTCCACCGTTGTCGCCGCTGAGATCGCCAGAGCCAATACACCGAACAGAATAAATTTGCTTTATATCAGAGAATTGACCTTCCTAACCGATATTGTTGCTACGGAAAATATTTCGGAAATTTCGACGTTCATCCCTAAGTGCGCTGCCACGCGGTCTCCCGCTTTTTTGACTTATTTTGCGATACTAAGCCGATACTCTATGTGGGAAATTGGAATCTGGGAAGGTATGAGATTGGGAATTATGGGGGGCGGGAATTTAAGAGAGCTACAGATGGAAGTAAATTATGGTATCGGGTAAAGGTGAAGCGGTATTTTGTGACCGGGTTTGTAAGAAAATTGGCACCTAACATTGTTGAGCGAAAAGTGAGAGCGAAGGTTTTAAAAATGGAAAGTGATTAAGAAAACCGTTCAGTTTCTTCTTCTTTTTGATAGATAGATAGATAAACTCTTTATTGCACACCAAGAAATAAACAAAAAGAAGAAACAAAGATACATAAACAGTGTAACAATGGGCGGCCTTATCGCTGATAGCGATCTCTGCCAGGCAACCTTAGGATGGAGAGGACAGAAAGCGTATAAATAATGGACGGGGTGCGCATTAGTTAAAATATAAGTTTGATTATATCATAAACATACATACTAATAAAATTGATATAAATACTTAACATACCTAAAAATAAAGAAAACCATACATATAAAATTATAAAAGAAACCTATGACTAAATAATAAACTATTACATAATACATTACAATATACTACTTACATAAAACAACATAAATAACAACAACAACAACAGTTACATAGTTAAAGTATTGACAATTTCTGCAGGTAATGGTTTTTAACCTGATCTTTAAATACGTTCAGTGATTGAGCTTTTCTGACAGTAACGGGCAAGGCATTCCATAGCTGGACTGCCTGAAAGGCAAAAGACCGCCCGTAAAAAGTTTCACACCGTGCAGTAGGGGTCATAAGGGAAAGGTTTTCCTTGGATTGGAGAGGAAGGGAATGTGCATCTTGCCAGAAGGAAAAAGAGTCTTTAAGATAGCATGGAGTAGAAGGATTGAAGAGGATATTATAAAGGAGATTGAGGATATGAGCATTCCGACGAAGACGAATTGGAAGCCACTTGAGCTTAGTTCGAAAATGAGATACGTGGTCATATTTGCGTAGCCCAAATATAAACCTAATGCAATAATTTTGAAGACGCTCAAGCTTATCAAGTTGGACTTCAGTGAGATCTAAAAAGCTGGCGTCAGCGTAATCTAAAATAGGAAGAAGAAGGGACTGTACGAGCGCAACTTTAGTAGCAGTAGGCAGGAAGTTTCGGAGCCGTCTAAGAGAGCTACCAGCAGCAAACAACTTGCAACTGATCGTTTTAATATGAATATCCCAGCATAGCGTACGATCAAACATGACACCGAGGTTTTTTACGGATTCATTGTATGGCAAAGTGATTCCATCGAACTCTACGCAAGGAATTTCGGGCCAGTCGATTCTTGAAATGTTATAAGAGCTGCCAATTATAATGACTTGCGACTTTGTGGGGTTGATCTTTAAGCCAAAAGATCTGCTCCACTCTGTTACTTGGTAGAGATCAGAATTTATAGCAGCTATCGCTGAATCTAGATCATCTAGCCGAGCTTGCGAATAAATTTGGAGATCGTCTGCATAAAGGTGATAGGAAGAAGTAAGCCGTTGTGATATAGAATTAATGAAAAAAGCAAAAAGAAGAGGAGATAGCACGCCGCCTTGTGGCACACCAGCAGTAGTGTCACACCAGGAAGAAAAAATATCTCCAAGGCGAACCCGCTGCCGGCGTCCGTACAGATAACTGTGAAGCCAGTCGATTGCTGATGGAGATATGTTAGAAGAGCGCAATAATGCTAATAAAATGTCGTAGTCAACGGTATTGAAGGCATTACTGAAGTCTAACAGGGTTAGAACAGTAAGCTTACCGTCATCCATACCCAAGCGTATGTCGTCGGTGATCTTAATAAGCGCAGATACAGTGCTATGCCCAGGACGGAAACCGGATTGGAAAGGATTGTGGAGATCATGTCTATTAAGGTAATCGTTCAACTGTCTGTGGACAAGACGCTCCAGAACTTTGGATAAGAACGGAAGGATAGAGATAGGTCGGTATTCGGAAAAGGATTTGGGATTGGATTTTTTTGGTAATGGTATAATCTGTGCATCTTTCCAGGCTGTAGGAAATATTCCACAAGAGATGGAATTATTAAAAATGGTACACAGGACGGGAATGATGATGTCTAAAATAGGCAAAAGCATGTTCCGGCTCACATTGTCACCGCCAACCGCGTTGGAGGATATCGACATTAGGCTCCTCCTAACATCACATTCAGTGAAACGATTGAACTCAAAGGGAGGAAAGTCGGGAGGAGTAATGGCAGAAAGATAACGTAAAGTATGGCTTTTATCGGCATCCGACATAATGGAAGCTGATGAGAAATGTAAATTTAAGGCATTAAGGTCAATATTGTTAGACGAAGTGTCTGGACGAGATTTGCCAATTCCCACTGACTTGAGAAATTTCCAGACCTTAGCTGGATTCTCATCATCAACTGAAGCATGAACATAGCGACGCATTGCATCCCTACACACCTTATTGCAGCGATTACGGGCCTGAACATATTTATCATGGTTGATCTCAGTGGGGCGCGACTTGTACTTAGTTTTGGCAATTTCTTTTTTGTGCATTAAACATTTTATGTCCTCAGTGAGCCAAGGTGCAGGAAGTTGTTTAATTTTGATCTTACGTAAAGGTGCATGGGTATCATACAATTGCGTAACCAAAGTGTTAAAGATAGATACTTGATCTTCGACAGACTCAGCGTCAGTAACGGTACTCCAGTCAATGTTACCTGCATCTTGGAGAAGAGACTCTCGATCAATGCCACTAAAATTACGCTGCAGAATAATTTGAGGTTTAGGTTTAGGGGGACGAATTTTATATGAGAGAAAGATCAAATCATGATAGGAAAAGTTGTCAGCAGCATATTGACCATGTTTAGCAACGTTGTTAGGAGAAGACACTATCATTAGGTCAAGAAGAGAAGGGACACAATTTGGAAAGTGATGTGTAGCATTAAGAGGAAGAATATGCAGGTTACAAGATTTTGTTAAGGATTCTAGTGAAGATGCTCTATGATCTTTCTTATGGAGACAAGTGTTAAAATCACCCATAATGATGGAGTGATTGTAGGAAGGAATAAAATTGTGAAGAATAGTTTCAAAGGAAGAAAAGTAATCAATGTTCTTTGAAGGACAATAATAGACTCCGAGAAGAACTTTAGTGTGGGAAAGTAAAATTTCGATAAAGAGGTGTTCACCAGCATTTACCGGGGGTGGTTGGGGTGACTGGCTTAAGATCGTGAAAGGGATATTAGCTTTTAAGTATATAGCCACACCACCACCACCTCGGGAGACACGGTCGTTCCTAATAAGAACAAAACCAGGAAGAGAAAAAGAAGTAGTGAGAAGAGAAGGACGGAGCCATGTTTCGGAGACTAATATTGCGTGGATATTGTGATGGTCAAGAGACGCCAGCATTTCGGGATAGCACGATGGAATGCTCTGGGCATTAATATGGACGACGTTGAAATTTTTAGATACGTCTGAAAAGGTCGAATCCAGGAAATCAGATAGTGGTAATATACTTGCGAAACTGTCGTCACTGCTAACCATCGTATCAGAGGAGGATGCAGAAAAATATTCATTATCACTGTTGTTGTCATTGTTGCTAAAAATATTTATCATACTTAAATAATATATATATAAAAATATAACAAACGTACTTATAATAGGTACCTAACTATTTAACAAAAATAAATAAAAATTAATTAACAATTTAAATACCACTAAATTTTAATAACCACCTGCCGGTTGTGCCTGTTAGAGATGCTGGGAAAAATACAACAACAGAGAAAGTAAAATAAGCACACACTTACTCAAAAACTTATTATGGCACAAAAACAATTTTTAGAGGGAAATAAAAAACATGTAACATAAAATCCAATCGATTATCACATAACACGTCTCGTAAAACCTGTGTGTTAAACAAAATAAGAAAGTATTTTTAAACAGATACCTAATTTGAACAAGATACAAAAAGTAGAGTCCGCGCCAAGAAAAAAAAAAAAAAAAAGAGAAATAAATAACCAGGAGTAATAAACTAAAATATACCGAGAAATTTGGGCGTATACAAATTGTTAAAAACAACGAACTTTTCCTAATAAATTGTGAACAAAAACATAGAGGTATCAACAAAACTACAACAAAAGTACATAATAAGCAATAAGAAAAAGTCTTCTAATCCGATATAACTGTTACAAGCCACAAAAACTTAGAAACTTGCTAGAGTAGGTACATAAAATATGAAAGTGCAGCTAAATCATTCACATTATTTTAATGGCAAAAGGCCTTAGCGTTATACATTCGATAGAAGAAAAAAAAACAACATATATTTTGACACTTTGTGCGAATGACAGATGCGACATCAAAAACAGTGACATTTAGGTGTCAAAATAAATAATTCTGAAAGTTAGAAAACTAACAAAGTGGGTGAAATTAAATAACAAAATACACACATAATTTGTAAAAGCGACAGAATGTAGATAAAGCACGATACCTACCCTGTACAGCAGATTACGCATGACTATACCCACTTACTGCTCAAAAAACGCAACGGTTCAACTGAAAAGCATTGAACTAGAATACACACATCATTGCTGAAAAGTGTTCACGAGAATGCTCACTGCTTCGACTGGACTTTACGAGCGGCTCTAGCTTGTTTCTTCTCCGCTGGTACTTCAAGCTTCTTAATCTTTGAGGGGGCGGCGGCCTCGATCTTGTTCAGCTCTTCGAGACTGCTGATGCGATGCTGTTTGCCGTCCGGTCCTAGCACAAAGATGAAGCCATCCCGCGTCCAGCTCTTCGTCACACCAAAGCGATCACGGGCTGCCATGAAGGTTTCGTGCCTCAGTTTTGTCAGGAATTCAGACATAGTGATCCCTGACCCCTTTAGTGCAGTTTTGGCAAACCAAAGCTTTTGACGCATAGACATGTCTTGCAGCTTAACCAAGATAGGCCTCGGTCTGCCGGTACCAGATGACCGACCCATGCGATGACAGCGTTTGATGTGAGAGGCAGCAAACTCGGTTATCCTCAGTTTTTGCAAAACAACATTCACCACAGTTGATGAAATGTTTTCATCTTTCACCTCGGGCACTCCATGCAGTAACAGTTTCTTCCGTCGAGTCCTCATCTCCAGATTGTCAGTTCCTCGAGCCACAAGATTAATCTGATCTTGGAGAGATTTCATGGATACCAAGACAAAAGAACGGAAAGATGAAAAGTCGTCGGCCAATAAATCATTTTTGCTTGTGGCAGGTGATCTCTGCAATTCAGCTTGGAAGGCCTCCATCTTCTGCATAAATAGTGACTGAAGCTGCTCCTGGGTTTCCACAATAGCTTCCATTGTTGAACGGTGAAAAATAGTGCTATTTCACTGGTGTTAGATAACCGCAAAATAAATATGTGCTGTGTACTATATGATTCTGTGTATTATTAAAGGAAAACACTCCCGGACAGGTATTGTGCTCAACTAATTAGATTATACATGAGAATTTAGCTCTGACTTGCTTATTTATAATTTAGATAGGAGCAAATTAAAAACCATGTGTTGTTGGCGACTACCCACGCTCGAAAAAGATTGATATTGGGATTGTTGTCTATTCTTTGCAATCTTTGTACCCAATTATTCAAATGCTTTTGTTAACTGTTGTAGATATAAAAGCACATTCAATATAAATACTAAGTAGGTAATTTATTCTAAAAATAAAAACAGTATCGGGAATTTACAAATAAGCCACTAAAAAATAAAAGAAACAAAACTGTACAAAGAAACTTTTACACCAGCAGTAAGCTGTTGGCTAGTCATAAAATTTATCAAAAATATCTTTTTATGAATCTAGGTACCTACTTACATAATAATACTGAATTAGACAGTGTTGAAAAAATAACTTTTTTGTATCTAATTTGTTAAATTAAGAGGTTTACAATGAAGAATGCTGGAAAACGTGTGTAACTTATGATACTTACATAAATTTCTCTCACAGTTTTTAAAAATTTACATGTTCTGATTTTTTATGTTTATTAAAATCTAATTGCGCGAGTGAGACTGTATTTGGCGTACAAAATAGAATCGCCTTAAACAGGTTATTTGTGCACCTTGTGCACGTTTTACGTTGCGCTTGTCAGTACGTGGACTCCATTTCAGGATTTCGACCCAAAACTGCGCAAACATGTAATAAAACGTTGTTGTTTTACAAGTTTGTCCGCATTACAGTACATTGCGCGCTCGTTGGCGCTCTTTCATGCGTAATTCATAGCGAGCGCGCGACGCATTCCAAATGTAATTTAACGCAGACACGGACATCCAAGCGCTGAAAATTAATACAGCCACTGAATTTCTAAAGATTTATTTAGTTAAAATTGCTTTTGTCTGATTTTGCCGGTGGCTACTACCGTTGTACGAAATAGCCGAAAACGAGTCACATTTGTTGCGGAAAAGATAATGCAAATAACAACATAAAAACATAGTTATACTCATACTTAAACGTACAAAAATAATCTAAAGTAGTAAATAGCAGTATGTTCAAAGCAATATATTAAGTCGACAATTTTTTTTAAAAACGCCAAAAATGCCTTCAATAGCTAAAAAAAAAAAAAAACTACTGACATTAACTGCTCCTACATAAAATGCAATTGGATCATCTACAGACCCATGCAGGTCTAAAGATAATCCAAATGCTGCAGCCCACTGCCAGTCAGCAGCGTGCCCAGCATGCTGGCTGCATTGCTACGCTGAATGGCAATGCTTATTTAGCCACACAAACACCAGCATTTTGGTCACGCGTAGCGTCCACCAGACGCTCAGAAAGACTTGAAAACAAGATGAGCTCCCGGCCCCCACGGACTCAATGTGTCAACTCCAAAACCTTAAAACTTAAACTTAACCACTACCGAGGTTAGCATATTTGCGCCGCTTGTGCTGCTCCGCCGAAATAGCCGCCGCTCCAGTCCTACTCTGAGTCTCAGAAAGATGTGACGGCGCCAAAGTATCGACGCAAGTCGCGTCCCATACTAAGGACCGTCCATTCTGCCATGGAACCAGCGTCATACCTTTAGGCCTTTTGCCATCACCACGTAATCACAAATAAAACTGGATATCTTACGACAAATATGTGATGATGTAAAAACAAATTAAAGGTCAAATTTCAATTTTCGATTTATACTTGCTGAAAATTAAAATCGAGTAGGTATGTACTTAAATTGGTGTTTTTTTCTTTTTTTTCTGGAGATATTATGTTATACTTTAAATTGATAAACATTTGACTATACTATACTTACATCATTATCATCCTAAAGAAAAGGTAATGGCATGTAAATGTAACTTACAAAACATTTCCATTTTAAACGTACGCTGAAGAAAAGACTCGGGACCTGGGGCCTTACTGCGTAAGCGCTCTGACGTTCGGCTTCGCTTTTTCTCCTGCTTGCGCCAGTTACTCACGCCACGAGAGCGAGCGGTAGGGAAAGCGAAGCCGAACGTCAGAGCGCTTACACAGTAAGGCCCCTGTTAATTAAGAGTGGCGACTTGTTTTCAATAACTCCCTTACAAACGAAGGCTTCTACCATATTAGAGGTATTTCACAATTTTTATTTAATTTTGAATAAGGAAAAGTATCTTTTTCTTTTTATTTAGCTCACCTTAAAGCTAACAGAACTTTTTACACGAAACTTTGTCGGAAGAATTTTAATCTTGAGGTTGAAACTTGGTTGCATTTTTGCTACGTTCCTTTCAACTAAGACTATATTCGATGCACATACTCGCACCGCCTTCAGCAGTCTGACGGAGCGTTCAAAGCACACAGGAATATTGGATGTATGGTAAAATGACCAAGTCTGCAAGCTGGCCACTACTGAATTCAGGACATTCGAGCCTATGTACTTGACTGTACGCGTACGCGTTGCTACGGTTTGTTATTTAGACGGAATGTAGCCACGGGACATGACGTGACGTGTGGTGGTTCATTGTTAATATTTTCACGATATTAGCATGTGTCGTGCGGCGTGACAGCGGCGCGGGCGTCACGTGCGCCCGTCGGCGGAATCATTTGTTAGAACGGCAATAAAGCGGAGGATTAGGTGCCGGCGGAGGGCGCTCGCAGCGACAAAGTTCCCAATAAGCCGGCTTCCTGTACCGCGACTACAAGAGTAATGATGGTTAATTTTAATGACGCGTCGTCCACAGTCACCCGCGATGGCTCCGCCGCACCGCGCGTGACCAGACTCCCAACCGCCAATATTGGAACACTCCACGAAACTCCGACGATAAATTCAGTTATTACTTGTGAAAATAGACGGAAGGAGATCGCTAACTTGTCCTCGCCACCAGATAATGGATCATTGCGGGGGACGTTTTAGTTACTTTCAAAAAAGGTCTCGTTAAAAGCCCCATTATGTGAGGAGTTTTCCAATTGAGTCCCGAGTTTTGCGCGTTTAAAGCGGAATTGGTGATACAAATTTAGCTTTAGTGGCTAAAGTTTAGATTATACCAGATCCGCGTTCACTAATCAGCCCTTTATGTAATAAGTAATTTTTACATAGATAATGGTTGTATCAAATTAAGGCCTACTACATAAGTATTAAGAGTTTTTTGTCTTATACGTATTTCTATTAGGTATACTTAGTATGCTGTTATTGACAAGACTTTATACAGGGTTATGAATAACGATAGAGAATAACTGGTAATAAAAAAGTTTCCGCCTTACCACAAAAGATTTAAACACGCTCTAAACTCTGTTTAACCGTGCAATTTGTGCTGTTAAACATTGTCTAAAGCGTGCGTAAAACTTTTGTGGTAAGACGGTTTGTGTTTAGTGTACAATTACTGATCAACAACAACAAAACTTCTAACTTTAGGTACTTAAAAGGTTTTAACCCTATGTTTTAATTAAAGAATTGCATGGTTAAGAAGTGTTTAAAGCTTGCCTAAATCTTTTGTGACAAGGCGGTAAATAGTATAGTAAAATTAAAAAAAAATAAAAACTGTAAAACCCGACTGCGTAAATAGTGAACCAAACTACAAAACAACTGAAAAGAAAAAAACAAGCACTTGGACAATGGAACATACATAACAACTGAACAGACGGGATCCATTATTCGACAGCTAATCTAATTTTTCAATGGATCCCGACTGTTCAGTTGTTATGTATGTTCCATTGTCCAAGTGCTTGTTTTTTTCTTTTAAGTTGTTTTGTAGTTTGGTTCACTTGTTAACCAGTCGGGTTTTTATTTTTAATTTTTAATTTAATTTATACTTTTAAGTTATGAGTACCTAGCCTAGCTGTTTACCAGAATGGATTTTTCTATCAGCATCAGAGTACTAAATCATTTGAAATTAGAGGGGGGCGACCGTGTCCGACATTAGATAGGTACTTAGGTTAGGTTAGGTTTTTTAGGTAGTCCAATATACCTCCTAGATGCTTTGTTATATGTCCATCCACATTCACACGCACAGTCATACGAAGTTGTCATCTTTTCATGGTAAATTTCTACAGTGCAAAAACCTATCGGTATGTGAGAATGGTTGTTACGCAACTTTAAATCGATATGGATCCTAAACGGTCAGTCAAATCGAAAAATGATTTTTACCTATTCAACGATACCCCACTTGGAATAGTTTGTTGACTTTATTTTTTTAATTTTTACAATAATATGGCGTCCAGAAGTCGCCATTTTGAATTTTCACAAACGTCATGTCTTTAGTGACACTCGCCGGACTAAGAGAAATCGATTGACATATGAATCATTAATATCGGCTCAGGCGTTTGGTCTGTATAGTGCTTCAAAGGGACATACAAACATATATAGGCTGATAAACACATTACCACTCCTTTGCGTTGCGCAGTCGGGTAAAAAAGATCATGTATAACAGCTGTGTGCATTACATGTAGATACCTACTAAAAATTTTACTGCAGAATTTTGAGCGAATGTAATTAATTGATGCATTCTTCAATAAAATAATTATATCATTTTCATCTTAGGTAATCTATTTGGCACTATTTGGTATGTTATAAGCAACTTAACACAACACACACCAATGCCAATGGTCAGTTAGCAAAACCACGCGCAATTGAATTATATATCAATACAGGCAATTCAGTTGGATAGCATTTTCATCTATCAAAGCATTGTTTCATCATCCAATCGAGCGTCCGACTCGTGTTTTCATAGCCAACTTAATGTTTGTTGTCAAATATGTGCCAAATCGGGCGGACGGCACACTGGAAATGAACGCGGCGCAAACACCGATCTATATAAAATTATAGACAGCCGCGGGCGCGTCCGACTGCGGCTACGAGCCGTGAATATTGTTTACGAATGTACCGCATCCATCACGAGATGAGTGAATATCTAAATGGGATTCATGTTTTTGTCGTCGACCTGTGTTTTTATTTCATCAATTTTACCAGTTCGCTTCATCAGCCTTTTGCATTTTTTATGGCTTTATATGAGGTGTTAAGTGGCAGTACGCGTGTTTTTATAAAAGCTATCAAGGCTACAATGTCACTATTATTTTAGGCTATAATTTACCTTATTGAAAACATGTGTAAGAATTTTCTATGAGATCGAATGAAAATAAAGATTCGTTATGGCACGATATCATGATAATTATCTCAGCAAATTAGCAAGTTAAAGTTGTAGTGAGAATCTTAGGATAAGGCGGCGAAAATCTTTATTTTACCAAATACTTGAAAACGCAACGACTACGTTAAGCCTTACTAAGGCCTTACCTACTTACTAAAGTAGGTAAGGCCTTATTCAATAACCTCTTTACTATTAGAGCTACTGTGGTACACAGTATAGGTACATAATCTAGATATCTACATTATTACATTTTCCTAGCCGGACACCCTTTCTCAACAAAATTATTCCAAACTGTTAGATATTATACCTAAGCTCACAAGGTAGGATAAGCTTAGTGTCACCAATAAACGACACACGGGCAGGTAACAATATTTTCCTGCAAATTGAATAAACACATCACCTACGCCTTAAACGACGAAAAGAGAAGTCCAATAAACCCCAAAATTTACCAAAGCGAAGCGGAACGGAGATCGGCATAGTGTGAATCCCACTCGAAAGTGGGTAAGTGTGGTATTATTTACTTATCAAGAACAAGACAGAATTAATTTGATCGGGATAATTTTTAGAGTTCCGTACCTGAAGGGTAATAGGGGACCCTATTACTAAGACTCCGCTAACCGTCTGTCTTGAAATATTCACACAATATTGATAAAATATTTGCTTTAAAAATAAATAAGTAATTAAAATAAAACAAATGTTTCAGGGGGGCATGAATATTCCCATACAAAAACGTGATTTTTTCCTCGATGTTAATAACGGCAACAGGAAGATGCTTAAAATATTAAGTCATTATTATGCATATTCCTTTCAAAAATCAATTATTAAATTAAAATAATAGTAGTTTATGCAACTGTCATATAACAAAGGGTATTAAAACACGAGTGTGAGTTTATGGAACGAGCGCAGCGAGTTCCATAATAGTAACGAGTGTTTTAATACCTGTGTTATATGCAGTTGCATACACTACTTTATCTACACTCTTTTAATTTGTATTTTAAAAACAAAACGCATTGCGAAACATTAAATTCACGCGTACGTGTATTGTCACAGTGAACTTGCCGCCATTAAAATCTAACCAATGAGAGTGCAGCTGCGTGCGCAGGGCCAATCAGGAGCGACCGCGCGCTGTTGTTTTTTATTTCATTGGCACAAGATCTTACCAAAGAGTTTTGTGTATGTAAGTTTAGTAGTTTCGACGAAGTTTTCACGTATAACCCAACTGTTTTCAAAAGCCAGCCTAATATCAAAATTTTATACAACTTGTATGAGGATTTTGACATAAGGCTCGCCAGGTTAATTGGTCGCGTTTTATCGATGTTATAATGAGATTTTACGATATCGATGTGGATATTATAACATCATTTGAAATTGCTTAAATTGAGTGTTTTGTTGTCTGTGCTATAACAGTAGTCATTATAAGTCAAATATTGGAAACATAAGTAGAATGTTACAACATTAGTGTAGATAAAATATATTAAGGAGGCTTCCTTACGGTACGAAACCCTTCGTGCGCGAGTCTGACTCGCACTTGCCTGATTACATTTATTTTGTATTGGACTGCACGCGTACTTACCAGCCATCTACTTTTATATGAAATCGTATGCAACGTTGCACACCTGTCCATGCCATATGACACAATATGACAATCATCTCTGTCACATTATATACAGGGTTATTCCTATTCAAACAGCATCATTTTAGGGGCTTATTCTGTGCATCAAAACTAGCAACTTTTGTTCTGCGACTTTTGTCGAAACTAAAAAAAAACAGCTGTTCCAGTTTAGTTTTGATGTACAACGTAGTCCCCTAAAAGGATGCTAATTGATTAGAAATAACTCTGTATAGGCGTTTGACTCTTTCATCGCGTTCTGCTCCTACGGAGAATACTGGTGAGCGTTTAGCCTTCTTTCTTTAGATAAATGAGTTTATGGTCTTAGAACGCACAGCCCCGCTCACTGGCGCTCCTTGTAAGAGGCCAGCTTTTTGTATTTCTAAATAAAAATGTCACTTATACCACACCCACTCGGAAAGTGTCTTATTACTCGTTCATAAACGGGTTACAAAGTTCGTAATTTCTCCCTTAAAAATGTGCGGCGGGAAAAGTTATATGGAATTTTATTACTGCCCTCCGTAGCAGGGCAGGAATGTTGTAAGAAAATCCATTTCTGCCCGGCTAGCTTTCTTTTGTTTTTTAGCAGCGAACACAAAAAAAAAAAACAAACTTCAAACCTCAAAAAGTTTTTGTATGAAATAATTAGAAAAAAAGGTGGGAAACATATAAACCTCAAATCTCAAAAAGGTTTTTTAACAAATAATTAGAGAAAAGGGGCGGGTTTTTTTTTGTTTTATATTTTTAATGAAATGAGGATGACAACCTTACTCTGCAATGCGAAAAAAAACCGCGGCAATTTATTTCGTTGCGTTAAATTGTCGTCATGGCTATCGTTTTCGAGGTTTTTGGGGGTGCAGATTTCGAAAATGGCATTCATTTTGAAATTAAAGATGGCGGATGTCACTTTTTTAAAAAAGTCATCACGGGTATCGTTTTCGAGGTTTTTGGGGGTATAGATTTCAAAAATGGCGTCCATTTTGAAATTACAGATGGCGGACGTCACTTTTTTGAAAAAGTTGCCATGAGTATCGTTTTCGAGGTTTTTGGGGGTATAGATTTCAAAAATGGCGTCCATTTTGAAATTAAAGATGGCGGATATCACTTTTTTGAAAAAGTTCATGGATATCGTTTTCGAGTTTTTTAAGGGTGTTGATTTCAAAAATGGCGTCCATTTTAAAATTAAAGATGGCAGACGTCACTTTTCTATAAGTTTAAGCCATTGTAACAATTTTAATACAAACTTTAATTAAAGAAACATTGTATTTTATTTTCCTCGTAGGTGTAGTATAAAGCACTATGTATCACTCGGGAGAAAGTTCTATTTCTGTTTTCGAGTTTCCTTTAAGCCCTCCGCTGCGCGTCGGGCTTAAACATACTCTCGAGCAGAAATAGATCGTTTTCGCCCCTCGATGTACAATGTACTTTTTTCAATGAGCTTTCGATAGATTACTTTCAGCCTAGGTCCACATATATCCAGTCCGCTTTAGTGGAGTCTGAATCTAAACGACGAAAAGACAAGTCCAATAACTGGCGAACCCCGGCCGATAAATATTCCAGTACGTGCCCCGAGCTAGCTCCCAGCGTTTATGCCAGCCTGGTACTTCTTTTTCATATCGTTTAGGTTATTTGTTTTTATTTGGACCGTGTAGTAACCTGGAAATAAAATGAAGCTGCTGAAGTAGCACAACATGGGGAAGAAATATTACTTACTTATTTTCTTTTGCGTTTGGTGAAGTTATTTCGAGAATTCGTTTCGGAGATACGATTTTGTTGTAAATAAAGCTAAGCACAAAAAACCGGCCAAGTGCGAGTCGGACTCGCGCACCGAGGGTTCCGTACAAACCTGCAAGGTTTACAAAGTTCGTTCATTACGACAAAAAAAGTAATAAGTTTATATTTATTAAAAAATATATATTTTGTAATGTAACTAAAAATTTAAGGTTTTCGGAATTTTTCCTTTATGTGTGCTATAAAACGTTGCTTCATGCCAAATTTCAAGATTCTAGGTCGACTGGAAGTACCCTTTAGGTTTTGATTCCCTTGCGAGTACTTGCAAGTGTCGAAAATTTGCGGCATAAACGGCTGTATCTTTTGATTGCGTTGGCTTAGAAGTTTGATTTTTTCACAGCTTCAAGGGACAGTAGACCTGAGTAATTGATATAAATTTCAGCTTCATACCTCCACGCGTTCCTGAGAAAAAGGGTCTTGACAGACGGACAGACGGACAACAAAGTGATCCTATAAGGGTTCCGTTTTTTCCTTTTGAGGTACGGAACCCTAAAAATAGTACAAAAGTGATTCTGTTGTCAATTTTCGTAAATAAGTTGAACATTTTGGAAACGTCTATTTCGTTGTCACTTTTTAGGGTTCCGTACCCAAAGGGAAAAACGGGACCATATTACTAAGACTTCGATCTGTCTGTCTGTCTGTCACCGGGCTGTATCTCATGAACCATGACAGCTAGGCAGCTGAAATTCTCACAGATCTCTCTCTTTCACAGATGATGTATTTCTTTTGCCGCTATAACAAAAATACTAAAAAGAAAATAAAATAAATATTTAAGGGGGGCTCCCATACAACAAACCTGAATTTTTAGACGTTTTTCGCTCTATATTAAAAATGGTAACAGGTAGATGCTTGAAATTTTCACAGAATGTTTAGTTTTATATTCACTTCAATTATAAATAATAAAATTAAAATAAAATAAATATTTAAGGGGGGCTCTCACACAGTACGGAACCCTCCGTGCGCGAGTCCGACTCGTACTTGGCCGATTATTTAGACATAGTTCCTACGTGACGAATATTAAGTTTATAGGATGGTTTTAAGTTTGGAAATCTCTTTAAAGTCTCTTTGACAGCTAAAATTCTACCTACGTAATCAATCAATGCTCTCAATGCTGCGTAAGTCAATCTTCGTATGACCATACGAAGATTGGCTAACTTTACTGCGCTAAGGAACTTTGAGTCAAGCTACGCTTTGCAACGGATATAGCACGACAAAAATAAAACACAAATGTGACAAAATTTCAAAACATTCTAATTTAACTCTATAAAGGGACAACAGATAAAATGATGACCTATGTGTGGAGATAATGGATTCGTGGGGGCCAGGTGTTTCAAAAACCTTTTTGAACGTCTGGTGGACGCGACGCGTGACTATAGTTGATGTTTGGTGTTTAATTGGCTTTACGTATAAGGATTGCCATTCAGGGTGGTTCGTATTTTGTTGTAGTTAATAAATACACGGGCCGTAAAAAATATATCGCATATACACTATAAACTCAAAAACAACGAAATCTTCCGGTTATTAACAAATTAAGTCGTTTCTCTATTCTTTAAAATATGATATACCTACAACTAGAATTGAACTATGTATACAATTTGGACAGATACAATACATACAATACATACAATGCAGTTTATATGGCCAATCTGCAATTAGTTGCAATACGCGTTCTATCGGAGCAAAACTAATTCTATGAGCTCTAGTAACTGTGTTAGTCCGAACTTAGCTTGTAACTAATGAAGCACAATGTCACCAAGTTGCAACTAAGAACGTACTCGTAATAAGAACACGCACTGCAATTTGTGCTTTTGATATTAGTTACGATTTTAGGTATGTCTGTAGTCTAAACCCTTTAGTGTACCTACAGGTGTAGTAGGTACAGCTTATAATTTTTCTTTATCGTCGCTAGTAGGTCATTTTAACCATTAGACGACGACAAAGACCTCTGCTAAAGATCTCCAATAAGAGTTGGAAGTGGCTTGCATCCTACAGGATCCTGCGGTATTTAAGGGGCATCAACTTGGCGTTTTTCTTGTTTTAAATTGATGTAAAGGGGTCATCTCTCCACCTTGTGGGTGGGCGTCTTTCGCTGCGCTTGCCAGTACGTGGTTTCGATTTGTTTACGGTACTGGGTATAAAAATAGGGATAGATTTTGTCCATACAATACCTAAATCAAAGGTGTAACTCTTTTGAACTATTGAAGCTATTGTTCATCAATGAGCTGACGCTTTTGTACGCATGATGTGGTATTTATATTTATAAATCAGAGCTATCATTATGGTAAGTAATAAATTGGTGATCGAATAGGTCTGTTAAAACAACGCGCACTTAAATTAAACAAATGGATCTATTTCGATAGCCTGTGTTCACCACCTGCCACATAAGTATTATTAGCTTCAAGCATCATCTGCCACTAAGCTACTAAACGTCATCCACTGACAAACGACATAATTATTTATTCGTGTAGGTCTTAGATTAATTATTGGTCTCGCTCCGATCTAAGGCATACTATATATACACATACTATTTTGTGCTTATTTCAATCTTTTTTGTTAGTTGTTTCTTTCTGACCCTTGAATAAAATGCATTACGTTTCTTGAACGCGTCAGGTGTTTTTGAATATTTAAATACATTATTTTATTTTTAAACTACTAACCAATATATAAATTTTGAACAACCATAAATAATTTCAAAGTACGCGTATCACATTTACCAAGCTAATAAATATATCGTAAGGGAAGATTTCCCCCACAAATGCGTGCTAAAATTGACAAATAGGCTCCTAATTTTCATATTGAAAATACCAAAATGGCGTCTTGTACACATTCTCTTGCGTGAATTTTTGTTAAGGTCACGTATAGGCATCGCCTAATACAATTTGTTGGAAGACACGCAACGCGGGCGGAATGCAAAAATATGCGATACTTCATAACACGTGACGATTATTTACGGTTTCCCGTTTTGTTGTCACAACAAGATGTATTGGGGATGTGAGGAAAATTTTCTATGTTCTAAATGTAAAAAGTAAATCTGTTTATTCGCGCCTTATTATGAAAACTGCGGGCATGTACGTATTTTGATAATGGAAAAATATTTTTATTTTTAGAATATCTATCAATATATTTTAGCGCAGGTAACTTGTAGAGATACATTGACTACTAATGTAATTGCTTACAGTTTAAGTTTGTCCATCAAAAGATTTCAAAATACAAAATTACGTGCCAACAACGCTGTTTTCAAAAATATCTTTACGCTCTTGGTTCATACTCATATATGTTTACTCAATATTTTTCCACGATTTATTTTATTTTTAATTAATTTTAGCAAAATATAATTTGACCTATCGCAATAATCTGAGTCCAACTATACTATCGCTTCTAAACAATCTCATACAACTTATTACTAGAAAGAAAAGTTCTAGAGTTCTTCTACGCTCGTAAGCGAAAACAAAACGGTTTCAAAAACTCGCGAAGTCAATAAATCTAGCCAAGATAAGACTCAATAAACTTGCCGGTGGCTCGGCCTGTCATAATTTTAAAAGCTTACATAAATCCATCAATATATAAGCTCTAGAATCACGTTATTTTTCTTCGAACGGTATACTGTGAACACAACATGCGTGCCGGCCATGCCACATAAATTTTCCGATAATCTCTTCGCCAGTGTATTTTACAATATTCGATGCTATTATTCAATTCATATTTGAATGTTGAACACGGTGGTTTCGTATTAACTGTTCTCGTAGTGGGTTCATATCCAGTCATAGTTGTTTTGTGGAAAATCTGTATAAACCACTTTATTACGATATAATAGTACGATTAGTATTATAGATGTTGTAAATATCAAAGCTATAATTTCTTTAATTTGCAAGGAATTTTCATTGACATCTTCATTTAATAATCTTATACTTACATCTGAAAACTAGGAAGAAATGAAAGTATAATTATGTAGGTTTTTAAAAATTTACTTTACTCTGTTTTACTTTCGATCAAAATTTATTAAAAAAGGGACGAAAAAGCCATACATTGTTATACGCGTTGCTAAATCACTTAAAATAATATCTTCCTTAAAAATATCATTCGAACGAAGTATTTGGCATCATGATGATTTCAACTAATACATGAAAATCATAGTAACTATGAAAAAAATTAACTAAAAATAATAACGATGTGATCATCTGAATACAAAACTTTCTGCGATATCGAGATTGATGTCTGGAACCTACCCAAGAAGGACAATACTGGCGATAGTAAGTACGAAAAGACTTAGACACATTTTTGGTGGCTGCGCCAACATAGTTCTTAGGGTTACCAAACCGTACCCAAAGGGTAAAAACGGGACCCTTTTATTAACACTCCGCTGTCCGTCCGTCTATCCATCTGTTCGTCTGTCTGTCTGTCTGTCTCCAGGCATGAACTGTGAAAGCTAGAACTTTGAAATTTCTCTGAACGTTCTCACGAAGTTCTTCGACGAAAGAACGTCAGGTAACTCGAGCAACCTATTGTACATCCACACTACTCAACGCAACAAAAGAATATATTTTTGAAAGACTTCCAAACTGAATCATTTGAAGAATATAAGTTGGGAGACAGATGGCGCGAGGTGCGAATGCTCACAAAGTTTGAGTGGAAAAAGTTTCGAGTTGCCGCGAATCCAGACCAAGTCTATGCCCCCGGGACACCTTTAACAATTTGTTAGTTATTTATTACTGCCAAGAAATATCATCAACCCTTTAAAATTTTACCGTTTTAGCAAACTTTGTTTGTGGCCTGAAAATCTTTGAAGTTTTGATCATGTTTGTTATTTATTACTGCCAAGAACTATCATCAGCCCTTTAAAATTTGCCGTTTTAGCAAACTTTGTTTGTGGCTTGAAAATCTTTGAAGTTTTGATTTATTTTTTCGATACCATAAAAAAACTCTCGTTACAATCTCAGTTTTAGAACGTTCATTTCTTCTGTCACAAATTTCAATGACATTAAATTCTGGGTCACAGTAAGGTCACAGCTGTGTTGATGTGAAGTATGACGTAATATTTTAAATAGAGTAAATACAATGTCCATTTTTGTGATCTATAAGTTATATCTATTAGTCGAAATGCACCTTGTAGCAAATGAAAAGATAAACGGTGCTGCGACTGCACCTTCACTTAAGGAAATATTACCAATGTTACCTTTTTTAAACTTTCGCGATCCGAACACATTATCTTTGTACTACGGGACTTATCGTGCAATAAAACATGAGGTACTTATATAATTATTATACTATAACATACGCGATAAGTCCCGTAGTACAAAGATAATATTATCAATGTGTTCAAACAATGTTGTAAACACCAATCTTTTTGAAAAGAAAAAATGATGATAGCTGAAGTTTTATTCGTTTTATAAGACTTGAAATGTAAGGGACACCTGGATGACACTAGCATAGGACAGGAATAATTAGTGTAAGAGGGACTAACATGTACAAAAAATCAAGTACAAAAGTTAACAGCCATTATTTCCAAATTGCCTCCCCAGATTTACCTGTCGCAAACTTAGAGATTGTCGGCGAGTCTTTCCATCCGGCAGCAAGTTTGCAGCTTATTTCAAACTATTACTTATGAAAACCAAGTTAACATGCAAATCTTGGCCATTCCGAATAGATCCCGCTTACACAAGCGCTGGTTAATACTTCGAGAATATTTTCCCCTCACATTCTTTCGACATAATATTTTAGATATCCCTCGAATTTAGGCTGAATATTAAGAGGGTTCAAATAGCTTGTCTTACTATACGTTAAGCTCTGTGCTCTATTTTTATAAATTATGAAGATTGGAGGATTTTCTGTTGGAATATTTTTTTATCTCCGTAATGATTTTGGCAGAATGAGAAAGTGCGTTGTGCGCAAAAAATATGATTTACTCATCTATAAACTATAAACTGTACCTACCTATTATAACACTGAGATATGTTTGATTGTTTTCCAAATTGTACGTTGCATTTAAGCAGATCCAACTTTCAGCTGTAACTCAAGGACCTATCACAAAAAAGTAAATTTCCAAGAATTTTCGAAATAAGTTTTATTCCCCACAACTTTTCATCTGTGTAAGCTCCATCAAAATGTATGCAAATACAAAAAGTTGGCGTTTTCAAGGAAAGTGGTGCTTAAAAGTAACTTGGTTAGCGGTTGTCAAGTCTTCGACCGAAATAGGTTTAGTCGAGACCACGGCCAATTTGATTAAGTTAAATTCAGGTTACTTTTCAGCGGCACTTGGTTGGGAACAGTTGGAAGTTACAACTTCGCAAATTTAATTTTGTTAAACCACTAGCTGGACTAACCAAATTACTGAAATCGGAACAGCTAAGTAGTTATGACAACTTATTTGCATGTAAAGCAATGTCTTATTTTTAATCGGTTAAAATCTATACCTACAGTTAAAGAAACAATGAAAGATTTGCATAGTTACCTAATGTACTTACCATTTGTATTCAACAAAATCTCGACTGTCTGCGGTTGTGCAATACATAGTAATGTTTAAGGCAGTTCTCTTACCTGGAAAAGAACAATGCATTTATTAGTATACTTGACTGACAACTCTTTATTCATTTACACCCACAGGCATTACAAAATACAGATTTCTAAACACGGAAATAAAAAATATCATCGATTTCGAAAAAGAAAGAGTATTAGTAGATCAGACGCACATAGAGCGTAGAGCAAGGGTGGCCAACCAGTCGATCGCATCTATAAGTCTGGACTTAACTAGATCTTGCCAAGGCAAAAAATATAGTATTTTATACATGGAACAGTTGGTGGAATTCATCTGTTAACCGTATGATATTTGCATTGACCTTGGTTATTTATATATGTACACATATATATGAACAGACTAAAATATTTTTACATCTCCAATACCTACCTAGACCATAATAATGTGCCATAAATAAATAACAAAGGTAATTACTACTTGTACACCAACGTTTCACTTAAAATGACAAGAAATATATCATTGTAGTAGGGGAGCCCAAGAGGGGATTTCGGGATTTACTTTTTTATTGGTAGATCGCACAGGGCTTCATCAGTAAACAGTGACTGTAGATTAGGTCTAATAAGGTTGGCTCCCTGTGGGCCGTAGAGTGTAACAGAAATCATCTTCTCACAAAAGCTCCAAAAATATTTTCTACCTAGACTTGAAAAACATTAATCTAATAAAATAATGGAACGTCACACACGGTGATTCCTTCATCTAATGTAGCCGTAGGTAATAAGCTAACAAGTATTCTATCCTCTGCCATCCATCATGCGTCTAGAAGCCGTGATCCCTTTCATCTGTCATACTTCCTGACATAGAGGTCTAAGAAGAGGCTTTGTCTTTACTCGGCACGCGGGATACTTATACGAGAATGCAACAAATAATCTAACACCGCAGAATGCGTTTTTATGATATTTCCGTTGCATAATATGAAAGTATGAATTCATTTTACTTTACAACACACTTTTGTATTGTAATCAGTTTTAGAAGTATTTTACTTAGTTTAGGTAGTGTATAGTTATTTTATTTATATGTATTCATGTTTTTTTTCCAGCCTTAAACACAGGTTTAACCTAGTTCAGGCAAATGTGTATGTGTTCTTTATTAAATTGTTTTTGTTTTTACGTGTATTTTGACATTGATGTTTTTAAATCCATTATTTTTATTTATTATATTTTGTGTGGTATAAATTGTGTACTTTATTCGCGTTTCGCGTGGTTGTGATTTTAAGTAGAGTTTCGCGCGGAATTATTTATGTTTCCTCTAGATCCAAAAGGACTTGTCCCATTTCGCGAGATCTGTGCTGCTATTACCCAATCTCTCTTGTGTGAGTATGCAAGGGCCAAAAAGACTACAAAACTTTATTTGGTTTTGTAAGGTGGCAAAGCGCTCGTTTAGATCAATTGTAAAGGGCCAAAATACTTTTCTTTAAATCATAGGGCATTATAGAAATATCCTGATATTTATCTAGGTGTGCGTTTTACTGCGTGTGCAATTCAAGTCCTTACCAAATTATCAAACGATTCGGACTCACTCAAGCGTCAATACAATATCAAAGAATGCAGAGATGTGTTAATTTTGTACTAATATTGCACAATTTATGGGTTAGACCTAGTCAGTTATTAAGACACCAAGACTGCTACGATAGACAATTCTTATCTAAAATGCATTTAACTTCAAAAAATGTTTGTTTTGTTTCATAACTGAAGGTTTGAAATGTACAGCATACATAACGTTGCTTTTTTTAATATTGACTGCCACTCAGAATTTAACTATACCTAAAGCTTAGCCGCACTATGAAGATTACAAAAAATAATTATTTTTCGCAAAAAAATGGTAAAACCGCCTTGCATCTTGTACAAAATTAGAATTTGGCTCGAATTGCTAACATTATTGTTGATTTAGGAAAAATGGCACAGCCGATTTCTGTGAAATTTAAATGGAACCACCTCGGTTTAGAAGAAAATTTTTTTTTTCAATTCGTATCACAATTGGCGAAATTATCGATGAACATACACAAAAAATAAAATATATACAGACGAACATAGAACCTCCTTCTTTCTTCGGAAAGTCAGTTAAATAGTACAGATATAACCTTTAGGTTCCAGAATAGTCTTAGATCAACAATTCAGTCCCCTATAAATAGCAAATTGAAAGCGGCGGGCGGTGCGTAGGCGGCTGACAGCATTGCCAGACGCCCACGAACACGCCCCGAATTCATACATGCATTTTCCACTGCAGCCATAAATAAAAATCTAAAAAACGAGGCGATCACTGTAAACTGCAACGGATAAAAGGATTGTCGGATAAAAGTTCGGTTGGCAAGTTTGGGCCGCGGCCCCGCGTCGAGCGGTACAGCGATAATGGCATGTCACTCATCTGACGGCTGGATGCTACAGATTTACATTCCAGTGATTTATGACTTCTTCATAGAGAGGGGAAAAAATATACAGCGAAATAAGGGAGGTTGACACGCGCCTCCGTGCCCTCAACTTGCTCGGGTGACGGAATTGAAATGCCGAGGAATTCGGTGATTGAAATATTGGTGTGGCTTATTATTTTTCTTCTGTTATTTATGGCCTATTACATGAGGCTTTGTTACCGTGTTTTTTGTTTGAGTAATTTAGTACAATATTTTATTTAAATAGTTTGTAGATATATTTTTATAGTTGATAGCCTTAAAATAAGATAATAACTTTTTAAGAAATGTATAGTTACGTATACGTATAGTTATTATTCATATTTTATTTAACGAGGCACATATAAGGCTGTCCGAATACGCGCGTTCGATTACAGTCATCGCCGCCATCGGTGTTTTTCCTATAATTCCGCACAAGGTTTAGTGACCGAAGTAGGTATGCGTTTGCGGCCTTTCCGTGCCTTGGCAGCTCGTATTCTGTGATATTTTTTGGCAAAATTAGTCGCCCTTCTTTCAATTTTGTCTCTTCTCATTAATAGGCGTTTTTCAGATTTACAAAGTAGCTTAAAACGAAAGCGATTAAAATATTTTTAGGACTCTGGTCTTTGAGAAAATTACGATAAAATTTCCTATGGCTGATACCTTTACTTAGTAGGAATAAATCCCAGCTTTCTTTACGTTCTAGAAAGAAGTACCAAAGCATTAGGAGAGTGCATGTGAATAAAATATAGGTAACATCCCACCTTCAACAAGCTTAGCCAGCAATACTTTTAGTTCCAAGAAATACATATTATTGCAAAAGTGCAGACATGAATATCGAAGATCAGATCGAGCGCTACAGACGAACAAAATAGAAAAAGAATATTGAATCGGGGAGAGAATGCTGTAACTTAAGAAAATGTCGCCCTTTATCAACTTTGAAGTGCTGCTCCTTGAGCTATTTCTCGTGTTTTGAGATAATCTCGCCGGCTTCATATAAGGAAATTGTGACACTTATTTTGAGTCAAGTGTTTATTATACGTACGAGAAGCATTTTAACACTTAAATGGTTTTTGAAAATTGGATAACCTTAATGTACCATTGTACTCGCCAATCAGTTATGTATGGAGTAAACATTTAATTTTATACAAAATAAATATGTATAAACAGCATTGTAAAAATATGGGCTAACAAAATACGCGATATCATAGCAGAGAAAATAAGTGGGTAATGGTCCTATTCACAGAAGTCTTTGTCATCATAAGATACGCCAACTATTTTATGAAATTTATGAAATAGCTGGTTTTTAGTTTAGATAAGTGTTAACGTTGTTAGCTATTGTTAGCTGTTAGCGTATTTCACGATAATTTTTGTTTTTTTGTAATAAAAACTAAAAACCAGTTATTTAATAAATTTCATTATTTTTAACTCTTAAATAGGCAGTATGTTTTTAACGTGCGTTCTCATTATGACTTGTTTAGGTGCTATTTTAAAAATAGCCAAATTCGAGTTTGAGTAAATTTTTATATGTACTTAAAAACTAGGGACCAGCCCCGGCGTCGCACAGGTGTATTATACACATAAACCTTCCTCTTGAATCACTCTATCTATTAAAAAACCGCATCAAAATCCGTTGTGTAGTTTTAAAGATATAAGCATACATGGGGACAGATAGCGGGAAGCGACTTTGTTTTATACTATGTAGTGAAGTATACTCGAAACTTTACGAAAAACAGAAGCCAAAATACTTGTTCAAATTACGTGTAATCTCTCAATTTGCAATTAGGATGCTCAGACAAATGGAACTTGCAAAAAGTAAAGTCAAAGGACACAAAACCCAGTATTCAGGAAATATGCTGGCCGAAATATGCACCACTGTATTATTTCAAGCTCTCTGAACAGTGAATACTGTGCAGTACTCGCATTAGGTGGTCTGGCAGAGTTACTAAGGCGAACGGTATTATAATACAACGAGGTGGTTACGAGTAGATTATTTAGTATAATTGACGAGTACACTAGCTTAGTAAGAAAGAACAAAGATTGAAACTGAACAAAATAGGTGTGAAATCTTACCATTTTGAATAACAAAAGAAAAATGACTTATTAACTTGTACTAGTCTTACCTACCTATCTTGAATTTAATCACCACTTGTAGGTCAGCAAGAGTATGAAATAACAATTGTTGTATACATTGTTATTTTATATTATTGCTGACATGATAGTAGTTTGTACAAGTTGTAGGTTATTGGATGTTATGAATGCATATTTATCGTATTTGTGACATGAAAAGTGTAGTCGCGTTTCAATCGAATGAGACGTTGGAATAGTTGATTCCTCATAACTTCCGAGTTCGAGAAGACCAGTGTCGCTACTCGCCGCCCACCACCGTAAATAGAGTGTACTCTTTAGCTATTCCGCACACGGAGTCCAATTTCAGAGGCGGCATTTCTTATTTCTTAACAATGAAAATCACGCAACGCATTCTCGCAAAAACAAGAAATCTCCAGTAACTAATTTTCGTTTCTATTCTCAAGCGTATAGCTGCGGACGTGTGGAAAATATCAGAGGTTTCCTTGACGTGTTTTGGTTCGTTGTGAGATAATAACCTGTCTTGTTCCCGTTGCGCTCGTCAACCGAGACCAGGGGGAGGGGGGGAGGCGCGCGTCGTTTTGTCGCTAACGCATCATTTGTACTGTTTGCTAGAACGTTATTGGCCTTGTTTTTGGCAAATGCCGGCGGTGTTGTGCCGCCCTGCGCCTTTAAGGCCGAAATGAAAGAGCGTTTCGGTTCAGTCCCGAGAATTGGCTGCCTTCATTAACGCTCTCTGTTTGCGCGTCTGGCGAAACAGTGTTATTTTCACTAATTAGCCGGGTATTGTGATGTGATAGAGGGAAAATAACAAAAACATTAATCTTCTACTACAACCCTTTTATTAACTGACACAATGCTTTCATTTGTATTAAAGTTGACCAACTTTAATAATTATTAATTATTAATTGAATTTAATTGAATATTGTTGGTTATTTTAGTAATGGTAAGTCGGCGAGACGATAATATACCTGTCTGTAATGTCCGCGGTGTGCGGGTAAAGTAAACAAGTGAGACTAATTTAATTTTGTGGCTCAATTTGTGATAAAAATGCGAGGGTCTCGGCGGCCGCTCGCCATCCAAATGTATATTAATGTGCGTCCCAAAGTTCAACAGTAATATTGTTTTCTTTTTATTCCCGAGACCTCGAAAGCTTTTACTAGTGTCAACTATCACGCTTGTTTTACGACGCAGAGTGATCTTATTGCGTGAAGTGGAGAACAAAGACTGGAGCTAAGGGAATTTCCTTAGAAGTTCATTTAGAGAAAAGCTTTGATAAAATTTTGTTCTATTTGTAACAGAATGTGTGGGAATATATTGTGGGCATGTAGAGCTATTTACGTACCATGATTTTGTATGCTTTGTAGACTTAGTTAACTAAGTCCATAAGTAAGTTTGTACAGCCCGGGAGATAGTTAACATTTTTGTAGGTTGGCTATGTATAATCCTTAATATCTTCGACACTCCCTAATATAGGTCACTGATAGCATTGTCCTCTAGCTTGCATAAAGAAATTTTAGTTTTTAAGAAAGAACAAATATAATAACCAATAAATGCATGCACTACTGCACTCCAGTAACATTTTTAATGCTCTAAAACCAAACTATAATAATGACAATACCATTAGGTTGGGGAAAAAGTCTTTTCGCAAAATAGGATGTATGAACTTTTAACAAAATATCTTTGGCTGTACTATTTTTATCTGTCTGGTTTTGGTATCATTAAAAGTTTAAATTTTAAAGAATATAATTCCAAATTCAAATTAGGAAAATGTGTGATTTTTATTTGTTTTTCGTACTGTCAAGATAAGTGTACTTACATACTTTAGTTAAATGTAAATAAACTATATTAACAACATTTTTTTGAATTTTCTTTAAAAATGCGAAGAAACTTTTTCCCCAACCTATTTGACGCAACATGAGTGCATCCACTTTTAACTACTGTCTAGATAAAAAAAATTTGTTGAACAACCCTAATGGCTAGCTGTGTCAGAATATTTACTTATGTCGGGGGAAGTACAAGAGGAACCACAAAAAAAAAGCCTCCTGAAGACCTCTGACTTAGCTAAACGGTTCAAATAGCTGGGACCTGTCATTTAACGTGTCATCTGAAGCACGGCAACGCTCAGCTAGAAATGTCACCAGTGGTCACTTATGCGAAGACTGACCGTGAGGAACGGAAAAGCAGAAACCCTATCAAACTCAAATGGTACAAAAATAAGTTTTTAATTTTTTTCGCAAAATCTCAGCTCTTATGCAGTAAATTAAAATATTATGAGCCTCTGTGCATGGCTTATAATAATTATGCAGTCAGGAAGTTATTACTCTGAGCTCTGGCTCCCAATCAGCGCACGTGGTAATTGCTTTATAAATGACTTATTTTAACGATGCCGTTTATCAGCATGCAAAAAGTGCAAATAAAGTTTTGGATTTTCGGTCTCTTGAATACGATAATTATTTCAAATTTTCGTTGTTGTTACTGTGTTGTAAAAAGCCGTGGTGGTCTAGGTAGTGGTAACGACCCCCCCTTACAATTGTGAGGTTGTGGGTTCAAATCCCGGTCCCGTACCAATGAATTCCTTGGAATTTATGTACAGAATTTCACACCTCTGCCTTTTCGGTGAAGAAAAACATCGTGAGGCAACTTGCATATATCCGCAGAAGAAATTCAATGGCGTGTGCGAATCCACCAACCCGCACTGAGCCAGCGTGGTGGATATGGCCCAATCACCCTTCGTAGGTAGGCCTTTGTCCTGCAATGGACTAATAAAAAGGCTGGTACAGTACAGTACTGTACTGTACCAGCCTTTTTATTCTGTAAAGTGTAAAGTTAAACGTACACACCTGACACCTTGTAATTACGTAAATACAAGGTGTTATTTTGAAAATTACGGGATTTTTCAGAGGTATTTATGCTCATCATTCTGAACAACTTTTACTGCGGGACTAACTGCGGAACCGCAAAAAAAAACTATTTCAGATCAACACAGATAACAAAATTCACAGAACACCAGACTCTTTTTTGGAATCGCGATTGCAATTTTACGATTGGTTCTATAGTAAAAGTTTTTCATAATGATGAGCCTTGGAACTTTTGAAAGCTCTTGCATTTTGCATAGCAACACATGTTTATTTTGGTAACAAAGTTTTACCATTGTTTTTGTGGACCATAAATTAAATGCTCGTTTAAATTCGCATTTTTCAATCAAAAATTGTCGACAACTAAAACATTCTAAAAATATTTAAAACTGCACGAAGTTTTGCTAAAATTTGTTGAAAAATGCCACTTGTATGCAAGAGCAACATCCAAACTAACAAATGAATCATGATATCGAAAACCTAATCAAACCACTAAGGTAATTGGAGACATTCCAGGTCATTATATATTGTCTCTGATTCCGTTCCGCCGCTTTAAATCCAAACGCGTCAGATTTGTGCATAATTTTGAAGGTGATGCTAAAAGAAGAGTTTCAATAAAAGCAAACAAGAACACGATCTCGCTCACACTATAGAATCTCACACACCCACACAAATACTAACGGTGATGTATTTGCGAGCCCAACTCTCATGAGGCTGACGCTACGCAGATACGTCACTTACACACACACACACACACACACAAACACACACAAAACAACATTCACTACATACCTATATTATACATGCCAGCTGCCACCGGTTGTTCGGTGTTAATTTTCTTGTTTTCTATGTAAGTATTATATATGTGTACCTACTGTATATGTAACAATCACATCTATCCAAAGTACAAACCTAAATTCACAAAAACGAAAGACACTGGATTTCGCGACACAGGCTAGCCTAGTGCGAAATCCAGGGTGCATAAAATTTACATTGAAATAGATTACCTAACATTACCTGTTTTGTTAAAATGATTATTGTAACAATGTTCTGCTCATGTGTTATATGGATAATAAAAAAATGTTTATGTTTATGTTTTACATCCGGACAAATGAAAGAAAATGTTGCCAAATCCAAGCAAAGACGCTTCGCTTGCTCGGTCAACCAAATATTTTATTTCTTTTTTTCTTAACATATTTGCCAGCTTCTAACACGCTTGGCAAACCTCGGTGAGGTTTCCGAAACTCTAGCGCAAAGATAGGATGTTTGTCTTGGCTTGCCTAAATTTGCTATCGCTTGCTGCTGTATCGGATTTTCTAAATAAATGAAAATAATCTGGGTATAGGTTTTCAACTAATGCTCAAGAGCATAGCTTTCAGTACGCGCTTAAATGCTCTAACATTTTATGCTTTACCCGGAAAATAGCCGACTTTTCACTATTAGGACTTTCTTTCTGCTAAAAATCCTAAGCATAAAATTCGAATTTCTAAGAAGTTATAGGTCTGTACAAAGTCGAGTACAATTGTATTTTATTTAACAATAAACAAAATACAATTCATGCTACGAAGTTCTAGTGAGATGCTACGTGTAAGTGCTACGAATCAGCTTGTGCTACGCAACCGATACTGTTTCGCTACGCGATGAGCTACAAAATTGACGATTCGTAGCTTTATTTTATTTCTTTACTTGTATTAATTATCTCTAAGATTTCAGAAAGAAAAATAAATTAAAAGCATGATAAAGATTCGAAAATTTAAAAAAGCCAAAGCACACATCAAACAAATAAGACAATTTTAAATCCTAGGCTGTACTGTACTGTACCAGCCTTTTTAATAGTCCACTGCAGAGGTGATTGGGCCTTATCCACCACGCTAGCCCAGTGCGGGTTGGTGGATTCACATACGCCATCGAATATCTTCTTCGGACGTTTGCAGTTTGCCTCACGATATTTTCCTTCACCGAAAAGTCAGTGGTGTGAAATTACGGGACCGGGATTAAAACCCACGACCTCACGAGTGTAGGGCCGGTGTCATTACCACTACACTACCGTGGCTTTTTTCATGCTAACGCAAATTAAAATTTTTGAGCCCCACTGCGTGAGTGAATCACAGTCGACAAGCACCGTTACATGAATCAGCCTTTAAATAAGAATTACCTATGCCGTTATTAGCGACGAAAACATTATGCCCGAGGTAATAATGCTTGAAATCGCATTCTAATGAATAATATTGGTCTTTCCATGGGATTACAAGTTAAGCCTCTTGAAACTTAACTGAGAGGGCCAGAGGGAGGGATAGGTAATAAAACTCTTACGTCATCACCGGACCTCCGGATTGCGGGTTTAAGGCTCATCTGCTTCGCCTTTTTTAACATTCACGGAATACTTTTACAATGTCCTTTACATTTTGATTTTTAACTGACTTCTATAAAATAAAGATTTCAGTATGGCTATGTACTAATAGTAGTTCTCCAAACAGAATACCTCTGCATATCTCTTTAACTGAATCTTCATCACTATCACTACATAGTATAAAACAAAGTCGCTTCCGCTGTTCCCATGTTCCAATGTATGCTTATATCTTTAAAACTACACAACGGATTTTGATGCGGTTTTTTTAATAGATAGAGTGATTCAAGAGGAAGGTTTATGTGTATAATAAACCTGTGCTAAGCCGGGGCGGGTCGCTAGAAAGCATATAATTGAAAAAATCGTCAAAGCCGGTTCGAGAATATTTTGTGCCCATCTTTACATAATATAATTTTCTTGGATTTTCATAGGGAACGATAACAATTTTTTTATAACATTCATAGACTGCGGATTACTTTCACAACATTGTATTTTTACATTTTGATGTTTAAGAAATGATTTCCTTTGGAAAATTGGTCTCGTTTTAATGAAGGAATCGGATGAAGGAAGTGGTATTGTTGTTTCGGGACTGCAAAGAAGAACAACTTTTATTGGAAAAGTTAAATTGAATAAAACGATTATCGTTTCGTTCTGTTTTGTACTTATCGAATTTTGTATAGATGCTTAGAAAATATCGTAACAAGACCAGTAATTTATATTTTTAAGGGTATTTTTTGTTTATAGGAAATATTTAATAGAGTAACATTAACAGTAAATATTGTGTGAGGATAATTAAACTCAATATGGCATAGGTAGTGTTGTCACAACTTGTTTCTAATTTACTATGGTTATTTTTAATTTATTATGGTTATTTTTGATTTATTATGGTTATTTTTTTTTCACAATCACGCATTGGGTATCGCATCAATTTTTCGTTATTTTTTTCATGTTAAACAAATGTGATCAGAACTAGAGAGAGAAAAAAGACTAAAGAAGAATAAAAAAGAAACGAATCATAGGCAAGCCAACTCTTGCCATTAAGTACATCACGAGACCTCAATCCTCGTTCATTCGCTAATCTCAAGAACAGAAAATTTATTTGTATACAAACTTTACGAATCATTAAATTTTCTCATCAATCACCACAAAACCAAGGTCGACATAACCACGGGCCAGATTACTAGATTCTACCGCGTATAGTGAAGCTTATGAAGTTAAATTAACACACAAGGCACATAAGGACAATGGAGCATGTGGGAGGGCGGCGATGATCCGTGGTATTAAATCTAGATTAACGTTTGGCATTTCCGCCCGATTGGATAATCAACGGGACTGTATTAATGCTATCACTCGAGTGACGGATGACGTGCGCTCTGACGTCACGCCTCATCGCTACATAGTATAAAACAAAGTCGCTTACCGTTGTCTGTCTGTCCCTATTTATGCTTAGATCTTTAATACTACGCAAAGGACTTTGATACGGTTTTCTTAAAAGATAGAGTGATTCAAGAGGAAGGTTTATATGTATAATACACCTGTGCGAAGCCGGGGCGGGTCGCTAGTTGGTATTACAAATACGATCACAGAGAATAAAGAATAGACATCGACCTTGGGAAAGAGATAATCGACATGAATGTCTTTTGTGCGGTTTGCAGACTTTGTCACCTCTGTCTAATAAAATATAACAAACGTCACTTGTCACTGAGGTCGTATTGTGTACGCGTTCTGACGTTTGGCTTCGTTTTTTCTCCTGCTTGCATCAGTTACTCGCACCACGAGAGCGGACGGGAGGTAAGCGTAGCCGAACGTCAGAACGCGTACAGAATACGGCCGCTGGTTCTTTTAATGGGGGTAAGTGAAATAGAGACTAACGATACAAGAACGATACCTAAAAAATCAGTTGATTATCTCTTTCGAAATGCCGATGCCCATTATTAATTCGCGTGTAAGGTACAGTCAGAGTTCAAATTGTCTATTGCACTCCTGCAACTAGTGCTAGTTATCTGTCCTGATTATGAGTAACATAGTTGAGCAAAAATAGTACTTTTATTATGAGGATTTGGGAGTGTTTTTTACTGTAAGGTAAACGTACCAATGTACGGACGTTTTTGAACTTCGCTGACTTTGCAGTAATACTACGCTGATACTAATAGACTCACAACAACCAAGTAAATATGATCAGGTAGGGCATTTATCTGAGTTTTATAATAATAAAATTTATTCTGATTTGTTTGAGCTTTAATGGGAATAAATATCCAAAATGTAAAAAAATACCCAAATGTACCAAACCGCGGACGATTTGTCCTAATGCGCGGAATGTCGTCCCAATCTCTGGACGCTATACGAATTTGAACTCTATTTGCTTAACATTAGAATTTAAATTGCCTTTCTATTGTATTATTATTTGTATGAACTTTAAAATTAACCCAAATCTTGGACAAATTGTCCCAACTTCGGGAACCTATACGAATTAGAACTCTATTTGCTTAACATTAGAATTTAAATTGCGTTTATATTGCATTATTATTACTTATTATTTTTACAGAATATTTTAGTTTAAGCCATTCAAGGTCTCGTAAATCAAAGAAATAATAGTTTACATGCAATAATAAATATTTCAAAACAATAACCTCATTATGAAAAAAATGCTGAAACGTTAGGTAGTTAACACAATAGCACTGTTATTGGAACCAGTGGCGGACGCTTCATAAAGACAGAAAGACACTGCCTACCCTAGTTCTGATAATAGATCTAATAATATTTATCAATAAACAAAATAACATAAAAAACTTAAATCATAAATCAGCTCCACCTATCGAGTGCCGGTGGTATCATTAAGAAAATATCGACAAGTAATTCCGCATCACCGATTCGCGCTGCACAAGCGCCACCCGCCCTTGCCACGGCAAAGACACAAACTATGGATCTCTTAATGTTTTGTATGTGTGCTCTCGTGGTAAGTCGTAGTCATGCGGATTGAATGTGTGTGCGTTCCTATAGCTACGTGGGCTTTGCTGACACACAATGACAAAAATCACGCACACAACTGCATGAAAAGCCAGTGTCTTTTTGCTTAGCTAACACGAACAATTACGACTCGTACCGAACATTTTCGAAAGAAAGTTTCCTATGCAATACAAATATTTTAGGAAGTTACGTTGTTTCATTGAATTTTATACATTTAGATGGCCATCATTTTTTTGTGGTATTATATTTCCCTTTTTTACTACTAATTTCAATAGTCAATAGTCGCCATATTGTTTGATTGATGTGTATTGTGTTTGTGACTACGCTATCAGATATTTAGGATTTTAACGTTGTTAATAGAGTGAAAAATGGATAATATTGTCTGTGAAAGTTGTTCAGATGGTGTGTGTGTTGAGAAAATAAAATATGATGCGTTTTCAAAACTATCTTTCGGTGAAAAAAAAACAAGTTTTTGGTGAGTAAAATTTTCTGCCTACCCTGTCTTAAAACTGTGTGCACGCCACTGATTGGAACCGTATTTAGTCCGTGGCAAACTAAGCGGCTTAAATGATCCCCGAGGTAATGTATTCAGTCTTCCCATGTAAAATTAAACGTGTACTCTTAATAGGTATGTGTATAAGTTTTAGGTGACAAATTTGTTTAGTGATGATTTCACAGTAATTAAATTGGATACCAGTCTCTAAGGCATCCTCAGTAGTAAAGTTACCTTTAGAACACGGCGACCTGGATATCACAGAAGTGTTGCAACATCTGGCGGTCGAAGAATTAATGCTTTTAGTACATGTAAAAAACAAGAAAGTAAAGTGGGATGTGTGTGACACAAACACCCACTGTATGGTCTGGGACTGTCCCAATACAAATGAGAGGAGAATTGACGTACTAGACTTCATCTTCAGGCATTATTCAAACCTACTAAACCACGGCTCTGAGTTTACTTTCGTAACGTCTTGGGAATTAATTATCGACATCATACTGGTTACAATTAATATCTCTAAAACTATCAATGAGTGGCGCGTGGCAACTGATGATTACTCTAGTTCCGAAGCACGAACCTGAAGCAAACCGACATAAGAACTTTTAGAAATGAACTCAAAATAGCTATATAGAGGAACTGCTAGATCCAAATGCGCAACTGTTGCCGCAGAGAAATAGAGACCATAACAGAAGTCTTGGTACATCTTTAGATAAAGAACTGTGAAAGAGCTTGCCCGTTGAATAATGAGAACTATAGTTCTCTAGTTTTAAAAAACCCTATGACAACAAACATTTTATGGCAGTGCACTAAAGTGGTAGGAAAAAACTGGAGTCTAACAGATAAACAGATAACAACACGTGATTACAGCAGGAATCGATGACTTCTGCCCTATGAATTAAATCTACAAATAAGTGGAAGAGTATGAGTGCCACGACAACCCACTTCAAAATAATTGACCGGGCGATGGCAATCATTCCCAAAGCAAAAAGTGGTACGGATATAATAGCTAGAAAGCAGCTCGACAGAGAAAAGTATGAGCTAGTTATAGAGAACGATGTATCTGACGATATGTTGCTATCTTGGAACATATACGCGGATGGTGCAAAAAACGAGCTTAGGCTAAGAGAGTTCCTTGCCCAGAGTAAAACAACATAAACCTTGCAAGTGGAGGCCGTGGGCCGCAAAAGCACTTAAACATTAAATGAACTGAGCTTCTGACAGCTACTGCAAACAATGAGGCCAAAGAAGTGATTATGTTCACAGTTGACAGTGCTGCTGCTATCTATGAACTCAGAAGACCTATAACAAGCTCAAAATTAATCGCCGAGTGTCATGCAACACTCCAAACTATATCAAATAAACACAGTGCGATGGAAAAAGAGTCACAGATCATGTTCGGCCAACAACATTGCAGACACGCAATGTTGTTGGCCGAACACTGTAAGCCGACAGTAGCGGCGGAAGTGCGCAAGTTTCTGCGCCGTGATAACGAAAAAAAAGCAAAAGAGTATGTAGAATAAAATGAAGGAATTCAAGCACTCTAAAGCTGCTTTCCTAACTCTGGATAGAAACACAATAAACGACCTATTACAGTTTCAGCGGCAAAACTTATGGTAGGCTTTATAACTAGTCACTGCAACTTAAATAGTAGTAGTAACTTGTACTGAGAACTGAGAGCTTGAGAGCTGAGCAAAAGCCTGAGATCTGAACTGAGAACCACTGATAGCCAACTTTATCGTGGCTGGTCACAGAAGACACGAATGACACTTCTCCATTGTCATCAGTTTCTTCATCTATATCATTATCATTTCATATACCATCCAAGTCACTGCAGCAATTGTGCCAGTGGTCTAGAGCCACGCTTTGTTAAAAAGACAATGCATAAAACACCCCACGCGGGACGACTTACGTCCCACACCAAAAAAGAACAAATTGCATTCTAATTTTAACTATTTATCACCATCACATGTTGAAATGAAAAGATTCAGTTGTAACTTAGAAAATCAAATTGTTTTATTATATTATAATCATAATCCCTATTTTTTAGTTCTCTAGTTGGTATCGATATAATAATCAACTTTTACAAAAAAATGGCTCAATCACGATATTATAAATTTTTACTCTGACACTAGGACTAGCCACCTGGCACCATACAAACTTATTTATTTACTTTTACTATTTATTTATGACAAATCAAATGTTTGTCATTTTCTATGGAACAACAAAATTTTAGCGTTTCATAGAATAAAAAATATTATCAAAATCTGAGCACGGTCAAATCTTTCTTAAGACAATCTTTGAAACATAACGTAAAAATATTGAAACCTATGCTTTGATATTTTTACACTATAATGTAATATTGTTTAAAATATATGTTGTAAATCGATCAAACAAAATAAATTGTCTTTATGATGTATAAAAATACAGTTTAAGCAATACTAAAGCAAATTGGTTACGACTATTGCTTGAACCAGTCCAAAATAATTCTTTTCAAATGTATTCATTTGAAAAGAATACTACGCAATAAGACGCAACCGAAAATAATACTTGCATTTTTCAAGGTTTTGAAAACAACGTTCTTACATGCAAGGAAAAATGAGACTTATTTCAAGGCAGTAAGGTCTAGATCCGAACTTTGGTACAACGGGTATTAAAGAACTGATTTGTGTCCCACTTCTCGGACGGAAAATGTGATTATTGTCCGTGCATTGGGACAAGTACGGGTTTAGTGAGTACCATTAGGCGGACACGCAAATATTATAAATAATCAGCAAAATTATCTCTAGATTATAGGTTATAATATTAGGTAATTTATCTAAGTATCGTAATAAAAAAACACACTTACCGTACCACATTACACAACTAAGAAATGAACTGAAGTTGATGACAGGGTAGGCACCAAATTCAGCTACTGAATTTACAGATTAACGAAAATTTCACGACACCGCACTTTTGAGGTCATTTGGTTTGGACACCATTACACTAGGAGTACAGTTTTTCCTGTATAATACTTTGAAATATAACCAAAAATTTATTGTTGTTCATAAGATTAAGTTAAACTTTCGTAGAAAATTACAAAAATTAAAAAACCGAGTAATGTCCGCGTTCTGGGACTCGTCCGCAATTACGTACGTTTACCTTATGCAGTTTTTGAGTTATAACCGATTTAGTTTTATTCTGGATTTTTAAACCAAATTTTATTTATCAAGTGAACGATCTCCTTTTTAACTCGATGATTTGGCTTTTGTCGGTCCGGATGCTGATTTTGCTTTACAAGTTGTATTTTTGAACAAATGTCAACAAAAATAAGGTGTAAAAATATTGGTAAAAAAAAATATTAATGGATTTTTATCGTCTTCGGTTTTTGGTTGGGGAGCAGTGTTGTTTGAAGTCAATTTTAGAGTGGCCGTATGTCAACCTCAAAAAGCCGAATTTTAGTGAAAATGTATGGAAAGTTTGATAAAAGGGCCGTATCTTTAAAAAACGTTATTTTCATGAAAAATATTTGTATGAAAATACGGGTCTAAAAAAACAGCCGTAAGTTGTATTTTGGGTTTCTAGAGAGACCGAAAATATTACGGCAATAGCCGTATCAGGAACATCACTGCATGTTGGGGAGCTTGGCGTTTCCCTCATTAAAGAGGAAAAGTTGCTGTCGCGCTATTTATCAGCTGATTTCAATAATACTTGGCATGATCGTTTAATATCTAAATCCCAACAATTCGCGAGTATGATCCAAATCAGTCAAGAGCGAGTCGAGGCTTATGAAGATTAAGTTAAAGAGATGTGCCGCGAGATCTACTGTTCGGGTAACTACTAGTAGATATGTAATACAAGATAGAAGCATATAGGTAGTAATATAGTCATCAATATGATTTAAAACAGAAAAAAATCTAAGTCGATGAATTTAGCTCTGTATTTAACTATTTTGATTTAGAAATACACTATAAATAAAATTACTTTCAAATTGACCATTCGCTTTCTTAGAAATATATGGTTTTAGAATTCAAAGTGGCGTACTTAAAGTGACTTTATAATTCTCTTTAATTGGCTACTTAACTCTAAGAGCGCAGTTTACTTTTATGATTGTTGCTTTTAAGAACAGTATTGCTTCGTCCATATTTTGTACATTTTATTAAAACATTACAACATTTTAAACCTATTAAAATTGTAATTTTCAATTATAAACTCAATTTACTAATTATCATTTTTGTTATTTTTTTTTTCTTTTTCGTACTGTAAATTCAAAATTGTTATTTTTCTTTTTGATTATAATTATATTGATAATATGTTAAAATTGGGAGAAGCCACTGGCTTTAAAAATATAGTTGTAAGACTAGTTCGGAGCCAGTGGATTCATTGAGTTATTGTCATCTGTTTGTTATCAATAAATAAAATTTGATTTGATTTATTAAACAATATAATATTTTTTTCATGCTCCAAGTACCATCTACAAAATGGCAGAAAAACCGCCAAGGGGAACTGAAGACCTCACAGGACTGCAGGATCACGGAAGCGACCAGCTTATAACTTCTCTTCTCTTCTCGGATATCTACGAGGACAGACTATATCCAGTAGTGGACGTCCTTTGTCTGACATGACAATAAAAATAAAATTAAACATTTAGTAACAAAAAGATTTCCAAAGAATACTACGCTCTGTTATCTCTGTATCCATCTGTATTATCATACCTCGAGCTTACTACCCTGCTATAGTTATACCGTTTTCTTTTTTTCGACGTGCCCTTAATCCGAATCGAATATGTGGATTAACGGTGACCATAAAACATGATTAGTGGTCGCCGCCCAGGGCAAATATTGCGCGCCTGGCCAAACACACAGACCGAATAACAAATATAATGTCGGCACACTCTTATGCCGATAGAGCTATTAGGATATAGCCCTGTTTGTGTAGGTATTGTAATGAAGTAAACGTCTGAATTAGTTCTGAAAGTTGATATTGTTCAAAGAAAACCGATATATTTTACCTTTAGCTATATGTTTTAATAATTTACGAAAGACTTTTTAATTATTTTTATGATATGGGAAAAACATTTAAAATGTTATTTCTGGCTTCAGTTCAAAAAATTCTATTTTTTATAAAGTATATTCTCAACTCACTTACGTACAGTGAGGTGATTTTAACTTGGACGGCAAACCTCTGACTTGGAATAGTAAAAGCACGTTTGTTGAAATTGGTGCTAGTGTTCATGAAGGAAAGATTCAGTTTTATTATGGTGACTAGAACTTTAATCTACACAACTTGGCAGCACAATCTTCATTTGGAAAGAGTAAAGAAGTGGTGACACCTTTTAAGATTAGATACCGACCATTGTAATAAATTACAGTACCGTGTTGCGCTACTGCGTTTTAAGCCGTAGATAACTTTTAATCTCAATAATTTAGCCGCTTCACCCCACACAAACCAAACGCGTCTATTGACGGTCATATAGGCAGCAGATGATATCTTTTCGAACCAAACACTATCTGACTTTACGTCATAATTATGTCGGGCGCCCGCCCGCGGCAAATGCGCCAGCCACCATCGGCCGGACAATACGTTTTTCATTCGTTCAAAAACATGGGTGATTTTTCCAAACCATAGGTTGCTTTCCGAGCCATGGCTAATTTTTTCCGACTGATTCGAGTCTCTGCCACGCCGCTAATTGGATGCACTGACCGCAATGTCAAATCGAAATATTTATCAGATCCAGTGGTAGGGTAATTTGGAGATATTGGTTTTCTTTGTAGTTTATTATTGATATTGATTAGCTATGCTGCCAGAGTAGAGGGGAATTTCTTTGCCGTTTTGATTTTGGAAACACTGTAGATATTTTAGAGGAAAAATAATTTTTATTTCTAACTACATCTAATCGATTATCAAAAACGTATCTTCGCAAATTCGTATTTAATTGTGATGAGTACTTAATGTCACAATCGATTACGTCTGCCGCTGATAAACAATGTGAATCTAATATAAACCACAGAAACATCAGTAAAAACAATAGAGTCATAATATTTACTTTAGTCGAATTTTATTCCAAACACGATTTTTTCTACGCGTTTTTCTGTGAGTCCATAGACTCAATGCTTGCTAAGTATTGTTGTAAAAAAATACCTACTCACTTACCCTCTAAGTACATTAAAGTATAGCTATAGAGTATATAAAATACTATTTAAACCCCAATAGTACTGTTAGTTTGAGCCTTGAAATGTTAATGTTGAATAGAGAGAGACAAGAATCATTGACAAGGTCTATTGACAGGCATGATGTATCGACAAAATAAAATCGTTTAAATATATTTGACTATGCTAAGTATACATGTGGACATGTACATGAAACTTGAATAAATAAATGAACAAATAATAAAAACATGCCGAAATTTTGTGACAATATTTTTGACCAAAAGTGTTTTATTACGCTTCGCATTATGCGGCTTAAGGTTTACTTAAGTTTGTTTTACTACGACTTTACTTACTTTTTGTTTTACTCGAACATTATGCTACACTGTAGCAAGGCTTGGCTCAATTGACGTCTAAACTGAGATAATAAGCTATGCAACACTGCTTGAACCGACACGTATATACGGAGCGCACAAATAACCATTATTTAGTCATTATATTAGGCATGTTTCTAATTTGATTAAATTGTAAACCAAAATTACGTTGGGGAAATTTACATGTGTTTCTGTGTTGAAATACTTTACAAACACCATTAAATATTTATTGCTAATAGTTAATAGAGTATTAGTCATGTGGATAATGTACTTAATAGTTTAATTATTCGAACGCTACTGGGATTGCAATACACAAACACAATTTATTTTTTACTATTGTATTGCACTAGTGTAGAACTGCCATTCAAGTAATAATAAAATTATTTAGTCGCTGTCAAATATTTAAAATGTTAACCGAGTAATATGGTGTTGGAAACATAAATAGAAAATTTGTCATAAATCTGGCATGTTTCAGTCACTTTTAAAAAGAAAACACGTAAAAAGTAGCTCTTAAAAGGCAAATCCGCTGTAAAACTGAGTCTTTTTAAGCGCAAAACTCAATCAAAATGAACAAAAGTTTGCCATTCCCATCTTGTAAAATTGCCCGTTTCTGCCCGTTTTAAAACTTGCGATCCTAACGATCGGCGTACCCCCAGGACGCTTTTTCAATTCCGCTGCTTAATAGTCTGTCAAACAGTGTCTATTCTACGGCAGACTTGAAATTTCCTTAATTTCGAGAACCTTCCTGCTTGCAATAATAATTAATCTCCATGTTAATTAGTGTAGAGGCAGCTGTCGTAAATCAAGCGACGTCCGACGTCATACCTCGATTGTTTTATTGTTTTTGTTTACAGTCCAGCTGGTGTTCCTCGATTTTCTTTATATGGATCTATATTTTCCTGAAATATTGCCAATATACAGCAAATTTTCGTACTTTAAGTTAATAAGTAAGTTAAGTTAAGTTAAAGTTAAGTATAAATCGTACTCTAGCTAGGTACATTTTACCATCAAGATGAATATAAATTGTAGTATGTGTAAGACTCTATATTTTGGATTGTTGTGGCTTTGATCGTTTTCAGTACAAGGTTTCGCAGGAATACTTCCATTCCCAACTTTCATTTAAAACAATGTATTCTAAATAGTTTAGCGCTCGCAATGCACTTCCTTAATATCTAACTTGAGATTCAAGAGCTTTCTGTCCGTTTCAAAATACATTTGTGGAATAGAAGTGAACTTTGATCGTGAATTAGGTTCGAACGCAAAAGTAACAAATAACGTTGCATTCTATTCGGTTTTCAATTTTTGATATATTTCCTGCTGGTGAATAGAAATGAAGCAAGATCTGATTGCATTTAAAATTATCGCACTTAAATTGGAGCCAGTTTTAATATAGGTCTTATCAAATAAAATATATTGAAATATGAAATGACTATGGCAGCAGCACAGCGTAGAACATCCACCAAAGAACCTTCTAGGCTGACTGACGATATAAATAAGATAGCAAGAACGCGCTTGATGCAGACCAAAAGTTATAGGAGAGGGCTATGTCCAACAGAAAATATCCTATAGCTGATGGATGGATTGATGGATGGACGTTATTATCTTTTCAGGTTTGAATTTCAAGTGAGTAAGATGAGAAGTGCAAGTTTTAGGAAAGGATCGGTTAATTCATTGCTCAGTTTCCTTTCCAAAACTGATATCGAAATACCCATACTTGTAAGTTAAATTTTGAGTTAATGTAGACAGGGATATACTTTCCGATTTCATTTATGTTAAATACGCGCAAGGATCACATAGACTTTCATTTCACAGACGCTAAATACAACACGCTCCAAATGGACATTAAGCAAACGCGTTCAAAGATCGTTTCGAGATTTCTTCGCAGTATCGTGAAATCCAATGTCTCTAGTTCAGCAAACAGGGAAATGTTGTGAATAGCAGTGAGCGGTGTATGGAATCCGCCGGAGAGATATCTATGAGATTCCGCTGCCACCAACCGAGGATATAAAGCCACTTACTTGCGTACATTAAGTTTGGTGAACCGTACTTGACTAAAGTTGATATTAACCTTCTAAACATCACTGCTGGGTATCTCACTCATATGGCGCTATTTGTCGCTGTCCTGTGCTGTTGCCATATTTGATTTCTATTAATATCTACTACTAGCTGCTCATCCCGGCCCCGGTACGGTCAGATTTCAAAACTAAAAAAGATCTCAAACTAATCTATCTCTCAAGTTGTATCAAACTGCACTTGCGCAAAATTTGGTAAAAACCGGTTAAGTAGTTTAGGAGTCCATCGCGGACAAACGATGTGACGCGTAATTAATATACTATTAAGAAGATAGAATTAGGTGAGCGTGTTCCAAGATGAGGGATGACATTTACTTTTTTTTAAACTACTTCCAAAAAAAAGGAGGTTCTATGTTCGTGTGTATGTATCTTTTTTTTGTGGATGTTCATCGATAATTTCGCCAATTGTGAACCGAATCGAAAAATTCTTTTTTTGGTTCGAAATGGTATACTTCCGAGGTGGTTTCATTTATATTTTACAGACATCAGCTGAGCCGTTTTTGAAAAAACAAACAATAATGTAAGCAATTCGAGTGAAATATCCGAATTTTGTACACGATGAACATCGATAATTTCGCCAATTGTAAACCGAATCGAAAAATTATTTTTTTGTTCGAAAGGGCATATTCCCGAGGTCATAAACTAAACAATGTTAGTTCCTAGAGGGCTTTCTACTGATCAGAGCAGTAACTAGATTCACGAAGATAACGCCTTATCCCCTGTTATGTGCTCATTAACAAATGAAATATTAGAGAGATACAAGGCAGATACTAACACCTAAATTATATGAAATCTTTTCCATCGGAAAATACCTATGCAGTTTGTTATTTTTGTGACCCGTATGTCGACGTGTTACCTGAACTGAAGCTATGTTTATTACAGCACTGTAACCGCCAACTTGTGTACAGCAATGAGAATTTAGCCGAAACACTAACTACAAATGCTTGTGTATTTTCGGAAGTGTTCGTGGAATACGTTGAATTAAAATAATTATACTGTGCGATGACGTTGAAATTTACCCATACGTACGATGGGGTTAGCAGTTATCTCATCTTACTTTATGACTAGTACCTATCATAAAGTAAACTTGACCGAATTGAGCTTTCAGCATCTAAGTATAGGCAGTGGCACAGGATCACAAAAAGTTTCACCTACCGACATCTTAACTTCTCTGTGAGTAAAATAATATTAAATGGGTTAAAACTTGCAAATGATACTAATAATATGATAACTAAACAAATGAGATGTATGTGATTAGTAAATAAATAATGAATAAATGATAACAATGTGTTTGACTTCGTCATCATAATAATTTTATATGGTTTAATTTATGTGAACACAAACCAAACCAAATCTGCGACAGGACTTTTAGAATAGTTTTATTTTGTTTTTAGTTTAAGTTTTAGCGATTTTATTTGTTTCTTTTTTAATAATATTATGATGAACGTATTTAAAAACAAGGTATGTCTACAAGTGTTTTGTATTTTATTTTTAACAGAGAATTATTAAGTTCAAACATAAACGTACGATATTTAAACGAGATATATTTTTACTTTCAGTTCTACAAAATAATTACTGAAATCAAAGTTCAGTCTCAATTTAGTCTTAACATTTAAAGCTCAAAGAGGTTCACAAAAATATATAAAGTAATTTTTAAGGCTTTATTTTTTTAGTTAACGTAATCGGTTTACTTTGACTATTCAAATTAAATTATCTAATTAGGATGACTAATACTGTAGAGAAAAAAGAGTCGGTTAGGACGAGCTACTTAGAAATTTTATTTTATTTAATGTTTTGTAATGAAGATAAGCTTCAAGGGAGAGTCAGTCTAACTTTGAGGTTGATAGGTAACGGGCATGGTCTCTTATGCTTTTCACCGAAAAAAATAATCGGCCAAGTGCGAGTTGAACTCGCACACGAAGGGTTCCGTACTGTAAGGGAGCCCTCCATTACCATTATTTTTATTAAAATGCAATAATTCATCATTGAACTAAACATACAATTGATTATACTGTGAATATTTCAAGCTTCTACCTGTTACCGTTATTAATATCGAGCGAAAAACGGCTAAAAATTCAGGTTTGTTGTATAGCCCCCCTTAAATATTAATTTTATTCTGTTTTTAATATTTGTTGTTATAGCGGCAACAGAAATATATCATTGGTGAAAATTTCAGCTTTCTAGCTATAATGGTTTATGAGATACAGCCTGGTAACACACAGACGGACAGCGGAGTCTTAGTAATAGGGTCCCATATTTTTTATATTTTTATTTGGTATCATATTTTTTTTCATCAGATGCATAAAATAAATTGCATGCTTAACAATTGTCTTGCTTCTTTTATAAATTGAAATGGGATGATATTTAAATATATATTCAGATATTGCCACTACCAGAAACCAGAGTCAACGCTCTGAACATGTTAGGTTGGAGCCCAGTTAAAATTAAAAGGGCAGCTCTGTGCATATAAGCTATTAGAAAATCTCCAGAGCTTCATTCTAGCTTCATGAAACCATGAATTTTAAGCCTGATTACTCAGCCCCGAGCAGTTGACATTTGGAGTGGTCCTAACTACTCCCTTGTGAAACTTTGGACTCATTATTTTTTCGGTAAATGCTTACGCTTAGAACATTATTTTGGAAGGGTACAAGTATAATTTTTGAGCTGGTGACAGTAAGTTTTGAGGAAACGTGATATAATGACAGACAATGTTAACTTATTTAAGGCTTAAATACTATTTTTTTATTATCATTTTACTACTAGTAAGTTAGAAACTCTAACAAACGAACTATGGAGAGGCCATGCTCGAAGTCTCTTTGCGAGATCAAATCAGGAATGAAGAGATCTGTAGCAGAACCACAGTTATCAACATAGCTCAGCAGATTGGCAAGTCGAAATGGCAGTGGGCAGGACACATAGCACGGAGGACTGATAACAGATGAGGTCGAAAAGTTCTCGAGTGGAGATCACGTACTAGCAAGCACAGTGTAGGACGCTCACACACAAGGTGGATGGATGACCTCATGAAGTAAAAATATGAAGGTACTTACTCAGGAATATACTCTTAAAGAAGACAAAGAAAACCATTCACAACTGCTAGTCAATCGAAAACATGAAACGGTTTAACAGGCAATTAATTAGTAAATGCGGTAATCAGTAATATTTAATGCTATTGAATATAACATAAAAATGCTACATCATTTGCATGCTGCAATATGCTGCTCACATCACAAATTGCTTAGATGTGACATCTGTACGAAAATTATTAAACTTATAATTGAATTATAGAAAACCTAGATACATTATTTTGCGATTTTTAGACCAGGGGACCTATTTTTGAACTTCGAACACCTAGAAACTTATACTTATCTTTAAGGACGACTTTTTTCTCGAAATTTATTTAAATTTATCCATTTCACGCAAAACTTCAGTACTGAAACATGGCTGAACATGGCAATTTTAAAAGAAACCATAGACTGCAAAGGGGGCAATCGTGAAATGGAACGTTAATTAAGAAGAAAACATAATAAAAAATATGGCGAATGGTCTTAGAGCTGTCAATGTCAAAGTTCCGTATACATTCCGAGGCGTGCAAAGTTAAAAAATAGGTCCCCAGGGGTTCTATAAATTAGATCATTAGAAAGGCTGAACGTATGCTTAGATGGTCTTGCAGACGAGTGGGAGCGAGAGCGAGATTTGAAAATCTGAATCATTTCTCATGTTGGCAGAGGATCGCATGTTAAGCTATTTCGTTTGAACAAGCAAAGATTTTCAATGCCAGCTCTTGCTCTAACTCGTCCACGTGGCCATTTACGCCTATCTACGTTCAGCCGTTCTAATGATTTAATTATAGAGCCTTTGATAGTTAAAAAAATCATGATTCACTGACGTTATTTAAATGAATGCTCAAAATAGTTGCAATTCCGAATTTCATAAAACAAGTAAGCTACATTTTGTTGTAATATTATAAATTCAATTAAATACGTAGGGACACTGGCAAAAATATTTTATAACTCGTATTACTCATGTACAAATACCACGTTCGGCAACGATTTGTAGTAAAACCTTTGTATCGAGTCCATCTAAACTAACAAACATTTGGGCAAATGTAAGCAAATTTTGCCAATTACTGTACCTTAGAGACGTTTCACTCATTCCGTCATCTATCTTAAAAGGACGGCAAACGAAATTATGCAAGTTGTTAATTTACATCACAAGTTATGATCATCCTCTTGATAGCCGTAGGACGTCCAAGAGATATAGGCCTCCGAAATGAATTTCAAAATGACCGGTTAGAAGCGGCTGGCATTCCACGCGTCTCTAGAGCGTTTATTAGACGTTCTGTTGACCTTGTCAATCGACAAGGATGTCAAATAAAGCAGTAAACGGGAAATCCTATTTTAAAGCATTTTTTGAATTAGGCACATGGTTAGGTACTAGTTGCTACTAAATATGTTAGGTTTACCTCAGAATTAATTAGTAGTAGGTACAGATACTACAGATAGTGAGTAAAGTTCATCTCTATCCAGGATCGGGTTAAACAACTCGTGTTACCGTCCTCCCGACAAATAAGTTAATTTCCGAGCGAGCTGGCAACGGCAGCGGACTGTTTGTCTATTTAGTCGGGGAGATGCGAGAGATTATATTTACTTATAGGGCGTGATATAGTTACATTCAAAGGGACACATGTATAACTTATTTGTTTAATTTTGAAGCTGTTTTAGGTAGATTTGATGCTTTCTATCACAGCAGCAATGTGTTTATTGCATCACTGATTATATTTCATGTAAATACATGAAAGTGAATAATGCTGCATAATTTTGTATTTTGTTTACGCTTCTATCTCTCTGTTTAGCTTTCCCTGAAATAGATAGAAATATACGGTAAGAAAATAGTAAGAAAACATGGTAAAATCGTTGGGTACAAATGGTATTGAAACACTTAATCAATCATTCATGCAACGTGATTTAATATTAACTTGCGGTTAAGGCAATTGTGAAGTACTAACTTCCCTATACAAAAACATTAAACTGTTATACGAGTATACCTCTAAATGTTATCCGATTTGAGTGATTTTTTTCATGTAATCACCATTTCAATATAATATGTAGTTTATACGAAATAAGACGTATGAGCGTGCCATATTTCTTATTCAATTAATACCAAAAACATAACATTTTGTTACAATTTATTTTGTTTTTTGTTTTGTTGTTTTTGTTTTTTTTTTGTTATTTATTCGGAGTTTGTTCCCGAAACGTTAATTTTATCAAAAATGTACCGTGTGTTGTTATTTTGTACCTATACCTGCCTTTTTTAATAGTCAACTAAAGGAAGTAGGCCTGACCACGAAGGGTGTAGTAGTTTGCATTAGTTTTTACTATGTTCATGAATTAGTTACACAGGCTTAAGGAAAGACAAAGATAATTAAATTAGACTAAATTAGTTCAAGTTTTTCCCGTAATAACATAAAACAGCAGCTCCCGATCTACTGTTTGTCTGTTTGTTTGAACAAGCTTGATTACTCGGGCTGGCTCCATTCATAAACAGCGTAATCAGCTAACAGTCGAATGTAAACAATCGTCACAAAAACCATTAGCCGATAAGCGATTTCCAATTGTCCTGTCATCGATTTCAGAGTTTGGGTCGGACCCGGGACATGGCGCTTTTCCGTATTGATTAGGTTGTTGCTATTGTCCAATTTTTGTCGGTCGAATTACATGTTTACAGTTCTGTTACTGTGCACCCTAATTCGTTATGACGATTTGATGATGAATTTTGAGAGATTTGTGCTGAATTACCGTTAGTTTAACTTTTTAGACATTGGGTGGAAAATGGTGCTTTAGTTTTATTAATGACTAGCTACTCGCCCCGGCCTCGGCTGGGTAAGGAGCTCTAATTTAAAAAAAATATATAGCCTATGTCACCCAAGGATAAAGTAGCTTCCCAACAGTGAAAAAAGTTCAAAGTCAAAGTCAAAGTCGGTTCAGTAGTTTCGGAGCCTATTCGATGCAAACAAACAATCAAATCTTTCCTCTTTATAATATTGGTATAGATTGGATTGTTGCTATTATTTACTATTTGTATGTAAATCGCGTATTTATAGTTATGTAATTAGGGAGGTACTCTAATTTGTAATAATAATTTGAATATGAATTTGAAAAAAATACGTATATTTATAATTTTTTTAGCTATTTTATTGTTTGATGAATTCAAGACACAGTTTTCAAGTCTTAAATGTATAGTTTTAAGCTTACCATGTTTATGGTATTGTTTCTTGGCAGATATTTTGACCCTTAGTTTACCTGGTGATCTAAACTAAAATAACCAATCTAAACTTTGGATTCGAAATATGATACATCGTTCGTTTATTAAAATTCCAAAACAAAAATATATAATTAAAAGCGCCGAGGTGCTATTCATGATTTTTTTCTATGAGGTACTATAATTTATATATTTCTTTTAAACATTTCTAATTACCACAAACGTGTCAATAAAGAATTAATTAGAAAGTACACTATAAAAAATTTCTTGAAAGTACTAATATAAAAAAATATCTTAGGTACCTTTTTTAAAAGAGGCTGAAAAAAATTCTCCCCGTTTTGAAAGCGAAACCCAAGGCAAAGCTCAGTCAATAGCCAACCCGAAGTTCCGAGTAGAATCAAAGAGCCTCTACGGCTAAACTAGCTATCTTACGTAAATGGAGGTTATTACGGCATTTGACGCGTGCTGAAAGATTCTGCACGTGGCTTGAAATTAAGTGCTAGGCAAACATGCAAAGGTTTTGATCAAGTTTAAAATTAGAACAGAAAAATATAGTCCAAGATCCCACCGCAAGAACATCCCTCTTATAGCGTACACGGTTTTTTACGTTATTATGTATGAATATTTAAATAGGGTTGCCTTGCGAAATTTGGCCGCAAATATTTTAAATTGTTTATTTAATTTATAGGAAATCTTATCCTTTTTTTGTTTTTTATATAAAATGTATTGAATAGGAGAATACCTACATATAAACCAGGTTGCCTTGCGAAATGTGACCGCCAGTATTTTTGGTTGAAAAAAGTTTGATTGTCATTTGACAAAACATTTCATTAACTTGTCTTACATTACGAAGCTTAAAATATAGATATACAAGGTTGCCGAGATCCTGGAAATCATAGTCATAGTCATTTATTCATAAAGCTGATTTACATGTCAAGGTTCATTAATATAACATAATGTATAAAATACAAAATAAAATTCAACTTAAAAGTCTATAGAATTCTTCGTAGCTATAGAATGCTTGCTCAATTAGCCAACGTTGAAGTCGTGCTTTAAAACTTGGCAAACTAGGAGCTTCAGTGACGTATTCATATACATAAAGCACTCTTTGGATATCATGTAGCAGCAGAGTGCTAGCCAAGACAAGTAAACACGGCGGGTCTATCTTATTTAGTACAGGAGTTCCTATGGCCACCTTCCGACTTCATCATCAGATTAGCTCCAAGGTACCATATTATTGCATTGTCACGCGGATATACATATGCGTGCAAAATTTCAGCACCATCGGAAAACGGAAGTTGGTCAAATTTAACTTGCAATATTCTACCTGAACTTACAATTATACATAGGGACATCCATTTCTAGTTAAATAAAATCTTGTAAAAAGTGCCAGTGCTCAGAATGTGAAGATACATACACATACCTGCATAGTATTCTACTAAATATAAGCAGTTCTTCGTACAGCATTTTGTTAATATTTCAAACCTTCAGATCTAAAGTATAGTGCATAAAGCACATTGGGTCCAAAGAGTTTTCGCTCAAAGCGCTTTCCTATCTAATCAACATTCAAGAAGCGCCCGACGTGCTGTCTCTATAAATTACGTATCAACCATGTGTTGGAGGCTTTATGAAAAACGGAGTTGCTAAGCAGAATTGTGAAAATTAAGTGAATTTTGTGTTTTGGTTTAGAAATAATGGGGGAAAGATCAGTTATGTACAGTTTTTAAATCATAATACTTCATAAATAAATAAATGATTTCGAAGATGATGAAAAATGATAATACAATTTATTTCTTCCAATAAAATATCTTAAAATATTGTACAAAATGCAATAAGCATTTTCATTATAAAACTATTAGTTTAAGGAGAGAAAACTGTTTAGTGAAATTATTCTAATAGGTACTCAAAACTGAAAAAAAATGGCACGTAAATATGGCATTATTATTATATTTTTTATTCGACGCTTTAAAAAACCCTCCGTCTTACCACAAAAGATTTAAACACACTTTATACACTGTTTAACCTTGCAATATGGTTATACATTGTCTAAAGCGTGAGTAAAATTTTTGTTGTAAGACGGCCTATGTTTGCGAAAGAATTCAAAGTTGAGTTAACTTGTGAATAGCAAGTACACTTTCTAATTTACGTTTTAAGGTTCTCATATTTAAGTCATAATGTTCAAAGTAGATAAGAAAGTAGGTGGTAATTTAAAAACTCAACAACTAATTTAAAGTTGAAACTAATATCGCAAAGTTCCGCCAAAATGTGTGTCAGAACTTCGCAAAAGTATCGCCATAATTCAGTTAAAAGTTAAAAGCTGGTTTAGAGAGGAAACTATAAAGTGCCTACACGTCATGCGTCTGGACGGAAGCTATGCCCGTCCAATCCGCTTTAGAATCAGAGACAAAGGCAACTTCGATGGACCCAATCGGGCTTTAGCTTGGACAAGTCTGTAATACTCTTTGACATTGGAGGAAGACAAAACGACTTTTGAATTTCTCTAATTTTTCTTTTTGGTTTTTGCAAAAGCGCTGTTAACCTTTAACACGGTTTCCTTTCTTTAAGAGCCCTTTAATTTAGTTTCAGTTTCCTCTAGTCTGACGAGATGACACGGTACAAAAATTGCAGTTCTAAACAGCTCTAAGCTACCAGACCAAGTTAATTATTGCATGTACTGAACTACTGTATCTTTACTATTCCATGTGAGCCATTTTGTTTTATATTTTGTCAGTCTCATATTTATCCAGAATCATTAAGCTGTAGGTATATCGCTACAATTATAAGTCTCCTTTTTATTATTTACTTATTTAACTCTCTTAAATTCTCAAACGAATACCATAAAAGCTTCAAAGTCGATATATATCATCCATCACCTGAGTCTATTTAACGTCATTTATTTGTAGTCCTTAATGCTGCGGATAGAAGCATGTTGCCAAAGCCAAATCTAGTAGAACGGATACAAATGATGTCACGTGATACCTATCGGTTGCAGATGCGACGCCGCCTCCTGGACTATTCACTTACGGATTGATGGCATCGAAGCTTGATATATAGCTAGTTGGCACAACAAATCAGTTTGACGCGCGTTTGAAAATCGCTATATTGCACCGGTGAAATTTATACCTTTCCTTTGCTGTGTTTGGTACTAATACTCTTTGTGTCGATAGTATCGTAGTCGATCGAAGTATATCATTTTAGAATCATTTTCATGATGCATGTTTGTCTCTCTTATGTTGTATTCATATTACACCACCTTTGCTTTTTCCACTACCAAGCAATAGTGTTCAACTGTAAAAAAAAATTACAAATGAATAATTCATGAAATGAATAAAAAATACCCTGATTAAACTTATGTTTCCCTGGTAGTATCTATGTATCCAGATAAATTAAACTAAAATAAAAAGCCTAGTGAAATCTTGACATCAGCTATTACATGATAATTAACTTCCTTACATAGTATAAAATAAAGTCGCTTTTTTTGTCTCTTTGTCTGTATGCTTAAATCTTTAAAACTACGCAACGGATTTTGATGCGGTTTTTTTTAATGGATAGAGTGATTCAAGAGGAAGGTTTATATGTATACACCTGTGCGAAGCCGGGGCGGGTCGTCTAGTATTCTATAATTTTAACTTTTTCTATAAATAGAAACTTATATTTTGATATCCGAGTCATAACTGAATTTTAAAATAAATTTTTAACTCATTTTAATTATTAATAACTGGACATGTTTTCACGTTTTAGGTAATGGGAAGGGAAGAGAGCGGCGAAACCGCGTTAATGAATTCAAATTACTTGGCAATTTCATGAATCAGCTAACTTCTTTTTAATGCTAGCACATAATTATGTATTTTATGAAAAGGCAATTCGTACGAAAATGTGTAGCACCCTGGGTTTATGTCAGAGAACAAGTAACTTCATCTTTGCTAGGTATTTAGCCCTGGTATCAGAGTTTTTAAGCCGCCTGACAGGAACGAAACATAACTGAAATAATTTTGTGACCAATTTTTTTGATATTGTAAAGTATAGTGCGTAGTAGAAAATAATCGGCCAAGTGCGAGTCGGACTCGCGCACGAAGGATTCCATACCGAAGCCCCTTTAATATATTTTATTTTAATTTCATATGAAGGGAACATACAACTTTGTTATCTGTGAATATTTCAAGCATCTTCCTGTTGCCATTAAAAAATCACGTTTCTATATAAGAGCCCTTAAATATTTATTTTATTTTAATATAATAATTATTTATTTTAGAACTTAATATTCCGTAATTATTTCAAGCATCTACCCGTCTCTGTTATTAATATCGAGCAAAAAACGGCTACAAATTTGCTAGCTAGGCTTACATTTTTTCTGTTTTTAGTATTGGTTATTATAGCGGTATCAGAAATACGTCATCTGTGAAAATTTCAACGTTGAAGCTATCACCTTTCATTAGATATAGCCTTAAATCGCTTAAAGCGATAAGGCCGCCAATTAGATACCTATTGTTTTGTTTTTGTCCTTATAATCTGTTTTTTATGTAATGTGGTTGTCTAATAAAGTGTTGTTGTTTGTTTGTTTGTTTGTATGACAGACAGACGGACAGCGAAGTCTTAGTGATAGGGTCTCGCTTTTACCCTTTGTGTACGGAACCCTAAAAATGATAATTTATTAAAATGATATGGTGCTCATTTCATAATTAAATGATTATTCAGTGTCGTTACGTATTGCAATAAATAAATATTCTAGCCGCGAGTGCAAGATGTTTGATTCTGTCTAGACAAGGGTGCAAGAGAGAGAGAGAGAGAGAGAGTGAAAGTCTTTGGTTGTTTCGCACCACGAGTGGTTCGGACCCCAGATGCCCAGCAGTGGGTCTACACATGCTGCTGATGATGAGTGCCATTATACACGATTTTCATCCCCGCCATGCTTACGCAATAAGGCCCCACGTCATAAAGACAGGCTGCAGTGGTGGACGCTCATCAGGCCCTCGATATTTCACGAACATTACAAACGATGCGGCGACCAACGGGAGTTAATTGGATGCGCTGCACATTGGCGGCGCAGAATAGGAAGTAAAAGATAGACACCTTAATCTATGGCCACCTTTGGACTATCACTATTGTCATGTCACTAGAACAAGTAGTGTCGTATTACTGAAACAAGCAATTATTTATTAGTACGGCAATTTTAGTTGTGTATCTCGAAGGAAAATACGGAAATCGTATGAGGTAATATACGGCATTTCAGTTAGTTGAGCACAGGTAGGCGCCACTGTGGGAATAGGATTTGCGAATTTGGCGAGCGTAGTTACTATATGGCATTTACAGATTTTATCTAAATGATAAATTTAAAAAATCAAATAAAATTGAACAGTTTCATATATTGAACCGTATATTAGGGAAATACTATTATTGTTTTTAAACTTTCGCGATTAGAACACATTATCAGTAGAAATGTTGGGATGATGAGGTAAGTATTAATTTATCTCGTAATTTTAGTGCGCGATTAGACCCGTAGTATTTAATAAGAATGGACTTACTCTCTGCAGATAAAGCCTCAAAAGTGACAAAACATTGCTTATTTACTTCTGTATCTTTTTAGTCCGTATCAACGTATCGTATCGCATGAAATATAAATAAGTAGCCTGCTAGACAGATTGTGTGCTACCGGTACACTATTTTGCAGGATATTTGTAGGTACAATGAGTTGTTTTGTAGAAAACAATAGACTTGCATATATTGGATAAACTTATAAACAAACCTGAAGATGCCTCGTTTAGATGCGAAACACGTGTCGAATAGAGTACAGTAGAATTCAGTAGAGAATAAGGGTGCTATTTATTTACTAAGTGTTTTTCCTTTATTTTATAACACTTTTTAAAATTATTATATTTGAAATTTTTAACATCATAATTAAATATTACTTACAGGTTTACTAATTTTTTTTAAAAAGATGACAAATCGCTATTTCTGTTACAGGTTTACTTATTTTTTATTATTTTTAACGGATTAATTCTTATTTTGTTTCAGGTTCTTTAATATTTTGTTAACAAACCTAAGCCTAACCTAACAATTTTTTTTACTGACCTAAGCTTAACCTAACTTAATTTTGTTAGTGATTTTATTTGGTTTTTTGAATGGTACCCTTAACTTATATGCCTACGACAGAGCGGAAATACACTAAATATTTATTTAAAACAAGGATTCTATAAACCTTGTTCATAAAATACAGTTTAGATAGCTTGTTATAATACTATTTATGGTGTTTTTTTTTTTAAATAACCGTTGGTTCTGCTGGTCTTTCACAGAATTATCCTCACTAACAGTTTAACACTATCCTCACTTACAATTTTTACAGAGTTTTGCATTGTGTACATAGGACCTAATCTCCAGCTATTACGTTCTCACGTTTTGAACCCATCAAGTGTCAGTTGGGCGGATATCTCGTATGTATCGCCGGCGACATCGCCATAACGAGCCGAGATACTTGCCGCGCTGGATAATGGGCCTGCAATCACCCGCAAAACTAACTCTTTGTAGTCTGGCCCAAATATTAGCAAAATTATTATTTTAAAATTTAGTTCTAATTTTGTATCAGCCATGTTTTGTATCAATAAAAGCAGCCTGATCAAGCGTTATCTTGACTTGTGTATCGGTAAGTATGAAGTAATATAAAAAATGGCGCAATGATAAGACGATACGACTTGCTGCGTTGAATTACGGGGCTGGGACCTCCATGAAAAGCACTTGTTTATAGTCTAGTCTATTTGAAACTACTACCATTTAGTATTTTTGTCGGCCCATCAAGTGTCAGTTGGGCGGATATCTCAGATCGCCCGCGACAGCACCATAACAAGCCGAGACGACTTTCCGCGCTGGATAATGGGCTGCATGCATTCACATAAAAAACTAGCTCTTTATTGATTAGCCAAACACCGCGAATATTAAGATTTTGATTATAAAATTTTGTTCTAATTTTTATTTAATTTTTACTAAATAGAGTCTAGTCTTCATTAAACGTCAGCTTGACTGATATATCGGTAAGTATGCAGTAATATCAAAAATGGCAATACAATTATGGGGTTGAATTATGGGGCTGCGTTCCCATGCGAAAATTGCTGCTTGTAGCCCATTTAAAGCTTCTTATTGTAAAATGTAGTAGGTAATTAAGTTCTTTTGTATTTAAGCTTATCAAGTGTCAATAAGAATGATATTTTGAGTTTGAAGTAAAGAGACATGAGAGCTTACGACGCGAGGTAATAGTTCTGCATTCACCTGGACCAGCAGCTGTTTGGAGTCAAGTCCATTTGCTGGTACTACAAATGCTTTCCGTTTTACAACTTGGCAATTTAGTCCTTATTGTTTGACCCATTAGTGCCAATATGATTGTATGTAGCATTGGCAACTGCACGATGACGAACCGACTTACCGCGCTCGATAATTGAGTTGCTTTCACCTGGAAAAGAAGCTGTTTGTAGTGTTACGTTTTGAAGCTACTATAAGTGAGCTTTACAATTTAAAATACAAAGTTTAATCAAGTCGTCCCATACAATAACTATTTTCCTATGATGTATATTTTCTGTATGAAGCTTAAATAAACAATGTTACAAATTTGAATTCACACAAAGCTTCCGCGCTTTTATGCAAAGACCCAAAAAGCCCACCTAATCACAAGCATTCTGAACAACCGCAGCAAAATACTACAAAGTATTACTATTTTCCCATACAACAATACAAAATATTAGTATTTTCGTAGCGCGGCTCGTAGCACTGTTCGTAGCGTTATTCGTAGCACTATTCGTGACCAGCCACACACAATACGTTTGAAACGGACTGTGTAATAACAACCATCAAAATTTATACGGTACAGTTGATACACGATCGTTTTCCCATTTTTTTATGCACTTCAATGTAGTAATCCGCGTGCGCCGCTATGTGTGAAATTGAAATTAAAATTCTATTTAAGCGGAACGAATGGAATAGATCTACGTATTCTATTTTTGTACGGAATTGGGAGGGATTTTGTTGTTAATGGTATAGGTTTTTTTTTTTTACACAATATTAAGAAATACTAGGTGCTTTGTTATATCAGTAAAATAAACAAAAATATTAAAGTCTTGAATTTATGAGTGTGAACTCAGTTTGAATATTTAAATGGGCAATTAAATTAATGCTGTGGAGAGTTTTGAACATGTTCGTTAAATATTTGGATTAGCATCAAACCATTGTCAGAAATCTAAAAAAAAAAACATCACGTCATTGCTAGACTAGAATAAAAAAAAATAACTTATTGACTTACCTACTTTTGTTTGTCTATCTGATCTAACGTGAATGAAACTATTGAGTATCAAAATATAAAAATATGACTAGTACTTCTCCAAACAGTAGACCTCGCAACACATTAAAATATTTCTAGCATCTATTTTCAGTTTACTGGAAAATATTTCCGATGCACTTTTGATGTAAAGAGCATAACTCACGCTCGTCCAATTGGAGCCAATGACGCGAGTGAGTAAGAACAGTGCGACTGGTAGAGATTTATTGGCGTCGCGATAAACCCACTCTGTGCACACTGTTCGTCTAATACGACACGTGCACAAGCTGCCTGTGGTATCAAACTCAAACACATTTAAAATTTGCATTATTTTTTATCCTACTAATATTATAAACGTGAAAGTTTGTAGGGATGGATGGATGTTTGTTACTATTTCACGCAAAAACTACTGAACGGATTGAGATGAAACTTTGCAATTATATGGCTTATATATCAGAATAAAACATAGGCTATAAATTACAATGATATTGCGTAAATTTATCATATTTTTAACTAAAAGTGTTAAGTAAGTAGGAAAAATTCTGCCATCTGCGTGCTACTATAGCATGCGCTCCAAGAAATGTCAAAAAACACTGTCAAATGGAACAAATGTCAAATCTTTTTTTTTTTCATTTTACGCCTCCTTTATTAAGGGTGGTAAGGTAGGGCCTCGAAATATCATGCGGGCGAAGCCGCGGGCAAAAAATAGTCGTTAATAAGTCCGCGCTCGACCACCAACTCGCCTGATGGTAAGCGACGTTGTGGTCGAAGATGAAGCACACAGACCTAGAAGATACCTATTCACTTTGACCCTAAAAAGCTTTAGATTTTATCTCTTAGAAAACAGGAAAGCAGGAAGACTGTTCCATTCCGTGGCGGTACGAATCAGAAAGGTTGTTGATGTTTGTTCTATGTAGTAATAGTACATATGACCTTAGGAGTGTATGGCAATTTTATCGCTTGTATTGGAACGGTTTATTATAATGTGTTCTAAATTATCTTTCAAAAAAAGTCTATTGTGTAAATAATAGCATTTGGTTAGTAAGATACTTTTTGTTTGTTTTATGAAGCAGTTTTCCTTTTTGATATTTTTGGATTATTTGGCAGTTTATTTAATATGTTTATAGCCATAGAATATGAGCTAGAACTATGCATTGCTAATTGGGATTAGATCCCACGTGCTTATATCTAAATTGTGATCTAATTTTGTGCGATTTATCAAATGCTTTATTAGTAATTAATCATAGTAAAGCCATGTATTCACTGAGCAACAATATTTCGGATACAACTATAAGGAAAACTGTTTTATAAATAAACTAAAATTATTCTATTATCCAAATGCTATCATACTTTAGACGATTTTTTAACGATAATCTAGAAAACATAATAATAAATCGTTCCAATACAAATAATAAAATTGCCATACCCTTATAAGGTCATATGTATAACTATACAAAACATGTTAATTAAGAATCGCATGTAAATTTCATATGTTGCACTAAATAATTTGAGTTTGAGTTTGAGTTTTGAGTACACAGTTTCTGAAACATCACGACGGGGAGTACCGAAACATACCGATAAACCCTTAGTGATTATAGAAACAAAATAATTGTCTCTGAAACATTATTTTTTGTTTCAGAAACAAGTAGATTTTGTTTCTAATACAGTGTTTATAAACAATTGTTTCTCAGTGAATACATGGCTTAATAATTACAAAGATTGCTGTTGAATAATAAATAGTTCTTTCTTTTTGACGTGATGATTTCTTATAAATCGAAGAACGTCAGCTGTACGCACGAAAAAGATTCACGTGCTGCCTGTACCGAGCGCGCAAGCGAGAGCGCGGAACAAGCGATAGAGAAGCACGATAGGCCTGGGCGTTCAGCTTGTTTCAGTTGTTGATTCAACAATGTTGTTTCTTATAATGTTATAACGTAAAATTATCGTCCGTAAACCGACTTTAAGGACGACCATTTTTTGAAATGATTTTTTTTTTAATTTTATAGTGCATCCCACACTAGGTTTATCTCAAAGAGTTACTTTTTATGATAAACATTTCAAAAATCCGAAGACGCAAGGTTCGGATCCTGCATCCGCGAAGAATTTTTGAAATGTTTATCATAAAAAGTAACTCTTTGACGACCATTTTTTTTTATTAATTTTAACCGTTTTATGAAAAAAAAAAGACATAATCGTACTATATGGTATTTACATAAGTGCGTTTTCTTGAAGTCAGAGGCGCAAACGTGAAAGAACAGTGCGAGTTTAAGTCAACATCTGTGTTTTTTACTAATAAATAAAAGTTACAAAGTATGGAAAATTGAACCGGCGGTAATTTTGAAGTAATAATTTAGTGGGTTTCGCAGAAAATTATGCCATCACCCTAACAAATATTCCTGGAACATGACAGTACAGACTAGAACAGCATCTCGAACCTTTTGTTTTTCAACACAAATCCATTTTGGTTTACTAACTTCTTCAAGTGTATTCAGCTAGATCTAACAACAAAAGATACCAGAACAAAAGGTTGAACAAGTTGGATTCGTTGCGAAGTTAATTAAATATTTAGGTTCAAAATATTTCAAGTTGACGGGCAGACTAATATTTCAGCTCAAGTGCCAGAGCTAAGAAAATAAAATAAGCCTTTATCATGAGTTGTTGAGCAGGCGAAAGGTATTTATTGTGTAAAAGATTCCATAACTCGTAAGTATAGTGTCAGTAACTCAAATACAAGTTTTAAATGGAAAATATTCTATGAAATAAGAAAAATACTTTCGTAAAATATTTTTATTACTCACATTGCATTTAAATAATTTATCATTTTCTTAAGAGAAAGTGTTTAGATTAGATTAAAGGTACTTGGAGATGTTGTTTTCGTGTGGATTAAATTCGATGATTTTAGAAATAATAATTACAATAGATATAAATTTGGCATACCCCATATTAGGCGTGAGCATATTAAAACGCAAGGTCCAAAAGTCACCACTCCGTTCCGATATGGTACCTGGCTAAGACTCAAGACATATATTATAAAGTTTTCATTTTTGGGCAGTGTTAAATACCCTTAAAACTTCTTATTCAAAAGTGCGATGAACTTGTTTAATGAAGTCTAATCTAAAGGCCGATACCTATGGTGTGTCTGTTTTTTGTGAGAACCACCAAATAGTCCCGTACAAAGTCAAATTATTAATGTGCCGTAACTGGTTCCTAACCTGCAGTTATATATGTATGCAGCCGAAGGGAAAACCATTTATGTATCTAAAAAAAGTCAAGTCTAAGCTTTATACATACTTGCCTTACTGTCTATAGCGTGTCCGAAAGTCAGTCAACTCCACCACTTGTTTGTTTAGGATAGATTCGGCCCAGGGCAATTGACGGATCAAAGGTACCTATTGAATAACACTGGATTGATTTTCCTAACACTTTCATAAAAAGATTTCAGGGCAGAAACATCTGACCCAATGAGGATATTAATTATATGTTGATGTTGTTATTAACGTTTTAACGGAAATAAAAATCATTTGGAATATTGTATTGAAATGTAATAAACGCTTTAAAGTTTATCTTTCCGGTACCTACTTACTTAATTTTGACAAAGACGAGACAAGCAACTTTTTATAAACTTAATGATCTTATCTATAGGTATAATTATTATAGCAACACGCACTGGGTGATGCTTTTGGGGAAAGCTTTCTCTTAAATTAAGTTCAAAAAACATATTTTGTGATATGGCTTACTCAGTAATAATTTATTATTATAATATTTCTAAAAAATGTACCGAAAGAAAATGAGGAGTGTAGGTATTTAAATTTTGAATGTTTACGTGCCAAAATTTGCAAAGCGTAGTAGCCCAAGTATTTTTGGCCAGCTTTTATTTCGTATTGACAGTACAAAAGTCAAGGCCACACATTAACACATGAACTAAAACGACAAGGCTTATTACATTTTTTATATCACTCAATAGAACCCCATTAAGCCAACAACAAACATTTTTCTGAACCAAACGAACTGATTGCGTCAACACATATTTAATCAGCAATAGTACTTCCACATCAGCTCAATATTTTACTGAAATTAACTTATTTATCCGGTTATGTATATGAAGCAGACAGACTGGCGCCGCTGTTCTTTAGGTCGCATTATCTGGATTAAACTAGATCTAGCCGGATTTATCCACTGTATTACGTACGAGGTAATGTAGGACATAGTTAATCCTTTTTGGCATTAACTTCTCAATTGACGTGACGTTTGACGTAAGCTTTGACAGTTATTAGGTCTGCTTGATTTATGAGTTAACGTGCAATTCAATAATAATTGGGTTTGAACTTAATTAAATATTGAAGGTGATAAATTAAGTGTATTGCGAACTTATCAGCATGATTTGACAGCCTCAGTGGTTATTGATCCTGACTTGTGGGTCATAGAGGCGTGGATTCGTTTCCCACACGAGGCAAGCATTTTTGTGATAAACCTAGGTGTTTGCTCTGTATCTGGATGTTATTATCTGTCTACGTATTTCCTGTGAAAATCCACTGCTACGTTTACCATAAGTCAACTTTTATGGACAAAGAAATGGCACAAGTTCTGGACTCATACCCCTTTCCAGTGAAAGGAAACGCAATTCACGCAACTGCCAGACAAATGTAGACATAATCCTATTATCAATTTTATAATTTTTTTTTAGAATAAATAAATTTTACAAAAATAGCATTATTTATTTAAATTATCCTATATTTAGTTTTGTTCAGCACTTTACACTTTTTTTTTCAAGAGTTAAGTTTTTTTGTTAATACTGAAAAATTTTAACGGATGTATCGTTTTTGAAATGACGGGTTCAATTATGTTTATTACATTGACTTTATGCAAATTAAGAGTTTGTTTTATTTTTAATTCGTATTAAAGCATATCACTATAGTTTCCACAACGACGATAATTCTGATATTCCGGTCAAAATCCGTCGTGCTCCGAGTCACAAGCTTAGTGCAAAGAACAAAGCAACCTAAATCAGATGACGTTACTTCAAAGAGATAAAATAACGAAAGCAGACAAAGTCTTCCGAACAATTAAGAATTCCATAGAAAAGTTATTGCATTTCGCCAGTTAAATGGAGTGTACAGTAAGCCGGCGCGAAACGCGTCGCCTAAATCACGAGTCCCGCAAAAATCCAATTAATTCCTCTATAAAACGAGAATACTTTTATTATCTCAAGACTAATTTCAACTTTGGACTTTATCGTGGGGACAAGTTTTTCTTATTAAGTGTGGGGAAGTGTCGTAAATAGAGAAATTAGCGAGTATCATCGGGCGGAGTGTGTAAACATGAAAACTTTGAAAGTGTCGGCGACGTCGCGCGGCGAATACAGCAGTGCGGTGAAATACAGTACATAAACTTTATTATGCGGATGGATCAATTATGCATTGAGGTGGTTATGGAAAATTTTATTTGATCGAATCAGAAATGAGATCCAAAGAACCAAAGTGACCGACATAGTGCAGCTTTTTTGGCATGTTTAAATGGCAGTGGGTAGGGCACGTAGCGCGGACGACTGATGACCGATCGGGTCAAAAAGCTACGGAGTGAAAAATCGTACATCAGCGAGCGTAGCATAGGACGTCCATCCAAAATGGAGATCTTTAGGGGAGGTACATGTCCAGCAGTAGAAACGACGATGGATTATTTTATTTAGAATATAACACAGGTGAAACCTCTGGTAGAATTTAAAGTCAGATAAAGTATTTCAATCGCATTTGGCGGTCTTCTTCATGACTTAAGTTGCTCAACTTATTTACTTTTGGCTCTAAATATCCGGGTTCAATTTTCCAGATTACAGTCAACATTTCCTTGTCTAAAAATACTTTGTTTTATTTATTTTATGCCTAGTTCAGAAATATAAAGTGTATATATATTTAATAATTTTGTTGGGAGGCCCTGTGTTCTCCATGTCGCTATGACATAAAATAAATGACGTTATGACAAAAAATATTCTTCTATATTTAGATGTAGATTTTAATGATAGCCGAATAGTCACAACTCACAAATCTTCTACTATGAAAAAGTGAATCCCTAAGTGTTCCTGTTCCCCAATCTAAGATAACCTGGTATAAACAAACACTAGTGCGCGGAGTCGTCTGGCTTAGCACTGCGGGCCGCGACAAGTAGCGCTCGGAGTTACGACGGTGGCGGCGCGGTTACGGGGCTGAAAGTTTTTGGAAGCTCGCAAAATACAGAAAATTAACTCAAAATACATAGAATTTTAATCCGGAAGTCTAACACCGTATCCCTACATTTTAATTAATTAAAAAAGTAGTAGTAGTAGCCGTGGTGGTCTAGTGGTTGTAACGCTGGCCTGTCATTTTTGAGGTCGTAGGTTCAATCCCGGTCCAGTACCAATGAAATTTTTTTGGAACTTTTGTACGGAATTTCACACCACTGGCGTTTCGTGGACTATTAAAAAGACTGGCACAGTACAGTACAATACAGTAGTAACAGTATCTCTTTTCTTTCTGGGTTGAGTAAAGCCGTTGTAATTGTTTGCAAAAGCCAATTTAAAGAAACCGTGGATCTAATAATGATAATTCTAGATCAGTATGCTTAATTTCAAAAATTTACTAAATTAGTTTGGTATTAGTAAAAAAATTAAAAATTCCTATCGAATGTAAAATTATTCATATTAATTTGTTAATATAAATTTTTAGATCGCTTTTAAAATAATTAGTAAAAATAATGTAAGGTTGCGTACTGTTTTTAAGTATACTTATGCACAACATCGGGTACCGTCACTTCGAGACCTAATCTCGGAACGAATAAGTTTGTGCTTTGTATTAGTTTACGCAGCCAAGATTAGTAGCGAGGTCTTGTTCAAACACGCTTCCTTATTACTTAGTCATACTTACGAAGGTTTATTTTTGTGATGTAGTTTTACCCGTGTTTTATACAGCATGCGCTAAATTCTAGATAACATGCTAGATAAATAAAAAATATAATTAGACCGTCAGATATATTATAAAAATATTGTACACATATTTTTCTTGTGTAATACATAAATGTATAAATAAATTCATGAAAAAATTGGCTGTTAAATTTCTCGTAAAGTCACGACTAGACTACAAAAGTGTACTTTAAAGTGTTTTTAAAGTGTTCTTTTGATAGAGAAGTCCCCATTCCCGAACTTTGACAAGGTTTGTCTTCTCTTTGTCTTTTAAGTATTGTTTTATCACAAAAATATCAAATTGTTTATTGATTAATCCTTATTAATAATTAATTTGATTTATTTATAATATAATCCTACTAATATTATAAACGTTAAAGTTTGGATGGATGTTTTTTACTCTTTCACGCAAAAACTACTGAACGGATTAAGATAAAACTTTGCAAAAATACAGCTTATATATCATAATATCACATAGGCTTTAAATTATAATGATATTGCGTAATTTTTCCATTTTATAACAATAAGTGTTAAGTAAGTAGGAAAAATTCAGCCATCTGCGAGCTATTTTAGCGTGCGCTCCATGAAATGTAAAAAAAGAACTGTCGAATCGAAGAAATGTCAAATCGTTTTTTTTTTGTTTTCTATTTTCTACCTCCTTTATTAAGGGTGGTATGGTAGGGCCTCGAAATATCATGCGGGCGAAGCCGCGGGCAAAATCTAGTATAAGAATAATGACCTCAAATCCCGAAAGTTTAAAAAAAACATAATAATATGTTAATTACATAATATTCCTTAATAAGGTCAGAGCAGATTTTTCGCGGCATCCTGTATAAGCCGTTATTTTTACCGGCTGGTTCGCCATACTACGGTCGCATAATGGTGTGCCGCTGTCCATACAATGGGCGTTATTTATTGCCCAGTGTAGGGTTCATTTTCGCTTAAATGGTTCTTCATTTTGACTTGAATCATAAACAAAACAGAAATGAAAACAGCATAGGTCGTTTGGTGTGCGATGAATTTTATTTGTTTACATGACCTACGTCGTGTTTAATCTGTTTTTTTTTCGATTTAGTTCATTTTTAGGAATCCGTACCCAAAGAGAAAAACGGGACCCTATTAATAAGACTTCGATGTCCGTCTGTCCGTCTGTCCGTCTGTCTGTCTGTCACCGGGCTGTATCTCAAGAACCATGATAGCTAGGCAGCTGAAATTTTCACAGATGATGTATTTCGGTTGCTGATATAAAACAAATACTAAAAACAAAATAAAATAAATATTTAAGGGGGGCTCCCTCCCATACAACAAACCTGAATTTTTAGACGTTTTTCGCTCCATATTAATAATGGTACCAGGTAGATGCTTGAAATTTGCACAGAATATTTAGTTTTACATTCCCTTTAATAATAAATAATAAAATTAAAATAAAATAGATATTGAAGGGGGGCTCCCATACAGTACGGAACCCTCCGTGCGCGAGTCCGACTCGTACTTGGCCGATTATTAACCTACTTCCAAAAAGGTGGAGGTTCTATGTACGTCTGTATGTATTTTTTTGTGTATGTTCATCGATTTCGCCAATTGTGAAACAAATCGAAAAATTATTTTTTAGTTCGTAAAGGTGTACTCCTGAGGTAGTCTTATTTAAATTTTGGAAAAATCGGCCATCCGTTTTTGAAAAAAATGCAACAATAATGTAAGCAATTCGAGCGAAATATCCTAATTTTACACGATGAACATCGATAATTTTGCCAATTGTGAACCGGATCGAAAAATTCTTTTTTAGTTCAAAAGGGTATACTCCCAAAATAGTCTTATTTAAATTTTACAGATATCGGCTGAGCAGATTTTGAAAAATCAACATTAATGTAATCATTTCTGGCGAAATATTCGAATTTTGTACACTAGGCGGTTTTCCCATTTTTTGCGAAAAATAATGATATCCGGCTAGTCTTAAATCCATGTCTCTATTTTTCATGATCTAATAATTTAGAGAATTTAGATATACAGTGTGGAGAGCTGACGCTGACTGAACAGCTTTTACACTAAGGACAACCAGGAATTTGACAAAAGGTATAAAACAGCAGTTTTTCTCGAGCTCCTGGTTGGCCCTATGGTAAAAGTTGTTCATACTGATGGTCTGATGTGATTTCAGTTTATGTCGGTATCAGCTGTATTTAATGGAATTATATATTTTGGGAAGTTTTGTCAGGAAGTATTTAGTTATGTAAGTCGGTGGTAAAGTACCTACCTACATAGGTATCGCGCGGGTAGGTAGTATTACAATATCCTACTAAAATTATAAGCGCGAAAGTTTGTGAGTATGTATGTTTGTTACTTTTTCACGAACAAACGGCTGAACTAATTTAGATGAAATTTGTTATGAAGGTAGCTTAGACCTTAGAGGCTACTTTTTATCTTGGGCTAATGCGGGTAAAACCGCGGGGCGCAGCTACTTGTATTTATATTGCAATCAATATACACAAAGAAATGCATAAATGTGACTGATAGTATGATGTGACAGATAAAACATTAGAAAAACGTAGACAAAAATAGCTTTTCAAATTGTAAACTTTTGCAAAAGAAAAATCAAAAACATTCGTTTTCGTGCAATCTCTGCGATATCGTTTCCACAGTTACATAACAGCAGTTTTAAAAATATGGCTAGTTTTCATAAAAAAAATCTGGCTGCTTAAAAACAACAGAAAGAACAACCGGCCTTTCCCGGTCCCATGCCGGACACCGAACGCTGGACGCCGGGCTGCCGAACGCCAGGCGGCATCGGACGCCAGGCGCCATCGAACGCCGCGGCTTCATATTATGTTATTTACGCCTCCGCCGAGGACAACTTTTTAATGGGGCGATAACAGACCACCCGTCGCCGTTAAATCTCGCTCTCATAAATACGTTATGTAAACCCACCCTAATAATTAGTCGCGGTTACGACTCGTAGTTAAGTTTTATGGACGCAAAGAGGAGGTAAGTGAGAGCGAAAACTTATACGGAAAAATGTTCTTTAATTTGTCTGACGGCGTTAGGAAACGATGAAGCCGAAATTGTTATATTTATTCGGGGAATCTTGTATTTCTAGCTACCCTTTTATATTTTCCGGCCGTTTTAATGCGATTGGATTTTCGTAGCACCGTGGCCGTAGCTCCGTAGCGATCGCATTGAATATGTATACTTCAGTCTGATATCCAACCTTCGCTTTCGATGCCTTCACCTCTGAATACTGAGGAGATCAATTCGAGAAAACAAACATAGGTACCTACTTTACATACGCATTTCGATTACCTTTTGTAGCAAAGCGATGCCTAACAATTTGCTAGATTAAAGTCGCGAGAAGGAAATAAATATGTACGTGTTACACTCGCAGAATAACAAATCTAGAAGCAATATTTCAGTGTGATTCTTATTATTCAACCTGAAATTCTTAACAAGACAACATTTACAAATTTGCACACGTTCAGAATAAGCCATAAAATATAGTAACATTAGCTTAATAGCTCCGTGTAAGTCTGAAGATTAGACGGTGCGAAAAGTAAATAATTGTTCCGCTTCTTAAGTTACTGCTCTTGATCGTTACTGAAAATGGACCTTATGCTTTTAAATTAAGTTGCATAATAGCGTGACAAAAGCTACTTTCTTAAGACCTCGACAGTCATTAACTTCAGGCTTACTTGTTATAACGTTAAACTTTATTATTTTCGTACTGACGTTTCATTACCTGAACTAGGTTTCATGAAAATTCAGTTTTCAGTACTTACGCTAACGTTTTTAAGTAGGGATCGTCAGTCACTACAGCTGTTCTGGCATACAACAAATATGCAATCACTTGTGAAGGTTGCTGGCGCAATATGAACTTTATGTGAATATGGTAAGGTGCAAGGGTGTCGGTCAGCAAGTTTCACCGGTGAATGCGTGTCAACAGAGCCGCGTGGCCGGCGGGAGCGGCGCGCGGGGTCCGTACCTGGCGGTGTCGCGCTGCAACCCAGCACTCTTCACTTCCCAACTTTAGTTAGAGAGTTCACAGCGAGGAGCGGCGTGTCGGGTTCACGAAGCTGCACCGGCGCGGGCGGAAGCTAGCGTAGGGAGAGGTGAAGCGCGTGCCGACGTTCACAGGTTACAACGAGTACAGCGACGAAGCGAGATACGGAGTCATGCGGTCAGCCAAAAGGACACAAACCTACTGGCGAGCCTGGTGGCAGGCTGAGCGCCGGCGGGCGGGGGGCGGCGCGCCATTGGCCCGCCGAACCACGCCTCCGCCGTCGCCGGTGCCGCCGTCGCCGGCGCGCCGTCGCCTCGACACTACTTCAACTATGTGAACTTACACTTCCAACTTTCGATGCGATTTGCACTTTTCAAACTATTTCAAGCAGCGTCACTCACGACACTCAGCTCTCAATTATCAATTCACTGCCACTGCGTTTGCACCGAGCGAGAAACTTTGGGAAATCTCCACGGAATCTTCAAAGAATAAATGGCTTCTCGGATCTCTATGCGAATTTACTCGTATCACGGTCAATGGATTCTGAATCAGTTTCAACTGGTGTAAAAGTGCGTAGTTGATACTTTTAAAATATCGAAATGAACAACGTTTTCCACTTTCAGTTCGGCACATTTCAAACTAGATGTCTACTAACTTATGTTGTTTTTAAACTTTCGCGATTAGAACACATTATTATTATTTACTAAGGGAGTAATCGCGCACTCAAATTACGAGATGAATAAATACCTCATCATCCCGACGTTTTAACCGAGTTGCATCGGTCGTGGTCACGGGTAGACTGGAATGTGAATCAGCTGGTACCGCCAATTCAACTTGAACTTTCAAAATGGTCACTCCGACACACAACACTGACGGTATCTAATAATGTCTTGCTACCTACACTACGCGATTTACATTATTTTGTTGACAACAGGATTCTTCGACGCCGATAACTTAGTCACCATCTTCACGGTTGAAATTGTTATGTTTTTTGATTTACACCGCTTCACGAACTATTCTTGAAAATTAGACTTGAGGACTTTTGGGTCGTGGAGCTCGATCTAATGACCAGTACCTCCATCAAGCAAATGCTCAACTATAGCAGACTTCTGTATCTGGCGGTTTTTGACTGACTTTTGGTCCATCAAGACAGTGTATACCTCCCTTATCCAAATATATATACCAATTCCATACGTACATCAAATTTGAGACACGCCTGTGATGGCCATCAGGACAAAAGACCGTTAATGGTGGATAAAGCGCAAGTGCAGGTGAAATTCAAACGAGGACCGGCGTACTGGCTTTTTAGGGTTCCATACCCAAAGGGTAAAAACGGTACCCTATTACTAAGACTCCGCTGGCCGTCTGTCCGTCTGTCTGTCTGTCTGTCACCAGGCTGTATCTTATAAACCGTTAAAGCTAGAAAGCTGAAATTTTCACAGATGATGTATTTCGGTTGCCGCTATAACAACAAATACGAAAAACAAAATAAAAATAAATATTAAAGGGGGGCTCCCATACAACAAACCTGAATTTTTAACCATTTTTCGCTCGATATTAATAATAGTAACAGGTAGGTGCTTAAAATATTCACAGAATGTTTAGTTGTATGTACAATTCAATAATAAATAATTAAATTAAAATAAATATTTGAGGGGGGCTCCCATACAGTACGGAACCCTGCGTGCGCGAGTCCTACTCGTACTTGGCCGATTATTAAATCTAGATCACGTGCATGGCCGTAACTAGGGTAGCCTTTGGGGCAACTTCTCACGCCATGCAATTTGACGCCAAGTAAAAATAGCTGCAGGAAAATTCACTAAAATTTTTGAGTCATTTAAATTCGTTATTATTAAGGTAGTGAGTTCCTCTTTAACCGACTTCAAAAAAGAGGATGTTCTATTTTCGTCTGTATATTTTTTTTGTGTATGTTCATCGATAACTTCGCCAGTTATGAACCGAATCGAAAAATAGTTTTTTAGTTCAAAAGGGTATACTCCCGAAGTGGTTCCATTTGAATTTTAAAGAAATCGGCTGAAGCATTTCTGAAAAATCTAGAATAATGTAAATTGTTTACATTATTCTAGAAATTTACCGAGCGAAATATTTGAATTTTGTACACGATGAAAGGCGATTTTGCTATTTTTTGCGACAAATAATTATTTTTCTTTTTATAGAGCCTAGGGGCTATGATAATTTAATACACGTAGGTACAGTAATATATTATTTGTCAAGCTACACTGTATTGTTACAACTATTATTAGTCCACCGTTAAACATAGACCTACCATTGAAGGGTAATTATCACGTTGACCGAGTTGCTTAGTACTATATTCACGTGCTCGTTTGATTTTTTCTCTGGACGCATCAATGCGTTTTTTCTTCTCCATATATAGTTAGTAATATTAAAATCCATAGAGTCCGTAATCCGTCAGAAATCGTGTGTAATAATTATGTCCTCTAATATTTATTTATAATTACAGGTATTTATTTGTCATATTAATTTTGAAGTTTTTTACAATGTACAACTATTTAAAAATAAATGTTAAAAAAACTTTAAAACTAGGGTGCTGCCTGCAGCGGGGCAGGGCATTTATAATTATTATTAACTTGCCTAATGTGTAGTACGTGACGTCAGTGGCACTAAAATTATTGCGCGTCTCTATATTCGTTTCCTCTAAACTCTAATCCTGAATTCGTCCATGGTCACGTAATGCAGGATAGGTGCCAGTTTGAAGACCCGAAGACGTCGGGTTAACTCGTTTTGATCCTGGATTGTGATGCGCAAAATGCAGTCAAATCGTGGGCAATGGCGATAAAAATCTTGATAATGAAGATTTGTGATGTACATTAGGTTTAAAATGGATGGAGGGAATAAATTTAGTACCTACTTACTACTTCCAATTAAGTCCAGAAGTTTGAGTTGAAAATAGTCCCAAGATTTTTGGTTTAAAATGATCCTATTTTGACATGTCCAATTGTTCATGTCGTTCATTTATCGTAATTCAGTGTGTTACTCACAACATAATTTCTTCATTTCAGTAGATTTGAAATAGCCATAAAATGTCAGACAAGAAGACGAAACTACCTGACTTACCGTACTAACTTACCAGAGTGAGCGATGATTACACAAGGTTTTATTTTCTTTTGAGTGAGATAAAGACTCCTAAATAAATCAAGTAAATTTACTATCATTTTTTTCTTTACTTGATATGATTACAATAAAACATCAATGCATACCTATGGTACGTCTATAAATCATAACACAACATGACTAAGTACGAAAAATATAAAGCAATAGACGAAGTTCCAGCCATCTATGACACAACTAAAAACCAAGTAAATCTTCCGAGCAGCCTCTAACTTCTATTTTATGAAATTACTGTTGTAAAACTTTACAGGAGGTAAGCATTAAGTTAGAAAGGCCTTGGCCTCAACAAGTTAAGTCGAAGGTCTCACCAGCCTAGTTGGCCGAGATTTTCCGATTAGTACGAGTTTTAATTTCCGCTGTTAACGCTGCAGTATCGAGAACTTGGAAGAAACGAGTTTGAAAAACAGCTTTGATTACCAGTTGGTATACGTTGGCGATGTTGTTAAAATATCGTGTGACGAACGTTCAAATTTTTTTTTTGTTAATTATTCATAAACATAATTTCTTACTAATACTAATATATTAAAGAGACTTTTAAGTGGCATGTAAAATGTATTTATAGTTTGTACTTCCTTATGCCATTATGGCATAATGCCAAGTAAAACAATCTTCCACGGACCGCGATAACGGCCACACTCGTGATTTTATTACGTGAACAGTAATAAAAATTAAATAAACTGCATTTGTTGGTATATTATTGAATATTGTGACAATTTTAGGGACATGATTGAATGAAAGTTAGGAATATACCTACTATGACAACATGATATAAATAAATAAATATTATGGGACATCTTTCACATGACATAATTATAATGTATGATATAATAATATGATGATATACGATATAAAAATGATATTGCTTGATGCCTACTATGAACTTACAACATTTAGAATGTAGATATTATACTGTTAAACCTTAAGTTAATGCTATAAGCGTATAAAATATACTTTGTAATTTACTGCATTTTTTTTTGTAATGAAGTAATGTTCACTTAAAAATCGGCCAAATGCGAGTCGGACTCGCACACGAAGGGCCCCATTCCTCTTGTCATTCTTGATCACGAGCAAAAAACTCCTAAAAATCACGTTTGTTGTATGGAAGTCCTCCTTAAATATTTATTTTATTTAGTTTTTAGTATTTGCTGTCATAGCGGCAACATAAATACAACATCTGTGAAAATTTCAGCTATCTAGCTATCAAAAACGTAATTAAATTGTTGTTGACTCCAATGCTGCAACTAGTAGTAGTAGTTAAAAAGTAATTTTGTACTGTATGCAAAATGTACTGTATAATTACACTAAAGAGCATTTAACTGAATTAAAATACAATAAAACTACTAGGTACTATTTTATAAAAAAATGAAAGTGGAGTCCCTCCGCGCGGAAGAAGTGAAATTTGGACGCAACATTGCTTTCATACCCCTTCCATGGAGGCGTTAAACGTTTAACGCAACCTTGTTGGAAGTCGCATTAGAAGTTTCACTTCAAAAGTAATTGGAGCATCCGCGAACCTTTGAAGGTCTAAGCATTGATAATCCAAATACTCGAGCCTACTGCCAGTTAGCAGCATATCCGGCATGCTGACAACAAGGCGAAAGAAAATAAATTAAATAATGAATCCATAACACCTAAAGATTTCTACTTAACTTCACGTTGGTACGAGTATATTACAAAATCAAGATAAACATCGAACGGTAAAATGCTCTTAGGAAGCATTTGAAAAACAATCCTTAGGTCCCTTTTTAGGGTTCCGTACCCAAAGGGTAAAAATGGAACCCTATTACTAAGACTCCGCTGTTCGTCTGTCTATCTGTCACCAGGCTGTATCTCATGAACCGTCATAGCTACAACGTTGAAATTTTCACAAATGATGTAGTTCTGTTGCCGCCATAACAAAAAATAATTACATTAATACTAATAACAGAAAATAATTAATATTTAAGGGGGCTCCCATACAACAAACCTGAATTTTTAGCCGTTTTTCGCTCGATATTAATGACGACGACAGGTAGATATGTACTTGAAATATTCACAGAATATTAAGTATGATCCTTCAAAAATAAACAATTAAATTAAAATAAAATATATAAAGGGAGCTTCCATACGGTACGCAACCCTTGGTGAGCGAGCCCCACTCGCACTTGGCCGATTATTTAGATATACATGACTATAAATTTATTGTAGTAGGCGCGTTGTTTTAATTGTTAGATTTTTCTTAATAATGCTGAATTGCTAAGTCATTGGTATTTTGCACGAGTGAAAGTAGAGCTTTTCCAACACAATAATTTGAGTTGAGAATTAATTAACTTGCCAAGGATTATTAATGAAAAAAATCGTTTTAAGTAAACACACAAAAACATATTGGATATTGTTTATTAGCTATTGCCCGCGGATTCACCCGCTTGATATTTTATTTTTTGTGCTATCCCACAGGATTAAGTAAGTCGGTATAAAGTAGGTAGGTAGGTAGTGTCACTTTCAAACCTTGTCATAAATGCGTGGTAAAAATCATGTCGACATGTTGTTTTGTTGCTGCGTAAAAGAGTAACAAATTAAAAAACGCACATTCGGATTTATAATTTTAAGTCATCTCATTTACAATTTATTTGTATTTATTTACTTTAAGATGTATAGTTGACTAACTTTGTAAAAGCTAGTTTTAAGAAGACATATTTTTAAATATTATGTAATTAATTTATTGACTGTAATAGTAGTTTATGCAACTGTCATATAATGAAGTGTTTTAATACCCGTGTTATATGCAGTTGCATACACTACTTTATCTTCACTAATAAAAATAAAAAAAACATATTGCGAAACATTAAATTCACGCGTACGTGTATTGTCACAGTGAACTTGGCGCCATTAAAATCTAACCAATGAGAGCGCAGCTGCTCGCGCAGGGCCAATCAGGAGCGAGCGCGCGATGTTATAATGAGATTTTACGATATCGATGTGGATATTATAACATCATGTGAAATTGCTTAAATTTAGTGTTTTGTTGTCTGCGCTATAACAGTAGTCATTATAAGTCAAGTATTGGAAACATCAGTAGAATGTTACAACATTAGTGTAGATAAAAATAATTAAAAAGTCGTATAGTATAAGTTATATTTTGGACCACAGAATAGGTCGAAATTGTTAACATAGTAGGTATATATTATAGGTATCAAGTATTATCTGTAGTCTGTTTTAAGTACCTTGTGAATCAGTAAGGATACTTTTAACTACTTAAAAATAAATCAACTGTTGTGTAAATTACCTATTTTAGTAGGATGCTTTGATCCAAAAACATTGAATTTACATTAGTCTATATCTATTAAATGTGTCTATACTTTGCATTTCAAAGGCGATGCTATAAATTTAGTATACGAACTACAAAACGAATAAGAACTAGAACTGAAAAAGGTAAACAACCAGCATTACCAGTTCACTGCACCCAATATCATTCGTTCCTTGACAGTATGAAAAGCGTCCCAGGATTCATATAAAATAAATACATCGGGGTCAATAGGGCGCGACGTTGACGAGGGTGTCTACAACTACTCTTAATTAGAGATGAGCAAATCGGGACGTTCATTCGAATGACTTAAAATATTCGAATGTTTGTAATCGTTATTTTTGACGTAAATAGTTTTTCATTTATTAGCTACTTATTTAGTAAACAAAGGTTTCCAGCATTTGCAAAATATGTACTACTAAAGCTGGCTAGTATAGTGGTAGCCATATTTGGATTGTAATAACTATGTTTAGTTAAATTAATTATATTATAACAATTTGAAAAAATCCTCAAATAATCGGCCAAGTACGAGTCGGACTCGCGCACTTAGGGTTCCGTACTGTATGGGAGTCCTCCTTAAATATTAATTTTGTTCAATTTAATTATCTATTAGTAAAGGAAATATACAACTTAAGATTAATAATAAAAATATATAATACATCATATGTGAAAATTTCAGCTTGCTAGCTTTACGGTTCATGAGATACAGCCTGGAGACAGACAGACGGACAGCGGAGTCTTAGTAATAGGGTCTCGTTTTTACCCTACTGGTACGGAACCCTAAAATTTTAATAAAATATCAGATATTTCCGAATCTCAAATCTACTTGATGACGTCAATTCTTACATAATTCTAAATGTTTCAAAACAAAACAGCTGTCTTCTTTTGTGTTTCGAAATATATTAAAAAAACTGATTTTTGAACGATTCATACGAATATTGGATCTTAAACTGTTATCCATTTTTATGTTAATCATCATACCTATTTTATAGGATAAGAATGAAACAATTTTAATTCGATTTTCATGATTCATTTTTCGATATAATATCGTTTCAATTTGCCCGAATAGTTCATCTCTATTCAGAATATGCACGGAGGTGTGGAGTGATGTTTGACATCGGCTGCTCAGGTGAGAACTTCGATTACTTGTTATTTTTAAAGAGTAACACAGTGAATAGCTGCAGAAACAAAAAAGGCGAATTATAATGAAAATATGAGAAAAAAGTAATACCGTACTGTAAAGAAGTATTGTGCTGTTGATAAGTGATTTTGCAAACTAAGATAAAAAGAAAACAAAACTATCGGACCTACTCCTAAATGTTTTTTTTTTCGCAAAAAATGGCAAAACCGCTTTTTATCGAGTACAAAATTTGAATATTTTGCTCGAATTGTTTACATTATTGTTGATTTATCAAAACCGGCTTAGCCGATTTCTGTAAAATTTAAACGCGACTACCTCGGGTTTATACCCTTTCGAACTAAGAAATACTTTTTTCGATTCTGTTCACAATTGGCAAAATCATCGATGAACATTTACAAAAAAAAATACATACACACAAATATAGAACCTCCCCTCTTTTGGAAGTCGGTTAAAAATTGTAGTTAAACGACCATCGACAGGTCTTGCGACCTTAGCGCAGCACTAGAGTTTCACTCGGAACTATCGAAATTGAATTGTTACCTAGTTGGTTGGATATGAAAATAATCCGATAAACTGAGTGCACCGATATTTTTATAGATGAGCGGGCAACAGTCTACCCTTGTCAACGTCACTGCGTATTATCTGGAAATTTCATATTGGACTGCATCGCAATCTCTTCCCTGTGGGAGAGGCGCTTTTGAATTATCTACTTTCACAGACTGTTGGTTGTCATTGAGTTTATCTATTTTATTTTGAAATTTACGACCAAAATAATTGACACATTGTAAGTGATGTATTGGATATGTAACTTGAAACTTATGTCAATTATATCAATGCGTATGTATGTATGTATATATGTAAATATGTGTGTTTGGTATGTAAGTATGTCTATGTATGTATGTAGTAGTGAAAATAGGTAAAATTAGGAACACGATGTATTCTACTCTAAGTTATAATTGTTATGGGTGGTTAGATTGTGAATGACCCTAAAATACGGGTCAGATAAATGTTGTTTGTTTATTTTATAAAAATGTACGACGGAAACTACCCATTTATTATTACAATTAGAAGCTCACTTATTTATAAAACATCGTATGAAAACCTAAATAAAAAAAACAAATATGCCTTCTTTTTCGAGTCTGATCAGTCAAAGGTTAGCAAAAAGTAGTTGCAAATTTGCAAACTTAAATAAATTATGCTTCTCTTCTATACAAATATAATAAGTATAATTAGAGTGGCCTTAAACGTTTAGCCACCTAACCGTGCACGAATAAGGTGCAACATTGGCTCTACTCTGTAGCTGAAAACTTTTGTCTATAGCACTGCGCAGAATTTTCATTAAGGCCATTTTTACAACGCCCTTACATAAAAGAGCTAATTTTTCGTAGTTGGAATTTCAATGTTGGCGCTTTAGAGCTTTTATTTCCGATTTATACTTGTGTGAATTTGCTGCATCAAGTTTTATAACAATATGGATGTTTACTGGGTATAAAATCATTTTTACAATTAGTCCGTCAGTTAGATTATTATAAAATATTGGACACATACTTTTTATTTTGTCAATTAAACAATCAATGACAAATATAAACTTTGTAAAAGTTTGAGAGTGGGGGCTGGTGATGGCACAAGGCGGTACATTTGATAGCGGTTAGTGACGTCACGCGGAACTTAACGGGCTATATCTTCATCAATTTTTGTTAAATTGACAAAATAAAAAATACCTGTCTAATATTTTTTGACTATCTATTTGACGGACTAATTAAATTTTTTTAGTTAACAAGCCTATTATTCGATAGGTCTTGTTTGTAGTTGCCTCCAAGTGACTCTTTTAGAGTTTGTTTGTCTGGAATTCTGGATTGATGGTGAACAAGGAAATTATGCGCTGTATTTTCTAGGCTGTGATTTTCATTCAAAAATTTCATTGCCCAGAGTAGGCAGTCATTTTTACCATAAGTTCTAACTACTGCTACTTTTACTCCTTGAGTTTTTAATAGGGCAAGTGCCTTTATTAACTACCACTAAATACAAAACTTACATAATCTAAAACTACATAAATTACTACTACATAACAAGCGATTGGATTATCCACAGACTCTTGAAGGTTTAAAGATAATCCAAATGCTCAAACCCACTCCTCGAGACTCTTGTTTATGTCGGTAATATTATACTTTTACGGATTTTTGTTGACTTATTCTATTTAGGTTCAGACTCTACCAAAGTAGAGAGGAGTGGAAATATACGAAGCTGGACAGAGAGTTGTAGTGTTTCTATACTCACGAACTACAACTCCCTGATTATTTCCAAATATCTTCGCTTCGTTCCATTTTGGCGGAGTCTGGGCCTTAAAAAAACTCCAAGTACGGTTTATATCATAGCTCATCTATAGGAACAGCCTATATCCAACTATAGACATTTAGACATCTTACGCTATACAGGTTTATCCAGAACTGATGTACTAAGACGAAAAGAGGTGAATCACACCATTATTTTGAACAAATTTTACTATGGAGCTAACCCGGAATTCGGGAAAAAAATCAGCTGTTTCTTTCATTTTGTCGATTCCGAGTTTTTCTCGAGTTACAAAGAAAAAAAACAAGTAAAAGTTGTCTATAATGATAGTCTCAATCACTCCTTTTCGGTTTAGTACAGAGCATACCGTCCAGATAAGACTCGTCGCACTCGTTATCGTTACTTTGCAGGATCATTTATAAACAGTCCATCCTACAAAAGATCCTTGTAGAATCGGCGATTAAAGCTCAAGATTAGATAGAAATACCTGAGGGGACAGAAGGTAAATTAGTCTTCCTTCTAATTAGGTCGCAGACGTCATCCCGGGTAAATTCCTCTAGAATTTTCTTGGTTACGTCTTGATCTGGGACTAATCTCACATGTAATGAAATTGAACGTGGTATAACTTTAGGGGTTTCAATAAAGTTTTTTATCTCAGTGTTCTGGAACTGTCAGTTTTATTGAAATTAGGTCGTACAAGGTGCGGCATGACTATAAAAAATTTTTTTTTTCTTTGTTTAAAACGGATGATAAGATTTGCGTTTCGAGCTAGAAATTATTTAATCATTTAGATACTATCATTTTTACACATTAGTATTTTGTCGAATATACAATGCCTTAAAAGATTATTATTTTCTAAAATTTAAGAACTATCTTTGTTTAGTTAGGAAAACACAAATAATCGGCCAAGTACGAGTCGGACTCGCGCACGGACGGTTCCGTACTGTATGGGAGACCCCCTTAAATATTTATTTTATTTTAGTTTTATTATTTATTATTGAAGGGAATATAAAATTAAATATTCTGTGAAAATTTCAAATATCTACCTGGTACCATTATTAATATAGAGCGAAAAACGTCTAAAAATTTAGGTTTGTTGTATGGGAGCCCCCCTTAAATATTTATTTTATTTTGCTTTTAGTATTTATTGTTATAGCGGCAACCGAAATACATCATCTGTGAAAATTTCAGCTACCTAGCTATCATGGTTCATGAGATACAGCCCGGTGACAGACGGACAGACAGACAGACGGACATCGAAGTCTTAGTAATAGGGTCCCGTTTTTCCCTTTGGGTACGGAACCCTAAAAACCTTCAAAAGACTACCTTAGATTACATTTAAAACTTGAAGTACAGTGTTTTATGTTAAAATTCGTTCAAAGTTAAAAAAACATCTAAACGAAATAGAGAGAACGCACGGTTGAATCAACAGCAAAGATACTGGTTGGCCAGATTTATTACGAAAACAAAAAGAATAAGCGAAATGGTCTAAATTAAAAAGCAATGCCTTGTTGAGACAGAGCGTGCGGAAACAAAGGACTGGGAATTCATCAAGGTCTTTTGAACCCGAAGCATTGTGGTGCAGTAGGTATTCAGCGGCCAATGGCGGAAAGAAAAATCTTCGCTAAGATCGCCACTCTTTGACGCCCCGATGCAAAAGTAATCTCTTTTCTCGGTAACCGGTCTTGAATACTTTGTAGGTACGTAGTCTCACAAAAATACTGAGCATTTCAAAACTGAGCGCGACTTGTTGAATGTGGAAGCTTATGAATAGATTATGCGGGGTTAATTAAAATGATTTCAAGGCTTATTAACCAACATGTTTAGGAGTAAAGTAATATTTTTAGGTGTTAATTGCGTCGCTATTTAAATTTTATTCGGGATCGTAGAGCAGCTACGTTTACAAAGGCCCGTCTTGTAAGTTATATAGGTAATTATTTGTTTTGAAGCCCTTTAATGTTACTTAGCGGCTTAAAACTTGGAAGCCTCTCTTTGTATTTTAGTCTCAATTTTAAGTTATATTTTTAAGAATAATATGAAGTTGTGCGACTAATTTAATTTCATCGTTCGATTTTTGTGAGGTATGCTCTTAATTATCAGACAAATATACAGTTAAACTTTTTAATCTAATTGCGCAGTAGTAATTTATGTAGTTATAGATTACATAAATCTTGTATTTAGTGGTGTCTAATTTAATTCAATAGAGTTTAGAGCATAAAAATAATGCAACTAAGTTATTTATAGGAATTGTTTTCTTATAATAGCTGAGTAATCCCACGATATACAGTATGCATGTACCTAAATATGACGAGCATAGCGTAGCGGTCATGTTAATATACTTAATTATTTTAAAGTTCAATCGAAGCTTTTAGTTTCATACATAACATAGAAAAAAAATCATCAATCTCTCCCACTGACTCCTCCTCTCCCTCTACCCAGCTCCGTCAGCTTTACTGAAATAAATTTAACAAGGAATTTCCATTTTCTGTTGCATATTATTCAGACGGTCCATCTCACGCGTTTCTATCATTGTCCATTACAGTATTTGCATAGGAATTCCATTCGTACATTGCGTCGGTCCACTTCGCATTGCATTCGACGGCCGGCCCGGAGGGACCTGTGATCAAGATTGATGCATTTGCGAGATAGGTCCGTTTGTCCAATACCTATCTGGGTATGGTCAGCGGGAACGTTATATAAGTACAAAATATATTGTACTATCATCAATATAATTAAAATGATGACCGATGGGGTTGACAAGATGTCAAATGGAGACCAAGTACCGGCAAGCGCACCGTAGGACGTCCACACCCACAAGGAGGATGGACCGTAGGATTGCGCTGGATGCAAGCCGCTACCAACTGGTCTTATTGGAGATCTATAGTGGAGACCTATGGCTAGAAGTGGACGTCGTTGACTGACGTCGTGTGGTTGAAACGAAGACGAACGAATAAATCTTTAAAGAACGATTGAGCCATTAGGTAGGTGTGGACCACGCTAGCGGAGTTGCAGGTTGGTGAAGTCACGAATGTGCGCTTCATGTAGGTTCCATCAATTGTTTACTAGTTTTTTCATTAAGTTTTCTTGACGAAAGACTAGACTACTAAAACTAGAACTACTTCAATTTACTCAAAAGTGGCCTATGTCCAGCAGTGGACGTCCTGCGGCTGCGGCTGATGGATGGATGAATGTATCGATTTCCTTCTACGGACGTATGGGGATTGCCTTACGATGTTTTCCTTCTCCGAAAAGCCAGTGATGTGAAATTCTGTACATAAGTTCCAAAGAAACTCATTGGTACGGGACCGGGATTTGAACTCACCGCCACAGAATTGTAGGGCGGGTGTTTCTACCACTAGACCATCTATATACCTCAGCTATTAGTGGGCCGATGACGATGGATGTAGACAAACTATTGGCAAGCATAGTCACGTGCTTGCCCAGATTTTTGTTCAGGCTTTAAAACAAACAAACAAGTAAATATATTTGTACATACAATACAATACGATAATTTAAGAATTGCTTGTTCAAAAGTTTTAAAAGTAAAAGTGACATTTTTTTCCTTAACCAGTGTCCAATGACACTGGTTAAAAAATCAGTGGAAACAAAACAAATCTTTAAAGCTTTGTAGAATCTTAATTTGTTGCCCGGCGAAGCACATTTTGCATGTTTTTCTCTAACCCTTAAATTAATGTTTGTTTTTGTTGTCGTTGCTGCTGGTTGTACTTGTAGAATGTCTCCATTTTAGTTCCTTTTTACAAACTACATCTGCAGCGCTAGTATATTTTGTATGTTTGATGTAAGTAACAAAAAATGCGTATGATTTGCATATAATATATGGATAATACAATGTGCATTGTAATCGCAAGAATAATATGTTTAAGTACTTTACTGCATCAGCTTTTTAATAGTCTACTGCTGAACATAAGCCTATTTACGATGAGCGATTGGCCCATATCCGTCACGGCATTACGGGTTGGTAGGTTGCAGTAGTAATACTGCTTATTTTTACGAAAATTAAAAATTCCGATTTCGGAAGAGACTTCACTAGATGATATCTCCCTTCGGTCTCTGGTGTATCCATCCATCAGTCGTAAGACGTCCGCTGCTGGGCATAGGTTTTTCCTAAAAATCTCCGATAAAACCGATTGGTAGCGGCTTGCCTACGCTGCGCACCAGCAAGCTGGTACCTGGTTTCTACTCGAAAACTTATCGACCCCATGCACCGGTTATCAGTCCTTCGTGCTAAGTGCCCTGCCCACTGCCATTTCAATTTGCCAATCCGCTAAGATATATCAGCAACTTTGGTTTTTCTACGGATCTCCTTATTCCTGATTCGATCTCACAAAGAGACTCCGAGCTTAGCCTCGTTTGGCTACTTGAGCTAATTACTTAAGCTACTTGATAAGAGACCACGTTTCAGTACTATAATTAGTCATCACTGGTACCACACACTGATCGAACACTTTCGACTTGAGGCACAGAGATATGTCGGACGAGAAGACATTACGCAATTTTCTGAATGCTACCCAACCGAATTGGATCCGGCGATTGACCTCTTTCTTGAAGTCCTACCTACCTAAGTGGAATACTTGTTTGAACAAAAATTAAGGTGGATACCACATGAGAATTACCCGTGACCTATATCTTGTCCATATTTATCTTCAGACCCACCTGTTGAGAAACTCGATTAAAGCCTTCGAGCATCGTGCTGAGCTCTTTCATCGATTTTGCCATATCTACGAAATCATCGGCAAACCGAAGATGAGTTATGTATTGGCGCCGAATCATTTCCATTCCAGGAGCATAAAAGCGTTCTCCAAAGTGGCAGTACACATTTTTGATAGTATTACGTCTCCTAACTTACGCCTCTTTTTTAAGGAGTTACCCTGGAGCTCTACCTATACTCGGACCGACACAGGGGCTGGTGTATGGCTGAAATGTATTTTTAAACAATTAATTCCATCTTTGATGAGAAGACTGTGGGCGTTGTTTGTCAAATTATTATGCTAAAAAATACGTGAAACAACATGCCTGTTTAGGTGTTCTGTGAAAATGAATTTATTTTGAAACTTAACTGTTTACTTTTTAATTTTTGGATAATTTCCTTTGTAGGTAGAATTGGCTGAGACCCAAATATAGCCGGAACAAAAACAGCCATGTTTGTGGATAGAACTAAGAATAACTTTAACTACTAAAACTGAAACTGGGGCAAGTAGTGAACTATTTTATGGGATATTAGAATGGACTACATTTAAGAGCTAGCCCCTTCAATATGTAATGTAAAACAGAAAAAATGCCAGTTCGATGGCTAGCCCTTAATTTAGAATCTAGCTTTCTCGCCAAACATTAATATGTTTTAAATGTGAAATAAATTTTTTGTACTGATTTAAATAAGGGTTTGCTACATTACTAAGCTACGCGTTGTTTTTGTTAGCTTGTTGTGCCCTATTGCTGCGAAAAAGCTTCTTCACATTTTTTTTCCAATTTTGGCGATTTTGTGCTGTGTTGTAACAGTTTTTGACGAAAGTTTCGTCGAATCATCTCTTTTTGTGCGTGCCTAGTGGCCGGACTAAATTGGGACGCCACTTAGTGGTGATTTTGGCTCGAAACTCTTTCAGCATGCGGCTCACATGGCCAGCTCAGTTAAATTTTTCCATTTTAGCTTAGCGGCTTTAAGACCTACATCCATGGTCTGTGTTCTGGAGCGAACCTCTGTATCTATTTCAGATTGTGGTCTACTAACATTATTAATGAATTCGAAATTAATGTATTTATGTAGACCTGTTTACATTTATTTTTGTAGCTTTTCTCAGTACTTTTAACAAAATGCTTGAGCAAGAAGACTGAATGAGACTTTAAAACATTTTGAGATGTTTAAAATAATAGTAATGTGCTCACAAAATTCAATATTTTAGGCAAAGTAGAAACTAGAAAACCAAAAAGAAACGAGACTACGTCACTAAACAGACATAAATATAAGCTATTTCCCAAATAAACTTTCCCAATCAACAATCAAAAAAGTCATCTGCCACCAAATGGCACCTCTAATCCTTTACGATCTCTTAACTATATTACTGAACCAATTCCGCCAAAACTAATCTTATAATACCTGCCTAACTATTCATGTCGGCTCTCGGCTATCAAACGGGGTAATTTATATACCTTCGGAGTGTATTGATGGCACTAAAGGTAGTAAAATGGGAAAAGTTGTCCACGAAATGTCCTTGAAAACGCTGTCAGGTTATTCACTTTTTGCTACGAAGCTTTTGTAGATCTTGATTAAAGAGGTAGCAGAGCACTTTACTTTAAGGTAATTTTAAACGTTCTATATGATCAAGTTATATATATTTTGTACTTTCTTATTTAATACTCACACTTACCATGCATAGTCTCGTGCTCGATTGGAGACCGAGTACCGAAGCGCAGCGCAGGACGTGGAGTGGTGGACAAATGACCTCTTCAAGACCGCAGGATTATGCTGGATGCAATCCGCTTCCAACCGATTTTATTGGAGATCCGTAGGGGAGGCCTATGTCCAGTAATGGACGTCCTATGGCTGATAGATGGGCCGCGCATAATGTAAGGTAAATTAGTGGCAATTACTTAGATTTTACCGTCATCTCATTTGGTAGCAGAGCATTTAGGGTCGTACTATATCATAAATAAAGCTTGAGTGGTACAAAAGCTCTTGATTGTCTTATCATAACTATATGTAGAGATGTCTACTAGCCTATCAACTTAGTGTTTTCCAAGCCTCATGAGATAAATTTAATCCTAAATGAAACTATCCACAAAAATCTGCATTTGTTTGTGTTTAATTTACTCAATAATATGTAGGGTAAAATTATGGTGTGATAATACAGATAAATAGTCATATTTTAGAAGTCTAATAGGCTTATTTTTTGGTAAAAATTAGCTATGCAGTTGTAGGTATCTTGACAGCAAGTTATATTTCTCAATTGAAGCTGTTTTCGTAGTATATTTTATTTTTTTCTGTGTATTTTCAGTTTTACTTACTTTCAACATATTTTATTTCGGTAATAGTTCCTCGGACAATGAAGTTAGCTGATGGACTGCTCACAAAGATAAATAACGCAACAGAAGTCTTGTTCGCCGTATCGGCCGGAAGTCGCCCCCTGTGTCACGTCACTTCCTTTGTTCCCCACTCTTGGATTATGGTAATGTCGCTGTGTAAAACAGTTTGATAAGTTCACGTAAAGTGAAACTGATATACGGAATTTGACATGTGCGGTTTTAGTTCATTTTTTAGGCAGCAGGTGGGTATAACTTTTTGTGTTGGCTTCATTGAAGGGCTCATTGGATTTCATTTTGCGAATCCTTATCTTGTTTGCTTTATTTGAGTTAAACCCCTATTACAATTAGCTTTTCGGTGAAGAAAAACTTTGCGCGTTGTGAAAAATCCTAAATAATGTCAGTAGAAAAAAATGGATGGCATATGTACTTACCTACATTTACGTATCAGCAGTAGGATAGCTTGATAGACATGGTCTAATCTCCTTCCGTTTATACAGGGTTATTAGGGGCTTATTCTGTACATCAAAACTAACAACTTTTCTACTACTTTTATTAATTCTTAAAAAAAAGTTTTTATTCCATAGAAAAAAATCGTTCACCCGCGACAAAATGTATGGAACAGCTGATTTTATTTTTGAGTTCTGACAAAAGTCGCAGAGCAACAGTTGTTAGTTTTGATGCACAGAATAAGCCCCTAAAAGGATGCTAATTGATTAGAAATAACCCTATATATTCAGGATTGAATTATATGAATCTAACTATACTGTACCAGCTTTATGTAAGTCCTTTACTAAACATAGGCTCACCCTCGAAAGGCGATTGGGCTCCATACACCAAGCTGACCTAGTCCTGGCTAACTACAAAATTCAGTTGCAAGTGTCTCCAAACATTCGAAGCTTGAATACTGTTCCTGTTTATCTTCCTATGGTAATGTTGTCTCGAAGACATTTGTCTTTGCGTAATGCTCTTCAGCCTTCCTTGGAACCTTATTACTTTCCTATGCTTTTCACCTATTTTATCGTTGTTTACGACGCTGTAAGTAATAAGTCGCGAATTCTGGTCGCATCCTCGAGAACGTTAAACATATGGAGTGTTGGCAAAAAGCCGATTGTTGTTCCGATGCATTTATCTATGTGTGTTAACTGACTGAGAGTTGAAGGTTGTGATGAAAGGACACATATTTTACACAATAAGACAAACTTTTGTTTGCCTTATAAATTGGCAGTGGGCAGTGCACATAGTTCGTAGAATGGATGGCCTATGGGGCTCTAAAAAATCTAATCAAGACCAATGAAAGACGTACTACGCGAGCCGCTTCCAACCGGTCATCTTGAAGATCCATAAAGGAGGCCTATACCCAGCAGTGGACATTATATGGCTCGTAATAAAGATGCTGATTAAATAAATTTATATTTTTATGCAGAGCAGTGAATACGTAAGTAGGCTTTAGGTGCTTGACTCAAGGATCCTTACAGAATTATCTTTTAGAACTCAATGGCCCATTCAACAATTTGTGGTTGTGTATTTCATGTTTTATTTATGTGTTTACAGGTGCTATAATAATTTAATATTTATTGTTTATCATAATAATTAATAAATTCAATTTTTGGCAGGACTTAATGCAGTATAAATAAACAAATTTACTTAACACAGTACTAAGGTAGTTATTTTACCTGTAGGTATATTTGTACTCGTAATAGGTACTTAATTCCCTGTTTACGGAAAATTCAAAATATTCGAGTTTTATTTTCTTACTCTTTGTATAATTTTTAAGGCTTTACATTTTTTATGAACCCATTGAACCAGTAAATACTTAATAGCTATTCAATTTTTAACCAATATCCAAAAAGGAGGAGCTTCTATGTTCGTTTGTATGGATTTTTTTTGTATCTTCTTCTTCTTCTTCTTTTCAGCCATTGGACGTCCACTGCTGAACATAGCCCTCCCCTAAAGACCTCCAATAAGACCGGTTGGTAGCGAATTTTTTTTTGTATGTTCATCGATAATTTCGCCAATTATGAACCGAATCGAAAGCTTCTTTTTAGGGTTCCGTACCCAACGGGTAAAAACGGGACACTATTACTAAGACTCCGCTGTCCGTCTGTCCGTCTGTCCGTCTGTCTCCAGGCTGTATCTCATGAACCGTTATAGCTAGAAAGCTGAAATTTTCACAGATGATGTATTTCTGTGGCCGCTATAACAACAAATACTAAAAACAGAATTAAATAAATAATCCGATACAACAAACCTGATTTTTTAGCCGTTTTTCGCTCTATATCAATAATGATAACAGGTTGATGCTTGAAATTTACACAGAATATTAAGTTAAATATTCAATTCAATAATAAATAATAAAAATAAAATAAATATTTAAGGGGCACGGAACCGTTCGTGCGCGAGTTCGACTCGTACTTGGCCGATTATTTAATTCGAAAGGGTATACTTTCGAGGTGGTTCCACTTAAGTTTTAAAAAAATCGTCTAAGTCGTTTTTGCAAAATCTACAATAATGTAAACGATTCGAGCGAAATGTTCGAATTTTGTACACGATGGAAGGCGGTTTTGCCATTTTTTTGCGAAAAGTTATTATGCTAATTAACAATGGACTTTGCTACTACCGTCGTGTAACAATTGTACCTAGTTATAGTAGTTATAGTTTTAGTAAAACCTAGACACTGTAAATACAAACCCTTATAAAGCCTAGGTCAGACGGCGCCAGCGTACGCTGTTAAACAGCATAACTGCATTGCAATTGTGTAGGCTCCATGTAATAATGGATACATTCTCTATTATTACCGGTGCTTTGAGTAAAAATACAAAGGTTAAAGGAGGTTGAGCTCAAGCGAAATACTATGCAATTTAGTAATGAATTTTCGACTGTGCTGTAAGTTAATATATGATCTAAATATTTATGAAAAAATAAATTAATTTAGACACTTCTGTGAACGAAAACTGCTATTTAATATTTAACTGAAATTGAATGAGTAAATTGCAATCGACAGATTAACTTCTTATTTTTCTCAGTTTAAAGACGTTGACTCTGGGACACAAGCCTACCATATAGATCTCCAATAAGACCGATTAAAACTAGCTTGTAATCAGAGCGATCCTGGGGATGAGGTCATCTGTGCACCATGTCGACAGTTTCAAGCAAACAAAAAAAATAACATGACAGTTAAGCTAAGTCGTGTACTTAGTCATGTAACTAATTAATAGTATTAAATGCAATGATATGTTTTTTTTGATCCCGTCATATTTTTGACGTGATTTTCCGTCATATTTTCTAGAACAAATCCGTAGGTAGTGAACAAAGCAAATTACAATCGTAAAATATATCACACGGGCTACAAAAGCTCTTGGTTGCCAAATATAGCCAACCAATCCGTAGATTCAGCTATAAAATCAGACATTAGCAAGTTTCTCACTTTCCATTGCAAAATTAGATACTTTACTTCATTCAGCATTGTAGTAGTTAGTATTCTAAGCGAGTCATTCAAGCTCTACAAGTTCTACTACGATTGCAATATAACTAGAATGTAAGCATCATCATATTCTTTAAATTTGATGACAATAATAAGCTAAACTTACAAAACAACTGGCCTATATCATTTCGGGTTAGCGTACTTGAACTTCAGCGCAATAATTTTCTTCTAAATTGATCCCTGATCTGCCGTCTAATTCCCACTATCCCGCACTATCCTCGTATCTTCCATATAACCGATCTACGCCTCCGACACTGTAAATGTTTACCTGGCATTGAGATATTATGTCTCAAGAGACAGTGATCCGATTTTTTATACTACTGACTTTGCTGCAGCAAAAAAAAAAACAATTCTATTTGAGAAGAATTCTTAGCGAAGTAGATGAAATGATTTTATCGTGCTTCATCCACTAAGTTTAAATATAACTATCCCTACTTAAAAGAACATTTAAGCAGATATAGCTAAATATCCATTTATTCTATCAATGATTTTTTTCACTACACTTTATCATTGTTTGTATTTGCTTAATTAAATTAATATTTTTGTCACAATATAGCAATTTTTGTTGTTACTCCTTTAGTCATTTTGGTAATTGTGTGGCTGTGCTTAAGTTTTGTCATTAGATTCTTCTTCATTAACCCTCTTTGCCCCATCGCAATCGCAGATATAGTACAGTGAAAGTTTGAGAAATATTAAACAAAAAAGCACAATATGTTTTTACAATAGCGCTAATAAACCTTCGTGTGGTACCCGATACATCATCGTTACAATATATTTCTCTAGTTCATAAACTCTATGCCCTCTAAAGGGCGTCTGATTTAATAAATAGGTATAAAGTCACACAGCTACAAGTAAAATGCTTCCAATGGCATTTGTTTCTCAAAGTAGTTTAGAAGTTACCGATATGAACGAACATATTGGTACATAGCGCTCAAAACAACTCTCGCCGTAGTCTTATAATAACGAACCAACAATCGATAAAATTCTAACGAACAAACTTTAAAATTTATACATATTGTAAGTACTACATTGTAAAATTGCCCGGTCTTTACGAAGTAGCATACAAGTCTATGTTACCTGGCGAGCAATTCAATTCGCCCAACTTCCAGCGTGTTGTCGCAATTGGATTTTCCCAATTCCATATGACAATATAGGCGCACGTCCGTTATATAAATTCTCCATATCACACTACGCCATAATGTTTGATACATCTCATATAGTTGTGTTATTTTGGGGAAAATGTTGCAGAATATCATAGCCATAAATACTTTTTCATCAAATTAAATCATATGAAGACCTAGAAAGCTCAAAGCTTAGTTTATGATCTTAAAATGGAAATCATCTTCATCAACATCATATCAGCTATAGGATGTCTACTGTTAGGTAGAGGTTTCTCTGTATAAGTCTAAAATAAGACCACTTTGATGCGCGTTGTATCCAGCGCAAACCTAAGATCTTAGTGAGATCTTCATCCACCTTGTAGGTGACAGACAGACATACAGACATCGGAGTCTTAGTAATACGGTCTCGTTTTTACCCTTTAGGTACCCTACCCTAAAACGGTTGAAAAAATCAGTTAAGCATGGTAAAAGAGGGTTGAAGCTACGAGTATGTCCACTGAGCTTGGACACGGCGCTATTGCGGCCTCCTTTCCAGAAACCAGTGTCGTCGACCCAAAGCCTCCACCAGCCTGAAAAACCCCCATTTGTACGCTGCAATTGCATTTTCCAAGAAGTCGTTTGAATCGAAGCTGTTACTTACCCGTACTTGAATGGTTTTGGAGTCATAGGAACGAGGTGGCGAAGAAATGGATCCAATGAAATTGGACGTGAGTCATTTTTGTAGTATAGGGAGATTCCCTATACTACAAATCAATCTCATAGCAAATTGCTCCTAGTGTTTGTATGGGTACCTACTTTGTATAAAATTGTAATACATCTGTAAAAGTGTTACGATGTGGAATTGTATACCTATCTTTCTTACTATCTTAGTATTTTCAATAACTTGCTTAGTTTTTTTGTTTTAGTTCATATTATTTTTATTAGCATTCTTGTTTTCATCACACTGAACTCTTCTTTTAAAAGTTTTTTTCTTTGTTTTTGATAAATGTGTGTTTCTGTGTCTGTGGTAAGTGAAAAAATATAAATATATATCCAAGGCACCTATCAAACAATGTGGGTAATTACAGTATGTGCTTAACGGTTCTAACTGCGTGTTTTATAAAATTGTGGCTATGGCAATAAAATTTTAAAAAACATGCTATTATCAAATAATCCCAATAGTAGCTTTCCTAACATCTGAAATTAGTGTATTCTTACACTTTCACATATTTAGTAATTATTTAGTGATACTGCAAAACAAGATTGTTTTTCTGTCATATAAAATTAAAATATTGTTGTTGTTATTGCAATAACGATGACTGAAATTTTTAGTGTCGCATAAAATTACCATTAAAGCGAATTTAGATGTATGGTATCCCTTCAGACTGTCTGGACATTGTGTAAGAGCGGTAATAAAATGTTTTAAAATGCCTACAACGTTTGGTTATAACTACGTATTTTATGAGACAGTATATAAGCTTCACTCATTGCTAAATAACAAAGAAAAAGTTATTTCTTTTACCTGCACAACTTCTTGCAATGTCACTACATAGTAGTATAAAACAAAGTAGCTTCCCTGTCTGCCTGTCCCTATGTATGCTTATATAGGTATATTTAAAACCACACCACGGATTTTGATGCGGTTTTTTAAATAGATAGAGTGATTCATGAGGAAGGTTTACATGTACACCTGTGCAAAGCCGGGGCGGGTAAAGTAAAGTAAAGCCGGGGCGTGTAACGTTTCAATATAAAGCTGAACACTCACCTGCCTGAGGAGCAGAACGGGATGGAAAGGTCAAACGCTTGCACTATTTGTTTAAAATCAGGTCGTTTGGCATGAACATCTGTGCAATCAACATAATATTATGAGTAATTAATCGTGGCGGATAATTACAGAGCAAGATATACAGGCAGGAGTCAAGAGTTGTCAGAAACCCGGATGCAGTGTGACCTCTGTGCCCCTTGTACGAGGTTAGGATTCACACAAAGTCACAAAATCCACCATATTCTGACCGATGCGTAACGAAAAATAATTATTTAAGTATAAAATATATTTAAGTTGATCACTGTTTGAAAATATGTGACGCTGTTAATAGTGTTCACCGATTTGGCACTACCCGGCCGGAATACTGGAGAGGACTTCTCGACTAGTCGTTAATGAACGTGGAACACTGGCGGCGAGTTTATTTTTACCCTTACCTAAATTGGATATTTATAGCACTAAATGGATATTCAGAAAAACTGATAAAATGACAAATCATCGAAATAACACCAACCTGTTAAAATGGTTACATTATCATGTTTGGGGTTGTAAACTGTTGAATTATCATGTTTGGGGTTGCCTTTGTCGTGCATAGGCTTGCTAATAGATTTGCAATATTGGCGACTGTATGCAGCTTTAATTTAGCACAAATTCACCCATCAGCCATAGGACGTCCACTGCTGGATATAGGCCTCTCCAATAAGACCGTTGGTAGCTTGCATCCTACGCTGAGCTTGCTGGTACGTCGTTAGCGCTAATCTGTGGTTGTAATGTTTCTTATTCTCCTAGTCCACATTTTATATATGCTACGCTTGTTAGTAAATAATACGTTATTGCGTATTTGAGCACGATTCCAATTCTTTACGGTCTCTATCAGCCATCAGTACCTGGCTTAATTAAATTAAACTTGACGCTACTAAAACCGTACGTCTTACAACAAATGCCAAAATACGCCGACTTTTCGTCTCAAGGACTTAAAGACTCAATAATCCAATTTCATCTCCATCCGCACAAAAATCAACACACGCAAAACGAGCCGCACCAATTGTGACGAGAAGGAAAGGCGAGTTACGAGCAGTCGTACAAATTTTCCAGTTACGTCACAAGGCAATTTGAAAGAGGCCACCCTTGCTTAAGATGCATTGGCTCATTCCAAACATAGGATTTAAGGTTGGCTCCGAGGTCGAGAGTCAGAGCAAATTCGGCAATTCGTAGGCGACTCGCCTCAGTATAGGCATTAGCACTAAATGACATCCACGGAAAATCTTCGCGAAACGTTCACGATAAGGAATAGGGGAGTAAAAAGATTTCCCTCAATCTAACACCATTTTATTCGCGGCGTCAAAATTCAAAGGTTTTCTTGTGATTTTTGGTGTTAACAGCAGAAATTTGCATGACTCGAAAATTGAGAGAACTCTCAGACGCTTTTGAAATATTTAGAAAACACTCCGCTTAGAGAATTTTGTTACCTACTACAATTTTAATATTCCTGAAGTTTTTTATTCATTTGCTCACTGTTCTGTAAATCATCTAAAGTTATTTATGGTTATCATCTTTGTTTTGTAACGTTTATTTCAAGATACTGCTTCTTTGAAACATTTGTCTGTAGTTTTATTTACATTATCTACGTTTTGGTTTTCATTCATGACCATTATGGCTACCTGAAAGTCTAACATCTAAATAAACAGTACATATATAGTCAAAATTGAGGATCGCGGGTTTTGTTTTTTAAAAAGACAAAAATTGATTTTTACTTATTTAATACGTCTGATCATATTAAGAGTTGAATTATAACTAACTTACAACTAAACTAAAAGCTAACGGGAGCGGTGTTATCTACCGCCTCCCACGGTAATGCATGCCGGACCACCGTGGAGCCAGACGCGCACTCAGCGGTTTTGCCGGCTGGCTATTCTCGGTAGTGGGCTATTGGACAACAGTAATAGTTGCTGTCGGTGCTCCAGCATACATGACTCCTTCCTCCTTAAGATCGAAATTATCGCGCGGATTTTCTTTGCCACGATAATTTCGTCTGTAAAAGTATACTGAGACACAAAATGCAAAAACTATGACTAAAATTACATATAAAATTAAAGTTCCTATGCTTATTCTCTTCATGTTAATCGCACTATCACGTTCACTATATTGACTCATTTCACTTTCACTTTTCACTAAAATGCTGGATAGTTGCTGCAGGTTGGTGAGGTCCATCCCTTTTACGTTCAACGGCTCCACAAAGCGCGTCTTCTCCGGCGGCATTAATTCAGGCAGGTTTATGATGGGTAATGCAGGTAGAGACATTCTTCCTGAGTGCTCTCGATGTCTTCTCATGACTAAGCCTTTAACTTCGGCTTCGCAATCGTCGTCTGTAGTCACGATGTAGGTCCCTCGAAGGTGGTGGTGAGTTATCTCGTTCCCGCAGTTTTGAGTGAGGAGGACGTCAGTCCTAGCAAACACCATCCATCGGCTATCCTGTATTTTCTCTACTTTTACCTCTTCTACGTCAACTGGTATCTGGTGACACTGAGTTGTATCTGATGCGAATCGGAGCAGGTCGGCAATGCAGGTATCCTTAACCAAGGAGGATGAGTTGTCTTCTTCACAGAGAAATAGGTATTCTTCTATTTCCTTACAGGGGCGTGATAGCGACACTGTTTTCAACCTTTTCGTCAGTAAATAAGGAAATTTTGGCAGGATAAGGTGAGTTTGGCTACGGGAATTTGTAACAGGTAGGGGAAGGACCTTGTAGTATGTGAATGTATCGTTTTCTACAAGGGGTATGTCCATAATGAAAGTTATTTGATTTTCCTTTGCGTAAGCCTTTAGCTCTATACATTGCTCTAATTTCAGTAGATTTTCAAAGTTAGCCGTGAACATGAGTTTACCTTTTCGTTCTACATCCTTAAGTATTAACAACAATTCGTTAGGGTCTAAAATGGCTTGATGTAACATTCCTAATTTACTAAAAGCTACAGTAGTTTCAATCTCGTTCAATATGGTATAGAAAGTTTGGAAGTTATGGAAAAATAAGTGATATGTGTTAATGATCTTGAGCGTATCTGTAGTGGCGTTATTACTACTTAACTGTTGTTTAACTTCCCAAATTGCCTTATCCAATTGAATGAAATTGTTCTTAGTATTGTTCGTAATATTCACCAATGACTTCAGCATTTCTGCGACCACTGTTACTCTTTTATTTTCTGCGATTTGCGTCGATTTTACATTTTGTATTAACGCGTCGTACTTCATAGCGTCGTCATTGTCTAAATTTCCGGAAATTAATTTGATTATCGATCCCAGGGGATTTAGGAGGCCGCGTTTAACTCTTTTAACAGGAATTAGCTGGTTTAATTTCTGCAGTGTAATATTTTTGATAAAATCTGTCTGAGTCTTTATGTCATTGATGCCTGCGTTAATGGGTTTATTTCCGAAATAGTTCTCTACATGCTTATTCAAATCTACATATCTATTAACATTAAAATCTAAATCGTCTCTGATTAAACTTAAATCTAGGGTTTTAATAATAGACCACTTATCACTACTTATAAGGGCTTGACCTTCTTTGATCGGGAAGATCCCGGGGTTATCCCTGATCTGCTGAAGTAGAAGGGCCAGGGCAGCTGACGTCTGCAGCAGGACCAGGGCGCACCTGTGAAGGACGTTTTAAATCCTTAATTGGTGCTTTAGTCTCACGACCTTTCATTTTAATCGGTACAATGTTCCTGTCTAATTCACCTACGACTTCCGCCTTTTCGTACCGCGGTTTATCCTTGCCTCTTCTTACGTTTACGCCTTTTACGAAAACTGTATCTCCCTCTTTTACTTTGAACTCTTTTTCTCCTCCAAGTTTCTCCTTGATTTTCTTTTTGATATTTATAGCTTTATCGGTTAAATATTTGTATAGGAATTTGATACGGTTTTTGTGATCTTGTACTAGTTTTTGTGTGTATTCCCTGTTAAATTCGACATTAAATGGATTTTTAGAGTCGGTGTGACCGAATACTACTTCGAAAGGCGTTAGTCCTGTGGTGGAGTGGATTGTGTGATTATATGACATGAGCGAGTAGGTCATTACTGACGCTGCGTCTGTGAGTTTGTGTTCGTATTTGGCAAGCCGATAAATTTCGATAAGGGTTGAATGAAACCGTTCGACCACCCCCATTGAGTTTGAGTTATGTGGGGTACCAATATGCAGGTCTACCTTATAGAGGCTTAAGGTTTCCTTCAGCAGGGCGTTATTAAATTCTGACCCGGAGTCGGCACTGATTTTATGTGGTACTCCATACATAGAGAAATACTTAATGAGAGCCCTAATTATTTCAGGTGTGGTTTTGTTCTCAATCCCCATGGCTTGTCCGAGTTTGCTGAAAGCGTCGACTAAAGTTAGGTATGATTTTCCTTCTATGGTGAAGACATCTATGAAAATCTCTTGGAATGGTTTTGTTTGGGTCTGTGTGAGTTGTAGCTCTGGTTTTAGCGGTTTCCTGTCGTATTTCATAGTTTTACAGCCGTCGCACGAATTTATTATGGTGGCTACTGTAACCTCCATGTTATTCAAAAAGTATGTTCGTTTCAGATGCGTAGTCGTCTCTTTTATTCCTCGGTGACAGGTTTTTCCAATGTGGTACTTTTTCGCAATCTCTTTCTGCTCATTTTCATCTTCAACGTATATGACCCTCTGGGTACATTCGAAAATCTTTACGGTATCCTTTTTAAATAATTTGGTAATTACTTCAGCAAATTGTTTCCGGTGTCCTTCGTCTTCAAAATAGATGAAATATTTAACTTTTGGTTTAATATATTCTTTAAGGAACTGTTTCACTAAATCTGGTCTTTCCAGTGGTAAGTGGACTTCCAAAATCTTTTGTTTTGGCCTTGATAAGTCCTTAACTGTCAATTCTCCTCTGAACCAAGTGTGTACTAAGATTTGGTTAGATTTAGTATCTATGGCCTCGTTCATAATGGGAATTCCGGAGGAATCCGTTTCGTAAACGGAATGTTCAGTTTCTGAGTGTTCCGATGCTGTCAACGTGTCGCTTGTTGCGGATGGAATAGAAAAAGGAGACCTTGGTTCGTATATAGGGGTTAGCGGGCCGTATTCTGATTCGGATGACAAAACGATTGTGTCTTCGCTTTGATCTTCTTCTGATTCTGACAGTATTATCTGGTAGACGGTCATATTGTCGCCGTCTTGAGTTTCTTTATCTGTTTCCTTTTTTGGGATTTGCTTTTGTTTCTTTTCTACGTTGACCTTCATAGAGTCGACGTCCTTCTCTATCGCGTTGACTTTGATACGCGATAAGGCATCCGCTACACAATTTTGTTTGCCTTTTTTATAGATGATGTCATAGTCGAATTCTGCCAAGCGGAGCTTCCACCTGGTGAGCTTGCTGTTATGTTCTTTCATATTATTGAGCCAGGCAAGGGGTCTATGGTCGGTATAGATGGTGAACCGCCTACCGTATAGGTATGGCCTGAAATGCTTCACGGCCCAAACGATGGCTAATAGCTCCTTTTCTACGGTACTATACCTGGTTTCAGCGTCATTCAGGGTGCGACTGGCATAGGCTATTGGTTTATCCGAGCCTATGGGGCCCTGGGATATTACTGCACCAATCGCGAAATCAGACGCGTCAGTTGTGAGTATAAATGGTTTTGAGAAGTCCGGGAATTGTAGGATAGGCGCATTCACTAGCAGCTCTTTACATCTCTCAAAAGCGCCCACAAATTCGTCTGTGAGTTCTATTTTGTTTCGCTTTTTTAAACAGGACGTCAAGGGACGGGTGATTTTGGCAAAGTCCTTAATAAATTTACGGTAATATCCCACTAATCCCAAAAAGCTTTTAATTTGGGTAGTTGTTGTTGGAATTGGGAAGTTCAGAACGGCCTGTATCTTATCATCATTGGGTTTAAGTCCATCCTTAGTTATCATATGGCCAAGGTAAAGTACCTCCTTGCGGAAGAATTCACACTTGTCCAATGTCACTTTCAGGTTTGTTTCCCTCAGTCGGTCGAAAACCATACGCAACTTCTCAATGTGTTCTTGCAGGCTAGATGAATACACGATTATATCATCTAAGTACACAAGGCAATGCAGTCCTTGTAGTCCTCTGAGCACGTTGTCCATTGCGCGCTGAAACGTAGCTGGTCCGGTTTTTAGACCGAATGGCATTCGGGTAAACTCGTAGTGACCCGCTTGCGTGGAGAACGCTGTCTTTTGTCGGTCTTCTTCCCTCACTTCGATCTGGTGAAATCCGCTTGCTAAATCGATGGTACTAAAATACACAGATTTCCCTAATTTGTCAAAGAGATCAGCGATATTAGGCAGCGGGTATTTATCATCCGTGGTCACTTCGTTGAGACGTCTGTAATCTATGACCATACGGTATTTTCTTTCACCTGATGCGTCGGTTTTTTTGGGTACCAGATGTACTGGCGCGCTCCAAGGTGAGTGCGATTCCCTTATGACGTCATTTTCTAAGAGTTTGGTCACTTGGTTTCGGATTTCTTCGTTGTAGAGGGGTGGATGTCTGTACGGTCGAATAAATATGGGGTCTTCATTTTTGGTTCTAATTTCGTGTTTGACCTTGTTTGAAAATGAAAGTGGTATACCTTCGCAGTGGAAGATGTCTCGATATTCAGTGCATAACTTTTCTATAGCTTCTCGTTCTTCTTTATTGGTGTGGTCTAGCCGTAACTTTTTTAGATTTTCTTTTAGGAGTTGGTCAACCTCGCAACTACTCGAGGTTACGTTTGTGTTACATACTTCGCCCTCGTGTTTAGTTACTTTAAGTGGCTTAGCAAATGCCATTGAAATGGTGTCTTCGGAAGTATTTTGAATAACGGTGTAGGCGAATGAATTTTCACACGTGACAAGGGCACTTGGCATTCTTACTCCTTGTCCAAAATCAACAAAATCTATGATGGCCTCGCCATTTTGTAGATCGGTTGGGACTTTGACTCTTGATTCCGTTCGGGGCTCTAGTAATATTTCGTACGGTGGGTTATATATAATTGGTATGTTTGCGTAGGGTGTCTGTAGGATCTGGTTTTTCATGTCGATTTTAGCTTCCAGTTGCTTCAATAGATCGCTTCCTATTAGACCATCGTAGCGACTATCGACGTCATACACATAGAACTTGTGCTTGCCTACGCATTGGAAGGTTTTTAATAGCGGTATGCAGATAGCCTCACTGTGCTGGCTACGGGCGTGTGTACTTATCACCTCGAACGGCTCGTAGTATTTGAAAGCTGAAAAGTATTCGTCCGCTTTTGCAGGGCTAATGAAGGACCTTGTACTTCCGGTGTCAATCATGAAGCGTGCTTTAATTTCGGGTATTACTATATGCGGTAGTTTTAGAACAGAACTGCAATTTAGCTCTATTATTTCGGGTGAAAACTGGAGGCTGTTAACCGAAAATTTTCCGTGCCCGTCATATCTGCGTATTCGTACGCCTCCCCGGGCATGTCATGGGCTTCCGGGACCTCTGTATTGTACATGTAGTTTTCATCGTAGTATGCGGCATCGCCATTTTGCTCGGTGGTTTCCTCTACAATTTCGTTATTGTAGAATACGTTTTCTGTGTCCGCCGAGGCATTCAACATGTTTTGCCTCAGTGGTCGGGCTGTCCTCATCGAGACGTCCGGTTCTTCTATTGGTTTGGGGCGATTTGCGTTTGGCGGGATGCCGAATTTAAATCCTTGGCCAAAATGTTGTTGCGGCATAGGTGGTCTTGCGAAGTTTGAGTTAAATGGTGGTCTAGGACCTTGTCCAAAATTGAAATTTGGCCGTGGGGCGCCGAATCTGAAGTTCTGGGGCCCGGCATTTTGATTAAATCTGAAACCTGTTGGCGGGGTGTTCATTTGAAAATTGGGTCTAAAACCAATCTGTGGGGGTGTGTTTTGGGGCTGAAGGCCGAATCTAAAACCTTGGGGTTGTTGCGGTATCCCAAACTTAAAGCTTGGGTTAGGCGCTGCGACTTGGTTTTGGTTTGGTATTCCGAATTTAAAGTTGTTATTAGAAATGTTGCTTACTGTTTTAGCGGGTGCGGCCGAGGCCTGTCTCTGTTTTTGTTTGGCATTAAATTGCGTCATGAAGTTAACTTCTTCAGTGACGATGCTCAACGCGGCCTCTAAATTGGGGCACCCTTTCAGGCGCACGATGCGAATTAGGTCTTCAGTGAGGTTGTAAAGAAATACGTTTAGAGCCATGTTATTATATACGATCATTTTAGCCGCTTTTACTCCTTCGTCGGCTAAAAGATTAACCTTGGCAAAGAGTGTGCTACGGGTCTGCTGTATCCTGTGACAAAAATCTATGTAACTTTCTCCGTTGTTAATACGCATTTGTTCTAATTCAATCGCGATACACTCCTCGGAGCGTGGGTCGCCGAAATGCTGAACTAATACATCTCTGAGTGCGGGCCATGAGTTTATGTCTTCGCGCTCACTTAGTAAAGCAGCGGCTCTACCATGCAACCTACTGGTAATTGCGTGAAATACATATTGTTGCTGTACTGCATTAGTTGTTGAGCTATATCCGTTATAAATGTACTGCGATTTTCTTATAAAAAGATTTAGCAGATTTTGTTCCCCCTCATATTTAGGTATTATACATAATACATCTTTGGGTACTATTCTCACCGTTTGGTCTACCATTTTGATATATTTATCTTAACACAATTTATAAACTAGTTTAACTAAGTACTTGAAATTATAGCGACGATGTCGGTACGCAATTGAAAATCAAATAACGATTATTTGGTCTAACCAACGGAAATAAAAGAAAACAGGGAATGGAATGCGAAAAGGTTTACTCACATAACACCCGTCTTCATCCTTCTGCTGTAGTTAGTAGTGCCTTGTAAAAACTGCCGCGTCCAATGAAGACAAATTTATTTGTTGGTTCGGATTGCTGCGAGCTCGGTCACTGAATTTAAGAAACCGTAACTACGTGTACGCGCGAATATCACTTTACGACTTTACGCGACGTATCCCAGCAATCCTACCGGCTGCGCCAGTCAAAATTGAGGATCGCGGGTTTTGTTTTTTAAAAAGACAAAAATTGATTTTTACTTATTTAATACGTCTGATCATATTAAGAGTTGAATTATAACTAACTTACAACTAAACTAAAAGCTAACGGGAGCGGTGTTATCTACCGCCTCCCACGGTAATGCATGCCGGACCACCGTGGAGCCAGACGCGCACTCAGCGGTTTTGCCGGCTGGCTATTCTCGGTAGTGGGCTATTGGACAACAGTAATAGTTGCTGTCGGTGCTCCAGCATACATGACTATATAGCTGCTTTACAATGCCAGTAGCATTGTAAAGCTGCCTTTCAAGTTTAAGTTTACTTATAAGTAATAGCAGATACATATTATGAAATAATCCTATAGTCATCAAATCACTTCTAAAAAAATCGATCAATATATTTTCATAAATAACGTCACTGTATACACTAGCTACGACTATTATAGCATTTATATTATTATTTATCTATGGTATACACACATAATTTTAACTATTCCGCTAAGTAAGTTCGTATAGGCAGGGTGGATAGCCTTGTTGTCAGAGTTTTTAAGCCGCCTGAAGGCCTCTGACATGGCTAAACCGTTAAAACAACTTTTCCGCAATTTCTGAGACAAAAAAAACTAATCACCTGAACCGCAAACACGAACGAATTTAGAAATAACCAAACTTAAGAGTCAACTAAAGAAAAAATAACTAAAGAGTCATATTACAAACTAAAGATTGCCTAAAATTTTGACACAGGTGTTGAAAATACAGATTGTAAAGTTCATGAACTCGTTTATTACCGTAATTGCACATACGAGTATTCGTACTTTTAAAATACCCTTACTACCCACTCATCGAAAAGTCATCGTGCAATAATTGTCTGTTATTTTCACCATTCCACGAACGGTACCAGCTCTTTCCTAGAAAATTGTCTGCATAGCCACAGAATATACAAAGTTGCTAGGAATTTCGGAGTACATAGTATCAGTATGGTTGTACGAACGTTTTATTTGAAAGAGAAACAATACTTTGAATCACATAATTTCATCGTTGAATCATTTTACCCAATTGAAAAGTTTAACAAAATTATTCCGAGTAATTAATTCACAAACTGACTTCGGCTAACCTCAAGATTCAGTATATAAGTCAAAAAGTATAATTATTTTTCGAATAATTTTTTTAATATGACACAACCTATTTCAACCGTGTACAGAATTCGAATAGTTCGTTAGATCGATGTAGTAATTTTCACATTATTGTTGATTTATCAAAAATGACTCAGCCAAACAAAAAAATAATTTTGAAATCGGACTATTCTGTAAAAAGTTATGCTCGGTCATATTTTTGACTGCCTCGATGGCTCATTGGTTAGTACAAGGTTACTAACCAATGAGCCATCGAGGCACTCCTGAATCAAAGAGGCGTGGGTTCGATCCCCACCCAAGGCAAGCATTAATGTAATGAACATAGATTATTGATCTGTGTCTGGTTATTATTTAGGTATTATCTATTTAAGTATCTATTTAAAATATGTACTATATAGAATATCAGTCTCTGGCAATCATTTCACAATCTTTGCTTAGTTTGGGGTCAGTGAACGTGTGTAAGATGACCCCTAATATTTATTTATTTTATTTATACACAAAATTATATGTACGCGGCGACTTGTAAACCTCCTCCGTTTTGTCGTTTCAATAGCTAGATGGCGGTCGCGACCTTTATTTGTGTTTAAAGTTCGGTGACAACAGCATCATCAATCTGTTATTATTAAGTATCTGTGATTATAACTAAATTAACTATAGCAGATTCAGCTCAATATGATCATATTGTATAACATCATCATTATCTACGGAGGCGTATTAAACACGTGCCACACTCTCAACGACTTATTTTAGTCTAAGAGCTCAAAAGTTTGATGCAAGTTAGTCGCACTTTTCTATTTATGCCTTTTAGATAAACTAACAATAATTTAAACTTTATTATAGTACCATTCAAAGTTAACGGCGTCTTTAACTACGAAGCGAGTTTTTGCACAGGAGCAAATTTACTCGTATATATTAGCGGAGTGTAGTTGTCATTCGACTTATACCTTCAATTTTTTTTCATTATAGAGGAGTTTACACTCGATTTATTAGCAACGATAGAGTGGTTAAAACCTCCTTACTGGTATTATTGTGTTATGATTTTGTAACACGGCGCCAGACATTGACTCATACTAGGCTATGGGCAATTTAACAGATACTATGAACCTATTCTTTAGATTGAGTTTGGAAATGTTCCCTCAAGTTTGTGAATTGATCCTGTGGTATGAAGTTTAGGATCTGGGCTTATTAAATTTAACTTATTATTATTATTTTGAGCCTGTATTGTCCCACTGCTGGGCAAAGGCCTCCCTCCCCTCCTTCCAGACTGCGCGATCTACTGCGTTGGTGGCCCAGTGTTCGTCGCGCCACCTTCGTCTGGGTCGACCCATAGGTCGTTTGGATTTTGGAATCCAGTCGGTGGTGACCTTTGCCCAGCGGTCGTCCGGCATGCGACAGACGTGTCCCGCCCAATCCCATTTCAACTGTCCGGCTTTATGACAAACGTCGGCGATTTTGGTTCTTGAGCGAAGCATAGTGTTCCTAATTCGATCGGCTAATTTGACTCCTAATATGCTTCGCTCCATTGCTCGTTGGCAAACCCCGAGCGCGGTCTTTTGATCTTTAGTCAAAGACCAAGTCTGGGCGCCGTATGTGAGAACGGGGAGAATGCACACATCCATGAGTTTTCGTTTTAGACATAGCGGTAATTCGCCTTTCATAAGATGTTTCATGGCCCAATAGCTTTTCCAGGCGTTTTCGATGCGACGAGCTACTTCTTTATCTTGTCGCGCTTGAAAAGAGACTATTTGGCCAAGATATACGTATTCATGGACGTATGCAATCTCTTCGCCCTCAACGGTGATGCGGTGTGCAGTGCGGTTGGTCATGATCTTGGTCTTTGACATATTCATTCTCAAGCCCGCCTCGAGGCTAGCTGTGCTTAGGTCTTCTAGCATTTCTGTAAATTCTGCAGCTGAAGAAGAAAACAGAACTATGTCGTCAGCGAAACGAAGGTTAGTGAGATTCCTTCCACCAACATCAATTCCTCTTTGCTCCCAGCTGGCCGGCAGTTTTTTGAAAATTTCTTCCAGTGTAGCTGTAAAAAGTTTTGGAGATAGTGGATCGCCTTGCTTCACTCCTTTGGTAATACGAAACGATGGTCCAGTGCTATTTACTTTAACTGCTGCTGTGCTGATGCTGTATATTCTCTGAAGAAGTTTAATGTAAGTTGGGTCTATACCTTGTCTGGTGAGTGCTTGAAAAAGTGAAACGTGGCTTATACTATCGAAGGCTTTTGAGTAATCGATAAATGCTATGTACAGTGGTAAATTATATTCGTGGTGTTTTTCGATGATCTGGTTTAGGGAATGAAGATGGTCTGTAGTGGAAAAGCCAGGTCTGAATCCGGCTTGCTCTGGAGGCTGATGTGAATCTAAATTGGCAGATATTCGGTTTTCGATAACTTTTATAAAAGTTTTGTAAATATGTGAAATAAGGCTTATGGGCCTATAATTACTTAAATCTGCTTTGTCACCTTTTTTATGGAGAAGAGTGATAGTAGAGTGACAAAAGTTATTAGGGAAAATACCAGTTTGCAGAATTGAATTAAATAGATTGGTAATATGGGGAAGAAGTGCAGGTTCTCCAATTTTAAGAGCTTCTGTTGTGATACCATCTTCACCGGGGCTTTTGCTGTACTTCATGCTACAAAGAGCGCGATGAACTTCATAGCCACTAATTGGCACGATCGATTCGGAGCATGAGTATTCCCCTAGGTCGTTGTTGTTGCTTGTCAGATCGCTGTATAGTTGTGTGAAAAAATCTGTACAAATTTTTAAAATGACACTTTTATCTGTTTGATTTTTACCATTGGAATCCTTGAGACGTGTGATACTTGTTTTACCGCTTGATATTCCTTGTTTAGCGCTTTTGAGTGACTTGTTGTATTCTAGAGCCATCCGGAATATATTTAAATTATGATTTCTTATGTCTTTTCGAATACTTCTTTTAACTAACTTGTCTATTTTTGTAAATTCTGGTGTTCGATATAGGGTATTTTGTCGTTCTTTTAAGAGTAATTTAGTGCTATTGGTGAGTTTTTCAAGTTTTTCTTTGGCGGGTTGACTTTTAAGCTGGCTTTTTTAATACTTGTTTTGATGTGCTCATACTGTTCGTTTACATCCTCATAGTCACGAGTAGCTAAGACGTTAAAGCTATTTTGTAGTTCAATCACAAACACATCTTTGTGTGGGGCTAGTGTCGCTCTATCAAGACGTCTGATGTTATTTTTGATCATTCGCGCTCTGATTATTTTTGTGTTAAATTTTACAGTAACACGAAGTGGCCTGTGATCAGATGAAAACTGAATTCTGTTTATAGTGTCTACGTTAGTGATTGTTTCTTTTCTCTTTGTTAAACAAAAATCTATCTCGTTTTTTGTAGTGCCCTCTGGTGAAAACCAAGTCCAGCGACGCTGGGGTTGTTTATGGAAATAAGTGTTGCTTATACATAAATCTTGACCAAACGCAAATTGAAGAAGCCGTTTTCCACGTGTATTCCTTGTTCCTAGGCCATAAGGGCCAACAATATTAGGGTTATCGAGATCTTCCCTGATACCGATTTTGGCATTAAAGTCGCCAGTGATTAGAGTCCAGGTACCTTTGTGCTCGTCGTATATATTATTTAATTGGTGATAAAAATCTTCTATCTCGTCATCTGGATGGGATGATGACGGAGCATAGACTTGAATGACTGTTAGAATCTTTGTATCTGTGTTCTTAACTAATGTCAAAATTTAATTTTTTTAAAGACGTGGGCGTCTTCAATTCCTGAGTAAATAGGTATCTTGTAGGTAAGAGTGCTACAACCTAGACCGCTTATCTGCTCAACATCAGGTAGTATGTGGTCAAACGCAAACCTATTCAGAATAATAAACAACAACATAAAATGCGTAAAAGTGATTTAAAATACATGACAGCTTAAATTAATGATTGGTCTCGCTGTGCTTGACTAGATAGAGCCGACGTACTTGGAAATTTAGATTATGCATATAGCTGTCAGATTTACCGCGGGTCAAATTTTGTAAATTGACGTTTGTTACAAGACTTTAAACACACAATTCAACAACGAGTTTGAATTGTATGTTTGAAGTTTTTCCATCATTAATCTAAGCCTGAGTTTATTCTAAAGCTTTTGACTACAGTTGTCATTAAGTTGGTGAGGTGTTAGTTAGAAAGTTAAAAATTATGTGTATGGCATACAACCACAGCATACAACAAATATGCCAGAAAAATACTAAAGGTACAATTCTGTAACACCTACATAATAGGTTGGGGAAAAAGTTTCTTCGCGTTTTTTATGAGAATTCAAAACATTTTTTAATACAGTTTATTTTATTTAACTAAAGTATGTAGGTACCATTTTGTTCGAAAACTTTTTGCCATCTTGTAGGTAAGGAGATGAACCCCATGCTATATAAATTTTGGGACTTCTAAACAAAATACCGCGACAAGTGGTTTTGGCAGTCCTCTCGTGATGTTAACCTGAGACTACCTAAAGAAGGTTAGGTTTCTTTCAGTGAGCTCGTGAGGTACCCAAATATCGAGCTTTTTTGTGTGTTTTGTGGTAAATTATTCCCAGTTCTTCAGCTACGTCGTAACTACTGATATGCCGATCTTGCTCCACTTTTTCAAAAATGGCATCCATTTTATCCGTAATAGGGCGACCAGAGCGACGTGCATCTTTGACAGCAAAATTTTCTGATTGAAAACGCTTAAATCAAATTTGTGCTACTCTCACAGACACTGCACTAGGTCCATAAACATCGCACATTTTCGCGGCTTGCGTTGCATTTTTACCTTATTTGTAGTAAAATTTTAAAATGTATCGAATTGCTTCATTAGATTCACTTATCTTGACAGTACGAAAAATAAATGAATTTCACACATTTTCCTAATTTGAATTTGGAATTATGTTCTTTAAACTTTAAACTTTCAATGACACCAAAACCAGCCAGATACAAATAGTATAACCAAAGAGATTTTATTACTAGTTCATACATACTATAGTGCGAAAAGACTTTTTCCCCAACCTAATATAACAACTGTATAGAATGGCTTGAACCCTACTGGTATCTGTGATTAGGTACCTATGAAATAAGTTTTGTGTTTGACACGCAGTTTAGTCTAGTCTATGTACTCAACCTACTCAACGTGTGACGGCACTGTAATCTGCTACAGCTCTGTGAAGTTGACCATACAATTTTATCTAACTAAACATATTTTAAATAACTATCCCATGTGTAGAGTAAAGCATACTGTGTCACTCCGCGTATTAAAAAATCGGCCAAGTGCAAGTCATACTCGCACACGAAGGGTTCCGTACCGAATGCATGGGATCCCCCTTAGCTCCATTTCAAACATCTTCCTGTTGTGTTAAAAACACGTTTGTTCTATGGGAGCTCCCTTAAATATTTTATTTTATTCTGTTTTTTGGTATTTGTTGTTATAGCGGCAACATAATTACATCATCTGTGAAAATTTAAATTGTCTAGCTATCACGGTTCATGAGATACAGCCTAGTGACAAACAGACAAACAGACGGACAGACAACGGAGTCTTAGTTATAGGGTCCCGTTTTTACCTTTTGGGTACGGAACCCTAATTAATAAATTTCAGTGTCCCAAATGTATAATTTAACGTCACTTATCATTAATGACTGAAGCTATAATACTCTAATATTAATTCAATTAGATACAACCATGCAACAAAGTGCTACGAACTTGCTACGAACTTCGGCTACGAGGCGTAGAACTAAACGACAAGCAATTATATCTAGCACCCTAGTCCCTGCATTTGTAAATCTATTCAGGTTTCAAAAATTGTATGTTCCACGTGAAAACTGTAAGTGTATTGAATATTTTCATCGCATATATTTTTTTCTTATAACTTTAGAGACCATATGAGACCATATTTGTAAACCAACAGAAATAAGTTAAGATTTTTGCTAAATTAGGCTACCCTAAATTGCTATTATAATTACGATGGCGCCTCTAAAATTGGGCCTAACATATGTTATTTATTAGAAGACCCTTATTTAGATGGTGATGGTGAAGGTGGTTATTAAGTAAATACTGTTCAGTATTCTTTCTTTCTTTCTTTCTTTAGTTTTCTAATATTTTTTTCTTTATCCTCCTCTACTTTTTTTTAATATGAGCATGCAACAATCTCCCCTTGTACCAATTTAACATCTGACTTCAAGATACAGGTCAAAACAAATTTAAGGTTCTGTGGTAATTTTATTTATATTTTCATTTTCTTGCGAAAATTAATTTATTTTGTAATTTATCCATTACAGTTAACCTTAATTGATTTGTTTTAGGTGTTTTTATTTTCAGTGCAAATAAAAAAGTGAACAAACAGGATTTGAACAGACAGGATGTGACACTATCTGAATTTGTCTTTTTAGTGTAAGTTACAAAAAAGTTTTCAAAACTCAGGTAAATAAGTATTTTCTAGATAAGTATGATTCACCGTACTCCGCAAATTGCCATAAGATCAAGCAAGTAGGCAAAACGCAAACCTATCCCGTCTATTATCGTTCAAGTGGTATTTTTTAACGCAAATGACTCCGCGCTTAACCACCAGTTTGCCTGATTATAAGCAACGTTGTGCTCAATGATGAACCAGACAGACTTAGAAGATACCTATTACTTTCTTGCTATGCAAGAAAGCTGGCAGGTTCTTCCTTTTTTCAATCACGCAGAAAAATCTTTGTTCCATTATTACCTTTACCATTATGTGTATGTAAACCCTATTGTACAGTGTAATGCAAGTCCAATTGTAATGCGTCTTGCACTAGGCCCACGGGCTAGAGACACCTGAGACGGGCTACTAATTCTAAGCTTAGTTATAACTGCAATACAGTATGGGCACTTACCTACATAATTTAATTTCTATAGAAACGTCATTGACTAATAACGTAAATATGAAAAAGAATAAGTACATAATATTGGAATGGCGTGTAAATAGCCAACTCCTGGGTGTGATTGCTCACGAAAGTATTTGAAGATAAATTAAAAATTAGAAAGGGTGGAAAGATCATACACGAAATAAAGAATATGGTGTTGACGTTTATACAGGAACTAAACTGAGACTGACCTGCAAATGACCGCCTTCATCACCTCGTAATCGAGACCGGCTGGAGAAGAGTCGTCTGCCACTAATGCACGGCGCCTGCTGGTATCGTCCACTAAAAGTCCTGTGTTTATCGAGGCGAAATACGATTGTCCAAAAGCTGCACTGCACACAATAAAAAGTTCTCGAAACGAACTTGAAAGATATAAGTTTTTCGCTTGGCGGATGAAAGTAAACTTGTGTCGGATGGAAGTACACAGAATTATATTTCTGCCATTCATAAAATAATGGCGGTGACGCGACACTCGCTGGTTTCGCGCCATTTTTGACCAACTGCAATGGTCGAGGGCATCGCGGTTCGTGAAAACTAGCGCCATCTCTCGGAAAACTCCGGGACGTCAACGGAACATTGACAGATCGTCCCAGCGTTGAACCTGTTTTACCGAAGACACCACTGGTTGTCTAAGAAGGGCTCACACAGGTCTGTGTGTGTGTCTATGTGTGTGAAGGGCTCACACAGACAACCAGTACAATACAGATGACCGCTCGCCCGCTTTACCGCTCGTACCGCCTCTGTTTGAGGACCGCTGAAAGCGGGTAAATTTAAATTGTAAAAAGAAAAGATTGCAGAAATGCGGAATTACTAAATAAAAGATGTTAAGGAGCTCAAAAAAGAAAAGATTACAGAAATGCGGAATTACTAAATAAAAGATGCTAAGGCGTTCCACCAAATTTGCCCAAGACAGACAAAAAATGGCAATTGGCCTTGGAATAATAATTTTTTGTAATAAATTAAAAAGTCACATAAGTTTCCATAAAAACTATTTTTATTTTATTGTTTTTAGTTTTAATTAAACGTTATACTACATTGAGTAAATATCGAATACCGAAGTCTCGCCGACATTAGCCGAATGACCGCGTGACGTCACAATGTTATACCTACTTCATACACCGTAGAGTGCCGCGCGGGAGGGGCCCAGCGCGGCCGCTGCAGCGCCTGCCAGCCGGAAGAGCGCCGCGAACATGCCTACATGAACACCTACTACTAATTAAGGTGTTTAATGTATAACATTGTGACGTCACGCGCTCGTTTGTCTTCTGTCGGCGAGACTTCGGTACTCAATTTTTAATGTTGTATAACTTTGTAATTATAAAAGAAAAATAAATAAAATAAAAATTGTTTTCTAACATATAAATGATCTTTACACTTTAAAATACATTTTTGAAAAAAATAATATTTCACAAGAACAATTATTCATTACTACCTATAGTATAGGAGACCAAGACACGTTTAGGGTTGCTACGTACGCAGATATGTTTTGTTACTCTTCTATGCAATTAGTTTTTTTTCTTACGTGTAAGTTATGTCATGTTAGGTAGTCATTCCTAGTCCTCAATTTCGCCTTTATATAAGATTTCCAGCAGAAATTGTTACTCAATGTTGTGTACAAAACAAAACATAATAATGTGCACTATCCATACTATTTGTATTCAGCGAGTCAGCCGCCGCGCGCCGTCTCGATAACTGCTCGAACACGTCCACCAGATAATTGCCGCATACGCAATTAGGGTAACGCTATTACCAAAATGAATTTCACCCCACACCGTCATTTCACGCGACACCCGACGAATTATAACCCTGATGATCAATTAAAGCAACAAAAGGTCAATAAACATAACTCACTGAATCGTTTGCACAGGCTTCGGTGACCGATTTATGACTCGATCCCAATTACGAACACGGAAAAACAAGCAAACTGGACGTAGCCACAAGTGACGCACGAAACAAACCGTCTAATACGCCTCGCGTCAACGCCGGGGAAGCTGAAAATTATACGGTACAAATTACATCATTAGTAAGCGAGATTATACGGGTGTCCATTTAGAATTCGGAGTCGTGTTTACGTTGTTAAAAGGTCGCGATCAGACGCGAATATTTTGGTATCGAGGTTGCGGAGCGATCGATCGTGAATATTCGCGATATCAGATTTTATGACGCTTGTCGCTTATCCGTCACTAGTTTGCATTTTCATGAAGCACCACGATCCGATCCGTCCATGACCGGTAACAATTAGGAAACCTCCGGCGGTGCAAGTCGCGGATATAAAACTTTATGTACGCAGATAAATTTGGATGTCGAGACATGTTTTATTGTGCCGTCGTAAAATTTGGGGTCGGAAAAGACCGACATATTTATTAAATACGAACAAGGTCGTAAACCTGAATGCAAACCTCTTCGTGTCATCGATAATATCATCGAACTATTTCTGAACGCTCACCGGTATTCGTCACGGGTCGATACGGAGGAAGGATCTTAATTCGGTAAACAGTTAATAAAATGATATGGAAGAAAATATATTGTCGAATAAAATAAAAATGTTGTGTTATTCGTATGTTATAAATTTATCGTAACAAGTGTTAGTATACGCGTAAGTTCACAAAATGGCTTCAACAATAACATGAATCCGCTTAGCATTCAGCCGCCCGGGGCGCGGCCGGGTCGAGCCGGGATTCCCGGTGACGCGACGCGAGAACACCCACGTTACCTATCGCTCCACTTATTTACCGAATAGTACTATAATAAATTTAATAAAGGGGAAAACGTGTGACAGAAGGCGCTACATTCTGAGGAAAGTTTTTCCACGTCGTCCGACTAAACGTATTCGAATATATTTACGATGTTTTATCGCTTCCAATAACGCATAAATGGCAATAAAAAATGCCACCTTATCCGAAGGTAAATTTTCGAGCAACATCTACAGGTAGTTGGCAGCACTCCAGTCTTCGACTAAACAGATATGTGGCGCAATAAAATGTCATAACATTGATGCAAAAACTTTAAAATCGGTAATTATCATCTCAAGTTCTGTGTTTTTTAAAACTCTAACCTAATATAAATGTGATAGAGTATAAATTATGATAAAGTATTTTTGGATAATTATGAAGGACCAAAATAATATTATTACTTCGCTTTTCCTAACTACAACAAATATATATATAAGTTGACATCTATTGCCCAAAAACTAATATAATTTATATTTTTACCACAAAAAATATATGGGAAGGGTTTCAAATTGCAAAGTTAAAATTCGATTACAATTGGTGCGTTTTTTACCACGTATATCACTGTTCACTGAGTACCGTAAACTTATTTGTATTTTTTACAAAGAGCTCGATCCCAGTTTCCCTCTAAAGAAATGTCTCATGAACGAGAGAGAGCGAGTCAATCTCGACTAGCCAGGTATGCTCCCCAATGTCTGATAATACGAGAAAAACGAGGCAAATATTATGAAAATAACGAGTCGGTGGACAGTGAGACAGAACGGTAATCCGGCTGTCGCCGGCGGGTATCGATGGACGGATTAAAACACCATTTTTACTGACGGTTAAACCCTTCCCTGGTATCATTTTCGTGTTTCAATTATAGCCTCGAACTGCGTGTTCAAATATTTTTTTGGAATCGTTCGTTGCGTTCAATTAGTCGATTCAGTTTCGTTTTAAAAAGAAAGTGTTTTCATTGATGGGTTATTGTGGTTTTGACGTTCCCTCTACGCTAGGGGATGGTTGGCAACTGTATAAACTATAAATAGTAAATATTCGCGGTGATAAAATTTTATGCTGTCAGGGTGGTCGTGGCGGGGCTGCGGCTTCATGGCGTTTCGTTCTGCGCCAGGGCACCGCGACCGCGGCTGATGTGTCACATAAACAAGCCGGATTATAAAGGTCTCCATATTGTTACCACACATATTTTTTATAATAAACTAGCAGTACAGACTAATAAATTTGCGCTTTTCCGAAGGAGTATTTTTGGAACAATTCAATCCTTTTTGGATAAGCTGAAGGCTTCCAGAAGCTATCTAATAGTTTCCAGGAAGGACTTACCTATGGTACCTAGATATAGTACGTAATTTTAAATAATAGATATTTTATTTGTTACAAAACTGTGTGGAAACAAAAACTTTGAAAAATAGTTTTTTTTTGTATAAGAGATTTAAACTGTCTAGTTTATAGACAGATTTTTGATATAAAAGTAGGATAAAACTGATATGGTGGGCATTAAAAGTCTGTTATTGGCATAATACTCGTACCGTCAATAACATATTAAGCTTAATGTTAAAAAATCCAGGTGAAAAACGAGGTACTTCCTCATTTTGAAAGGTAATCCTGTACATAGCAAAGATTTACTTGCAAACAAATAAAACCAAAAAGGGATACATTTCGTACGTTTTTATGATACCATGGGAAATAAAATGGTCGACGTTTAATGTGACATTCGAATTCCCGAAAATCCTCCAGAAAATCCTTTAAAATTACGTTTTATTTTTGAGCTGGGGCGAGGTGAATCCAATAAATACATAAATAGAAGCAGGTAGGCATGTCTTGCCCTTGTACATTGACATTTAGTACTGGAGCGATGCTTTACGAGCGGATCGTGGCCCGTACCCGTACTCGGTGCTCGGCCAAAAACCTGTACTTCTACTATAGTCAGAAAAATTTAACAGGTAACCATTTTCGAATTGGATATTGGGTTTTATGTTCACAATGTATTGCAGTCTCAATACTACTTGTTGGTACATCTTCTTATATAGATGCCGTGATTTTGTAGACAAATTGTTTTACATTACTTAAAAACAACGAAAATCACGACACCAAAGTATAAAATAAAATGAAATATGGAAAATTAAATTTGCTACGCTTTTTTTATTGCATGGTTACAAAAATATTTTTGGCTTGTTACCGGTAACTGCTTGCTGGTGTTTGTTTGGCTCAACGCATAAGCATTGCCATTCAGCGTGGCAATGCAGCCAGCATGCTGGGCACGCTGCCAACTGGCAGTGGGCTTGAGCATTTGGATTATCTTTAGACCTTCAAGGGTCTGTGGATGATCCAATGCTTTTTATGTGGTAGTAGTGTAGGTAGTTTTAGCATATAAAGTAGTACTGTATTTTGTCAAAGTTAATAAAGGCACTTTTGCCGATTAAAAAAAAAACTACTGGAGAAGATGTATACCACAACTTCGACATAATTACAAATGAAAACAGTTCAAATCAATGAAACCATTTTACAAAAGTAAGTACCTAAGTAAGTTCGTATAGACCGGGGTGGCTAGGCCTGGTGTCAGAGTTTTTAGGTCGCCTCTGACATGGCTAAACGGTTAAAACTACCGGGACCGTGGCTTGGATGACACATTACACTATTTTATAAAAACTCTATTTAAAATTATAATTAAATTCTATGTAATACTAGTGACCCGCCCCAGCTTCGCACAGGTGTATCGTACATATAAACCTTCTTCTTGAATCACTCTATCTATTAAAAAAACCGCATCAAAATCCGTTGAGTAGTTTTAAAGATATAAGCAATACATGGGGACATGGGGATAGCGGGAAGCGACTTTGTTTTATACTATGTAGCGATATTGTATGTGTGACAATTATAATTTGGATATCGTTGCTTCAAGAGTTAATGGATCTGATCTTCTAGATCTACATACTCCATCGTCGGCTACAACTTCGCTTTCAGTTAGGCGAGTCGGAAGCAAAATGTTGCTCTATTCTACATTAAAAAAAAATTACTAAAATAAATACAACTCTTTATTGATAACTTCAGTTACATGTCATAGTAGGATTACCTACTATTATAATTATATAATTCACAAATCATTTTAAGTAGATTATTCACTTATTAAATATGAATTAAACATAATTATACCATATAACCATAAAACGCTTTCTTTATCGTGTTAGTAATGTTAGTTACAAACTGCCTGTTCTATAGTTGCAAGCTTACAGGGCATAGGTACCACATAAGATTAAAATTCAATTGGTATGGTATAATTCAGTTAGTTGGTATGGTTCTGCTTAACATCAGGCAGTGTGTAGTCAAACGCAAACCTATACAAAATAAAAAAAATAAGTACCTACTAACACAGAATCATAATATCAAACTCGTGCCAAACTTTCACACTTGATCATAGCTCTAAAAATAACTTTTTGGGTAGTCGTGTAAAAATTGTCACACTTCACCGATGATATAAGCCGATGGATTTTCAGCACAGTCTCCACCCCACGAATTGCCATGGTACTTTAGGTCTCCCGCGGGAGCTCTACAACTTACAGGATAAAAAATATCCTATTATGTTAATCTGGGTACGGAAGTACCTCTGCGAAGAAAAGACGATCTATCTACGCACTTTTAAGGGGACTCCAAAGCTGAATTTAGAGGTGTGTATTGATGAAATAGATACTTTCGCACAAAAGAGTGTTTTATCCTAAATTGTATAGTTTTTTGTTGTGTTTCGTGATACCTAGTTAATGTATACGAAGTACCTAGTAAATATTATTATGTTTAACATTTTTAATGAAATCAAAATCCTAAAGTGATATAGTTGCATGTTACTTATTTGCTAGCCAAATAAGTACAATGAAAATCTTTTTAAACCCCGAAGCACAAAGACGTTGTCATTTCTATAATAACAAGGGGTGCTATAAATGTGACGTGTGAAGGGTACTATGAATGTGATCTGTGTCTGTGAATCTAGTTGTCTGTCTGTGGTTATTAAATTTTTGAAAAAACAATCTGCAATTGGAAGGGATTTGTACTGTTTGGTTGTGTACACATACACACACACACACACAGAGAGAGATGGACAGAGATAGTGTTGTATAATATAATTTAATACACTTATGATTATAATAAACATTTAATCTAAATGTACATGTTCTATACATCTATACATACAAATAAAATTTGGGTGTCTGTTTGTAATATTGAAATAACCGTTTTTTACTACATGTATATGAATATATAAATACACATACATAATATATAAATACACGTACATACACCAAAATAACATATTTTACAATTTTTTTTTTTTTTTTTTTTTTTTTTTTATTCTGAATAGGTTTGCGTTTGACCACATACTGCCTGTGTACATATTTTACAATTTGTGTCTGTCTGTCTGTTTGTTCCGGCTAATCTCTAAAATGGCTGTACCTATTTTGACGGGGCTTTTATTGGCAGGTAGCTGATGTAATAAGGAGTAACTTAGGCTACGTTTATTCAAGAAAAATCTTTTTATCTCGGGCTAACGCGGGTAACACCGCGGGGCGCAGCTAGTAGTGTATAAAATTTACCTAGGTACTTAAGTAGCCTAAGTAAGTTATGGAACAAATAAACTTATTATTTATTTATACTAGTTACCATGTATGTAAACAGACAACGCTCGATTCAAGGTTACCGTGGCCTACATATTTACTTCATCACTTTTATGTTATTAAATCTTTAGTCATAGCCACGCCGTCCGAACTCCTCAAAAGGTTATTTCATCCAATGAAATTGGAATCCCCTAAATCAAATTTATAGGCAAACAGGCTCCGTCTGCTGTAGAATTCACCACCGTTCTCTATCCGCATATGAATGTTTATCCGAGATATTTTTTCCTAAGGTTTATTCCGGTCCCTCTGAATAAATAAAGCGGCCGGCACTGGTCGCTAATTGAACCAGAATTGCTTCCATCCGAATATTGGCTTCTTTACATGGCCCACTTACGTTACTGCACGGATTACAATTAGTGATTAATTGCTTTTGGAATGTTGGATTTTAATATTGTATTTTGTTTTTTATTACGTCGACGTTGCACAATTACTACAGTAATTATTTTAAACTATAACTTTTTAAATACAAGCATTTGAGGTCATTGATAGCAGCAGGTTGCTGGCAAAGACAAGTAAAGCGAGGTCAAACACGACAGGTCTATCTTGTTTAGTACAGGAGTTCCTATGGCCACCTTCCGACTCTAAGGCAAAATTTCTCCTATCATAGTATGATGCGATAAATACAAGTACATTTTCATACTTTTAAAATAAATATTAGTGTTTATTGGTACTGGTAAAAACCAGACACATTTTCCTCATTACCACAGACATCCACGTCGTCACAAAATAAAAAGTTGAGGATAAATTATTACACAAAAGCATGGGAAATTTAATTAAAATACGCGAATGTATGGCGTCAGTGAAACGGAATACGAGCAACTAGAAACTCTCACAAATGAAACCCGTGGGGACTCGGAAATTCTTCTTCATTTTTCGGCCATAGTACATCCACTGGACATAGGCCTTTATAGATCTGCAATAAGGCCGATTGGAAGCGGATTACATCCAGCGGTTGCTGGTTAATGCCTGCGGAACAGAGTGGGTAGGTAATAAATAAATAATTTGGGACATCTTACACACGGTTGTTTCTGGCCCCAAACTGAGCAAAACTTGTCATAAATGGCTGCCAGAGACTGATATACTACATATACCTATACATATTTTAATTACATACCTACTTATGTAGGTAGTAACTAAATGACACCTAGACACAGAACAAACTCCTATGTTCATCACATATATACCTATACATGCCCTGGGTGGGGATCGCACCCACGCCTCTTTGAAGAAGTTAGGGTCACTAACCACTGCGCCACCGAGGCAGCAAAATCAAAATAATAAGAGGTACAACGCGGTTTATCGATTTTAGTATTTTAGAAATAAATCGTTGGTTTACAATGGCACGAGTTGAAAAGGAACGTAGTTTTTGCTAACTCTATAGACGAAACCAGATTTTTTTGGTAAAAAACGTGTTTGACCACATTTTAATAGTTCTTACGAAATTATTAAATTACTTTCATTTTTATACTGAGAACAGAGAACTCAACCGATTTCACGAGATGCGCGTCTCGTCAGTAAATGTCTGTAGTCTTCGGTGAACTCAATACTTCTTTTTCAAATCATTCAATCTTTCAAAGTTTCAAACTACACCCATGGTTTGAAAATTAAAGACACTTTCACATTAAATGGATTAAAGGCACGACTTTAGCAGAAGTTTCAAAAAACTGCAACCAACACTTTGCTCATGTTTTCATTGACTATTCTTGGTATAAATGTTATATTACATGGTCTACCACTGAACGTAGGTTTACTCTTGAAGGTCGAGCACGATACGTCAGCTCATTTTCGTATTAGGCATAATGACTGGGTAAAAAAACATTGTTATAATAATTAGTCCGTCACTTGGATTTTCAAAAATATTAAGCATGTATTTTTTCTTTTATCAATTAAACAAAAAAATACTAAAATAAAGCGCTTAAGAATTAGAAAGTGGAGGCTCGCGACGTCTCCTAGGTTAATTGTAGCTAGAATTGACGTCAAAGGGAGCTTTATATTAAATTATATCTTCATATTTCTTTTGCTTAACTAATAATATTTTTAGTCATCTAATCTATTAACATGACACATTCTTTGGCCACAAAATGATAGCTCATCTTTGTAATTTAGCCTAAGGTAGAGTAGTATTAGAAAAAGCTTACCCGCCCAATGTGAAAGCTCCCTTACCGATTAAAGTGCCAGCGAGACAGTGGCGCCGCCGTGGCGCCGCGCTTAAACTCTTGCTAATTGAACGAATGAAAACGAAACTCCGATGTTTTCATCCATTTACTATTCCTGGTATAGCGGCTATGTTACAGTACTTTGTACGTATCGTATGACATAGACTGAGAAATCCATTTAGGATATCTTTTTTTTTTCGATTCCATTTACAAGTTTTTCATTTCAGTTTGTAGGACAAGTGGCCAAGCTCACTGGCAGTTGGCCGCTTGTCCAGGATGCTGGTAGCATTGCCACTCTAGATGGCAATTTTTATTTTACTAATTTGTGGGATATTGATAAATCTCTGATTGAAGAGTTTCGTAGTGTTAACCGATAACGACATCCACGTTATAAAATCGAAAGTTAACAACGGTTAACAGTAGGGGAAAGTGGTCACCCTTCGTACGCGGGGCACATTTGTACAGTTAGTATAGCAGAACAACTAAACAGCACACAATGACGCCTTTCCTTGTGTGCATAGGCATACCGGCCGCCATGTTTCTCGCGGAGTGTCGCTCCAGTCGCACATCAGTGTGTCAGGTGACAAGACGTTACGTGTTTTCGCGCGCGGTAAGTAAATTTTTTACCTAAGTTTTTTTCGTGATTGTAAGTAGAGTTTTCATGTTTTCGACATACTGGTGATTATTAATTACTGTTTACAATGTTCATAATGAGCTTTAATAGTCATATTTCTCAAACTAACATAGAATTTGTATAGTTTGTATTTTTATTTTGCCTTGCACCATGGGGTACATTCGGACAGACAGACGGGGGGCACATTCGTACGCGTACGAATGCTCCCCTTTACTTATTATTAACCTAAAATTGATATTTATGAAATAAAATATTAAGATTACTTTAAAAATTATCGTCTATCTGCACGATACGACGCAATAACATTTTTTCCCTTTTAATGATATATTCTGCTTCTAACAAATTAAAATATTTTTATTCAATAAACCTTACAATTCATATTTCATTGCAGAATCATGGTGCGAAAACATAAAAAAAAGGGTACGCGCACTCAAGAAGTGGATGAAGAGTCCATGAATTAAGCATTTGATGATGTAATACAAGGACGGTTGTCGTATAGAAAAGCCGCGTTGAAGTACAATATCAAAACATCAACGTTGGAAAGACGAGTCAAGAAATTTAAAGATCGCTCTAACGCCGATGAAACCGGGTCTATCACGGTCATTCTTTTTCCCTGATATAGAAGACATACACACTCTGTATATCAGCGACATCGCCATGATCCTCCCTGATCCTCAACCACGAGCGGGCTGTACAGCTAGAAGGGCTAGACTTCTTACTTTTGCACTTAATTTAAATAATTATATAGTGCAATAAGTTCCAAAGTAACAACCAAAAGTTTAATTACTTATTTTAAATTTAAATTGTAAAAGAGTTTTACGATGATCTCACACAGAATGATTGTAAAGATCTCATTTAGACTGATTTTAAAGCTTAGAATTATCAATAAGTAAACTAAGTTTGAACGATTTTATTTTTTGTTATTTTTCTAAAGAAATTTATTGACTATGAGTCAAGTCAAACAATAATAAGTTAGTTCTTTGATAAATTATTATTTTTGATAATATAATAAAAACATTAAAGACTTTTATAGGCTTTTTATTTACCCTGTCTGAATCCACCCCATGGCGTACGAAAGTACCCCACGTACTGTACGAAAGTACCCCATACGTGGGGTACGTTCGTACAAATATCTTACCGTAGGAAAATGGCTATAACCCTTTAACCCGTTGACTTAATAGTTTCGGACTTTTTTGTAACAAACTACAATATATTTGTTAGACTTAGACACATAAACAAGATAAATCCGACAATTAATGACAGAGTTAAAAATAAAATCTAAAAAGTGTACGAAGGGTAACCACTTTCCCCTAAGTTAACACGGTTATTCGTATTAACGCATAGGATTCTGATCAGTAGGTAGGCACTTAAATGGTATTTTCAAGACAATAATAAATTGAATTTTAGTACTTTTTTGAATGAAGTGGAGAATTTTAACAGTTATTTCTGTAAATAATTTCAATGTTATGTGTTTCATACGTTGTATGAAAAATCATGCAACGTATGGCAAAGCGTAGACACTAGACCCGTATTTCTGAACTAGAAATACACTAAACATAAAATTACAATATGATTCGATTTCTTAAAATTTTATTGTATTTAAAATCATTTGATATCTAGAAAGAATTCATTCTAAAGACTTGGATCTAAGACTAATTGGACAGAACAGTACAATAAGTAAGTATACAATACAAAAACACTTTTTTGACACCAAAAAAGAAATAAGAAATATGTACCTACTAGTAGGGACACAAAAGGTGGTCTAATCGCTAAGAACAATTTCTTCTAGACACCTCTAATGAGAGGAAATGAGTAATTGACATGGACGAAAAACTAGAAAGGATGGATCATGAAGTTGTTCACTGAGCCACAACTCAAAATTTAACAATATCCAGGAATAATTATTTTTCGCAAAAAATGGCACCACCACCGACTTCCACCATTCGAATATTTTACTATGGAAACTAACGTAGTTTTCACACATTTTAATACCTACTTTATATAAGTAACAGGTAAACACACACGTTTTTACCCTTTGGGTACGGAACCCTATTACTAAGACTCCGCTGTCCGTCAGTCTGTGTGTCTCCAAGCTGTATCTCATAAACCGATATCCCTAGAAAGCTGAAATTTTCATAGATGATGTATTTCTGTTGCCGCTATAACAGCAAATACCAAAAACAGAATAAAATTAATAATGAAGGGGGGCTCCCATACAACAAATCTGATTTTTAGCCGATTTCGCTCTATATTAATAATGTTAACAGGAAGATGCTTGAAATTTTCACATAACATTTAGTTGTATATTCACTTTAATAATAAATAATAAAATTAAACTAAAATAAATATTTAAGAGGGCTCCCATACAGTACGGAACCCTCCGTGCGCGAGTCCGACTCGTACTTGACCGATTATTTTAATAGTCATTCCATACGACTATAGTTTCGATTGTATTCGGCGATCTTTCTCAAGTTGAGGTGAGTGCTAGTGCGCCATCGACTTGGCATTAAGCCGTAATGTACGTATTACAGGTATTATGTACGTAAGTGCATAATACCCGTAATATAAAGTACTAGCGACCCGCCCCGGCTTTGCACAGGTGTATTAAACATACAAATTGAAACACTATATCTATTAAAAAAACCGCATCAAAATCCGTTGCGCAGTTTTAAAGATATAAGTATACACAATTGGAGAAACTTTCGAAGAACATACAAAGAATACTTACAGATCCACATAGTACCTTCTTAGACGTCGGTAAAAAAATCGGTCGATGGTATCCAGCCAGCACGCCAGGGCGCGAAGGGTCATATGCAAAGCGTGTTACGATATTCCTAAAATGACGCCAATTCGGACGCTGCGTTTTTTATTCGAAATTGCTACAATTGAATATTCTATTCCAATTTCCAGCGATACAATGGCAGAGCAATCAAGCCGGGAATCATTTATTAGTTGCATTTCTATTGCTATTATTAAATTAATGTAATTCTGTTTTGCGAGGCGAGGAGGATCGCGAATGGGAATAGAGACTTTGTGCTGGGTAATTGTTTTAAAATGTACCTTACTAAGTATCTTTTATTGCTTCTTTATGCTCGACTGCCTTAGAAAAAGGATATTGTTGTTTTAGACGTTTGTCAGTGTATTTAGGAATATTTATGAAAGCGACTAAGACATAGAATAAGATATATACAATAGATTTATTAAGCCTGATCATAAAGGCGCCAGCGTAAAATTAAAAGCAACGTAAAAAGCGTTCTCTCTGTCGAATGCCTATAGTGAAAAAGAAACAGAACTATGCTATTTAGCTAATATAATTACGATGGCGCCTATGTAATCGGGCTTATTATTCTATTACATGTCTTAGTGGCTTTATGTATCATAAATATGCGATTAAACTTTAATTACTAGTTTGCATAAGTCCATTTTAGAAATAATCTAAAATATTAAATTCGAGATAGGAACTTGTAGAGGCCGATAGTCTTCGAGCAAATATCGACAGACCCTTGGTAAAAGTAGTAAAAAATGTCCGAGCGCCGTTATACATACCTACCGTCTTAGTTATTTACATTAAATAACTCACAATGACCTGTTTTCTCGAATCTCTACGTTATATCACCTAATTGATGCTTGTAACCGAGCACTTTGGCATCGCGCGGCGTTGTTGTCGGCTTACAACTGCCTTACGACTAACTAAAAAGCCTGCCCACTACATAGCTTGGGCAGAGTTTTGGCTCGGACACTTTTTTGCACGATTTTGATTCTATAGATCGTGCAATATTTCATAGCAAACGGTTTACAACAACGGCTTTCAAATTAATTTTTAAAGTATGAAGTAAACATACGTAAAGGCATTATAGTAGTTTATGCAACTGTCATATAATGAAGGGTATTAAAACACGAGTGTGAGTTTATGAAACGAGCGCAGCGAGTTTCATAATAGTAACGAGTGTTTTAATACCCGTGTTATATGCAGTTGCATACTCTACTTTAACTTCACTAATAAAAGAAAAAATTAAAAAAAAAAACATATTGCGAAACATTAAATTCACGCGTACGTGTATTGTCACAGTGAACTTGGCGCCATTAAAATCTAACCATACTGAGAGCCTACCATAATGAGAGCGCAGCTGCGCGCGCAGGGCCAATCAGGAGCGAGCGCGCGATGTTATAATGAGATTTTACGATATCGATGTGGATATTATAACATCATGTGAAATTGCTTCAATGTTGTCTGCGCTATTAACAGTAGTCATTATAAGTCAAGTATTGGAAACATAAGTAGAATGTTACAACATTAATAGTGTAGATAAAAGAGTTTACACACGCCACATATCGATACTAGTTCCAAGTTTTCAGTTCATTCGTTCCACTAACACGTGAACATCATCTGACATCGTTTGAAAAGTCATTTTTGCGATTATCTGTTCCACTGAGCACATCACGACGGCATTATGTACAAATTGAATTAATGATGCGCACTCTGGCCTTCTCCACTTTATAAATCGCGCGAGAGAACGAATTTCAACGGTCACAGTGGAAGGAGACTGGTAAGATGAGTTGATTGTAAGTAAGTTCGTATATGCCGGGTGGCTAGCCCTGGTGTCAGAGTTTTTAAAGCCGCCTAAAGGTGTCTGACATGGTTAAACGGTTAGAACCGGGGCATACAATTTAACGTGTCATCAGAGCCACGGTCGGTAGTGCTCCGTTGTAAGTGCCAATTTGTCAAAAATCAACTTGTATTAACCAATAATACAGATATTTTACTGGTGGGGTAACATTATGGTATATGTTAAGTCACATAATTATTTGTTTGATATTCAACACTTTTATTACTTCAAAATATAAATGACTTAATTGCGTAAAGTTTGTTAAATATAAATAATGGTAAATAAATATAGCTAATAATTGAATCAAATAACGCCTTATCGTACGTGGTGCAAAGGTGCTCATAATGCTTGCCGCCTTTGTTACTTACTTTTGTACACCTGTATGCACGTCAATTAATCTTTGCAAAAAAACTAATTTATAAATCAGAATGAACTGATATTTATCCTTTTTTGTCTTTTTTGCCATGTCGCCATAATACACAAATTATAAACACAGATTAATACAAAAAATACTGAATTATAGTAATAAAAATCTTTTTTGAATAATATGCAATCTGCATTAATATCACCAATTAAACTAACAACATATATTATCACTGTAAGAGTATCAGCATTACTTTATATTAGGTAAACAACTTTCTACTTGCAAATACTTTTTTTCGAAAGCAGAATTTTTTGACAGACTTACCTACATATCTCAGTGTTAGGATTTAACACATGCCCTGCGGCGTGAGAACAGAACTCGCGGCCACTAATACTATCATCGCTTTATAATTTAAGTTTTACTAATTGGACAATTTGTTCAGTTGGACGTAACACCTTCGGTATAACCCTAAAGTTTGCTAGTTCCATCTACTTCCATTGCCCAGGGCCTTGAACTATTTTAGTTTAAAATTTTGAGAGGCGTTAAACTGTTAACTGTTTTGGTTACCGTATCACTGAGACTAAAATACTTATTCTTTTAGAAAGTTGTGATACAAAAAAACTATAAACACTAGTGTTAAATACACCAATTTTGCTGTCGACCTATCGCCTATGGTTATGTTCTACTACTAGAAACATAAGAAAGATATTGTGCGCATTTTAGTGCTGTCCACATTTTTTTATACAAGCTTAGATGACGCCCCCATAAACATACATACAAAAAGTACAAAGTTGTACTTACGATAAGTACTTTTAAACAAAGGTCGCTTAAACCCTAGGCTGGCCTTTAATCGGCAAGAACTGATGCAAGCATCGCTGCTATACTATAACAACTTTCGGTCTTCGGGTGGTGACCGCAGGTAGCATTCACAGCTAAACGCTACCGTGCCTCGGATGAAACGTTAAACTTTAGGCCCCGGTTGTATTAATGATTAAGCCATGTCAGCGGCTTTAAAACCTCTGACACCAGGGCTAGCCACCCAGCCAGATGAAGTTACCTACTCACTTATTTAGTTTAAAAAGCACTAAATACTCGTATTTATTAAATATTATATTTTGCATTGCGATTATTAAAGGATTGAATGTTTCATTCTGTTTACTCTGTGGTCATACAGTAATTTTTGCATGTGAGCGGAATTCAGACGTTTATTTAGGACGAGATATGGCGAATAAAAATAAGACACGTACCAATGTCACGAGAATATTAAGGAAGTTATCTTTCGATTTCATTACTTCAATGGATGAGGGCTGTCGTATGTATTTTTCAAGCAGATTGGCAACTTAAATTGTAATTTACTATCATAATCTGGGCTACCTATGACACTAACGAGCTGTGGCTGAAAATTTCGTAGTCAGAATATAGAAAATTGTGTAGAATAATTATTTTTCGCAAAAAATGACTAAACCTCCTTCCATCGTGAAAAAAATCCGAAAATTTCGCTCGAATTGCTTACATTATTTTTGATCTTTCAGAAACGGCTCAGCCGATTTCTGTAAAATTGAAAAGGGACCACCTCGGGAGTATATTTTCTTTTTAACTAAAAAATAATTTTTCGATTCGTTTCACAATTGGCGAAATTATCGATGAACATACACAAAAAAAACTTCCAGATGAACATAGAACGTCCTCCTTTTTGGAAGTCGGTTAAAATGAGAATCCTGTTATAAAATAACTTTTCTTACTTCAAGCGCAAAGGTAAAACTATGAAAATACAGAATCAACATGTTATTTGAAAGCTTTTCCAGTAAATTGGATTTTTATTGACATATCATGAAAATATATAAACAATGACAAAATCTGTACCAACTAAAAACACAAAAACAAAACAACCTATATTTTTTTTAGTAAAAATGCTCAAGAAAATAAAACAAAGACAAAAAATATTGGTCACAAAAGATACCTTTATATCTTTATGTATCCTTTCAAAATCACTACCCAATTAGAGATAATAATCTTCCACATAAAAGACGGTAATAAGCGGACACAGTTCTATATCTAATCTATTACAGTTTTAGAAATGCGCTATACATCCGGCTGTTTTTCAGTATTTGAAAAAAAAATAGGATAGTTTAAGTGCTATTCATCCACGCATCAGATATCTACTCACTGAAATAGTTTTAAGGTCTTTGCCTCCTTGGTCACCTTGGCCTTACTCATTGCCTGGAAGAAATAAAAAAGAAAAAGAATGCAATAAGGCTGCCCATTGTTGCACTTGTTTTAAGTTGATTTTTTCTTCTATGTGTGTACATTTGTAGTATTTTATTGGTGTGAACAATAAAGAGTTCATTCATTCTGTAAAAAGCACCCATAATTTTCATGCATTACAAGTTAATACAAAGAGTAACATTTTGACGTGATCACGTCTTATTAATCGATGAACGCCAGCTGCACGCACGAAAAAACATGACTCATTGTTACGTTCCGCCTGAGCCGAGCGTGCAAGAGAGAGCGCGGGACAAGCGATAGAGAGGCACGATTGGCCTAAGCTTTCAGCTTGTGTGCATATGACATTGTCACGTAGAATTATCGTCCGTAAACCGACTTTACAGACCACCAACTTTTCATCACGAAGATACGCTGCCGCGGTTCCACGTGCCAACGTGAACGCATTTTGTGTTCTTGTCGGTTACGAAAAATCTTTATGGTTTAGTAAAATAAAACAACTTCCTCCAGTTGACGGTTAAATATTGACATACCTACAACTTCGTTTTTCAACTGAATTAAAACTTTAACACTCCAGAATTGTCAAACATGTGGAACAAATGTGTGGAATTTAAAATTATAAAAAATGTGTTTTAATATCACGCGTCAGTATTTGTATCATACTGCCTAATGCCCATGCCTAAATAAAAATTACGATAATAATCGATATAGAAAGAGATATCAATGGGTGAACCACTGAGGTTTTATTTCACCATTAGGACCTGTGACGAATTCAACGTGCAAAAAACAACAACACAAAAGTAAACAAAATACTCCAACGCCACGTATTTCCTACGTACCATTTAATAGCTAAGTTATTATTCAATTACTCGTCTAATAATCCGACTGAACCGCTAATCTCTAGCAGCAGTAAGAAGCGAACAAGACGATCAAAAACGGCGGAGTCTATTCGCCCGTTTTATTGCAGAGAAATAAGGTATGGTCAGCAAAGTGTTTGGCCCAGAGGGAGGCACTAAATCCAACCACTTTACGCGCAGAGGTGGCTATTAAGATTATGAAATTATGAAGCAGACCACTAACCGAGATTCGCGTTGTTGGTATAGAGGTTTATTTAATTACCACCCTAAGCTGTAAGTAACTGGTGCTGAATAACTGATTGCTTGAGTTGGGCGCTTGTTTTGGAAAGATTGTTGTAGCTTTTGATTGGTTGTTTTGATTTTGGATTTGTTTGGAATTTTATGACTAAGGACTTGAATTCGTGTCATCAATCAATCAATTCATCAATTCATGTCCATTGTCAAAACATTGTTATTGGTACGAGTAGTTTGTGTTTGTTTTTTCTTGTTTTTATATTTTTAGAAAGTACTTTCCTCGTATTTCGGATATTTTTGACGTTCAAGACCTTTTACTTTTAATTTAAAAAAAGTTGGTACTTGGTTTTTAAGTATTTTTTATGCCTATAAAGCGAGGTAACAATGTAAAAGAAGTACTTGTAGATGATTCATCAATATATAGGTTTAAATTAAATAATTTAAATTCATTCAAAACATATAGGTATTTATTCGTAATAATAAAACACATTAGTGCTCCTGGCATACTTTGACTGATGTTTCTTAGATATCACTAAATTTAAGCAAAGTTTCATGTGGTCAGTACTTGAATGGATGACTATGGGTGGATTTACATTTGAGCGCTACCGTGGCTTAGATAACCCGTTATTTTGTAAAGTACAGTTGTTTTAACAACAGGTTAGACCTTGTGAGGGGCTTTTCAGAGATTTCACTCTATCAACATCGCTAGCCACCCGGCCTATATTTACATAATATATTATATTGACACATAATTTCACGTTTCATGAACACTAAAAATCAACTATTATTAACAAATATAAAAATTTGATTACGGAAAATAGCGTGGGTCTTGCAGTACGAGTACATAGTTTAAAACAAAGTCAAAATATCTTTAAAACAACTTAACGGATTTTGATGCGGTTTTTTAATAGATAGATTGATTCAAGAAGAATTTTTACATGACTATAATATACCTGTGTAAAGCTGGGGCGGGCCCCTAGGATTAATTAAAGTACAGCACTGAAGAGTGCTATGCGAGACGAGCCCGCGTGCTAGTACTCCAATCTTGAAAAAGATCGACAAATGCGTTCAAAACTATGGTGGCAGTAGTCTACTAAAATAAAGCGTAAGTAAGCACCTGTGCTATGTTTTAATTAAAATATAAAAATACCATCAGGAAATTTCAATAAGATACGGAAATAAAATACTACTTAAGTATTACAGAAAGTTAGTATCTTGTAACCTTAAAAATAAAACGAAAGCTCTCCAATTTCGCCTCAAAGTAAAAAAGCTCCGCGATCTAGGCCACAGCTAATTCGCTCGATAGCAAATTGTGATTTTCTCTACGCTCATAACATCAATTTACTTCATGATAAAATCTTTTTAGACGCTGCGAAAAGGTATCTTTGTTCGAATCGAACGATTTCAGTACAAATCGGAACATTGCAGATAGTTAGCTTTTGTTTATCATTGTATTTTAATCTAAAAATTGACATATTTAAATGAGTAGGTATATTTTGTAGTACGAGTAAAACCTGCTACAGTAAGAATGCTAGATGACTGAAAGCTATGGAGAGATATTATTGGAAAATACATGAAATTGAAAATACTATTCTTAATTCATAGAGCTTGATAAAAAGAAGTTGATTAAAACATAGCTATGAATCATACCACCTTTTGTAATCAAGTTCTTAAACAACGGCGGATTGTAGCGGAAAGTAGATGAAATATGTAATTTTGAACAATGAGATATTTAGAGGAATAAGTCGTTTGATGAAGATAACTATTATGATTTATTTAGTAAGTCTGGCAAGTGCCAACGTTCTTATAAAATAGTACTAGTACCTTAATTTATGTACAATACAATACAAAACAAAATATCTTTATTATTGCACCGAATGTACGGGAAAAAAATTCAAACTAAAAATAATAACAGTCAGGTAGAATAATGGGCGGCCTTATCGCCTCCAGCAATTTCTTCCTGGCAACTTATGTTTTGTTTTATTTTATATTGATGTATAATATGTCGCGGTTTATTGTGCCCAGAAAAAAAACCACAATATTTGACGTCATTAACTTAAAATTACACAACTTGTATATCTGCAGGTTTCTTAGTTTGTGCTTTCGGGTTGATTACGTAGCGCCCAAGAGGCCAGATTTCATGTAGTCAATTGCCTTTCACGCGTTGAGGGAAGTGATCGCTGGGGTGATATTATTTAAATGTAATCTTTTTTCGATACTTTTTAACCTCCTATCTCGTATGCTACCTTGGTAACTGAAGTTTATATAGTACGCAAGGTGTGTACTCAGATTTCAAGGTTTATATCTCTAAAAAAAAAAAGATTTCACTGACCCTCTACATTTTCTTCTTTACGCTTTTTAGGGTCTCGTACTCAAAGGGTAAAAACAATCCACGACGCTGGGACACGTATCTAGAAGAGATTTCCGTGCTAGTTCGCAAATCGGCCGATCCCACAGTCTCTTCGACGACAAAGTCTTTGGAAGCTCGGTATTTGGGCAAGCGAGCCTCCAAGCATTCGTTGCCTCATTCAAATGAGCTACATCTACGCCAGAATGGCCTAAAGAAGCTGCGAGGATTTTGTCAATCAATTTATGAGTACTATGAATGGAGGATAGGAAAGTTGGTAAGGCAAAACTTAAAATTTGGCGGACTCCTAGGCCTATAAGCGTAACAGGCAAGGAGGCTTGTTGCCACGCCCTTTCACTCATGTCAATATTCAAAACCGATACTAGGGTCTGCTTTACAACATCGTCTAAGCTCAAACGGAGTTCTTTGTGTTTCCACAATGGACTACATCATAGGGCGTACATAAATTTTGGAACAAACAGACAACATCTTATAATGGTAAATGCCATGTGGGCGTTTACTTTGAGTAACCTATTAGAGACACTCAAAAAATTTAGATTTTTTTCTTGAACGAAACAGACAAACAGCGTTTTGGCATTTATTTTTAATATAGATAAATATAGGTACATATTTTTAATTTTTTCTATGGACGTGTGCAGCTAAAGAATGTTTTCCTTCACCGAAAAGCCAGTGGTGTAAAATTCTGTACATTATTTTCAAGGAATTCATTACGTACGGCACGGCTTCATTTTAAACTACTTTCCCGAAAACACCGATCAGCTTGCTAAACCAGCCAATCTGTCCAGACTATTTCCCGGAACTAGCAAATTGCCCTCCTTATACTGGCAATCTCCTATACGTGTAGTTTATAGCAAAATAGTTGTAGTATTAAATAATTGGTCGCGTGTCGACGGCGCGGCGCCGATGTCAACGGCATCGGCGGTGCAAGGCGCACTGCGGCACTGTGCTTTCACGGGGTACTGTGAAATGCAACACTACATAGAACCGAAGAATTAGAAAAAAAAAATGGTTGTCTGTAAAGTTGGTTTACGGACTATGATATGCATGTTGGGCTATGTAAAATTTAGCCTATAGATAGACAGGGTAAAAAAAAACTATTATTTCAAATTAGTCCGTGAGTATAATGGTAATAATAAAAAAAAATGGAAACGTATTTTTTAACCGACTTACAAAAAGGAGGAGGTTCTATGTTCGTATGTATGTATTTTTTTGTGTATGTTCATCGATAATTTCGCCAATTGTGAACCGAATCGAAGAAATCTTTTTTAATTTGAGAGGGTACTCCCGAGGTGGTCCCATTTAAATTTTACAGAAATCAGCTGAGTCGTTTTTGAAAAAACCAACAATAATGTAAGCAATTCGAACGAAATATCCGAATTTTGTACACGACGAACATCGATAATTTCGCCAATTGTGAACCCAATCGAAAAGTTCTTTTTTAGTTCGAAAGGGTATACTCCCAAGGTGGTCTCATTTAAATTTTACAGAAATCGGCTGAGCCGTTTTTGGTATTTTTGTTGATTAACAATAATGTAAACAATTCGAGCGGAATATTCGAATTTTGTACACGATGGAAGGCGATTTTACCATTTTTGTGAAAAATAATTATGAGGTATTTTGACAGTCAAACAATAAACGACAAAGATAAACCTTGTAAAAGTTCGGGATTGGGGGCTCGAGACGTGACTTCTCTGACAAAAGTCTGCATATTTTTAGTCTACTCGTGACGTCACCCGGAACTATATGTATCTTCATCAATTTTGATTTCAGCAATTTGAAGATCATCAACTCTTTTCTAGTCGATGACCTGTAGATCTGACAAACTTCCTTATGTCCGATCGATTCGAAAGGTACCGTGTTATTTCAATGATATTTAAAGAATATGGTAAGGTAACCATGACTTTATCAGCCGTTTGAAGATCATTAGCTAATTAATAGCTGATGACTACCTTCCATATATTGGCCTATCGATTTGGAATTTGGTACCATATTTACTTCAATGACATTGAAAGAACATGGTTGTTACTTTTTAGAGTTTATTTTTGTGTCGGAGGGTTTTTCAAACATTTTATTTTACTTTTATTCTCAAACATGCTTGGAAATGTGGACGTTATTTTACAACCTTCTTAGAGATAAATCAACATTGCATTTGTGGCCAAATACATGCAAGCAGTGGCCAGCGGCCGGCAAAAATGTTTGAAAATCCATTGCTGTCTCGTAATTTAAAAATGGAATGATGTTTTGGTCTGAAACATGACAACCAAGGAGGTAAAGAGGCTATTCAAAGGTTTTATTTGTGTCCCCAGTTGACTTAGAAATATACCGTTGTTCATTGAAAAAAAATGTACACGTTGGCGCGTGCAAAATTATTATTCTTCGTTATATTTCATTAATTTTGAAAATTATATTAATTTTATATTTTGAGTTCACTTGGAAAAAGAACGCTGATTAAAGAAGAAAAAAATTAAGCATTGGCCAAGTACAAGTTGGGCTTGCGCATGAAGGGTTCCGTACCGTATGGGAGCCCCTTGGCAAAAAAAAACACATTTTTTGCATGGGAGCTCCTCTTAAATATTTATATTATTCTGTTTTTAGTATTTGTTGTTATAGCGGCAATCGAAATACATCATCTGTGAAATTTCAACTCTCTAGCTATTACGGTTCATGAGATGCAGCCTGGTGACAGACAGACGGACAGACAGACCGACAGCGGGGTCTTTGTAATAAGGTCCCTTTTTTACCTTTTGGGTACGGAACCCTAAAAATGAACACGCTATCGCTTGCACGCTCGGCTCAGGCGAAACGTGACACTTTTCATGCGTGCAGCCGGCGTCCATTGATTTACAAGACGTTATCAGGTCAAAAATATTTGAGAAAAATTAGGGCTCGTTTTAAGGCCATGGTGGTTTAGTGGAACGCTCGCCTTACAACCCTGATGTGTGAATTCTATCTCGGTTCCGTACCAATGAGTTATTTGTAATTTATGTATGAATCTATGCATAATTTTTTTTAGTCAAGGAAAATATAGTGCATATGTAGAAGAATTTCGATAGCGTTTGAATTCACATACGTGAACCCGAAATATATCTCGACCAGCGTGGTAGGTTTGTCCTAATGGTTTCCATGCTTCATGGATAGGCCATGTTCAGCAGCGGACTATTTGATGGACATCAGTGTGTGCACTTTACTTAAAATGCAATAAGTGATTCAACGTACCTAATTGAAACTACTCTGCTCTCTCTGTTTCAGAACATATTCAAAATGTATGCTTATCTATCTAAATAAATATAAACTATTTACACTTTAACTCGTGGCTTTGTAATTGTACTCGTAACCTGTGTAGTTTGCAATTTAAATTACAATCTTCAAAGAAATAATCTGTACTAAATAAAATAGGTGCTATTAAAAAAATACCAATTCCAAATATGAGCATTTTTTAGAACAACGAGTACTCGTCACAATTAAATCTTGGTGAATCTCTTTTAAAAATATTGTGAACTTGTACCTAAATGTTGAAACTTACTGTAAAGTTTTCATAGTAGAACCGCTCATTACAAAGTTTTTACTACGATTTGTGTACCCTACATTAGTTCCATTGAAATTTTGATGGTATTTAATTACGGTGATTTAGTGTAAAATTCTTACTCATACTTTTGATATAACTTTTAGGTTCTTTGAAAGTAATAAATGTTAGTTATCTGCATACGTTGGTTATCTGCATTCGTGAAATATTTAAGTTTGTAAAATATCTTTTTGTCGATGTACTGTAGCAATTTTAGGGTTAATGAAGATAGAGACCCATAACAGTGGCAAATATCAAACTAATGAAAAATGAAGTATTTGTTTCCGTTTTCTAGCGTTTGTTTAGACAGTAGCACTACTGCTATTATCCAACGTTTATGGTATAAAAAAGTTGAAATTCATTTTCATTCATATCTAGACATCTACACACGCGGAAGCGTGTCCAGGCAAGTCTAAAAAAAGGAACTGGCGACGCGACGTGTGTAATATTACACGAACCATTTCGAGCCACTTTTGACCCCTTCATAACTCGAAAACTATTTTACCTATATATTTGAAATTTAGGATATATATTAATTTTTTTTAGCTTATCTACAATGCAAAATTTCATTAACTTTGCTCTTACTGTTAATGAAATATTAACGTTTAAATACCGGGGTTTCATTGACTGATTCACTCACTGACTTATAGATCAAAAACCTTACCCACTTCCAGATGACCTAGAAACTTGATGTTTGGCACCAAGGTAGACTATCAGGCATATACAGAGGAAACAATCTAAAACTTTGAACTTTTACCCCCCAACCCTATATAATAGGGGATGAAAGCTTGTATGAGACTTCCACAAATTTTCATGCTATAAGTCTAAAAATTGATATGAAGACTCCCTGTTAGAAATAATAAAACACGTATTTCAGGATATTTAATAAATCAGCCCCCAACCCCTAAAATTGGGGGATGAAAATTTGTATGTCACTTTCGAATCTTTTGGTGCCAGAAGTCGGAAAATGGATAAACGAACTCGTTGTAATAGATAATAAACACAATTTCAGGATTCTTAATAAACCACCCCAAACCCTAAAACTGGGGGATGAAAGTTTGTATTACACTTTTGCAAAGTTTGATGCTAGATGTCCAAAAATTGATAAAGGGACTCTTTATTACAAATATAATAAAACACGTACATATTTCAAGATTTTTAGTAAATCTCCCCCTAACCTTTGAAACTAGGGGTTAAAAGTTGGGATGAGACTTCCGCAAGTTTTGAAGCTAGAGATGTGAAAATCGATAAAATTACTCCTTGTAGCAAACTACAAAAAGAAGTGAAATCCAACAAAAATATTTTCATGTGAAATGAAGCCAAATCTAAATAACAGTTCCCACTATCAAAAAGTTGTCAGATCTCACGTAAAGCTAAGCGTCTAACTCTACACGCCTTACTCTACAATTCCTTACTTCGCAACCTGTACACCTTAGTCAATTTATGCGGCTTGGCTGTTTTCCTAACTGCGCATGGGCGTAAAGTGAAGATTAATTCATTAATTCTGTAATAGAAACAGCTCTAGTTCTAACAAAACGTCCATGTCACATACTCGTATATTGACTAAGCTGTAGAGTTTGTGGAGTAAGGACTTGTAGAGTAAGGCATGTAGAGTTAAAAGCTTGGCTTTACGTGAGATCTGACAACTTTTTGATAGTGGGAACTGTGATTTAGACTTGTCTTCATTTCACATGAAAATGTTTTTGTTGGATAAAAATTACTAAAATTTATTAAATTTTTTTTTTTTTTTTTTTTTTACAATTTTTGCTATGGGACCGACCCTCAAATCGCGGAAAAAATCATCTGTCCAATACAAAAGAGTACTCCTATATCCATCACGTATCTACAATAAGAACAATTGAAGATTTCTTCAGGGTTACAGTTTTTTTTTATTTCAGAAAACGACGCACTGAAACGATATCATGATACTTAGCAAAACCATCAGGTATCTGTTTCTCATAAGGCCCACTCTCATTTTCGTTACGATCTTAATAAAAAGAAATGGAAAAGTTCCCCGCGTAGACGTCAAATGAAAAAGTTATTGTACGTGATGATACTACTAAGGTGGTACCACCTGCCTTCGTACTACCAAACTAATTACTAACTTCCTCAAACACTAAAATATTCTCCGAAAAACGTCACCTCCGTGCCAGTACTCGAACAGAATAATAAATCTTACTTTCTTATGTTTCTGAGGATTAATATCAAACAAACTCTCACAAAGTAGATAAATGTTATTATCTTTGCTGATGGAATGTACTTTTTCTTTCCTGCGTATCTTTATGCTTTTTATTATGATGTGGTTATTTATACTTTACTTGTGTTTATCACACTAATGTATATGATGTGGAAGTTTGTGTGAGAATATTACATAACTATGTTGCAATAAATGATTAATATAGTTTTGTCATGGCTATGCAATTTTCTTCACGAATGATAGATATCAATTTTGAAAACACAGTTTGTTGAACTTTGATTGGATATGGCTTTTTAATTACTCTTAGTGGCTAGGCCTATGTTCAGAAGTGGAATATTAAAAAAAAGACCAGTACATGGCGCAAATCAGCGTAGCTAGAGATTTTCTCTAGGGGACAACTGCATATCAGATAATTATTTTTCGCAAAAAAAAGCAAAACCGTGAACAAAATTCGAAAATTTCGCTCGAATTGTTAACATTACTTTCGATTTTTCAAAAACGGCTCAGTCGATTTCTGTAAAATTTAAATGGAACCACCTCAGAAGTATCATTTCGAACTAAAAAAGATTTTTTCTATTCGGTTCACAATTGGCGACATTATCGATGAACATACACAAAAAAAAAATACATATACAGACGAACATAGGACCTTCTCCTTTTTGAAAGTCGGTTATAAAATAGAAAGTATTAAGTTTTAAGTTTTCTGGGGTGAGCAAATAAATTTCTAGGGTGGTCCAGAAATACCCGTGCTGGCGCCTTAGTTATTCTCTACCAAATAGAGTATTTGAAATAATAATGGGAAACTTAATGCTAACTTACTATAATCAGATTCCGCTAATAATTCGTATAAAATCGAAGGATGTTCACTGCTACAAATGGGACTGTACATAAAGTCTTCCAATAGAGCATAATGGATTCCAATATCCACTAATACTGCACATAGCATATGTATCTACAGTTTTTTTTTCAAATCTTCAGTCATCAAATATTACTTATGAACATATAACCTGAAACCTAGTATAAAAAAATTTAATATCTTTAAATGCGTAGGAATTAACAGACTTTCTGAGATAATATTTTCGTAGCCGAATTTATTGAGCAAAACATCTTATTTATCTAAGTATCGACCAAGGAAGACCAGGAAATCTTTGTGCTGTCCTACATAAAATAGATCTAAAAGTATTTTCTTTAGCCGGATAGGTAATAATACTGTGCTTAAATAGGCTGTTTCTATTTAAAGTTTATTTAAATTTTTTCGGGTTTGTAATGCCTTGCGCATATACTTATACTAATACAAAAACCAAAATATATATTCAACATAATATGTCAGTACATATTTCAAAATAAAGAGTGTGCTCAACCAAATTGAGTGTTAGATTGTACAATCATTGCGTTAAGAACTTTTCAGCATCTTTTAACTCTCATAGCGTTCTTCATACAAAAATTGAAGTGAGTTCTATCTCTTTTTCTTTTTAGGGTTCCGTACCCAAAGGTTTAAAACGGTACCCTATTACTAAAACCCCGCTGTCCGTCTGTCTGTCACCAGGCTGTGTATCTCATGAACCGTAATAGCTAGAGAGTTGAAATTTATATAAATATTTAAGGGGGGCTCCCATACAACAAACGTGTTTTTTTTTTGCCGAGGGGCTCACACATATGGTACGGAACCCTTCATACGCGAGTCCAACACGTACTTTGCCAAATTTTCTTAATTGTTCTCTGTTTCTTACACTACCTTTTTTATAGGAAGGGCGAAACCGAAACGTTCTGGAGCTCAAAGAAAGTGGTCGGATTGGGGAAACCGCCCACAATACTAACATCCCTAGTCATGAACCTTGAAAGTATGAGTCGGAGCAGCCCTGGAGAGCTATGATTCACAGCCAAGATCTCATTACGCAGGATAATCTGACGCTGGCTGCTAAAATGGGGCTATATTTAGTTGAGTTAGATGCTACGTGGGTGTATCTACTTTTTCGGGATTCTAAAAACCTTACACATTTTTAAGCGACCAGGAAAAGAACACGAATATAATCCCACTAATAGGCATACTTACATGTGAAATTTTGTGAGTATGTAGGGATGTTTGTTACTATTTCACGCAGCAAGAAAGGAACGGATTAGTTTGAATTTTGGCATCGATAAACTTCAGAGGTCAGAGAGTGAAATAGGCTACTTTATATCTCGAAAAAATAAAAGGGATAAGTGATAGGGGCAAGATGTGGTACTTAAGCTTTAAAAAGGTGAATAATATTAAAAATTACATATTTCTTTTTTAATTTACAACTTATTATTATTATTCTAATATTTGGTGTCATCAGGAACTTTTGGTAACACATTTAAGATAAAAAAAGCGGGTGTTTTTCCCTGTCTTGCCCCATGGTGCTGGTAAGACGGGGTACCCCCCTGAGGTAAGATGGGTGATGAGAATGATCACAGAGAAAGATGATTATTTGACCTAACAGAACTCACAGACATGGGTGGCTTTGTCATCACCATCATCTATTCCTGCGCAGCTATTATGATTCCACATAATGAGCATGATATCCACTCTTCAATGGAAACGGAATATACTTCCTCACAATACATACATGGCGTGTCCTCCTCTTCTCCTCCCCGTTTAAAGTTGTTATATTTTATTACTTTAATGATGTAGTGTGATAAATTAAAACATTTATGATGTTTTTTTTGTTTAAGTGATGTATAATAGTCATAGTGAGATGTCGCTTGCATAACCATTTAATTAAAATAAACATAAAGAAAAATCAGCCAAATGGAATTAATTAAGAAAACACAATGCCTACCTTATTATAGGTTAGTTTAAGCGTCAATCACAGCAACACCTCACCAGCTAACGTTAATTAACAAACCACAGTCACGTGTCAAACCAGAAGAAAATATGATAAGCAATTTGCAGTGAAACACTTTTATTTTATTTTTTTCGACACTGCGCACTTGTAAACATCGGTCACCTGACAAATGTCATGGCGACTCGTCGAACGATATATGAACGAGCGTGATTGGTCAATTTGAACTGTGAATTTTGTTGGGTACCCCGTCTTACCCACATCGTCTTACCTCCTTCTTCCCTATCTCATGGGATAGCACAAAAATCAAAATATACGCGGGCGGAGCCGCAGCCAAAAACTAGTGTTAAGTTATATTTAAAGGATAGGGTACAAGTAGCCAGTAAAATTAACATATGTTACCTAAATACGTTATTCTGTGTTGCCAATGCTACGGCAATTACCGTGTTCTACGGCTTTCGGGTCGAATAATCACAAAATCTACGTACGTACGTACGTAACCTGAGCCAGTAGCGAGTTCGACAGCTTTTTGTACATTTATGCTAAGGCTCTAGGCGCAAGTAGTATAAATCAATGGTACAACTTGACATTTTTCATGATTTGGTAGGACGCTCCACTTGGTTAATGTTAGTCTAACGTTGAGCTCATGAACATACCTACTTAGATAAACATTGTTTCGGTCAAGATTTTATTTTATTTATCGACATGCTCATATAGAATCCGCCTTGAGCTACACTAATAAGTTTTTCATGTATTACTGTTGTCTTATATTTACTGTGTACAAAAAAGTGTTTTTTATTCTATTTATACTATAGAATACAAATTCTGAAATGTATGCACTGAACTCACGGGCTACAAAATAACATTCTGCCCTTCTCCGCACACCTGTGATCAGTGAAACTCAGAATTTAATTTTAAAATACAGCTTATTAAACTATGCTGTAAGTAGCTATATTTGACTTTGTTTCCGAGCATTAACATTTCTAAACCTTTAAACATTCTTGTATATTATCCTAGAAAATATTTCGACTATGCATATAAGGATTATTGCCTTTCCTCGTAGGGTTCAATGATACTCTCTATTGCTTATACTCAATTCTACTTACTTACACTAACAATTAGCACTGTAACTAAATTGCAAAGTTTAATCTCTTGAAGACATGAAACACTACTTAAAAGTTGTACTTAAATTTTACAGTCTTTTCACGAATAAGTAGTCACTAGCGTCATTTGCGAGATGCCTCTTAAACCGATATTACAGTTTGATAGACTGTCTGAGACCGAATGTCTTAGTGGATTGCCTCTTAAATGTGTTATTACTAACTATACAAGAGATACTCGTATTACTAGCTAGAAGATGGTATATACTAAAGCTTCAGCTTTGGGGCTATTGTGTGCTGAGATATAAAGGGTTACTGGTAATCAATTATTACCATCCTTTTGAGGGCATATTCTGTACAACAAAATAAACATATTTTGTTCTACGACTTCTTCAAATTCGTATTTATTTACTACGATACAAAATTTTAAAAAAAAATTGACGGATCTAAGCGTAATTAACCATAATTGTAAAAAACGCGCGCACCGCCAACCGTGAGACTTGGACCTCACAGGAGATAGAGTGTAAAATATCCAAACAAGTGTGAATATTAGCTAAGTATGTAAAAACAATTATTTATACAATAATATCTTGATTCCATCCTTAAATTATTTTTTTGGTTGGAGCTTTGGGAAAAGTTGTTTGATTTGATGTTCAAAATATGCCCCTAGAAAGATGCTAATTGATTACCAATAACCCTGTATACTACTACTAGATGTTTATCATTAGGCTCGAAAAAACATTTGTACGTTTAGATGCAAAATTAAGTTTCACGTTATCACATGTTTTACATAATACTAAAGTTACGTAAATATTATTTTGGATAATTATACTGTACTGTACCTGCATAAACATATGTATTAGAAAATCATTTGTATAATAATTATTTTTTGCAAAAAATAACATGACCGACTTCACCCGTGTACGGAATTTGCGAATATTTCGCACGGATCGATGTAGCATTTTTCACATTATTGTTGATTTATCAAAAATGGCTAACCTGATTTCAGTAAAATTTAAATGGGACCAATTCCGAAGTATATTCTTTCCAATGAATGATGAATTATTTAAATCGGACAACTATAGAAAAAGATAACCGTGGTTAAACATAAAAAAAAATTACACGTTGAATTGAGTACCTCCACCGGTTCGTTGGTCAAAAACTAGTGCAACAATAGAGAATGTTTATCATTTTTGATTTTAAAAAACACTTTTTAAAACCATAGTGCTGCATTACTTTAAGTTAGAAACCTAAATTGTATTGTTTTGTCCCTGTAATTTATTTTTTATGTAATGTGGTTGTCTAATAAAGTGTTATTGTTTGTTTTGTTTTAATAGTGGAAGTTATCTATGGAATTATTATGTAAGTTTCGTTACTATTTTTGCAGAAAAATATGTAAACATAAATATCAACGCATTAAATAACTTTTTATTTAAAAAAAAATTGAGATTTAAATTTCGAAAAGAAAAGTTTGAGATCGGGGACCTATTTACATTTCAATGGCTTTTGCCTATATTTTTCTAAAGCTACGAACACAAAGGTAGGTCTACTGAGACGCGACTACAGGAAAATAAAGAGGAAGAATACGATGTTATCTTTGAATGATGTGAGAGGATAATGTATATAATCATATTTTCTTTATAAATCCTTTTTGCTCTAAACGGGGTATTTGAACCTCTTTTACGTTTTTAGCTTACTAATTCTTACCATTATAAAATTTGCAGGTAAAATTAGGCTCTTGAGTTACAAAATTAAACTAAATATGTACATACCTGTAGCAAATAAGTTCAATATTATTATTATTAACCGATTTCCAAAAAGGAGGAGGTTCTATGGTCGTCTGTATGTATCTTTTTTTGTGTATGTTCATCGATAATTTCGCCAATTCTAAACCGAACCGAAACATTTTTTTTTTGGTTCAAAAGGGTTTACTCCCTAGGTGGTCTCATTTAAATTTTAAAGAAATCAGCTAAGCCGTTTTTGAGAAATCAACAATAATGTAAACAATTTGAGCGAAATATTCGAATTTTGTACACGATGGAAGGAGGTTTTGCCATTTTTTGCGAAAAATAAGTATTATAGTTAAGTCTAAGAAGAAAAACTAGTTAATCTGGGCTCACTCACATGAACAGTTAAAGTCTTCATAAACGTTCCAATTTGGTTATAGCCAACTGCGAAATCGTATCGTGTGATATAACGTGGTTAATTAACCATTTTTAGGGTTCCGTACCCAAAGGGAAAAACGGGACCCTATTACTAAGACTTCGATGTCCATCTGTCCGTCTGTCCGTCTGTCTGTCACCGGGCTGTATCTCATGAACCACGATAGCTAGGCAGCTGAAATTTTCACACATAATGTATTTCTGTTGCCGCTATAACAACAAATACTAAAAAGAAAAGAAAATAAATATTTAAGGGGGCTCCGACACAACAAACCTGATGTTTTAGACGTTTTTCGCTCTATATTAATAATGGTAACAGGTAGATGCTTGAAGCTTTCACAGAATATTAAGTTTTATATTTACTTCAATAATAAATAATAAAATTAAAATAAAATAAATATTTAAGGGGGGCTCCCATACAGTACGGAACCCTCCGTGCGCGAGTCCGACTCGTACTTGGCCGATTATTATAGATGCTAGGTGGCGGTGATAGGGTCCAATCCAACCAGCCAACTATAGTTACAATGGCATATTGTTGGGGCGTGTGTAGAAATGTAGAATTTCGACCCCTTACCAAATCGAGATTGACATCCTGTATTGCTGCAAACGTTCCTACATTCTACGTTTACAGGTTGTCCAACAACTCCAACAAGCCAGCGGTGTGTTAATCTGTGTACATAAATCCCAAAGAACTTATTCTCTTTTTCGATTTGCACTCTTGATCTAACAACTAACGCTAGCCGTTACTACCACTAAACTATCTCACCGCTTATATTGATCAATGCTTTCTAAATGCAGTCAGAGATAAAATAATGCTGAGAAGTAATTACATGTTTTTTTTTCTATAAATGATATAACATGTTTTACGAAATCTATACTAATTGCTATTTATTTGCATGTACGATCCGCTGGTCCTATTATATCCGTATTTACGCATCACAATGTGCCGTCGGTTCGAGCTCGCGGCACGCCTTTCTATGTCCTAAACATTTTATTAGATTCAATGCACGTAAAATATAATATCCTACCCACACTCAGAAATACGCGTTGTGAGCAAATATCTAAATGTAATTTCCATGCGTTGTCCCCGCAATGTTTTCCCAGAAAATATTAACATGGAAGGCAAGGGTCTGAATCTCTCCTAAGTAAGTTGCAAAAAATGTACGTGATTTTACTTCAAAGTCCCTTTTGTCTTTATGGAGGGAAGGCATAAAAGTACAGGCAGGAGAATGGCACATACGAAAAAATTACGCAGCGTAATGATGATGTGCCCGCACTTTCCTCGAAAACAAAATATTTTCTTTTCACAGTGACAGAAATGTATTCAACGCGGTTTACTACTGAGGTTTGTTGCGGGAGGAGCGGTTGCTAAGTTACTTTGGCTCGGATAGAGGAGATAAGACGCCTCGATGTGACTTACGCGTTAACACCCGAGGTGACGCACTTACTTGGGTATGTAATGTAGCTCTGTATTATTGTAGGCATCATCTTCTAACTTTGTAAGATATTTACAAAATTACTTAAAATCTTTTAATTTTTAATTTTTATCTTTTATCTAAAAGAAGGAAGAAAATGCAGTATTTCGGTATTTAGTACTGAAAAAATATTGTATATCTCTACGAAAAATCTAAGGTAACTAGTAGTCCGCCCCGGACTTGGACCTCGCGCTATTCTTATTTTATATCATAAAAACTGTGATTTCAAAAAAAATATAATAATATTCGTATGAAAGTTTTGCAATGATGAGCGAAGTAAATGTATATATCATTCGGTAAAATATTTCAAATATATGAGTTTCTGCCGAAAATTGCTATTGTTAAGCTACAATGTTTGAAGAATGCTTAATCTGTTCATACTGAATGGAATCTAACACTAGCAGAAGGCGCATAGCTTATAGGGCTTCAAAGAACAAAGAGAGCGGTTATACATATAACATATAGAATTTATAAAAACATTTTAAATTAAACGGTTTTATTGAGAAGTTACTGTTAGAATGGACTAAAAGATAAAAAATAATTTTGGTAGTCCTAGGCACGGTATTAGATATCATTATCGTGTCCTAGGTAAGTACTGCATTCATACATTAATTTTCTTATCACTCGAGCATTGATCAAACTCAAAAATAAAATCGTGGGGCGTTCAGCGTGAACGTTACTATGTTAGTATCCACTGTTAGAAAGTCTATTAAGAAAAAATGTTAGAAACCTACTTTGGGATTCTTTACTTAGTTCGAGCGAAAATTATTTAAACAAGATTTAACCAACAAAATTAAGCATCATTTTTTTTAAAAGCAATTTTATTTAAAAATTTGCAATTTTATTTAAAAGATAAATGAACGTTACATACAGTCCTCTAGCTATCATCAAACCTAAAAGTACACACTCTGCGAGCTACTGTAAGAAGAAAGTCCACGACGTTTTTGCAAAGGCCATTGAAATAGACCCTGCAGCAGGTGCCATGGGGAGCTGGCCAGTCAACCACAGGAGAGCCTCTGGAATACATCCCGTAGTAGTAGATACCACAGAAAGTTGGAAAGGCCGTTGCAAAGTCCCAGTGGTCGTAGGTGTCACGGATAGCTAGGTTTCGATCACAAGACTGCCGTAGGAAAACACCCCATGGCAGTAGATACGACAGAGACCGGAAAAAGTCGTTACAGACGGCCCCGCAGTAGTAGATGTCACGGAGAGCTGGCCAATCGTTCACGGGAGAGCCTCTGGAGAACGCTCCATAGCAGTAGATACCACAGTAAGTTGGAAAATCCGTTGCAGGCAGCTCTGCAGTAGTAGGCGTTGCGAAGAGTTATCCCGTTGATAACAAGAGAGCCGCTGGAGAATGCCCTGTAGCAGTCGATACCACAGGGAGCTGGAAAGGCCATCGCAGACGGCTCTAGTGGTAGTAAGTGTCACGGAGAGCTGACAAAAGGAGACCCGTCACGTCGGTGCAGGCAGTAGGGGGCTTATTGAACGCTATGTTCAGATTAAGTAGCCACAGCCTAAAGTAGTGCCAATATTCAACAGTTTACTCATATGACGCCAATGAGGCAAAGATTCTCGTCAAGTCGTCATCACTTTTTTAATGTCCTGTTTTATTTTAAACAAAATATTCAAAAACTTTCACAAGAAACTGACACCGACCATAAATTTTTGACATAGGTACTGTCAGAATTTAAATTAGGATTTTAAATAAATGTTCGTTAAGAATGAGTACTTTGTTGAGCGCGACGAGCATCCTCCAAAGCAGAGAGCACAGAAAACTTCCCTCGAATAAATCTCTTAAACTCCGAGACCGATGGTTTATTTTACCGTACCGAAAACGCAAAGATAACAAAATACATCAAATAGCTCACTAAATTCATTACAAAAGTCATTTGCGGGATTCAGGATTTTGTCATTCGATGAACGAAGCCATCTATGATTTTTAAGATTGAACTAAATGTGCTTAGTAACTAAGTATGTGAATGGTTCAAAAGGTAACTTTGCGTAAAGCGCTCCAACACATTTAATCTTGAAAAATATATAAAATTGTTTATATGAATAAAGTTTTACAAAATTATAAAATAATTAATAATATTGTATTGTCATTGGAACTAAAGGTGTGTACCATATATCAGATCAATCAGTCAACGGGACGAGGGTCGAATTTCTATTACTAGATTTGACCCAAGCAACTCCCGCAGAAAGTGGCGCCGTTTTGCCTCATTTTACCACCGGTCCTGGTATCTTCGACACCACTGAACAGAAGATGCTCATATTCGAACTTAAAAATTCTATATATATAAACTACGTGCATGCTAAATTTCATGGAGATCAGCTGAGCGGTACTTGAGTTATCGTCGAACAAAGAAACATACAAACATCTGACAGCTCAAGTGCCGGCTCGCCCCATAGTAGACTCAGAGACCTCGCTAAAGCTCGGTCAATTAGTTAATTAATTATAGTATGAAGAGAAAAACCAATAATAAAATTAAAAACTACATTTAATGTGTCATCTAACCAGGTAATTCAACAACAGCATTTATAGAGAAACAATTAGACTGACAAGATGGTTTACACCAATTTAACAATATTATACAGTAGTATGTAATGAGTACCTTATTTAAATACCACTAACGCCATCTACATCGCTACGACAAAAGCTACGAGTTTGTAAAACGTCTGTTATTTCTCATAGACGTATTATTTTTCTCATAAGTTATAGAATGTTTTTTTTATCTGGATTGGTCTCTAAATAAAAGTTGGTCAGGATAATGAGTGTATCCTAGACTTTGTCCGTGATCTAGTGAAACATTCCGTAAAGAGTTAGTCGAGTTAGTAGTAGATTTGTTTGCTATTGAGTTATTCAACGTAAAATACATCCTATTGGGCTTCTCTTCATTATAGTTTAAGTAATTTATTAACAAAAAAATTCACAACGTTAAAATAATTTAAAGCAATTAAATGTACTTATTTTACGCCAAAAAAGCATAACCGACTTCAATCGTATCAAAATTGAAACAGTTCGCACGATCAATGAAGTAATTTTTACATTATTGTTGATTTTTTAAAAACGACGCCGAATTAGAAAAAAATGGGACTATTTTTAAATATGATCTACCGAACAAAAAAACATCGACATCGGTTCATACTTCGCGAAGAGAAACTAATCACGTACTTAGGAGTAGTTTAAACATGCTTACACAAAAAACATACAGTAGAATTGAGTATCTCTTAATTTTGAAGTCGGTCAAAAACTAACCGATTTTTTGCCTACTAGAATTGTAGACTTCTTTGCAATTTCAGCGTCCATTGGTCATTTTAAGAAAAATTGCTGCCCTTACCACTTCTGCTGATTCTATTTAGTGATAATATCGGCAATAAAAATAAAGTGTGATTACTGGGGACTGCGGGAGGTCATTGGGACGCCGCAGGAGACGGGCCCGGAAATTGTCTAATGCTGTTACTCAAATATTCCGCTAATGCACTCAGTTTTATTCAATTATTGGGGAATTTGGAGACGTAATTATGTAGGTGACGCCATTGCTAAATATGTGGGTGGCGCCGAGAACATTACTGTCCAGTTGTTTACTCGGTGGCCTAAATGAAATGTTGATGTATAGTATAGTGATTGTTTTTCAATAGATTTTCAATACTCAATAATTTATTGTAAAATAATTAGGTACGTAATATTTACATGTGGTTCTTCGAGCTCTGTATAGTTATACAAATGACCCCGTGAGATTTGCATTGGAAGAGTTTTTTATTATGTTTTCGAAATAATCATTCAAAATAGCGCTCATAGCGTAGTTTGGCCAAGTGTTTGTCAGTGATCACCGAAATTAATAAGCAACGTTCCGCAAGATCAATATTTGGATGGGTGACCGCGGGTGGCATTTTCACGGTCACGGTAGCGTGACACGTTAAATTGTAGGTCCTGGTTGTTTTAACCGTTAAACCATGTCAGAGGCCTTCTGACAGCCTTAAAACTCTGACACCAGGCCTAGCCACCCGGCCTATACGAACTTACTTACTATAAAATATTAATAATTAATCTAATGTGTAGTGTTCGGCTATTAAGACACTTTAGTTCCTTTATCAAGTAGTTTTCATTTTCGGTATCTTTTAGATTAATTGGCACTTTATAAAAATAGGTTCATACATTTGTGAATTTATACATGAGGATATATCTCTATGAATGTTTAAATAATTGGATTAGGTATAAGTGGTAAAGTTTATCTTGCTTTCCTTCTGTTCTTGCCGTTTTTATCCGGTCATTAGTTCATCTTATGATCTTCTAGCCTGACTAGTCAGGTATTTCATTTAGAAAGAAGTACTATCCTATTGTTATCTGACAACTATTTACTAACCCCCAAATATTGGAAGTAAAGTTTTAAAATTAGACAGTTTTTAATATAGCTTGCGTCCCTCATTTATGGTTCTACATGCCTATAGGTATTTTTGTGAGTGTAGGTAAGCTGTCACCCGCAATATTGCAGCTATTGTAATCCATCGGATCGCCAGGGTCATACGTATGGCAGTTGGCCACACAGTAAGCTCAGATTTAGTTTACGACTTGTGCGTATCCCGTTTTACGACGCCCATACTGCGGTCAGAGACAAAGCATCACTGGAAAAGATTTCATAAATAAAATTTGTTATTAGATGCATCAGAGCTTGGACTCTACCTAAATGGAGACGAACGGAAATGTGAGAATGAGCAGAACGTCGCAAACGGGATGGGTGACATTTACCTACAACTGAGCGTACTGAGTACTGAGCTTGCTCGGATCAAACGCTAAATTTTAAGTCCCAGTTTTAAGGTATAGTTTTAACCGTTTAGCTATGTGAGAGGCATTCAGGCGCCTTAAAAACTTTGACTTCAAGGCTAGCCACCCAGCCTATACGAACTTACTTACTTTTAAGCAAATAGCAAATCGCAGATATTTTTATCCGCCTTACTAATAAATACAGTGTCACTTAAGAGTTACTTAGTCCGTGTTTTTTCTTGCACAACGTACCTAATAAAGTAGGTATTCGGACAAGTAAAAAAGAAAATAAAACACGAAAGTACTTCGGAAGTAATTCTGCGTTTATTAATGAGATAAGTATTAAATTTGTGAGTAAAAAAAACTCAATCAGGATCGAACAGCGTTTTTTCTGTTTTTTAAAAAGCAATATATTTAATAATTTGTGCCATTGGCTTACACTCTACAACGCTCTTAAGCTCCGTTCGTCTTCGCCTTAGTGGAGTCTACGTCTTAGTGTTACCTTGGACGCCGTGCCAAGATTACTTTGAAATGTTGGTACGTTCCTAAAAGATTTGTCAAATTCAAAATTCTAAATGCATTCTGATAAACGAGTTAGCACGACCCATTTTCATGATTCAGAAGCGTGTTGGAATCTAGAGATAAAAAGATTGAATAATGTTGATACAGGATAGAAAGACGTAGGTACAAAAAATGCAAAAAAACTTCGCTCTGTAGAAAAAAGAAGAAAAGGAAATGAAAGAAAGAATTTCTTAAAACATTTAGAAAGGGTAGTAGTAAGACGTTGAAATCAAACGATTAAAACGGGCAGAAGTGTAACTATTGCTTATTGTGATGTGGTTCAAAAATCTACACGATGCGAAATGTAAATATAGGCTTTATTGAGAACCAGTGGTCGTGGCCAGAGGTTGAAGCAGCGGTGGCCGCGGGAGACATTGGACCTTTATGTGGTACCAGAGAAGATATGTTGTATGTTGTACAAGTACAAATAAAATATTGGCAAAATTGGCAAAACCGCCTTCCATCGTGTGTAAAATCAAATATTTCGCTCGAATTGTTAACATTTTTGTTCATTTATCAAAAACGGCTCAGCCGATTTCTGTAAAACTTAAATGCGTACCATTTAAGGAGTATATCCTTTTGAAGTAAAATCGATGAACATACACAAAAAATACGTACAGACGAACATAGAACCTCCTCATTTTTGGAAGTCGCTTGAAAAGTACTAAATAATTGTAAATGTATTAAAAGTCTTCAGTAATCACTACTCATGTTGATTTATTACCTTGAACTTGTACAATAATGCTATCATTCGAAAATACAAAAAGATGAAGGAGTAATACCGAATCCTCCTTGGTTGGGAATGTGTTGTTATTAGGCTTATATGTAACGTAGTACGTAATTGATATAAACTATTATTATGTATATTTATTAATGAGTATCTTCCATGTAGGTCACATATGTATATCTGCAAATAACAGTAAGTTTAATTTTTACCAAAAATTTTAATTACAAAATTGAACAATAAAATTGTCGATATTATTTTGTTACTCAGCCGCCATGAAAGGTTCTTCCAGTAAGATCTCATTTTATTTCAACGATTTCAAGCTAGGAACGCTGACACTCCTCTATCCCGCAGTTTCTTAATGGCAATACAACATGACTCACGCTGTTCCACTTACTTTTACTGCGCCTCCGAATACGTTTTTTACAAGATATTTTTGTAGGCTGGACAATAATATTTCAGCGAGATACTACCTTAAAGGGTTTTTAATGGGTAAAGACCTCAGATTTCGAAATTTCATTTTATTTTGTTTTTGAATGAAACATAAAATGACAAAAGGCGACGTTATCAGTTCCATGTGTGTATCTTAGTGCTTGTTTTCATGTCTGTGGAATTATTAGCTCAGCATTTAGTAGGCACTAGAGATAACAGAGTATTTTAATAACTTCTAGTAAAGTTCGGATTTGCTAACGCCGCTTACGTCACATATAGTTCTTCTTGTAATGGATAACATTTGTAGTCATATCACTTCACTAACTTTACTAGTTTTGGGTTGTTATTTGACTTTAGAATTAACATTGTCTCTATCTAAAATATCAGGTACCTATAGACTACATAGTTAGCAGGCAGATTTCATATTTTTCTTTTACTAACGATAGGTTATTTCACTATAATTCTTTATACATTTTATTTATGAAGAATGCTATTGAAATAAAAATAAAATAATAATAATGGATGATAAAAATAATCGGAGGGTTCCGTACTGTATGGGAGCCCCCTTAAATATTTATTTTTTATTTTACAATTAATTATTGAAGTGAATATACAACTGAATATTCTGTGAATATTTCAAGCATCTACCTGTTGCCATTATTAATATAGAGCGAAAAACGGCTAAAAATCAGGTTTGTTGTATTATATTTCTGTAAAATTTAAATGAGACCACCTCGGGAGTATATACTCGTATATGCTTTCGAACTAAAAATAATTTTTGTATTCGGTTCACAATTGGCGAAATTATCGATGAAAAAACACAAAAACCTACAGACGAACATAGAACCTCCTTTTTTTGAAAGTCAGTTAAAAAGAGGTGTTTAATTAGTTCATGTCTCATGTTTTCTTGCGCGATAAGTCCCGTATCAATATAGTAGGATAACTAAAAAACTATCAAACTATGGTGATCATCCAACTTTCATTCGTGTAGACTACAGTAGATAAAGTACAGGGAAATCAAATGATCAAAACGTTGACTGTGTGAATTGTCTCAATAGGTTTCCAAAATCTTAAGTTAGCAGCGGCTTGTATTTATCATAATATTGAAAAAAGATCGCTGCAATATGAATACAAGCAACGATGCCAAACAGAACCTATCTTTCCATTTCTCTATCCACTTACACGTACGTATCCTGTTATAAAAACGTCTAAGACCCAAGAACCGGGTATAACTCGATTATCGAGACCGTGCCCGGACAGAGCTGGCTCCCTCTGATGGTGGTTTCGTTTAAAGAAGTAATTACGGTACCGGCAACTTTGGTCTTGCATAGAGTGCGACAAAACTTCAAATGGTTGTGAAACGCTAATAGAGCGTTATTGCTACGGTGGCATCTTCAACAACGAAAAAAAAACAAAACAGCTTCATCTTTGACATTTAGTTACAGAATTTTTCATCACAGAAGATCGAAGTTACGATTTGAATCAATATGACAATTTAAACAATAGGCATGATAACTGGGTAAAAAATCAATAAAAAAATTAGTCCATAGTTAGATTATCAAAAAATGTTTAGCACGTATTTTTTCTTTTGTCAATCAAACAACAAATGACAAAAAATAACCCTTGTCAAAGTTTAGGAGTGGGGCTCATGACCTCTCTTACAGAAGTCTATACATTTGTATGGTACTTGTGACCTCACGAGGAACTTCTATGTCTTCATCAAGTTTTGTTTAATTAATTGACCAAAGAAAAAATACGAGTCTAATATTTTTTGATAGTCTCTGACGGACTAATTATACTTTTATTCATGCCTATTACAGGTCAATTTCACTTTTTGGCTTAGCTTATCAATACTATGAATTTTTAGGATTGAATAATATCTACAATCAAATTCCTTCGACGTCCTTAACAAATAACAGTACTTTTAAATTCTGATTTATTTACTGCACATTCTAACAGTGCGTAAAACGTAAACAGCGAAATTTTGTTCGATTACAATACATGTAGTTCCGATTTCCACCACGTTCATTCCTATCCCCGTCTTGGTATAGTTAGTATGCCACGCGTGTCTCGCCCGGCCGAGGCGATAACGCAAATTCGTTTACCAGAACATCTCCCTAATAGAGTTTCGCTAATTTTTAAGACCGTTGAGCCTCTAAGGGAGCTCTTATGATTTTACGCGGTTTTGCGTAGAATGTGAGACTTTATGAGGGTGAAATTATGAGGGTACCTGAGTTTCAAGCGGAACATAATAAGGGTTTTAAGAGTATGTTATGGTTGTATCCAAAATAAATGGAAGAAACTCTACAAATTCTCGTCTGTGGTGATAAGGACTCTTCTACAGTTCTCGCCTGAAGATATACTATTACTTTGACAGTTATGGAATTATCAAGTACTAGTGTGAATAAAAAGAAGGAAACTTTGTTTTAAGTATAAGAACCAGTTTAACTTTAAAAGTTATGGGTGTAGAGTACCGTAATTTACAGCTGATGTAGTTCCAAGCTAAGGCCTTTGTTCGTAATTTTGCATTCTCATAACTAATTAATTTCGCTAATAATATTAAAAGGTATGAAGTACTTATTCCTACCTATTAAGGTTTAGCGTTATTTTTACAAAAGTAGAGCGTGTACTTACATTCTCAAAGGCTCAAAAAAATATTAAATTATTAAAATTTTAATAAATAATTTAATGTCTACTGAATGGCTAAAATTTGTAAGTAAAATCATCACTATCTTAGCTACATGAAATTAAAAAATCTAATTTGGCGATATTAATAAAATATTACAAATAACACATTCATTAAAATCTTAAGAGCAAAGCTCTTGTTAGTGGTGCAATTTCTTTACTTCATGGTCCTCTGCCAATGGTTTCACCTTTTGATACGATATAACATCTATATTCTGTTTTACTTGATCTCTGAATCCTATTCGTACAATTCCCCTAATAATACTTTAATAAGATGAAAATACATAGAATACTTTTATGTTTGGAATTTGCTAATCACTCCACGATTTTCCACTGAAACATTTAAAATCCAATTAAACAGCTCTATTCTAGGTCCACCTTTCAGAGCCAGGCCACAAAAAATTACCCTCCCAAAATGGAAGCGTCCGCGTCCAACGTAAAAAGGATTTCGCTCTGAACCCTTACATATTTGATGAAGCTCAATCTTCGCGGGCGGGGAGGTAAGCGCACTAAATTATGAAGAGCTTTGGTGTAATTACAAGGATTGTTGCTCGAAAACGCGTTCGGAATAAGATGTTGGTTACATTTGTGTACGCGATTGAATTTAGATTCGACTGGCGGCCCATTAATTGAGGTGGCTAATTAAGAACGTAAACAGTTTTGATTGTCTTTACGGTCTGATTTATCTCTGAGGCGAGGAGTGAAATCTCAATATTCAGGACAAGTATAGAGCCAGAGCCACTGATTGATCTTTTTTACTATTTGTAGAAATATAGGAAAAATGTACAGGTTATGGCCATCGCAGTTGGGCCACTTTGAATTTTGACTGTCTAGAGTGTAAACAATTTGAAAGTTAAATAATACTTACCTAATTAAAAAAATTAAAATGCGTCCCACCGAGATCAATCATTCCAAGTATGTTCAGGCCCGTAAGCACTGCAATAGGGTGTGTAGGGATGCAATGCGTCGCCACGTTCATGCTTCTGTTGATGATGAAAATCCAGCTAGAGTCTGGAAGTTTCTTAAGTCATTGGGAATTGGCAAGTCACGTGTAAATGCTTCTCCTAACAACATTGATATCAACGCTCTAAATCAACACTTTACTTCCGCTTCCGTTATGACGGATGCGGATAAAACCTCGACTATGAATTATCTTTCTTCCATTCCAACTCCCGACTTTTCTCCGTTCTCTTTCTGTCGATTCACCGAACGTGATGTTAAGAATAGCATTATGTCGATTTCCTCCAATGCGGTGGGCGGCGATAAAATAAGTCGGAACCTGCTTTTGCCTATCCTGGACATCGTCCTTCCCATCCTATGCGTCCTTTTCAACAATTCCACCTCCAGTGGTACTTTCCCTACATCATGGAAAGACGCGCAAATCATACCATTACCTAAGAAACACAACCCTAAATCATTCTCCGAATATCGTCCTATTTCGATCCTTGCTTTTCTGTCCAAAGTTCTGGAGCGCCTTGTTCACAAGCAATTGAACAATTTCCTTATCAAAAATGATCTCCTCAATCCCCTCCAATCGGGTTTCCGTCCTGGGCATAGCACTGTGTCTGCTCTTGTTAAAATCACTGACGATATTCGCTTGGGTATGGATGGCGGTAAGCTTACTGTTCTAACTCTGTTAGACTTCAGTAATGCTTTCAATACCGTCGACCACGACATTCTACTAGCCCTGCTACGTTCCTCTAACATATCTCCGTCGGCGATCGACTGGCTTCACAGTTACTTGTATGGTCGCCGGCAACGTATTAGCCTCGAAGACACTGTTTCTTCTTGGTGTAATACCACAGCTGGTGTACCGCAAGGCGGCGTTTTATCTCCTCTTCTTTTTGCAATCTTCATTAACTCTATCTCCAAGTGTTTAACTTCTTCCTACCACCTCTATGCAGATGATCTCCAAATTTATTCTCAAGCTCCACTCGATAATTTGAACACTGCAATTTCCACTGTTAATACTGATTTGCACAAAATTATCGAATGGAGCAAATCATTTGGCTTGCAAGTCAACCCTGCTAAGTCCCAAGCAATAATAATTGGCAGTTCTTATATGGTATCCAGAATCGATTGGGCTAATCTTCCAAATGTTATATTTAATGGAACTGTCATACCCTACAGCGACTCTGTAAAAAATCTTGGTGTCATGTTTGACCGCACTTTAAGTTGGGACGTACACTCGAAAACCATCAGTTGCAAGCTTTTTGCGTCTGGCGGTTCCTTAAGACGGCTTCGGAATGTTTTACCTACTGCTACTAAAGTTGCGCTCGCACAATCACTTCTCCTTCCCATCCTTGACTACGCTGACGCCTGCTTTCTCAATCTTACCGAGGAACAGTTAGATAAACTTGAGCGGCTTCAAAACTATTGCATAAGATTCATATACGGCTTACGCAAATATGACCACGTTTCTCAGTTTCGCAATAAGCTCAAGTGGTTGCCTATTCGCCTTCGACGGAATGCTCACATTCTTTCTTTACTCTATAATATCTTATTTAATCCTACCTCCCCACGCTACTTAAAAGATTGCTTCTGCTATTGGCACTCCTCTCATTCTATTCCTCTTAGGTCTCAAGATAACCTCACTCTCATGTCTCCCTCTGCGCGCTCTGAAACGTTCTATGGCAAGTCGTTTGCTTTTCAGGCTGTCCAATTGTGGAATGCTTTGCCTGTTCCAATACGCAAAGCCCCATCTCTGGCTGTTTTCAAGAAAAGCGTTAAAAAGCTTTATCTGTCACAGGTGCCATCGCAGTAGATCTGTTGTTATATTTTGTTGTTATTTATTGCTATACATTTTTATTTTTATCAAATTGTATGTATTAGTCTATCTTTTATTATTTTTATTTATGTATTAGGATGTAGGTATCTACTAAATATATTTATTCGAATTTTAACTTGTTACGTATTTACTAATTAAATGTTTTTTTTTTTTTTTGTTCCTTTCTCCTCTACTACTCACCCCGTTTTTTTTTTCTATTATTATTATTTCCTCTCTAGATGTAAGGGTTGCCTGGAAGAGATTGCTGTAAGCAATAAGGCCGCCCTTTGTTGCACTAGTTTTAAGTTACTTTATTTTTCCTTTCTGTGTATTTTTTTCTGTATTTTGTGTTAACAATAAAGTGTTCATTCATTCATTCATTCATTCAATTAATTGAAATTCATACAAACAATGTTTATGATGTTAAATTGTTTATAAAATCTATTTAGGCAATAATTTTGATATCATATAGCCACAACCGGTGCATCTAATATTTCTACTAATATTATGTTCATTGAATTATCTATTTGTATTCCATAATCTTGTTTACTTCTCTGGATATTGGATATTACTTGGGTAGTTCTACTCGACGCCAATGTCAACGTTGTCTGCGTCACTTGCGTGGCTTATTTATGTTTTGCTTATGAGAATTATTTTTTGTAATAAAAACTATATCACTTATTGTTACAATTAATTTCGTATACAACTTAAAAATAATTATTAGACTTGTTTGTAATAATACTACAACATTGACCACGCAAATGACGCTGATATTCACGTCTAGTAGAAATACCATGCAATCACATTATTAATCGTTTTTCTTTTGGAGAAATGTCGTGGAAAAAAATCAGCCGTTCCACATTATGTCGAAAGTTATAGAACATTTTGAATAGAAAAGCTTATTTTTCACGATTTCAGAATTGGCCCGATAGATAAAGTTGTCCATAATGAAGCACAATTAACTTTTATTAAATCCTTTGTGTACTTAAACCTCAGTGACTGAACAAAATAAATCCTAAACCTGTGTTTACGGTTTTCTTACCTTCATAGTTGATACCTGAAGTCGCATAAAAAGAGTCTTAAATGCTCAAAAGTGTCGTTACATGCATAAAAATGTGATCATGATGTATACTATCAAGATCTCTATGGACTACGTTTTAGGTAACGAAAACAAACTACAGTATAAAGGCAATGGATGTTTACAAACATGCAATAGGACAGTTTAACAAGATTGACAGGAACAGATGTAATTTTGCAAAAAAAAAAAAACACTTTATAATTTTGTTTGTACATAGTAGTTTGGTGCGTAGTTGTAATTCTTTTTGTTAGTTAGAATGTTATTTAAGTTTTTTTTGCAATAAACATTACCCTTTATACACACGAATATCGTAAACGAGAAGTGTAACCAATATTCATCACTCTGTTACTAAAAATCAATGACTTTTCTTCAGTTATGTTAGGTACAGGTACCTACTGATCTCGACTCGTGCGTATTTTAGACCTTGTTAATTAAGCTTGTGCTACGGGCGGATGCCGCACCTGGGATTTTTAAATTAACCTACCTACTTACACTCTGTTCTTTTCGAGCACGATTAAAAAAAATAATCGCAAAAATGCGGACTTATAAAAACAAAGAATAAGAATTTTCTCTTTGTTTTGACCTTTTTGGCTTCAGTTATTCGAAGGAGGTTTGTTTCGATAGTTATCTTGTAGCTTTGTTTTCATTTACCTGCGTAGACGATTGCTGAACAATGTAAAACAAGTACTAAGAGAACATAAAATTCCAAAGTTCTAAAATGTAGACCATGAATAACTATGTGCAGAGTGAGTTCAGGTGATTGAATAAGTCGAAAAATTGTCATTCAGGGGTGTTATAGGCAAAATCTATCATTCATGTAAAGTACGCGTCATTTAGTGTAGGTACTTATTTGTAAGTTGAAATAAGTAATTGTAATTAATTTAAATTGTATTTTGGGAAAGACCCAAGCCAATCACGCCTCGTGCAATTTCCTCGTCTATTTTTATGTCACATGTACCATTGGTGAGATATAGGTCGACAAAGTTGAGAAAAGAATATACACCAATTTAATTTCTAAAGTACTTAAGAGAGAATTTTCAAACTTTCTGAGTTTATAGGCCACATCAAAAACTTTCCCTGAATATTATTTTGAACACTGTGGGATCATTACTTTTAGTTTTATAATCATCGTCACTATATACGCGTCTCTCGACACGCACTCGACAACTTATTTTAAACTATATTTAGATCTAATGTGGTATTTTGCTAACATAGGTACAGCATACTAAAATGCTGTCTAACTAGTACCAATAAGTATTATCCGCGAAAAACAAAATACGCCATACAAATAGCGATACAAAACACTAGCTTTTAGAGACATTCACTTCGATCTCTTAACTAGTTTTGAAAACTAAGATCCGACTTTTTGTCTGATATTATAGTGCACGCTATTTTTATCTCAGATTTGTAAAAGACGACAGTAAAACTAACTATACTTTAGTGAAGATCCTTGACATTTTTAATCCATCCTCATTTCATTCAAGTCATTCAACTAAATCAAAATAGGTAAAGAAGTTACTCATTCGATCATGATGACAAACGAATAATCCTTTTTGAGAGGGCTCTAGTGGCCCTTGCTACCGTAGTTTAGGCTTATGTTTTCTTAAAAAAATATTGAACTGAAAAGTGTTGGTGCAAAAAAGGATTATTCGTTTGTCATCGTGCTCGAATGAGTAACATCTTTACCTATTATGATTTAGTTGTATGACTTGAATGATACGTTCAAATTCAATAATCCTTTTTTGCAACAACACTTTTCAGTTCAATATTTTTTTTAAAGAAAACATAAGCCTAAACTACGGTAACAAGGGCCACTAAAGGCTCTCCTTTGGCATCAATTTCACGAAATTGCCATCCGAGAGTGAGATTAAAATAATTACGTCTAAGTAAAGCGTAACGTGACGGTAAATATTCATAATTTATTTAGAAACATGAGGGGCCAACCGCTTTTCAAGTTACCACTATTGCAGTAAGGTTAGTCGTGCCATTTCATTTTTGATTCATTTTGTATTTTATATTGGAATTTCAGCTTTAAAAAGTTTATGATTTGATTTTCTTCTACCTTGTACTTACATGTTTTATTTTTTTCTTTATGTTCAGTCTACTAAAAACGCTAATTGCAAAATGTAGAAAAGCGATATAATGTAAGTTTAAAAACAAGATAGACTTCCAAAAACAAAGTCTAGCTAATCTATGCTTTTACGTGATATCATATTTGTGAATTTTTACAATAAGGTATTCAGTATAATTTTCTTGTGCATTCCTCCACCTTTCTAATGCTTACGATCTCTCAAACCTGAGTTCATGGCTTAACAATTAAAATTAATAGTGACACGTATAGATAATGCAATCCACGAAGACGCGCCTCACCACTCCTCCTAACCGTTTATAGTGTGTGTGTGCAGGCTTCCGTCGGTGTTTGGGTGTTATGGGTACACACAAATTACCTATGAATGTGTAGTAGTATGTACCGATAACACCCAAACACCGACGGAAGCCTGCACACACACACACGCACACTATAAACGGTTAGGAGGAGTGGTGGGGCGCGTCTTCGTGGATTGCACTTTCTTAACATAAGCAATTAACTTGACTCAAGAAAAGCATAAATAAACAAAACAAATAAACTAGAGAATACGTAAATTTTATAGAAATGTAAAATGCAACTATTTATTTTCAGTACAAAGAATATGATTTTTGTTTGTACACAGAAAAATCATGTATTATTAGAAGAATGACTGTACTGACCTTTTTTGTAGCCACTGCTTAGCATTGACCTACCCACGAAGGATGATTGGGCTATATTCACCACGCTGGCCCAGTGCGCTGTGGCACGCCATCGCATTTCTTCTAAGGAGGTACTCGTATGCAGGTTGCCTCACTATGTTTCCTTTCACCGAATAGAATAAAAATAAGATGTTAATATGCATAGGCGAAGAAACAGTCATAATCGAGGTCTTGTCTACATCAAATACAGTCATGCAATAACATTGCAAGTGTTTATTTTTATTTGTGCTAGTGCAGTACAGTTTACTGCAAACATTTATACTGTTCTGTAGGTTAGATCCAGTGTCGTAGCCGTCTCAGCCACTTTATGTTAGGAAAATTTCATTTTATAACGGTCTCTGTTCCCCCAAAATGTTAGGCTAATTTGCTTAGACGACAATCTGTTGTGGATTTGAATTCAGTAGCAATTTACACTTTGTGTTAGGTAGAAATAGTAACATGTTCGGTGTAGTCGTGAGTTTTAAACTGGATTTATTATTAAGTTACTCAGTTCATACCTACTAACAATTACTAGGTATTTGAATCAATAAAACTTTGACAATGTGGTCAATCATTCAATTTACTTGTTTATTGTTTCATTATCTTCTATAATATAAAAATGAATCGCAATATGTGTTGGTAAGCGCATAACTCAACAACGCCTGGACCAATTTGGCCAAATCTTTTTTTAAAATGTTCGTTGAAGTTCAAGGATGGTTTTTACGGCGAGAAAAAATAGAATTATTGCTGGAAAAACCCTAAAAATAGCCCTTTTCTTTTTCCCATACAAATGATTTCTAACTAAAACGTAGTCAATTTGAGCTTTATTGCTATGGTATAAAGTTCATATTAAATTACAAGCACTCACTGTTGTCTAAGCAATGTAGGTGTGTTCCTAACGTCAAAGATCATATCTATCAAAACAATGTGCGTGTGTGCTTTGGAGCACAGAATACATTGTTGGAGGAGTTTAATGTCGCGTTCCGAAACTCGCGTTTCTTTTGTATTAGTTTCGGCACGCGAGATAAAATGTATTAGTTTCCACGTCATTACATCAGTCAAACAAAAATCGCGTTACCAACAGTGTTTTATTATTTTTAATATACAAATTTTAAATAAATAAAACAATTCGTAAGGCTTAAAAGGATTTGACTTCAAGTCATATCAAATTTAAAAAAAAAAAAAGTTGTCTGTTACCTAATCTACTGAGTTTGCTTTTGTCAACTGATACACGAAACAAATTCGTATATCGTGTTTTGTGCAGAGTGTTTAGTTAGTTAGTGTTTGTTTAGTTCGTGATTAGTGAAAAATGAAGCATTGATTTGAATTGAGGACATGTGCTTGATAATGTCAAACAAACTATTAATTCAATTAGGCCTGACCGCGCCCAATCGTCCAATGCATGACGCTTTTAACCAAGAGTTGCATCGAGAAAGACTGTATGATCTCAACGCTTTGAAAGAATTAATTCAAACAAATCTTCCACTGTTAAATGAACAACAGAAGTATGTATTTGAAACTCTTATGAAAGTAACAAATGATGAAACTGGAGGGATTTACTTCTTAGATGCACCTGGTGGCACAGGAAAAACTTTTTTGATTTCATTAATATTAGCAACAATTCGCTCACAAAATAAAATTGCACTTGCACTCGCTTCGTCGGGAATCGCAGCAACTTTGCTTGAAGGTGGTCGAACAGCCCATTCAGCACTAAAATTGCCATTAAATATGCAAAGCAATGAAACTCCAACCTGCAACGTTTCGAAGAACTCTGCAATGGCAAAGGTTTTGCAGCAATGTAAATTGATTGTTTGGGATGAATGCACGATGGCACATAAAAAATCTTTGGAGGCTTTAGACAGAACCTTAAAAGATCTACGGAGCAATAATAACCGATTTGGTGGTGCAATGATTTTATTAGCAGGAGATTTTCGTCAAACATTGCCAGTGATTCCACGATCAACGCCAGCTGATGAACTCAATGCATGTCTAAAGTCCTCCAATTTGTGGAAACATGTCAAAGTACTTCATTTAAGCAAGAATATGGGTGTCGAGTTGCAAAATGACCAATCTGGAAACATATTCTCTAAACAACTCATTGACATTGGTAATGGCAAATTTCCTATAGACATGTTGACTGGCTGCATTAACTTTCCTCAAAGTTTTTGTCAGTTAACTCGATAAAAAGATGAACTTATTCAGAAGGTGTTTCCAGATGTTTCTCAAAATTACAGAAACCATGATTGGTTGAGCGAACGAGCTATACTGGCTGCAAAAAACATAGATGTAAATGAATTAAATTTCAAAATTCAAGAACAAATTACAGGCGAATTGAGGATATATAAATCAGTTGATTCGGCTACTAATCAAGATGATGTAGTCAACTATCCACCGGAATTTTTAAACTCGCTGGATTTGCCAGGATTGCCACCTCACAATCTTCAATTAAAGGTTGGATCGGTGGTTATAATGTTGCGAAATATCAACCAACCGCGTCTTTGCAACGGTACACGGTTAGCGATAAAAAAATTACTAAACAATGTGATAGAAGCAACTATACTCAAAGGAAAGTATAAAGGAGAAGATGTTCTCATACCGCGCATCCCAATGATTCCGACTGATGTGCCATTTGAGTTTAAACGACTACAGTTTCCAGTGCGGCTTGCTTTTGCTATGACTATAAACAAGTCCCAGGGGCAATCATTAAGTGTTTGTGGTATTAATCTAGAAAACCCATGTTTCTCACATGGTCAATTGTATGTTGCCTGTTCCCGTGTTGGGAAACCATCAGATTTGTTTATCTATGCGCCAGGTAATCAAACAAAAAACATCGTATACCACAAAGCACTATTATGATAATAATAATTATGATTCACATGATTAACAATAAAGCGATTACTTACTTTTAAATCCTTATATGTTTTATTTAATTATTTTTTATTCACAACGCCCTATCACCAGGGTGACGGTTCTGTTCAGGAGAATTTTTTTAAAATACGTAGGCACAAAAACTGCCACATTACAAATCTTTTTGACAGGACGAAGTCTGTCGGGTCAGCTAGTTGTACATAAAATAAAAATGTTATGTTGAATAATTATGTTATCAATAAATCTATCCACTAATTGCACTTTTTAGAATCCAAAAGACCCTAAAATGAATTTTTATTTATTATTTTTGCTTAAATATTTACTACTTAATCATTATAAAATAGCCAGTTATAAATTAAGGGGTGTAAATTCTAGCAATCGTTTATAACCTAAATATTTAGACAAAATTAATAACTATTGTAAACAGATAAAACTATATTTCATTTCGATTAACCTTCATCTGAACGCTTTATTACAAAACAATGCACCCCAACACTTTAAACTGCATTTCAAATGGTAAGCTCTACTTGTATCTCCTCCTGTATCCACGACGGCAAAACATGAAAATATTGTCGGTCGAAGACAATTCCGATGCAATATTAATATTTACCTTTGCATAGTCCAAACAAAGACTGCATTCATATTCACCCCACGACAACAAGTAGATAAAAATGCAAACACGCGCAATTGTGTCTCAAACGAACAGAGGCGGGCGGTCGCTCGTAGTTTCGGGGAAAGTATTCCGGACACAAATGTTTTCCCGCTCATATGAATTTAGATCGGCGTCCATATTAGAGGGAAGTGAAGCTATCGGAGACAGGTGAATCGAGCTATTGGAAGGGTGGAGGTTGGTCGGGCAACGGCGCGGAATGCGGCCCGCTGCCAGCACGGGTCGCCACCGCTACACGCCAAATCACACTTGATACGAAATTTGATATTTTCCGAATCTAAAAAAGAAATGGTTTCCAATTTCATTGTAGTTTTTGTAAGTAACTTTTTGTGTTCACTCTTTTTTAGGGTTCCGTACCCAAAGGGTAAAAACGGGACTCTATTACTAAAACTCCGATGTCCGTCTGTCTCCAGGCTGTATCTCATGAACCGTGTTAGCTAGACAGCTGAAATTTTCACAGATGATGTATTTCTGTTGACGCTATAACAACAAATACTAAAAACTGAATAAAATAAATATTTAAGGAGGCGTCCCATACGACAAACGTTATTTTTAGGAGTTTTTTTGCTCGCTATTAATAATAATGGCAAAAGGAATGGGGCTAAGGGGGCTCCAACACGGTACGGAACCCTTCGTAACTCGCACTTGGCCGATTCTTTTTCTAGATGAATCGATGTTATAATGTTTTTTTATTCAAAAGCTGGTACTTTTCAAAGCGTCATTACCACCATTAGAAACTGGACTCATACACGTAACTTGTTTTTATTTTTGAACAAAAAATTAGAATTTTTCACTTTAGTCTGGTTTTCTTAGTAAAAATATCATCAAAAGTACTTTTATAAACCTAAATGAATTTATCGAAAGAAACTTAAATGAATGAGAGAGAGATACAACCAAATATTTAATGTTATTTCGGTCCAAATATTGTTAAATTTTGAAATTCCTTTCTCGCAAACAGAATAACCAATCTTCAAAGTTTTGATTTCATGAAAATTAAAATGAAGTTAATAAATTTGATGAATTTAAAATCTGTTATTTTGATATAAAAGAGTTTCACCCCAAAGGGGTTAAACGCGACCGTGTTAATTCGTCGTTTGATGTTTAAATTGCGTTTTTAGAACACAAAACTTGAAAGTATTTTAAATTAATTATTCATTATCGATCAACATTTCATTTTTTGTCGATAGAATTAAATATGTATCAAATTTCAATATCTTACAATGACTGCACATAAAATACCACAAAAAATAAACAATGTCACCTACCTTTCCTATCTATAGGTAATTCTTGACCAACTGTTCTTCTTTTTAATCGGTATCTTCATTGCTGAAGGTCGTGGCTACTATGAAATGTTCGCCACTTGCTGCACCATGCTCTTCCATGCGGTTCTGTCCTCGGCAGTCTTAATGGCTTTAGTTATAGGCAGGCCAGTAAGTGTTTTTATTTGGTCAGACCAACGGGTAGGAGAACGCCCGCGTGGTCTTTTTCCGTTGACCTGCCCAACCACTATTAGTTTTTCCAGACAATCCGGGTTTCTGCGTGCGACATGTCCGAAATACGTAAGTATCCGCTGGAAACATGCGTTGACCAACTGTTATGTACCATGAAAACTTTAATTAATTGAAATCTATGATATATTCATATTTTTTCAAACCGTACGAGGTTGCAGCATGTTACCTATCTTAAATAATAATGTAAATAAATGACCCTTGTGAGAAGGACTATTTTCAGTACAGTAATTTGTGATTGGGTCCTCAGCAGAGTTCGCATTTGGAAGTACCATACTTTAGGCAGTTGTTTAACTACCAAACAAAATTGTGCAAATATTATCGAGTCCTGGATTGCATGGCAATGTTTCTTGCAAAATTTCTTTGCAACTGATCAATGCTGTGCCGCGCAGAGTTTTGTTGTTCAAAACTCTGAGTGGTGTAGACCTGTGATGGGCATCCGTAACCGGTAACACAGCTCGTCGCATCACTCAATTATGTGTACAACAGCTAATGATATGAATAATTGTTAAACCAATGCAGGGACTTCAAAAAAGGAATTAAGAACCTCAATTCAACTGGATGTTTTTTTGTGTGATTTTGACGATTTTTTTCGATAGATCGTAATTTAGAAATGTTTTTGTTTCAATTTTATGGAAATCAGTTGACACATTTTTAAAACATTAACGGGTATATAAAAATAACTACACCGATTATACCTCAGACCAAATAAATAAACAAGACCGAAAGTCGTTTTGCCGGCTTCACTTGTTTGTTCACAACATTATGTCTTTATTTTTTTATTTGGTCTGAGGATGATACATTGAATTGTGTAAACTATTCTAATTATCTACACGGTTGAAGTCGGTCGTGCAATTTTTGCGAAAAGTTATCTTTGAAAGTTCTGAAAGCAAAGGTGTGACTCATCTGTGTCTAGTTCATCCAAAGCTGTCACGTCGCCCCGTCTCCCGTTCATGCAAGTAATCATAATATCATAAAACTTTTGCACTTTGCCGAAAACATCGGGTTCCTCCGACATGACGTCTAGAGAACTCTCTACGGGTAATCAGGACTTAATGAAAAGTGCGCCCGACCCAAAATTTTAGGGGTCACGTAAAATATTAAAAGCCCGAGATGAAGTGGCCAGAGATTCATTGCTTTTCCTTGTTTTTATTATTCGTAAATAAGACAGCGGCGAACACGTTTGTGTGTTCATAACATAAAATGAAGCAGTAGTAAAATTCGTCTTGAACGAGTTTGGGGTGGGTTGAGTAAATGTTACTTAGCTAGCGGATGTACTGGGTAATGGCCGCGTATGGATGTTTGAATCACTTTTGTTGTACCGTCGTGTTTGTTGTTCTGCGAAGTTTTCGGGTTGAATTTCAAAAACGTTGGGAGTTATTTTCTATGTTAACTACTTGCGGTTGTTTGTTTTTCTCTTTACCGAAATAACCGTGGTAAGTATTCTTTTAAAATTTTAAAGCAGTTTTTCCAAGTTTAACGACTATAAAATGTTCTAAACTTCCAAACAAATATTTTTAGTTATTTAGGTAAGTACATTTTGATATTCAACATTTTAACTGATTTTCATCCGGCAAAGTTTGATATGTTCAACTCTTTTTTTAGTTTGAGTTGCAGAATAATATTCGATAGTATGCAAATTTATACAAGAAGTTTACAGCATCAATTTATGAATTTTCTAGGCTTATACTAGGCTAGCATGAAATTAAAACGCTGACAAATATTGCATCTCACGTATTCAATTACTTGAAAACGTGATGGAGTTTTATGTTCTTCGCACAATTCGTTTCTTAAATATAAAATGTTCAATTGTAAACTTCAGTACCTTAGTTTTATAAAGGAAGAAAAAATTAATACGGGTTTGTTATGTTTCGATTGTGTTCACTGTTGTATAAATGCTTATCTTAGCTACTAACTTTCACTAATTGGAGAGGAACTTTAAGAATAAGATAGTTTTCATACAATTCATCAAAAATATATTTACTTAAATTATTTTATGAGAATTATTTATTATAAGGTGGCTACTTTAAACTATCAGGCTGATAGTTATCTTGTTACTCTATATTTTTCGAGTAAAACAAACATAGGAATATCAATAGCATCCACTTAGGTAAATACCATTACCTTTATTGACCTTTCTCGTGTTCTTCAGTCGAAATAACCAGACGGAGTTAAAGAAGGTCGTCCATAAATACTATTTAATTGCGTTTTACTAGATGTACATCATCCTAGAATTACTGAGTAAACGACGACCATTAAGATAAAAGTGTGGACCCATCGGACAATTTATAGAGAACCACGAAAATCTCATACACTTACAACCTGAAAATGTCCATATGTGTATATGCGTGAAATAAATATTGAATTATCTTGAGTCCAGGAAGTAGAAATCAGTAAAAAAATCGAATTCTGATTGTACGAGTATTCCAATTTGATTTAAATACAATTCCTTACTTTTTACTTTTTATAGATACTCGTAATTTAAATATATTTCAAGCGTACACGTATGAAAATAAGCCCGGAGGATTTACATAATTATGTTCCTACTCGCCCCTAAATATTTATTATGTTATCTACCGAAACTTTAAAGTTGTCATTAAACGGAATACCCATTTGAAACTGGAGGTATATATGTAGAGTGACTGCGAATTAGCAACACCTTTATAGGTATATATAGTTGTAGAATTCATACATTTTGTTGAGGTTGAACGAAGTTTTGTATGGAGTTGTTTGATTTATTTCTTCACCATTTCGGATTTGGCTTTTTTCATTGTTTTTAAAGTATCCGATGGTACATAATACAATGTAGCGTTCTAGTATATGGCTTATACTAGGAGAGACCCATTCTTAACCATAGGCACCGTATAGTACGGGATAGTCAACGGGGAAAATAAAACTGTTCCCAACTTACGAGTACCTAGCTATAAAAGTGCGTGAGAGAAGCAACATAAAGTTGCTAGTGCTTCATTTTGCAATGAGAGCGTTTCAATGTAATGCAATAAAGCGGCTCATACTCCAAAAACAATTTAAGCTGAGTTATTCGTCGGCGCTGGCAATAAGTCCGGGCCTTACATGGCATATAATGGTATGACACGACAAACAGCTTTAAGTGTGTAAAATATGGGCGTGACGTCAGCCAAGCGCAGCAAGACTAGACTAAACCACAGAAAACGTGTAGCAGTTGGTTATTTTTATAAACGTAGTGCTCATGGCGTAGTTTGACTAGATGTTCGTTAGTAATCATCGAAGTTAAGGCATTTATAACTGAGCCGTGGCTCTACCTCTCTCATGGACCGCGTTAGCTACAACGTTGAAATTTTCACAGATGACGTGTTTCTGTTGCCTCTATTACAACAAATACTTACTAAATACAGAAAAAAATAAACATTAATAGGGGGCTCCCATACAACAAACTTGAATTTTTAGCCGTTTTTCGCTCGATATTAATAACGGTGACAGGTAGATGCTTGGGAACTTAAATATGCACTTTAAAAAATAAATAATTAAAATAAAAAAAAATAAAGGGGGCTTCCATACAGTACGGAACACTTCGTGCGCGAGTCCGACTTGCACTTGGCCGATTATTACTTTTATAAATGCTTCGTTAGACCGTGAGATGATAGACGAGTATTGTTTTATGACAGAAATTACAAGCTGTTATTTAACTTGCAATGGATGTACCTATGCATGCATGTAAGTTCGGGTGGAATCTTGCAAGTTAAATTTGACCAACTTCCCGGTTTCTGATGGAGCTAAAATTTTGCACGCATATGTATATCGCATGACAATGCCATAATATGGTGCCATAGAGCTGATCTGATGATGAAGTCGGAAGGTGGCCATAGGAACTCCTGTACTAAACAAGTAAATAGACCTGTCGTGTTTGGGCTTGTTTTACTTGTCTTGGCTAGCACTCTGCTGCTTCATGATATCCAGGATCTCAAAAGCTTATATTTAAAATGTTATATTTTTTTAATCATTTATTAACAACTTACTTCAAACAATGACTCGGATTTCGCAAACGCCCAATTAATTGCCTATCTTTTTATTAAATAACTAAGTAATGTAATGGGATAAGTCTGAAAACGAAGATGAGACTGGTCCAGACTCTGGTCTTCTCTATTTTTCTTTATGGCGCGGAGACTTGGACCCTGAAAGCAGCAGACCGTAGAAGAATTGATGCTTTTGAGATGTGGTGCTGGAGGAAGATGCTTAGAATACCATGGACAGCTCATCGGACCAACGTATCAATTCTTAAACAGCTCAGGGTCACGGATAGACTCTCGACCATCTGCCTTAGACGTGTCCTTGAGTATTTTGGCCATATAGCTAGGAAGGACGGAGACAACTTAGAAAAGCTAATGGTTACGGGGAAAGTCGACGGCAGGCGGTCACGAGGTCGGAGCCCGATGCGTTGGTCCGATCAGATCCGCACCACGCTGGACACGTCAGTTTACGAGGCGCTCCACGCCGCCGAGGATTCAAATTCAAATTCATTTTGACATTAAAACAAATAGTATACCTATGATGACAATGAGCCTCAGATCTCCAAACTAAGCATAGCTTGTATTTCGGAGATCTGTGCTCCCTTAACAAGACTTATTGAAATACAATATAAAACGTTAACAAATTAGTGCTTATTCAAGTAATTACAATATAATATTGATAAATTTAATAGTACACAGCATATTCAGATATTTGTCAATAAATTGGAAAAGTAATAATAATAATAATATTTCATTTTAATTGATTACAAAGATTATTATATTTGGTCAAAAAATTGGATTAAAATGTAATAAAGTATAATTAATTTCAATATAAATACCTCAAAATAAAATGTAGAGTCTCTGGTATAAAGTATGTAGTGAGTGAAGTGTATGGATGAGTTATCTTAGAACTGAGAGCAGGCTCTCAGTTTCTTGATATGATAGTTTCTGTAATGTGTCTGAGACAGTTTTTTTCAGAGAAAATTTATTTAGCTTTTTTAGTTCCACTTGTTCCGATAGTTTGTTATAGATGTAACCCCCAAGGAAGGAAAAGAATCTGTGTTTGAAAAACGTTTTGGAGCTAGGTATTTTGAACACCTTATCGGTACGACGTTTGGTGAGAGTTTTAGTTTCTGAGGTTTGTGGACATAACTTGTGCTGTTTTAAAATAATCCTCAATAGAAAGAGTTGTCTGACTGTAAGCACACCCGTTTCCCGATAAAGGTCCAAGGTTGGGTATCTGAAGGGAAGAAAGTTGCTGACTTTTAATATTGCTCTTTGGGCTTTTTCCAAGGCTGACATATGTGTTTTAGCAGCACCGCCCCACGCTTCGATACAATACATTATCAACGACTGGCAAAGTGCATAATACGTCGTTTTTAGGATATTTTTGTCAGCGACGTGCCTTATGTTCCTAAACACCGCGATTAGCTTTCTGACTCTACCTGCTAATGTTTTTATATGGCTTGCGAAGTTAAGTTGACTATCGATAATGACCCCAAGATAGCGAATTGTATTAACTCTTTCTAGAGGTATACATGTGCAATCGTTTGCCTGACACCTGGCATTATCGAGACTCGCGTGAGCGAATACATTTAGTTTCCGACTAAGAGGCGGTTGTGTGCTCTTTAAAATCGAAAAGGGTATTATTTTGGTTTTTTCGATATTGAGGCTTAGTAAATTTTTATTTAACCAATCGACAACCCTATCGAAACCGTTTTGAGCGTGATTGTAGACCTCCTCCCAGGTTCTTCCACGGAAGATAAGCGCCGTGTCATCAGCAAAAGTGACAACTCTACCGTTCTCTAAGATTAAATTACAGAGCTTATTTATGTAGCAGAGGAAAAGAGTTGGGCCTACTATGTTACCTTGGGGAACACCGTAATTTATGGTTTCTGGGTCACTTATGGTGTCATCTAGCTTGACGCACTGTTTTCTATCCGTTAGACAGTCAGCGAAAAGGTCCAGTTGGAGCCCGCGAACACCAAACTCCTCCAACTGTTTCAACAGTAGAGGTACAGAAACTGTATCGAATGCCTTCGCAATATCCAGGAATATTGCGAGACACTTGTCTCCTGCATCCATTATCTCAGCCACATGATTGGTAAGTTCGCAGACCGCCTCCGACGTTGACTTATTTTTTCGAAAACCAAATTGTTGCTGAGATAAGAAGTTGTGATCTTCAAGGTATTTAACTAATCTAGTATTCATGATTCGTTCAAGTATTTTCGAAAATGTTGGCAAAATTGAAATGGGACGATAATTGCTAACTATATCTTTGGGGCCACTTTTGTGGATCGGTGTAACAATTGATGTTTTAAAAGCTTTAGGAAAACGCCCAGAGTTAATAGCCAAATTGCAGATGTGAGTGAGCAGTCCTGCAAAAACCTTTTTATTTTCCTTGATAATCCGAGAAGAAATGCGGTCTACACCCGCAGTGTTACTGTTCTTTAGAGAGTCTATTATAGAGACAACCTCTGCTAAGTCTGTTTCTACCATAAAAAATGAGTTCATAGGTTGATTTGGTGTTGTTACTATTGAAGAAGTCTGAGATTGGGCTGAATGTAAAGAATTTTCAATTTTCTTAGCTAGTGATTCACCTACTCCCGCAAAATACTCGTTGACCTTATTTGCAGCTGCCTTGGGGGTCGAAGCGATGGAAATCAGGTTGTTGGATTTTGTTTGGTTCTGTTTGATGTTCCCTATCTTATTTATAGCCTTCCACATGTCCTTGGCATTTTTTGCGTTCTCTATTTCTGAACGTTCGTACTGCCACTTAACGTTACGAAGTAGCTGCGTAAGGAAGTTGCGATATCTCTTGTATGTGATTTTTGCAAGGTCATTATTTGGATCACTCTTGTATTTGCTGTGCAGTTTATCTCTGTTTTTCATGCAGCGAAGTAAGCCAGGCGTGGCCCAAGGCTTTATGGGGGCTCTACGTCGAGATATTTTTACTAGAGTTGTATTGGAGGTTATGACATGGGACACTGTATTGACTAGAAAGTTAGCTGCGACGTCACAGTCGTCAGCTTCGAGGACCGGGAGAAAGTTTATAGTTTGTAATTGTTCATTAATTTTCGAGTAGTTGATTTTATTTATGTATGTAGATGGAATAGTGGTGTTTTTAGTTTCGAGTGAAAAAAGTAGTGTATAGTGATCAGTAACACTGTTTTTAATTACTAAAGTTTTAGATGGGATCTTTGTTTTTAGTAAAACCTGATCTAGGCAACTGTTTCCGCATGTTGGAAATGTGTGAGCCGGCAGAAGACCATGCGAAGCCAACATATTTAAGTATTTGTTTGCCTGATTGTCTAACGGGTCTCTAATTATATTTATATTTGTATCACCGATCAAAATCACAGTTTTAAAATTATCTAGAGATGAAAGAACGCTGTCTAGGGAATTAATGAAGTTTTTGATTTTTTTAAATTCAGGGGGCCGATATAATGCTATGATAGCAATAGATTTATTTGTTATAATAATACAATTGCTGTCCGAGATATCTGGTTCATAAACATTGAAATTAAGATGACTTTTCGTGTAGACAACCAGCCCATCGTTCTGATTGTAGAGCCGTGTCGACGCGGTGCAATTGTAGTCATCGATTTGAGGAAGATGTTTATTACGAGATAGCCAGCATTCACTGAGTATTATCACGTCTGGCAGTACTGCCACTCTCTGTAATAATGTGGTAAAGCTATCAAAATTGCATGAAATACTTCTAATGTTCTGACTGATTATGTTAAAACTGAGTTTATCGGTTATTTCTGAGATACATTCTTCCGGCTCACAGATAATTGGTGTAGATGGGATAATTTTATCTAAATCATTGTTAATTTCATTAATTGTATTATCCATAATCAAACTTTATAATCGGCAATGGACAAAGGTAAATAGTTGCCTTGATTTCCGCCTGGGATATCATGTCAGTAATGACAGTAGAGAAGCAGCAACAAATAACAGTACGAATATGTGACTCACTTATTATATATTCGATTAATTGTCGAAGAAGTGTTGTACTAAAAAAATAATAAATACTTATATAATGTTGGTGCAATTGAAGTATGATGTTTATATATAAGTTTAGGGTGGAAGTGGTGTGCAAGAGTACAGCATGTGGTGTGACCAATGATGTGAATACCATGAGACAAGACTTTACATTAATATTGTTGTAGATTTTAATTTGATAGAGTAAAGTGGAGATATAATTAAATACAGAAACATCTAAAAAATAATTTGCAATATTTAGCGTCAGAAATAATGTTGAGGTATTTAGAGTGCTATTTTTACTCAGCTTGGTTTTCAGGTTTACATGAGTATATCCAAAAATACATAACATAATTATAATTAATAAACTACGATTAATATGAGTTTTTGCAACAGCAGGTAAGTTATAAGCATCTAGTCATTTAGGCTGACGAAGCTTGTTCAAGTCTAACTCGCTATTTACTCGTATTAGGGCCGCTTTATCATTTTTGCGTAAGTATATCACTCCATTTGATGGCCAACAATAGTTGTATCTTTCCGTTTTTGAAAAGTCGCGCGCCAAGTAGAGAAGCGATTTTGCTTTTGCGGTAAGAAGCTCAGACAAATAGATGGGTTTTTTGGGTCCTTGAATTTTTAGATGAGAGGTGTTCAATCGATCTTCAGACTTCTTTCCTTTGTTAAACTTCCTTAGAGAGACTAGTACATCATCCCTTTTCATGACGGAAGTGAACTCAACAATAATCGGTTTGTTGTCCTTTTTACTCCTTACTCGATGAATGTCCTTGATATCAGAGCTATCCACCTTGATATTGAGTGATTGGGTCAATTGTTTAACCGCCTCTATGAGTTTGGGCTTTGGTTCGGCAGATTTTGAAGGGTCAAGATAAGGTACGTTTCGAATTTCAATACAGGTTTGGCGTGCACGGCGGTCTAGGTACTCGATCTGGTCTTGTAATTGCCTAATGTATTTTTTATCCTCTTCACGTTCTGACTTTATCTGACGCACTTCTTTCTCTAGATCTTCCTGTCGCGTAGCTAGAAACTCGAATGACTTTGTAAAATCTGCTAGTTCCTTACTGAATGTATCCATTTTAGAGTCCAGAGATTTTTCCAAAGATGTCTGGAATGACGTAAATTTATTTTCTTGCTCAGTCGAGAAATTTCGAAATAGCATGCGCATTTCCGCAATAATTGAACGCGAGTCGTTGTCGTCACTGTTTGAGGCTTTCCTCTTCCGTTCGGTGGTCGAGGGACGTTGAACTTTTTTTCCGCTAGAGCTGGGTGGTGGTAGGGTCTCACTAGAAGCTAGAAGTTGGAGGCCAGGTTCCGGAGTGGAAGGAGGGGTCCTATCGACAGGCATGTTTACTGGAGAATAATAATATATTATCTGCCTGATGAATCTGGATCTCAGTTATTTTCTAAAGCGCCTTGGTCGGATAAAAATGTCAGGCGCCGTAAAAAGTTACGCGTGCGTTTTGCTTGTATGTTTTTAGTGTATTTTTGAAAATGTAGGGTATATACTTGCGAAGATTCAATGATGCTAATTTGTTCAACAGTATAATTTCGCACTATTTACACTCAGATTATGTAGGACTTGAGGTAAAAACATAAATCCGCAACACTGTAACTTCTGCGTTCACTTTTTGTATGAATTGTTTACTATATCAAGAGAATACGAATTAAAAATCACGGAGCAAAATATAGCACGTCTGTCACTGACAACCCTCGAGGGGGGGGCCTCTTAGGGGGAGGATAGAGGTCGATGGCGCAGGATTGTTAAAGAGAAGCTTTTAGGAGGTGGTGGTCACGACCCTCAGACATGAGGAATTCGACTCAAGGAGGAGGAAGTAATGTACAATTTTACAACTATAACGTGTTTATAATCATAATGGAAAAATGCATCATTATTCAGCATTACTACGGAATAAACCTAAATAGTCAATATAATCGAAATAGTGTTAAAAAGATCAGCTATTTCATAACGAAAAGTGAAAATGAAATGATTTTAATTTTTTAGTGCATCCCACACTAGGTTTATATCAAAGAGTTATTTTTGTGATAAACATTTCAAAAATTCGAACAAAATTCGAACGAAAAGTATATTGAAAGACAACAAAAAGTATGAAACAGGTGAGCTGATGAGATGACTTGGTCTCATAGTAAATATTTCAATAACTAATCTGAAATGTGATCATCTTTTCGCCACGGATCTTTCAAAGAAGATGTTCTACTTTACTATGGTTTTATCTGTGACTTTATATAGCAAAGGAGTAGTCCGGATGTTAGGGGACTTGAGACGCGACGCAGCGGCTACACACCCACACAAAGCAAATATTGTCGCCCATAGGCGTAAGCGTTATGATTTCATTCCAAATTGAGAGCAGCCTACGCACTTTGCGCTAGCCTACGAGTAGATGTGTCTTGCTTCGTTATGTGTGTATTAATTAAATTATCATGTTATAGACTTACTTTAACGGCTCTTGAGTATGTCAGATGGATTATTCTAGACGTAGACATGTAGATGGGGTGGACTGGACCTTGGAATAGATGAAAATGGCTTGTATCCAGCGTATTCAACAGGTGTTTAAGTCCTCTGTCCTCCTTGTCTGTGGACGTCCTGGGTTTGCGCTTACTGCAGTAAGCGCAAACCGAGCACATAGCATGTTCCATGGAACATGCTATGTGCTCGACTCACTGCTAGGTATATTTTTTATTTGTGTTTGTTACAGTGTGAAGTGTGAAAAGTGTGCCAGACACGATATGTCTCTGGCACACTTTTTTTGCCGTGATGCCGGGGCCGGGGATCGCACAAACCTGGTTCTACCAGGCGAGTAGACACACATAGTTCTGGGAGCACCGGTGCCGCGGCGGTGCATTCCTTTTGGAGGTCCCGAAGCTCCCAATAAGGCATAAATGCTGGCCACCTCATGTGGTTTTAGTAGGTGCAATCCCACATAACCCGACTGCACCCCAAAGCAGTCGGGCATCTTTCGAAGATTTCCCCCTCGCAAAAGAAAAGATAAGTATATTTTTATTTTTGTTTGTCATCATAATTGTCATCTCTGGCTCACGTCAGAGGAAACCCTGACCAACATACATAAAAAAGTATATTATTTATGCTCTACAAATTAATTCTAAATGGACCTACCACTATTTACAAATTTTAAACGGAGAGCTTTAATAACAGAATAGGCCTTATTATGAGTTTGTACAGTAAAACAATAATAAGAGTTTTCAAACTTTTCGGTAAGTTCTTTCTCTTTTTTCCAGAGATACACGAATGTATGAGGCCACATCATTGCTACTGTAGTATCCTTTTAAGAATAGTCGCATACTAACTCCCCAGACAGATAGAGGTCAAACCAAAACTTAACTTAAATCGAACATTTTTACAAATACATCTATCTCAATTAAGCCACGCCCCGTCAATCACAGAAAACCTATATACTTCAATCCTAAAAAGCTCGATTTCTAGACCAGCAGAGTATTGACGATACAGCTTTGTTAGCAAGCAGAGAGTCAATGTTCGAAGGCCAGACTCGACGGCGCTTCCCGGCGCCGAAACGCCCGAGATTACGCTGTAATTTGCAGAACTTACTCAATGTTCTCGATTGCATTAAAAACTGCGACCGACTAGATCTACTCCAAGTTTCGCGAACTAAACTAACAAAGCGGTACCGAAATTGGGGATTTGGCTAACATTGAAATAGAGGCTGATTGAACCACAGATACAGCGTTTATTGACCGCGAAAATTGTAGTAGGTAATCATAAAAATTTCGTTCATTACTTAGTTATTTTTGCTGACTAAGTACCTAAGGACGGTAAAAGAGTAATATTTTGAGTACCTATGTCTTCTGTGTACGCTCTTTAAACGTTTTCCACATAAGTATTTCAGTATTACTTACTTGCAATTATTACACATACAGGTACTTAAGTTTGGTTTGTGACGTATACACATAAATTACAGTACAACTAATACACAACTACTTAATTGTTGTAAATGTACCTAGAGATACAAAGAAATATACTTATTTTAAGATAATTTACAATTATCAAGATATTTCACGTTTGTAACAGTTAAAGGTCCTTTGCTCAACATTTCACATTAGATTCGAACCAAAACCAAAACTTTCTGCCTCTATCTTTTTGGTTATTGATGTCGCAGACCAAACCTGTAATTTCTTAGTCTTTGATTCTTTCCCGATTGCGCTGAAAATACCACCTTGTACCAAAAAAAATGGTCTTTAAAAGCGCTCATACACATATCATGCAATTCGACGCACGAATTCGATTTATGGACACTTCGCTCGTACGTAGCGCACCTAAACATTATGTGCACATATCTACACATGATGTGCGTATAAAAAGATACGGCAATCGTAAAAACCAAACTGAAAATAATTTGAGCGATGTTACTCGTCCTCGCGAGACATTCGGTGGTAGGACCCACATAAAAGTTGAACATCAGACAGCCTAATGGATTAGAAAAATTGCCTCGAATTGTAAGACCCAGTGGTACCAATTGGAAGCTTTTCCCTTAAAACTGGGAGAACAAACACTCGAAAAAAAAATTGGTTGCCTGTAAAGTCGGTATACGGGCGAAAGTTTTACGTGACAACGACTTTGAGACGAATGAGACGAATGAGACGAATGAGACGAATGAGAGCGAGTGAGAGGCACTTACGTGCCTCTCACTCGCTCTCATTGTGAGCGCATGATGTGACAATAACTGATTAAATCTTAAGTAGGGGGTAGTTCGAGAAAAGTGTGAGCGGAGCGTAACGCAGTTTCTTGAAGTGTCACCCGGCAAACCAATTTATAAGACGTTGTCACGTCAAAAACAATTTTTTTAGACACTTAGTCTATGGACAAAGAATATATACTATGGAGCAGATGTTTGAGCAGCCTGAAAATGCATAAAAGATATGACACACTAGATGCGTTCTGCGGTCAGCGGTCAGGTCAAATTGAACACAACCCGCATTATGTATGAACAGCGGTGTCGGTCTCTGTATATTTGTATAGAAATGCGATCTGACCGTCCAGTCACGCGGAAGGAAAGCAAGGTCGGGCAGTGGGCGGCGGGCAGCAGGCGGCGGTCGGCGGGCGGCCGCTGTTTGCCCTGCCCGCATCGCCCGGTTCGCTGACCAGACAGCCGACCGATTTCCCTGACCGACAACGTTGTCCATACATAATGTGGGCTGCGTTCAGTTTGACCAGACCGCTGACCGCAGAACGTATTTGGTGTGTCAAATCCTCATACATCGCAAAGGTTCAAGATCCAATTTTAGCCATCGAAGGACAGTTAAGTTGGAACTAACAAAAGCTCTTTGTTTTGTATTTTTGTCACAATAAATAACTGTATATTATGTCTTTACAAAGAAATATAAGTATTTGAATGTTTAACATTAAAATGAAGGGAAATCCGGCAAGAACACAAACCAGCCCTAATATCTTAATGTCGATGATATGGCCCAGTACATTATATTTTCAACACTAGAATACTATTATAGGTTTTGTAGAATTTTTGTTACAGTTCGGGGAAATTTATAACACGTTTGGCAACATCGGTTAGGCCTGCCTTAAGCATCGACGGAAGCTTACAGAAACAATATAGACTAGACTGTAATCTGTTGTTGTCTCGTCTGGGCTCTTGTGGTGATATGTGGATTGTCCGCTTTCTTTTGAGAGAACATAAAGTACTAGACATTGGTGCTTGACTGTTATGGTATAGTGTTATTATCTCTACGTCTAATCAATTATGTTATGTATAACTTGCTTGTATAACTTGGGCACGAAAATGCTAGCCTTGGTATAATACATAGTCTGGATACCAAGTCTTAGATCAAGTCTTTGGTAATTTCCTGTTTCTATGCTTTCTCAATGATCGAAGCGAACGAAGTGAGAGAGGTCTCCGATTGAAATCGTCAAATTTGCTTTTGTTCCGGATGTAGATTTTCCTCTATGTGGCGCATTCTTTGATGAATCTCGACGAAGCGACGAAACTCGACTGGACATCGGCTGATAGCGACAGATAAGCTCCCTCATTTTTGAAGGAAATGCACCAGAATCAAAAATCGACTACAGCAAAAAAAAAAACTAAATTTAATAGGCATATTGAACCTGTGTATCAACCATCATGTTTTGTGCCCTGACTGCTGCCATTTCAACTTGCTATGTCAACAACATTGGTCTTTTTATTTCGATTCCGCAGATTTTTTGACGTGACAACGTCTTATAAATTGGTTTGCCGGGTGACACTTCAAGAAACTGCGTTACGCTCCGCTCACACTTCATGCGCTCTCATTCGTCTCATTCGTCTCAAAGTCGTTGTCACGTAAAACTTTCGCCCGTATACCGACTTTACAGGCAACCAATTTTTTTTTGTAGTTTACAGTTTTGGTCGCATTTGAAATTATTGTTAGTTCGTTGCCCCTGTCAAAGTGTTTAAACTGCCTGAAGGCGTTTGACATGGCTAAATGGCTAAACCTGTAATTTTTAACACTTAACTAGTCATGTGAACTACGACAGACGTGACAATATAACTTCAGCGATGCCAGCAGGCGAGTCTTTTGCTTCAGAAATTGCTTAGCTTTACCAATAGTGAATAAAAATGAACAGCCAGTTGTTTTTCATCTAGGTCACTCTAAAAAACGCGTCCCAGCCTTCGAGCAAATATCTACAGAGCCACAGTCCCTAAGTGAAAGAAGTAAAAAATGTCCGAGCGCCGTCGTATATAGCGACTTAGATATTTACATTAATTAATTCACAATAACCCGTTTTCTCGAATCTCGACGTTATTTCACCTAATTAGTGCTTGTAATCAAGGACTTTGGCTTCGCGCGGCGTGTAGTCGGTTTGCAATCGCCTTACGCCTGACTAAAAAGCCCGCCCACTACGAGTTTTGGCTCGGACACTCTTTTTGCACGATTGTGACTCTATAGATGTTTGCTCGAAGGTCCCAGCCGATTTATCCCTACTTTTACTGCAATGGCAGTGGTCCAATTTCACAATCTACCAAACGTGTTCTACAAACGAAACACGTTTTTCGAAAACCCTACGCCGTTTTTGCAGAGGAGTTAAGAGAGCAGTGCTTTTATCCTTTATTTTCATTTAATGTCGAGCTGAAGTATGTCTGCTCGGAGAAATTTACAGCTTTATATAGTTGTAAATCTAAAATTTTGTCTAAATTTTGGAGTAACAAAGTTGTTAGTGCTTTACGCCATTCGTAATAGAGCGTCTTTGAGAACACATACATTTTAAGAAGGATCTCTTTACAGCAAGTACTAAGTTGTTCTGCGTAGATAACAGAAATAAAAACATTTTTATTAGTGCTAGTGCGAAATGTGGTATCATTTGGTCTTAGTATAGGCGAGGCAAAATGTCTGACTTAAAACTTCTACGGGATCAACATCTATCCATAATTTCACAGTTTGTTTAAGTAACAACTAGAGATAATTATAATATAGGTCGTCAGTTTGAAAATTATGCTTGCTAGCTTGAATTAACAGAAGATACAAAAAATTACCAGTATTTTATCATACGAGTATGTAATATTAAACGTGTCGCTGAAGCTCATTAGTAAAAACATCGAAAAGGAATTGTAAGTTTATTAAGCTGAAATAAAACAAAGCTGCGCCTCGAAGTAAATAGTAAGTACAAGTATATCAGTTCAGAAGTAAATAGTAATGGGCCAGTGCAGAAGCCTTAGAAAATTCTCTTACTTTTCGATGGGATTTATCCTGCTATAATGGTTTTTCTGTTTCAAAAATTATCTACCCTGGTCTATAAGTACCTAATGAAAAACAAAATTGCCCCACGCGTCTATCGCCCAATCTAAACTAGAATCTGTGCCAGGAAGACGCATGGGCGTAATTACATCGTCCCCAATATTGGCTTCAGCCACAACAAGCATATTTTCATATTACAAAGGGCAAGATCCGTGCTTACAGTTCTTGGCACGTATGCTCGGAAATAAGAAAATGTTCACGCAACGCACACGCCTTAGCGCGATTTATGCTTGGGACACAAAATAGGATTTAGATAAAATAAGACGTCGCCGGGTCTTACAATAACCCTGGCTACTCGCTCTTGCCCTTTAGGGACTGTTTCCACTGGATATTTTACAAATAACTGTATCATAAAATCACTTCAGCTCATTATCTCTTTTCTTCTCTTTGTTTCTATGTATGATGAGCTGTCACTAGTCTTGACACGCGGAATTAAAACGTATAATTAGTTTGATAATCCTTTTCAGCACTCGACCTCAGACCAAATAAAAAATCAAGACGGATTGTCGTGAACAGACAAATGGGGCCGGTTGTTATACATGTGGTAAGTGCGTCGGTGTAACGCCGCCATAGTTCGACTGACAAGCCAAGGCGTAGATTCGTTGTACGTGTTTGTGTGTGTAATTGTGTCTGTACTCTGTACACGGCAAGGCGTAGTTTTGTTGGTGGTTGGCTTCACTTGCTTGTTCACAAAATTTTGTCTTATTTTTATTATTTGGTCTGAGCACTCGACAGCGAGATTAAAAAAACTACAATCTTCCATCAGATTTGACAATTCTGGCATCGAGTTTTCGCAGTTTTCATACAAAATTGAAACTCTATAGAGTGCTTAAAACTTGATCTTATCTAATACTAAGAAATGCACAGCCTGATCGAGGAAGGTGAAACAGGTGTCAAATATCGAAATTGAGTGATCTCGTGAAGTTCAACTTGATTTTACTAGCACCTATAACGTTACAAATTAGATAAACAGTTTTATCAATCAATTCAATTGTATTGTATCAACCGTATTATAATATCTACTGCTGGACATAGAATACGCTATGAATTTCCAATAAGAGTGGCAAGAAGCAGTTTGCATTTAACTCAAAAATTACATGAGCTATAATTTCCGTTGTTATAATTACAGTAAAATTTCTTAACTATAAAAGAAAGTAATATTTGTCGGCCTAAGTCACATAAAATGCTCAATTACAAAAATGAGGTACATTTTATCGAACCAAGTCGCATCCCTATTCGATTTGTAATCGGCCGGCTGACAAAGTGTAGTTTACTCGAATTACGATGTAATTCGTGTACTTAATGTTTGGTCATTGTGCTCTACGAGCCTTGGTATTGCTAGTCTCGCCTGACCGTCATTATTTTGTACTATCGGTAATGGATAAAAAACACACGAAACGTGGTTTCTTTGTCAATTTTCATATATTGCTAGAGTAGATCAAGGTTTTAGATATGTGACATAAGCAACAAGATAAATTACTTATGTAAAATCAACTTACGTACTTCGTGTATTATTACAACATGTTTAGAAGAAGCGATATATCAACCACCTTCTCCTTTCAGAAAATGCCAGGTTATACTTAAATACTTATTTGGTGATAAATCAAAGTAAAAGTTGATTAAATATTAGACAAAAATAAAATTTAAATAGTTTTAATAATTTATTCTATAAATAAACACCAGCATACATTTAATTTATCTAACATTTTTGTATCACTGGCTTAGTACATGAAATATCTACCTCTAGCATGTCTAGATTTTTTAGTCTTTAAGCAGAATTAAGTTACATGTATATTTTATAAAATACTAGCTGTGAGCTTCGTTTCACTGCCGGGCTGACTTGTGAATCTAAAGCATCCAGGGCGCCACCCAAACGCCTAAAAAAATCACTCAAATCGGTCCAGCCGTTTAGGAGGAGTTCAGTGACATACAAAAGTACAGTAGAATTATATCACCACATAGTATAAAACAAAGTCGCTTCCCGCTGTCTGTCCTCATGTATGCTTATATCTTTAAAACTACGGAACGGATTTTGATGCGATTTATTTTAATAGATAGAGTGGTTCAAGAGGAAGGTTTATGTGTGTAACACACCTATGCGAAGCCGGGCCGTGTCGCTAGTATATAAATATTAGATGAATTCTAGTAAAATTGTGTTTTATAATGCGACATTATTCATCATCGTCTATGGATTATTCAAACGCATTTGCCTTCACATCTTAAAAGCTATAAAGTGACTTGATAAAAGAACTTTCAGGTAGCCAGTCTAAATGATTATCGATCATAATAAAGTACGTGCTCCAGAAGGCTCCCGGAGCAAGCTCATCGAGCGAAACTAATGACATTTTATATCTCCAGAGAAATGCATTAATTTCATTTGTTGGCCATCGACGCCGGAACTCCATTCTTCTGCGAGGAGAAAGTGGATTTTCTCTAACAGGAAAACCTATTAGTCTCAAGAACTTCAATTAACCTTTTCCTTAGATATTATTGAAAAATTCTTATACCTACCTACTCACTACACGTATCACTTTGTTTATTTTTAACACTACACCTTTTTACTTACTTTTCACTACTTTATCTTTTTAGGGTTCCGTACGCATGCGGTAAAAACGGGACCTTATTACTAAGACTCCGCTGTCCGTCTGTCTGTCACCTGCTGTATCTTATGAACCGTGATAGCCAAATGGTTGAAATTTTCACAGATGCTGTATTTCTATTGTAAAAATACTTCTTCTTAGTCGTATTCTTCATTACTGAAGGTCGCGTCTAATATGGAGCGGTTTGATCCTGGATCACTTTTTGTACAATGTTCTTCCACTTGGACCTATCTGCCGCGGACCTCATGGCGTCAGGGATGGGCATGCCGGTCAAAGATTTTATTTGATCCGTCCATCTCGTAGGCGATCGACCGCGTGATCTTTTCCCATCGACCTTACCCACTACCATTAACTTCTCCAGGTTATCTGGGTCTCTGCGAGCGATGTGACCAAAGTAGTTGAGAATGCGCTGGGAGCAAGTCGTCGACAGTCGTGTTTTTATACGGAGCTCCCCAAGAATGGACACGTTGGTACGGCGCGCAGTCCAAGGAATACGAAGCATACGCCTCCAACACCACATTTCAAATGCGTCTATTTTAGATCTTTCTTCCTTCCGTAACGTCCAGGATTCTACGCCGTAAAGGAAAATTGAGAAAACCAATGTCCGTACCAGTCTCACTTTAGTGTTGCGGGATATGTTACGATCTTTCCAAATCCGTGTGAGTTTAGTCATCGCTGATTTGGACATCTGTATTCTCCTTGTGATTTCCTTATCACTGCCACCCTCGTTATTAAGAAGGGAACCAAGATATATGAACTGGTCCACAAATTCTAGGTCCTTGAGTTCGTTAGTGCGAGTTAGTGTGCCTTGCCTATCTACCACTAAGACCTTGGTTTTTGCCTTTGAGAATTTAATTTGTACTTTTGAATAAGAGACTTGTGGATCTTGTTTTCACTTTTTATTAGGACTTTTACTAGCTATTAAATAAGTAGATTAGTATTTTACATTTCACATTTTAATATTACTTGCCATCTTGGGGAACAGAACAGGAAGAGAAGAGTTTGACGTTTCAATTGTTGACGTTTGACAGGAAGTCCGGGCATAGATATTATTCATGTTTTTTATAAGAAATGGTTATGTACAAAAACTAATATTATCAACACGCCTCCTTACATAATCATTTCTCTTTTTATTTATTATACATTACTTCATAACACATTAATTTATCAAAACTTTTACAAAAAAACTTTATGGCTTCCTTCAAAAATATTTAACACTTTTCAAAAACATTACTTTAACTTTAACCTTTTTTAACTTCTTCTCTTCTGGTTACATTTATTTTATAAACATCAAAAACTTTAAACTTAATATACTACTTACTCTTAGCTTAAGCAATTAATCTAAACTGTACTTCAAAACTTATTTCTTTTTACTTACTTATGCATTTACTTAAAGTTTTTATTTTAATTTTACAATAAACATACTATTTTGACCTTTTTGAATTTTATTTTACCTTACTTACATACTTATTTATTTTATAAATTTAAACAGTTAATCTAACATGCATTTTCTTATTATCTAATACTTATTTTATTTTTCTACTAGACCTAACAATTTTCTGAATTTTACAAAGTTAATATTTCCTAATGATTTTGTAAAAATGTCAGCTACATTTTCATCAGATGAGACTTTAACAACATTAATATTTTTATTTTTTACATTTTCATGTACATAGTGATAATGTACTTCAATATGTTTGGAATTTTTGGTAAAATTACCATATTTGGCAATTGCTAATGCACCTGAATTATCTTCATAGATTTTTACAGGTTTGCATTCTTTTTGAAAAACATCTTGAATTAATGAAATTAAAAATAGAATTTCAGTTACAGCTTCTGATAATGAAACATACTCGGCAAAAGTTGAAGATTTTGTTACACAATTTTGTTTTTTTGATTTCCAATATACTGTATTACCAAAAAATCTAATTACGTAGCCGGTTGTGCTTTTCCTGCTTACAACATCACCAGCAAAATCTGAATCTACATAACAATCCAATAGATCAGCATTAGTATTTTTATTATAATTTAATTTTACATCTCTAGTCAGATACAAATATTTCAAAATTCGTAGGGCATGTTTAAAATGTGTCTCATTTTAACAGTTTTGATATCTACTTAGGTAATTTACACTGAAAGCTATATCAGGCCTAGTGCCTGCGCTGATATACAATAATGCTCCAATTAAATTTCTGTATTTTACATCATCATTGACATCAGATGGTTCTAATTTTAGATTAATTTCCATCGGTGTTTGGGGCAATTTAGAGTTTTCAATATTATATCGTTTAGCTAGTGATTCTATATACGATTTTTGACTTAGGGTCATTGTGTTACATTCATCATAATTATATTCAATATCAATTCCAACATAATTCTTTACTTTGCCCATATCTTTCATAGTGAATTTGTTCATGAGTTTATTTTTAGTATCAGAAATGGTTTTATTACTTTTACAACAAATTAACATGTCGTCTACAAATAATAATATGTATATAGGTACATCACCATGTGAATTTACATAAAGACAATAATCAAATTTGCTTCTACGAAAATTAAGATTACTAAGAAATTCGTTTACACATTCATACCAAGCTCTAGGACTTTCTTTTAGCCCATACAATGATTTATTTAGTTTGTAAACTCTAGTGGTACCATCTTCATAGCCCGGTGGCTGATGTACATAAACTTCTGACATTACTTGGCCATTTAAGAACGCTGTCTCTACGTCCATTTGATTAATATTTAAATTTTCTTGGCAACAATATGAGAGTAGTACCTTTAGAGTTTGCATTTTAGCAACAGGTGAATAAGTATCATCAATACAATCTTTTTGTTGAAAACCTCTAACTACTAACCTTGCTTTAAATTCATTTTCGGATTTCTTTCGGTATACCCACTTGACATCAATAACCTTTTTGTCCTCTGGTCGTTCAACTAGGGTCCATGTATCATTTTTGGTTAGACTATTTAACTCACGGTTCATCGCTCCTTCCCATTGAATTGAATCATCACATGATATCGCCTCCTGAAAATTATCTGGAATCATAGCATCACAAAAATTTGCATAAACACAATAATAACCATATTCCTCGTCGAATCTAGCTGGTTTCTTAATTTCTCTCTTTGGCCTTCTTGGCGTCATGTTTTCATTTACTATCTGGATTTCTTCAGTATTTATTTCTTCACAAGGCTGTATTTGTTGTTTTTCATTAGACTTTCTTTCTTCTTGCTCTATTTCTTTTGAATTATTTTCTTCTTGATTTTCATCTGTGAATCCAATACATTTCACATCTTCTTCAATAATATCACAGTGTCTCGCAACAGTTATTTTGTTATCTAATAGTACTCGGTACCCTACATCGGTGTACCCAAGTAAAATTCCTGCTTCAGCCTTTTTATCAAATTTAGATCTCCTTTTCACTTCTGGTATTCTTACAAAAACTTTGCTTCCGTATAATCTCAGGTGACTATATGACGGTTTCCTTCTAAAAAATATCTCATATGGTGTTTTTCTTTCAATAGTGTTTGTCAACGTTCGGTTCTTTAAATATGCTGCAGCTTTTACAACTTCTGGCCAGTAGCGCCTCTCAACTTTGGCTTCTGAAAGTAAACATCTTGCCATATCCATTATTGTTCTGTTGAATCTCTCCGCAGTTCCATTCAGTTCATGTACATATGCTGGGCATGGTTTTATAATTATTCCTTTTTCTCTGGCAAATCTAAATACTCGTGCATTTATATACTCTTTTCCATTATCACATATTAATTCTTTTATTATTTTGCCAGTTAAATTTTGACATTCATTTACATATTGTATTAAACAATCATATACTTGGTCTTTGGACTGGATGCAATAAACTTTAGCCAGTTTACTATAATCATCAATAAAGCTCAGGAAGTATTTCTCACCTTGATAGCCAGGAGTTCGATGCGGCCCATTTAAATCAGTATGCACAATTTCAAGAATGTCTCCAGCTTTTCTTCTATTATTTTTGAATGGTAAGTTATGCATTTTATTTTCAATACAGATGGCACACTTCATGTATTCTTCTTCCATTTTATTTGGCAATCCTTCTAGTAGCTTTTCTTGGCACATCATTTTGAGGTTATAAAAGTTTACATGTCCTAATGTTCTGTGTAATTTTTCTTTCACAGTCATTGTAGTCAAATTTGCTTCAATAGAGTTGTTTTGCATATAACTTTTCAGTACGTATAACCTCTCTTGTTTAATTGCAATAGCTAGTACTTGTCCTCTTCGGTTGTATATTTTTGATAAGCGCCCTCTGGATACAATAGAATGAGCATCAGTTATCTTCGAGTAACTCAATAAGTTTGCTTTCATTTCTTTCACATAAAAAACTTTTGTTAATGTAACTTCTGAATTGTTTCCATATACTTGAAAATTTACTTTAATGTTTCCAACCTTTGATGCTTCTAATATTCTTCCATCACCAACCTTTACTTTAACAGGATTGGTTAAAGTTTCATAAGTATCAAAGTATTCATCGCTGTTAATAATATGGTCAGTACAGCCACTGTCCAAAAGCCATGTTATTTCATTTCCATTTGAAGATTTATTCTCACATTCAGTATTATTATTCAAAATAGTTGTAGTATGAAAGCTATTACCTTGATGGACATTGTTCTGTCGAGGCTGGAAGTTACCTCGGCCCCTTTGATGATTGTATGATCCTCGTCCACGATAATTTGAAAATCCACGACCTCGGCCACGATTATAATTTGTTCTGTATCGACAATCTTTCTTCATATGGTTTGGTTTTCCACAATTATAACATATCAGTTTGTTGTGAGTTGATGGTGAATATTTTGCCTCGGCTTTGAAAACATTTGACTTACTCGGTTCAACATGTGATTTTTCTGGGTTTTCTTCGATTAATTTCAGCTTGATTTTACTTTTTAAATACTCCACTGTTCTCTCACATTGTGGGAGAACATCTATGAGATCTCCAATGTGACTATAGGAAGAGGGCAAAGCCCTTAGCATATAGTTAAGTTTTTCTGACTCACTTATTGTGGCCCCAGCCTGCTTTAGCTCATTTACAGATTTTTCAAAGTCGTCAAAAAATAGGTTTACTTCTGAATAATTTTGTAATTTGAGATTTTCTAGGTTATTTCTGCATACAATCTGCAAGGCTGTTGAAGTTTTTAAATACATTTGGTCGAATTTCATCATTATTTCAAGCGTAGTCGGTAAATCGCTGATATATTCCAGTTGAGCGTTAGTTATCGCACTATAAATATAGTTTGTAGCTTGGATATCCATTTCCTCCCATGCGGTTTTGTCGTCGGTCGACATGATGTCGCGCATAGCCACATCTTTGCATTTTTTATACTGTAGAAACTTCAGGATTCTTATTTTCCAGTTTTTGTAATCACTTCCATCGAAGATCGGTATATGGATATCATTTGATCTCGTGTTATTTGCCATTTTCTTTTGCTTTTTCTCACACACGTGGCGTCGTATTTTCTTTTCGTAAACCACGGACTGCTACCATGAGAATTTAATTTGTACTTTTGAATAAGAGACTTGTGGATCTTGTTTTCACTTTTTATTAGGACTTTTACTAGCTATTAAATAAGTAGATTAGTATTTTACATTTCACATTTTAATATTACTTGCCATCTTGGGGAACAGAACAGGAAGAGAAGAGTTTGACGTTTCAATTGTTGACGTTTGACAGGAAGTCCGGGCATAGATATTATTCATGTTTTTTATAAGAAATGGTTATGTACAAAAACTAATATTATCAACAGCCTTATTTATGCTGAGGCCCACCAATGCACTTTCTTTCTCCACTCTAGAAAGCAGTTCAGCCATCTCTTTTTCGGACGATGCGAATAGGGTTGTATCGTCTGCGTATCTTAGGTTACTGATTCGCTTTCCACCAACAGAAATTCCACCTTTCCATCCATCTAGGGCTTTCCTCATAATGTGCTCCCCGTATATGTTAAAGAGAACTGGAGATGCAATGCATCCCTGCCGTACACCTTTTTGTGGCTTGAAGGGTCTGGAAATTATGTCGTTCACCTTAACGACGGTATTTCCCTCTACATAGAGGTTTCTAATGAGGATAGTAATATGTTCCGGTACTCCCATCTCGGTCAAAATCTTCCATAGAGAAACCCACTGTACACAATCGAATGCTTTAGAGTAATCCACAAAACACATTAGCATTGGTATGTTGAATTCGCGGCATTTTTCTATGATTTGTCTGACTTTCGCAATCTGTTCCCTGGTGCCACGCCCTTTCACAAACCCAGCTTGTTCGACGGGAATTTGCCATTGCAAATAAGCTTTGAGCCGCTCGTTAATGACGTATAGCAGAACCTTACTTGCGTGAGATATGAGCGCTACCGTTCTGTAATTTCCACACGACTTTGTCGACCCTTTTTTATGTATGGGAATCAGAACAGATTCCTGCCAATCGCTGATCCATTCACCAGTTCTCCAGATCTGATTGCATATAGACTGTAGAATTTCTATACCCTCTTCACCTATGAGCTTCAGATCTTCAGCAAAGATATAGTCACTTCCGGCTGATTTATTTGGTTTTAGCTTTTTTAGAGCGAGCTCAATTTCAGATTTTAAAATGTCTGGTTCCATAGCAATATCTACCATACTACGTCTATGCCCGTCTGGATCCGATGTTTGGTCCGAATATGAGGTCTGACAGTAATCACGCCATCTCTCTACTACCTTGTCAATTTCTGTCAACAAGACTCCACTCTCATCTTCGATTGCCCAAGTCTTAGGCTTGAAGTCTCGAGTAATGCTTCTTATTTTCATAAAAAGATCTCGTGTATGCATCTTCTGAGCATGATCTTCAATTTCGGAGCAAATATTGTTGAAATACCGATTTTTATCTGCTCTGCACCGACTTTGCACTTCTTTTGCCAGGGCTTTGAACTGGTCACGGTTATCGTCCTTAGAGAGGTTTTTTAGTAAATTTTTCTTCTTTTCAATGACATCCCAAGTCTCTTCTGATAACCATGAACTTCGAATATTTCCTTGAGTGTTGACTTGGCTTTCCACATGTGATGAAAGCAGCACTTCTTTCATTTTCCTCCAGTTCTCGTTCACGTTCAAGCTGTCTACTACCTGCACCTCACTAAGTCACTCTCTGCTGGAAGCGTGCTTTAAAGTTAGCTTGTTCACCAAGTGTCAGTCTCCGGTTCCGTGCGCCAATCGACCTATAGCACTTTTTGAGCTTTATGGTCATGTTGGCCACCAAAAGTGAGTGATCACTTCCGCAGTCAGCACCTGGGTACGTTTTGGTGTTCGTTATGCACGACTTCCATCTTTTAGATATGGTGATATAATCTATCTGGTTTCTCGTTCTATCTCCTGGTGAGGTCCACGTATACAAACGTCGGGGGTGATGTTGGAACCACGTATTCATTATGGACAGAGAATTAGCGACACAGAATTGGATCCATAAATACTATATAAAAATACTAAGAAATACTAAAAACAAAATTCAATTATTGTTTAAGGGGGGCTAAGTTTGTATGTTTATTCACTTGAAAAATAAATCATTAAAATAAAATAAATTAAGGGGGCTCCCAAACAGTACGAAACACTTCGTGCGCGAGTTCGACTCGCACTTTGCCGATTATTATGTTATCCAATAAAAACTCTCGCTCAAGTTGAGTTTATGATATAGATATAGAGTGTACGTGAATGCTTGGAGTTTATGGTATTATTTAATATTTTACATTAAAATGAGATTAGAACGCAAAGATCTGATTAAAAAAAAAAAAAATTTCAAGACACCGCTTCACATAGAATAATGACCAGTACAAGAAGGAGTACTAAAATAGCAAGAGAATACATCTCTTTGCTCATTTTAATTATGAAATTTAAAAGGTGTTAGAAAAAGATGTACATATACTCGAACTTACGTAATTTCGAAGGGTATCACAAACTAGGATTGAGCTATCGGAGGTGACATGAGATTGTCATCCCATAAGCAACATGCTACTGTTGTAACTGAGTCGATTAAAATATCGATAAGAAAATATATTTATTTTAACGTCGCAAAAATGATGGGGTGTTTTAAGTTTACGTGTCTATATGTCTATCTGTGGCATTGTAGTTCCCGAACAGATAAACTGACATTAATTAATTCATTTAAAGGTAAATCAATCGGGAGTGTTCTGATCTATATTTCATCATTGTTGAAAATAATTATCTGAATCATTTCAAGATTATATATTCAGCTGCTTGGGCTGTAGATCATCTATCAGTCTGACATTCATACCTACAGATAGCGCGCGAGTTGAATGCAGTCGGGGTCTGAGGTAAAGAGCGGGAGCATCTCCCCCCGCTATCCGCCCGCCCCACCACACGCGCCTGGGCGGGTTGGGCGTGCGGATAGCGGGGGGAGACATTCGCATTCCTAAGCTCTGCATTCAACTCGCACGCCTACAATAATTTGTATAAATCATGTCATTATTATACATTTACATATCAGAATAGTTTCGACAAAGCTCTCACTCTACAGTGTGATACCTGTAATAACAATAGTGTAGGTACCTACCTTACATTTTTGAGGAGTTGCTTCGAAGTGAAATATTGCTTGATTTAGTTTTAATGTAGGTACATCATTTGGTTTTAGACGTCGATGTTTAATATTTTCACCCACAAAGCAATCTTCCGAAAAATGATAAGAACAAATGTGGCTGTGTGGTTTTCGTGTCCAGTTTGGTCTTGAAATTAGTGTAATCCATTGATTTTTAACTACTTCATCTCTGGGAAATCTAAAACAAAAATCGGCCAAGTACGAGTCAGACTCGCGCACGGAGGGTTCCGTACTGTATGGGAGCCCCCCTTAAATATTTATTTTATTTTAATTTTATTATTTATTATTGAAGAAAATATAAAACTAAATGTTCTGTGAAAATTTCAAGCATCTACCTGGTACCATTATTAATATAGAGCGAAAAACGTCTAAAAATTCAGGTTTGTTGTAGGTATGGGAGCCCCCCTTAAATATTTATTTTATTTCGTTTTTAGTTTATCGTATTTGTTGTTATAGCGGCAACCAAAATACATCATCTGTGAAAATTTCAGCTGCCTAGCTATCATAGTTCATGAGATACAGCCCGGTGACAGACAGACAGACGGACAGACGGAAAGACGGACATCGAAGTCTTAGTAATAGGGTCCCGTTTTTCCCTTTGGGTACGGAACCCTAAAAAGTAGTGTAAGTATAATCAAAAAAACATCGATACAGTCATTTTACCACAGCACTATGACGTGATAACCTGAACTATTATTTATTGTAAAATATTGAATGAAAATTACACAAATGATTCCAAAATGTATGTAAAATCTCGTAATAATATAATTTAAAACAATTTCTGTTAGACGTAGCTGTTTTTAAATCACAAAAAGTGTATATATTCCAACAAAACTCACCGATGAAAAGTCACTAATTCATTCTTATTATTTTTTCGGGATGAATGCGATGTGCACCCTTTTATAAGACACGCCATTTGATATAAAATACACCATTCATAAAGAATTTATACAAATTTACATAGTTTTAGCACTTTGAAACAGTTATTTCTAATAAATTGTATTAAAACTCGACAACCGGCATTCGGTGTTGACAAACCATAGCCACGCAACCACTGACAGTTGATCTTCACAAAGAAGATCGCAGCTCCGTTATGTATTATTTTTGATTTAGTAGCACTATACTTATACTATTATTTATTCTGTGACAAATTAGAACCAACTTTTAACCATTTTGACATTCCAACTTGTGATTTTGACGTTAGACGGCAGACGTTGCGTTTTGTTTTGTTTCATCCACTCTTGCGTATGCTGTATAACCAGATATGAATAAGACAGCTGTTACACAGTTTTTATTTGAGCAAAATTTAGTACTCCCTCTAGTACGTTATTTCTCTAAGCCGCTTCATTTGTCGAAAATAATCTGAAATTCGTTAGCACGCTTGTTCAGTAAGTACACTTCCTTAGGTCAATAATATGTCATACAATACAAGATGCTGTTCTGCAAAGTGAAGACTTTTAGAGGTTAAACTGAATTTTAATTAATTTTTCTAATGGCCCCGAAATCGCGAAAAAAACAGCTATTTCATAAATTTTGCTGAAAGTGAAGTGACTGAACTTTTATTTGTAGCATACAGTCAGATTTTTTTTGAGATTTCTTAGGTGGTCTCATTTGCTAAAATTGTTCATAACAATGAGTATACAGTACGCATCTCAGAAAATAAACATGTAAGAGAAAGTATAAAGACCCAATGTACTATGTATGTTTTTTTCTGGGCACGTTTGGATTATCTTAGACCTTCAAGGGTCTGTGGATGATTCAATTGCTTGTTATGAAGTAGTACTTTTAGGTAGTTTTAGATTATGTAAATCTTGTATTTAGTGGTAGTTAATAAAAGAATTAATTATTTCCCTATTAAAAAAAACTATGTACCCAATATAACGTTGATTTATTATTATTGGAGGTCTACTTAAATGACTAGTGAAGCTTAGAAAGTCGGCTTAAGTTAGGACTGGCAGGCTCCAAGACGCGTGCCTCTACCATTCTGAATTATATAGAAGCAGCGCGACACTGTTCGCCTCGCGGTCCCGACAAAGTGAATAAGTAATATGGTCTGCGCAGTTTTACAAACAAATTAACGACTTATGTTGTTATTTTAATTAAAGTTCAGGTAACTTGTATAGTTCAATCTTTATGGGCTAGGGTTGGAGCCGTACCGTGGGAATGTTATGTAGACTTTGATTTTTTTGAGAAATAATGCTTTGGTTATTCATTATAGACTAGCTGTGCCTCGCGGCGTTACCCGCGTTTGCCCGAGATAAAACGTAGCCCATGTTAACACATAGGTTTTGATCTTGGGCATTGTATACGCTATCTTCGTACCAAATTTCATCTAAATCGGTTTAGCCGTTTGTTCGTGAAAGTGAAACAAATACATACATACATACTTACAAACTTTCGCGTTTATAATATTAGTAGGATTTAATCACAAATTGGCTAAAATATTTTTGTGATTTAAGCAGGTACCTAACGGCCTAAGTACCTATTATAATTATTTAGCATCACTTATTAAATTAATTTGCCATTTTTAAAATCACATTTTGAAAAACCAAATATTTTCACTTTCAGATATTCTCTTTTATTAGTTTGCTTCTTTGTTTCTTTAAGGTAACGTTAAATTGCGCAAGTCTGATAAATTTTGAAACAAATTCCAAGTCTATATCGCTATTCATTTATACTAGAAACAGGTAGCTACATTTCTATTTCACAGGAGAAAATGAAAATCGGCATTGGAAAATAAATCATTAACAAATGAGATACAGTGTCGCACGCCCCCTTCCTACTCGAATGGCACTCGCAAATGATGACAAAGCATACAGAAAGGTGGATAAATTAACCTTAAAATGTTGCAAATTTTATGGGAACGAGTTTAAATTAAATTTTTGGAATCACGTTTATAAATCCTCGTTTTTATTGAAAAGCTTTTGTGTCAATGAAGATTTAATTTGCTTAGCATAGTTATAAAACAAAGTTTTTTTATTCGTTTTACAACAAATAAACAATTTATCTGTCGCTCTTTAGTAACATAAAATAAACAATCGTACCTATCTATGCAAGCATAGGTAGGTACGATTGTTTATCAGCTTATAGAATGATTGTTCAGCTCTACTGCGTCTTGTTCTTTTACAAAGTTTACTACGAGGCCCAGAAAATAGGAAGAATCTCTTACTATTTACTTAATTCTAGAATACGTTCGCTTTGTAGGTATAACTGCTTTGTAAAAACAATAGACGCAGGTAATTTAATCAGCAATGCAATCTATGAACGGGCTCAATATTGGTAGGTACCTACATAATTCGTCGATCAGATAAATTACCGAAACATTTACGAAAACTACGTGTTTTGCGATAAGTATGAATAGAATAATACGTGTTGTATCTATGATGCAATACCGATATAATACCTAACAGTTAGGTATTTTCCTAACAACAATAGCCGTTATAACCCTGAGTACTAAACCTTTCCAAACAAAAAGGCCACCTAATGTGAATGTTAATTGCACCGCAACAGATGGGCGCGACGCGGCCAATCGTCACGCCAAACATTCGTAATTTTAAAAGCAAAACGACAGGGCCCCGTCGGTCGCAGTACATAAATTTCATGTTTGCCTCGGCTGGCGTACTGGCAGCGGATATTAATCAGAGGATATTGAAATATGTTGTTTTTTCGTCCGATTGATAAACGGCCCGCTACGCTCGGCTGGAGTAAACATTGACGCCGAGAGCTCAATTATTGCTAGATTTTGTTGACGATTATGTTCACGCCGACTTATGGGTATATATTGACATCAGTTACATTTTATTCGGTGATGGAACACCCGCACTACGTAACTACATTTGAAGGAAAACTGCGGATAAAAATTAAAGAAAATATTTTGAAATTACCGCAGCGGCATAACTGCGTGTCTATTTTAACTTACCCGCCCATTTATGTTATCACTCACTAAACTTGTGTCCATGTGATCGCTTAACATCAGAACACATCAACCAACTAGTTGCTTAATCGTCTTTTTGTTGTCAATTTGTCACCTATGTTGTTGCATAATCGTCTCTTTGTTGTCAATTTACCCATCATTAGTGAACATCTTTTCATTGCGTACCCACGCGTAGAACGTACTTATTGTAGAAATGCTATAGATACATAAATGTAGATTTGGAATGTAAATAACCGTGCTACACGTGTGTTTATATTGCTATTTTACATAATAAACAGATTAATGACAAAAATAAGAGAAGGAATTTTAATTGAAAAATACAAAATGTATACATAATTCAAAGTGCCAAGTAGGTTCGTATAAGGGTGGCTAGCCCTGGTGTCAGAGCTTTAAGCCATCCGAAGGCCTCATTCAAAGTGCTGGGAACTGTCTGCATTAATTGCATACCTACATGAAAAAAAAAAAAACTACATTGTTATATTAAGCTTCTTACTATTATAAAACAAGCAATTGGATATTTAAACTCACTAACTGCCACTACTAGTTTCAAAGTACTTATGCACGTAATAGCCATTAAAACCCGTTATGAATTCAAAAACCGCTAGCATTATACGTTGTTTTATTAATTTAAACTTAATATTATGTTAAATAAATTTAGATAGAGGTAATAATGTAAAGAGATATCATTTTTAAACGCGTTATCCATCCAACCATATTTTTAATAAAAACGTTGTGTCTTGGAGCTTTTTCTAGTCCAGAATCGATTCAAATTATTTATTGGAAAATTAGAGAGTCTGATGAAGGCCGGTTAATATTTCAAGCTCTTACTAAACATTATACTCTTCTTGCTAAAAATAATTTAAAATTGACTTCAGATTTTTTTTAAGATCTTTAATTAATTGCGTAAATATTTACGACTTGAAGAATCTTTTTTTGCAATATGAACAATTCATGATATGTATAACCAACAATCGATAAAACGGCCCTCGTAAATGATTACTGCTGCTTATGAATGCCCAAAAATAACATTTCACTGCTTTTCATTATAGGAAATTAAAATAAAACATCACTGAAAATTTCAACTTGATGATAAGTTTGAAATAAGGAGTTGAATAATTGTCACATCAAGAAATGTAGAATTTTTAACGACGGAATTGGAACATATTTTTTTTATAACTATATAATAACTATAAACAACAATAATTTCATTTTACATTTTACAGATTGTTCATAATAAACTACATAAGTAAAATACAACACCCAACCAAATGAAACCTTCAAAAATGTTTCCATTAAAAATCCAAAGCCCTCCCGCGATTAAGCCCGTAGTGGGAATTAAGCTAAACCAACAATTTTCATTAAATATTAAGGCGGGGCGGAATGCAGGTTGTCGTAGCGAACGCCTGCGCTCCCAAGATTTATGATGCGACCAACAGGCGAATATTGAAAATGTAGTTCACTCACGAAACCGCTAGCTGAACTATAAATGAAGTTCCGGTGGAAACGATATTGCAACACTTGCTTTGTGATCGTTTTGTTTGGCCGTCTAGCGTACGGTCTGCTGGAACTCCGATATAACGGTAAGCGAGCAAACTGTGGACAGAGATAGCTTGCTTGTAGTTCTTGTACTTATTAATACACAGGGATAATCTCAAAAGATGAGACATGTCGTACCGATAGCAGAAACCTATAATTCGCACAAAATTTGGATTAAAATTATAACTACACACTTACGCTTACACAATATTGCATTCTGAAATGTGTATACTTTTATGTTCCGTAAACGTATGATTTGCAGTGTATAAGTATTTGCTACATATAAATGGCAAAGGCTCGCTGGGTAAAGAGAATGTAGAGCTCTATGGTTAATATGAGGATTAAATATTAATGTAGATAATTAGAGACTAACTAACTAATAATAAATAAGTTATTTACCACATAAGCACATTTAAGTAACGGTTCGCGATTGGCTCCAGTTAACATTGTGTAAAATGTCGATATGGTTGGAAGTATAGTTCGGGATGGATTGCAATCAAGTTTGTTATTCAATATCTTTCTCTCCAAAGCCATCCAATTACTGTACTACTTTGTCAGCCAACTTTAGAAGAAGGTTTCCCTATTTTTGTGTTTCCGTTCACTATAAAATGTTGTTCATGTTTTTTGTAACATAATTGCGTCGTTCGCGGTGTGTATTTTTTATATTTATTATTTTTTCCAAATTGAATAAAGTTTTATTTTATTTACACTTCTATTTTGAGGGTAGGTCTTAAAATAGATGTGAACAACACGCAGAATGCTTAAAATTAATGTAAAAGATTAGAACCTTTTTGCTTGAATTTCTCTCAGTCATTCATTTTTAACCCTTTAACCGCCAGACTTTAAATCACTTGTCGTGCCACTAGCGCCAGGCAAGTTTATCGAATGATAAATACCTACAGTTAAGATGACGTTATTTTAGGTTATTGATGTCCATTTTTTTATCAAAACAAAATTAGGTACCTTTAATGAAACAGTTTTTATTATGTCTTTATGGCATGATGTCTCGTCTCTACTGTCGGATTTATCCGTCGCGGGCGCTGGACATCAATACAATGTTCTGAAAAAAATATATCGTTAATTCCCTAAACTTTGGCGATTATTTTTAAGAAAACTGTTAAAGAGATAAGCATGTAACCAACTGTAAATGATAACTAAATCCACTATTTAGCTAATAGTTTTAATATACTTAGTATAATTATGAATATATCTTCATAAAATACAGCGTAATGATTAAAACATGTAGGTTAAAAGCGCAGTCGTAAATATACGACTGTGGCGGTTATGTAGTAGAACACATTTGTCGGATGAATCCGACCATGGCGGTTAAAGAGTTAACCGACTTCCAAAAAAGTGAAGGTTCTATGTTCGCCTGTATGTTTTTTTTTGTATATGTTCATCGACAATTTCGCCAAATGTGAACGGAATCAAAAAAATCTTTTTTTTTAGTTCGAAAGGTTTCATTTTTTTTTAAATTTTAAAGAAATCGGCTGAGCCATTTTTAAAATCCAAAAATAATGTAAACAATTCGAGTGAAATATTGGAATTTCGTACACGATGGAAGGCGGTTTTGCCATTTTTTTTTGCGAAAAATAATTATCTGAGTAATGATGTGTAGCCATCAGAATTACCTATTTCGTACTAGGTAAACTTATATGGTCAAGCAAACTTTGTGGGCGGGCTCTAGCTCTTTCATATAATCATTTATTTTGTAGAATGTGTCCACTGCACGTACCCGTAGAAGGAGCACAGGAGCAGCTGTGTCGTCTAGACTCTGTGACGGACAACTCCTCATTGATAATGCAGCAACTCTACTAAATATGTTACATAAATAATTTTCGTAGGACACTATTTAGCAAACTTTAGAGCAGATTGGAATCATTAATATTATAACGACTAGAGCATGAGCATTTGGATTATATTTAGACCTTCAAGGGTCTATGGATGATCCAATTGCTTGTTATGTAGTGGTAGTTTATGTAGGTCTTGTATTTAGTGGTAGTTAATAAAGGCACTTGCCCTATTAAAAAATTTGAATATAACGACGAAGAATTAACTAGCTGAAGCACGCTCTTCATTTTTGAAAAGTGTACCTAATATGTTTTGCACGACATTTAATAAATGTTTTTAAGTTATTGCATAGCTTCTATCGCGGGCTTTGAGCGCGGGGACCGAATCCAGAAATTCCGTAACGAAAAAACCTCACGCTCCCCACTCCGACGGGCAAGGAAGTGTGGCTTGAAGGCCGTGCATCGTCTAACGTCGTTTCAGTTCGGCAGTCTTCGACACGGCGTTGTGTGCGATTAGACGTATTGTACGACTCAATGCAATAGCTTACAAAAATAAATATAAATTACAAAATTTATTCAAAAACTTAATTAATTTTAATTAGAATATAACACAGATGTTTCTCACGCCTGGTTTTTATGGCAGGCAGGAACTCGACTGTAGTTTCGATAATGTACAAAAACATAATTACTTTAACGATTTAGGCTGTCGAGCTCTATAACTGCTAAGTCTACGTTATTCCCCATACACCACCCACTTTATCACAGATTTTACACCCAGAGTATTAACATAAAGACATAATTGATGGGTAAACTAATTTAATGAAACACAGCAATTATGCTAAGGCGCTCATGGTTTACAACCCCATAAAATGTACTTCCGGTCCCCGAAACTGCACCGGAAGTAATAAGCAGTGCAATACTGGAGGCTATAAATTAGAATATACAGTCTAAAGTGAGGAGGGCGCAGCCTCCGTCTGAGGCACGATTCGTAGTTATTTCTTGAATTAAACTTATTAATTTGATATTTAAATTATAACCGCTGCTTAGCAAATTCGTTGTTTTTAAACTTTGACTTAAATATCAAGGTATTCAATAAGAGTCTTAATACCAGGCGTGTTATAAGTTAGACGTGCAGGTTTGAATATAGTAATAAGTAATATTAATAATGCGTTGAATACTATGTAGCTACCAAATCTCTCAAATATATAGCAAATCGCAAAAATTGGCAAAACTTACTTTTATCGTCTACAAAATTTCGAACAGTTCGCTCGAATTGATGTACACAAATTTTACATTATTTTTGATTTTTTCAAAAACGGCCCCGCCAATTACGGTAAAGTTTAAATATACCTCGGAAGTATACCCTTTCAAACTAAAAAATAATTATTTGATTCAGTTCATAATTGGCGAAAATATCGATGAACACACAGAAAAAAAAATACACACAGACGAACATAGAATTCCTCCTTTTTTTGGAAGTCGGTTAAATAGAAATGATTTTCGTGTTATGATAAAATTATTGGTATCAAATATAGGTATTGTTGGGAGTTCATCATCATCATCATTATCAGCGTAGGACGTCCACTGCTGGACATAAGCCTCCCCGATAGATTTCCAATAAGCCCGGTTGGAAGTGGCCTGCATCCAGCGCGTTCCTGCGGTCTTGATTATATATTCGGTACACCCAGTCGGAGGACGTCCTACGCTGCGCTTGCTGTAGCTTAGTCTCGATTCAAGAACTTTACTGCCCCATCGGACATCAGTTCTCCGAACTATGTGCCCTGCCCACTGCCATTTTAAGTTACTAATCCGCTGGGCTATGTCGGTAACTTTGGTTCGTCTGCAAATGTCCTCATTCCTGATTCGATCTCGCAGCGAGACTCTGAGCATAGCTTATTGTTGGGAGTTACCGATTTTTTATTATAAATTACCTCTACAAGTCATTCTACTGTCGTGAAAATTGAGTTGCTAATAATTGTATCAATGAGAACCTACTGAAGTAGGTGTATAATATTCAAATTCAGTAAAGATTAACTTCAATTTCACTTTTCATAACTCGATTTCTTGTACTAGGCTGAAGGGACAATGTGAAAAATTGCTATTTCGAAGCCGAATTCTGTTACGAAAACAATTTTTACTACACATACTCGTAGGTACCAAATATAGATATTAACAAAAAACAAAAATCTGTTTTCTATAAATTTGTATCTATGAATATGTCTCTAAGAAATGGTGTATGCGGAAATCATTTAGGTTTTAAAGATATTTTATTCTATAAGATTTAAGATGGGTTCATGATATATTGTGAAAACAAATCGAACATAGACACGATTAGCACAGGGCCGAGACAAATCCTTAGCACCGTAAGCGAGAGGCCTATATACCCAGCAGTGTGGTAAAAAGGCTGCGTTTGTGTCTTATGTCTTATCTCAAAAACACCATCCGCCCCCACAAGTAGCACATCGGCAGTCAAACAAAGTTGAACATTTCCCCTGTTTTCACGGCCTTTCAGTTAGCTCTAAAGAGTAAGTAAAAGGTTCTTTTGTCGATAACGCAGCATAGTGCGCTCTGAGGCGCATCATTTGTCTCCGAGCAAACACTTATGGCTCAAGACGGCAGACGACGGCGACTTTTAAAAACTATTTTGTCACTTTAAAGCTATACATTCTCATTTAAATGTACCGAATAATAAACACAAAAAAAAAACTGCGCTGAAATATCGAAAACTCAATAACAACCAAAATTTAGATGAATATCCACACATACCTACCTACTTAACTGAACATAAAAAAACACCTTCCGCCCCTAGCACATTGACAGTCATACAAAGTTGAACATATCCCCTGTTTTCATGGCCTTTCAGTTAGCTCCAAAGATAAAGTAAGAGGGCCCTTTTGTCGTGAGCCCAGCATAGTGCGCTCCGAGTCGCATCATTAATCTCCGGACAAACACTCCTGTCTTCCAAACGGCAGGTGACAACAGCTGTAGGAAAATTCTCAAGAAAAACTTTTGTCACTACAAAGCTATTCTTATTCAAATGTACCGAATAATAAACGTAAAGAAACTACATCAAAATATTGATATCAATAAATGTTAAGACGAAAATCCACAAATACCTCCATAAACTTTCTTTCTACTTTCTTTTCTGAACATAAAAAACACCTTCCGCTCTTAGGAGCGGGCTCTTATATCACATCGACAGTCATACAAAGTTGAACATTTCCCCTGTTTTCACGGCCTTTAAGTTAGCTCCAAAGAGTAAATAAGAGGCCCTTTTCTCGACAGCCCAGCATAGTGCGCTCTGAGCTGCATCATTTATCTCCAGCCAACACTCCGGACTTCGAAACGACAGGTGACAGCGGCTGTCAGAAAATTCTTAAATAACTTTTGTCAATACAAAACTATACCATCTTATTTAAAATGTACCGAATAATAAACGTAAAAACTACATCTAAATATCGAAAACTCAATAACAGACGAAAATCCTACTTATCTGAACATAAAAACACTTTCCGCCCCTAATATCACATCGACAGTCATACAAAGTTGAACATTTCCCCTGTTTTCACGGCCTTTCAGTTAGCTCCAAAGAGTAAGTAAGAGGCCCTTTTGTCGAGAGCCCAGCATAGTGCGCTCCGAGCCGCATCAATTATCTCCAGCCAACACTCCTGACTTCGAAACGACAGGCCACAGCGGCTGTCAGAAAATTCTTAAATTACTTTTGTCATTACAATACTATACCTTCTTATTTAAATGTACCGAATAATAAACGTAAAAAAATTACACCGAAATATTGAAAACTCGATAACAACAAATATTAAAACGAAAATTCACAAATACCTACTTATCTGAACATAAAAAACACTTTCCGCCCCTAACATCACATCGACAGTCATACAAAGTTGAACATTTCCCCTGTTTTCACGGCCTTTCAGTTAGCTCCAAAGAGTAAGTAAGAGGCCCTTTTGTCGAGAGCCCAGCATAGTGCGCTCTGAGCCGCATCATTAATCTCCGGGCAAACACTCTTGGCTGCGAGACGGCGGCGGCAGCCGGGGGATGCAGTAACTGCGTATTATGGAAAAAATGGTGTATGCTGAAATATTTTAGGCTTAAAGATATTTTATTCTAAAAGACTTAAGATGGGTTGAGGATATATTGTGAAAACAAATCAAACATGGACACGATTAGTACAGAACCGAGACAATTAGCACCGTAATAGAGAGGCCTATACAGACAGACAGACAGACAGACAGACAGACAGACAGACAAAACTCTTTATTCATAACCACAAACAATAATTAAACAATTAGTGTGTACTAAGGACTAAACATGATTATAAACTGGCGGCCTTATCACCTATGGCGATTTCTTCCAGGCAACCATGCACGAAAATAAACTAACGAAAACAAGAAATAGCCTATACCCAGCAATGTGGTAAAAAAGGCTGCGGATGATGATGATAATAATAAGATTCACTCATACATTAGATATTTGAGATTATGTTATTCTACAACTAGAATACAACTAAATATTTATTATTTACCAAGCACAACAGGTACCGAGCTTAAGGGTGAGATCCAGTTTGACAGTCTTCTCACTCGTACAATAATTGTACATTTTAGACGACATAAATTACTAAAGAAAAAAACTGAATATGAAAATTAAAGCCAAATCAAATATAAGTACGTTTTTAAACAGAATTCAAGTAAATATTTTGTCTTAAAAATATTTTACCTAATATTTATTTTCTGTTACTGTACGAGTTCCTATTATCATATTTACTAACATCAAGAATCCGAAAGTGTTTTTGTTGGTTTATTGGTTTGTAGATGTACCCTTTCACGCTGCAACGGAGAAATGGATCAGTTATTTTTTTTGCACGAATAGACATATCTATGCCATAAGCTACTTTTTATCCCGGAAAAAAATAAACGATCTGTGGGTAACCACTGGTGTAGCTAGTTTTTTAACCGACTTCCAAAAAGGAGGAGATGTTCGTCTGTGTGTATTTTTATTGTATATGTTCATCGATAATTTCCCCAATTGCCAACCAACCGAATCGAAAAACTTTTTTGGTTCAAAAGAGTATTACTCCCGAGGTGGCCTCATTTAAATTTTACAGAAATCGGCTGCGCCGTTTTCGAAAATTCAGCAATAATGTAAAAAATTCGAGCGATATATTCGAATTTTGTACATGATAGAAGGCGGTTTTACCATTTTTTGCGAAAAATAATTATTTAAAATGTTATTTAAATAAAGCAAAATGTGGCGCCGATCCATTTAATCTTAAATCTTCTACATACCAGACGCATGTTAACAGCAGTTGAAAGCAAGCCATTTTAGTAAAACAAGGGAATGTATAAAATATTGCTTATCAAAGCTGTGTAGCAACTGCGTAGAACTAATGCTCGTGAGCATTAGTTTATACGTTGTTCCTACATAACACGAATGTATCGCAGTTTTGGGTCATCTTGTACAAGTGCCTGCGTTTTAGTATGAAAATTGTTTACACACGCTGTTGATTTGCTAAGTGTAGGGACTCTACGGACTTTTAAAGTTGTAATATAATAATCATTATGAACATCTTTTAGCTTGGGGCCAGCTCTGATATACTCGTAAGTAAAAAAATTAACTTTCTAATGCATTTGTTAATAGATATGTGGTCAATGAACTTTGCACTGAACAGTTGAATTTTGGGGGAGTAGCGGAGGTAGCGGGTTGGTCCCATAGTAAAATATTTTCATAATTATTACCTCTACCTCTAAAAGTCCTTGCACTTTACAAAGTAACACTTTGTATAGCCCTAAAAAGTACAGAAATATCCATGTATAGCCCTGATCATCTCATTGTATAATTATTTTTCGCAAAAAGTGGCAAAACTGACTTCTATCGTGTTACTACAAAATTCGAATAGTTCGCTCAAATTGATGTACCTATACAATTTTTAACATCATTGTTGATTTTTCAAAAACGGCTCGCTCGGCCGGTTTTAATGAAATTTAATTGGGATCACCCTTTCGAACTACAAAAGATTTTTTTTTAAATATCGATGAACATACACAAAAAAAAATGCATACAGCCGAACATTTTGTAAGTCGGTTAAAAATATATACAAGAGAGGAATGAAATAAATAAATCCTGCAATAATAATGATCCTCCTTTCCACCTTCTGCGCCAGTAATGACGTACGTTCAGTTTATAGAAGCCTTAATACTATGAGGTCGTACTTATTAAAACATTTTTCCTAAGAATTTGTTGGTATCGTGACTAAAGGAAATTAAGCGATAAAGTTGCCTATAAAACGACTGGTTAAGGTCTTTAGCAGTTTTAATTTACTAATGGATATAATTATCCTCAAGGAATTATTTAGTCTTTGCCGTTTTACCTAATAAAAATAGACCCATTATACATACTTCCCTAATGTAGGTCTAAACGAAATTAAAAAGCTAATTAGTAACATAATAAGTACTAAAGTAAATATTTCACAGGGATCAAACTAAGTAATTGTATTAGATGATCACGTTTTAACAACTGATCTGCATATGAATGAATAAAAAAATTGAAACATAAAAAAATAAAATGGCAATAATAAGCTGGTCACATTACACGCAGGACTGATGATCCATGGGGTTGAAAGGGCTCAAATATCCAGATATACAGAAAAAAATACAGAAATAGAGAAAATTTTATGCGGGGCTAAACAATCTATAATTATACCTAAAAATGAATCGTGGTTGTTAGTCTCACTAAAACTCGAGAACGGCAGAATATTTTGTGGAAGCTAAGGGAAGGGTTAAACGGAGAGAAAAAAATTAAAAATGCAAGTGGTGTCCCTCCGCGCGGACGTAGTGAAACTTCAACGCAACAGTGCTTTCATACCCCCTCCATGATAGCGTTAAACGTTTAACGCAACCATGTTGGAAGTTGCATTAAAAGTTTCACTTCAAAAAGTGGCGAGAAAAATAATACAAACATTAATTTAATTTTCCCATACAAAATGTTCCTGCATGTAAAAGTTGTCATTGACAGTACACAGATGGTGAGATGAAGTCCACCGGGTCAGCTAGTAAGTTAAAGTATGGATAAAAAAACATGGAAACACCAAAAAATTAAATAAGACACTAAATACCTAAAGCTTTGCCACTGAACTGATCCCAACTCAGCATATTGCTGGTTGTATACAACCAGCACTGATATTATGTTGGGAACAGCGGTGACGTCACTCCCGGTGCTTATGCGAGCAGTTATATCAACTCATATTATATACATCCTGCATCTGAAACAATGATGATGAAATAGTTTAAAATCTCCAGTAATGGGAGTTGTTTCTTATACGATTAATGCGTAATTTCAATACATACAGAAATTCGCCTTTTCCGTATTTCAGTAATTTATAACATTCGCCAAAACAAGAAGTAGCCCGAACGTGACAATAAACCATTAAATATTAGGTAAAGTACAACACCTTCATAACTTTCGACTAACTCGCAAACAGTGAAGTCGGTAACTATTTTTCACAACACTTGTATTTATTTGTGCGTTTCGGCAGCTTAGGGTCGGTTCAGACCATCAAAGGACTAAAAGGAAAGCGCAGCGTAAAATCTATAATAATTTTTAGCAAAAAATTGCACCACCTGCTTCTACCGTGTACAGAATTCGAATAGTTTCCACGTAAAATGATGTCACATCCATGTACATTATTGTTAATTTATCAAAACGGTTCAGTCGATTTCGATAAAATTTAAATGGGAACACTTCGGGAGTATACTCATTTGAAATAAAAAACGTTTTTTTAAATCTGTTCACAATTGGCGAATTTTTGATGAACAAAAAATATCGATGAACACAAAAAAATACATGCAGACGAACATAGCTCCTCCTTCTTTTTGGAAGTCGGTAAAAATAAACTTTTCTAACTGAGTTCACTGCTAAAAAACATATTAAGTAATTAGGTAACAGTAATTCAAGTATTTTTCAACTTAACAAATCTAAAGGAGGTGTAAGTATTATGTAGTATGTAAGTATAATATAAGTATTCGGTACGAGGAATTATGATATACACCAATCTTAAACGGTTATTTTCATAGAGCAGCTTCGCATAGCTTATCCATTTCCACTAGTACTAATGATGGATTTTATCTAGTAATATAAGTAAGTGTATGTACTCGTACCTAATATAGCGTTAGATATCGGACTATCGGTAGTTCTAGTTCAATGGAATGTTCTCGCGGATTTACTATTGAGATGTAGTATGATATATATGCCAATGGAAATGACATGAACCTATCTTTTCATGTAGTTAATAAAACACTAACACGCGACAATGCGCCGCGCTACGCAGCCAGTAATCTTCAAGACGCTGATTAAATTAGATTAAAAGGGCCACTTTCCAAAAAAAAATACTAAAATTGTGAGTGTCTTTTTGTTCCATAGGAGAATTGTCATATTTCTGCGGATTTCAATTAAAAAACGACACAATATGTTTTTTTATTTATTTGTGGCTAAGCATTTAATCAGCGAAGAGTCGCCTTCCTTCGGGTTGCTTTGCGTTGCGGTTTGAACTAGCCCTTACTCAAGTTTCCATTTTGCTCTCCAGCGTCACGTACGTGACAAACGGCTCGTCTTAGGGATCGCCAAATATCGTTTAGTACGTGCGAGAAGAAAACCGACTTGCCGAGTAAATAAAATAAATCAAATATAAAAGTAACATGTTCTTAAAGCTGTTCCCGTAGGAAATATTTTTGTTAGAGTTTATAATCTGTACCCTCAGGAAACTATCGATAAAGATTTCGTTGGTGAAACAATAGTCAAAGTATAAAAACATGAGTTGGATCCATTTGAGACGAGGTATTTGCAAAAGCGAGAATAATAGTAAGTACTTACCTATAGATGGTAGGTATAAGAGATTGAGAATAATTAAATTTCTTAAAATTATTATTGGTCAAAAGGAAGTTGAAAATAATGAGGGTTTCGGCCGTCTAGGTAACTAAAATTTGCAACTAATTGTTAAGTAATAAATCTATCTTATTTAAAAATATTATAGGCCCAATTATGGAGGCGCAATCGTAATTATAAGAGCTAATTAGAATATGCGTTTATCACTTTAGGCATTAGACAGATATAACACTTTTTACGTTGCTATTAAATTTACGATGGCGCCTTCATGACTTATTATCAGGAAGGATGCGTACAACTGCAGTTGCCATGAAGGACAAACTATTTCTAGTTTGATTGTGAATTCGGATAAAATACAGTTTGTTTGCAACCAGATGGTAAGAAGAAAGAAAATGTTCTCTTTGATAACTAGTTTCGAAGTTTAGTTGCGTAGACGGCTGAAAGCGATAATGAAATGATGTTTATGATATTCCTGATAGATATCATCAAATACTGTAAAAAATGTTATTTCAGTTACCGAAATTTCGACTGGAAGATTTTTATCATTTTTAAGGCACAGAATTTTGGTGTAAAGGCTCAGAAAATTCATCATATCCTAGGTGAAGATGAAAAAATAATTTGCTACTAGTAAATAACGTAACATCCATCACATTAGCGGCTCGGGACTACAGTAATATCATCATGTTCTTTTGTGTCGCGTCCTACGCTGGCCCCATATAAATAAGCTACAGTACTTTGAAGACAGTGCCAAAAGTTACCTACACGAATTCTAAATTGATGATTTGAAAGGCATTTTGTGTTGCTCTAAAAGTCAAAATTATTATTCGATCTCATTTTCCATTTCCCTATTGCATTTGCTTTTAGCTTTTTTGTTTAAAATATACACAAATTAAGACAAACAAATCTTAAATTTGTCTATCATATGAGTTTTGAGAAAACTTTTGTTCCAATGGAAACTTACATTCGTAGTCTAATCGTAGAATTGCAGGAGAAGCGAGACTATCCTACGCTTGCCATGACCAAGAACTCACACTCGTAGTACGCTCGAAGCATTGTAGAAGGCATGAGTGTGCTACGATTGTCGGGACTAAAAACTCACTCTCATAGTCGGCTTGTAGCGCTGTAGCAGGCTTAAGTGTGTTACAATTTACTACACCCAAGAGTGTTGCTACGCAAGCGAAATAATTATTACAGAATGATCGTATACCGTAAAATAGATATTAGTAACTAACTTATACGAAAATGTAACTATAAAATAGTACCGGATTTTAACCGTTCTTTCTTCACCGATAAGTGGTATGTAAATCCCTACATAGATACAAAAAACTCATGTGTACGGTAACGGGTTTGAATCTACGCTTCACGTTTTTAAGGCGAGCTCGAGGCGGAAACTTTATTAGACAATGTGACTCACATGTCAAAAATTGCCCATAATACGACTCTATCGACGTTTTGAACACAAGTCACTGTCTTCCACAACACGAGGGCTTTATCCAGTTTTCAGAGACGAGTCTTGTTAACACGTGTTCGCGAGTAGGGCGCAGTTCAACTCGAGTTTCGGACTGCCGTGACGGCCCAAATGAAATTTGCCCTTCTGACTGTTGAGACACGGAGCGCTGCACGTGCGTTTTACTGTTTGGAGTTGATTCTAAGAGTACATAGTTGCAGTGGCTGTTGAGATAATGAGTTGCAATTTCATAAAAATATTTTGTGTAATATCCTTAAACATTTTAGAAAATGATAGATATTAATTATTTTAATGTTGTGATCCTAGTTTCCCGCGGCTTCGCCCGGTGATATTCCGATTTTTGCACAATCTCATGACACATTTCAAACTTTCAAATGTGCCCATTCAAAAAAATACATTGACCTGTCCTTCTTGTGCTGCGTGGAAAAGTAATAAACTTACAAATAAACCAACAAATACACTGGCGGATTTATAATACCAGTAAAGTTTATTAAATTATTACACGATACAAAGATATGATTGGTATGAGACCAATAATTAATCTAAGTTTAACAACTTCAGCAAATTAGTATTCATTTAAATATGTTTTACAAAAACTTATCTTGCTAAATAACTCTTAACAAAACTATCAACTCAAGTTAAGCAAAGTTATACGCAACATTGTTGCGTATAATTTGCCTAGTTGTTAGTGCATCAGTTTTCGATGGTCGCGGTTTCAATTCCTAATGTAGATGATATAGATAAAGAATTTACATTTTTAACTTGATCTATGACTAGTTGTTTATTACTAGTAATCTTGTAATCAAAGATTTCAAAGATTTATTTTATAATAGGTAACAAGTTATAACTTTAGAATACATAAAAGACATCTAACAATATGCTTGTAAAATGTGTGTGTAGTATATAGCGTATCCCCGATACATAGAATTCTAATGAAGGAGCTGTGAATGGGCGATATTATTTCTGAATTTAAACACCTTATGCGACAACAGCTGTCACTATTTATTCTTCATACCGTATCCAAAGTTCCTCATCTTCGGCCCACGTTGTAAATACGCGCTTCCATGACGCAAGGCGCCTACAGCGAAAATTCACTCAAGGCGCCTCCTTCACTCTCGAATGTGTTTTTATTGTTTTAAATGCGTACGTTATTTTTCGCAGCAAAACCTTGTCTTGAGAGAATTTCACTGGAAGTTATGTTCCTCTACGTGGTCCAATTACGGTCGAAGGGAGCTCAAGTATTCTCTACGTGTTTACTTCGCTACCTTACTTTGTTTTTGAGGCAGACCAATAAAGAAGATTAAAGTTACAAAGTTGATTGAATGGTTTAGATGTTTAGATTAAGGAATATTCCATAAAGTGATAAATTTCGCGGTTAAAAATAAATATGGAACTCTTTAAATAAGTAATACAAGAGTATAGAATCGGTGATTAACTGGATATTAATTTGATAACGAACACCGTTTAGTCTGGCTTTGTGATATTATAACATTAAAATCCAGCTATGGATACCACGGTTAAATGGTATCAGTGTATAAATAATGCGATAATTTTGACCGCCTTTACTTATTAACTCTAGGTATTTCCCTTAGTAAGATCTATCTAATTACTGATATTTACAATCAGAAGGCATATATACCTTGTGGTTAGTATGTACATTATTGTAGCAATTAGATATCGGATATTTTATTTATAAACCTTTAATAATTATATTTTAAACGCGATCGTGATATGTATGATTTTGCGATATCGATATTGTAACGAAATATACTGAAAATTTTCTGTGTCAGACGACTCGAAGCTATTATAGCAACAGCTATAATACCATCCATCAAACCATAAGCTGTAGGCGTAGGTGGGTCATTGATCTCAGAATGCCGACGCTACCTAAGCCTCGTTTCTCCAGACCACATCAATTCGTATTCTTCCACCATGCGTGATCTCTCACAAGAATTTAATAGCTCATATTTATAAATAAGTGTCCCGAATACGTTGAGATGGTAATAAATATTAAAGCGACAAACAGGCCCGGATTAAGCAGAGCACGTCGTCGGCAAACTTTCGATTCGAATTCGGTGTTAGTCGATATTAAATTAAAAGCACCCACGCATTCCTGCCGCGTCTTTTTCCTGTCCATTTGCAAGGACCGTGTAGAACCCGGGGTCACATCTCGCTCCCGGCCGTCTCTGTGCCCATGATGGTTTACTGTGGACATGTCTGACTATTTTATAAAAAGATTTGCAAACGTTTTTATAATAATATACCTATTTTCAGTGGAAAAAATTGAAAATGTACATAGTTATTGCTGAGAAGAAATAAACATTACCTATCATTTAGTTTACGATGTCTTAAAACAGTTGAGCCACCGAGAAAATTTATAGAATCGTTTTTCTTGTACGTTGATAGTCTACTAAATGTGTATAGGTACTCGTTTGATGTTGGGGTATATGACTCCATAAAACTAAAACATAATGTTAATTTCTCAAATTTTAGCAATCTTCGTCAAATCACTCAGTTCAGTTGTATTTAATATCTTTCTAGATATCCATGAACTGGAATCAAAAAGACTGACGTGGATCTATTTGCTTGAAACAAACACGGTAGAGTTGTATTTTTAACCGACTTCCAAAAAGGAGGAACTGAATTTATGACATTTAATTATTGTTTTATATGACTACTATTTCATTTAGTTGGTGTTTTAGCTCTTGTATTTCTTAAATGATGTAATTTTACTTAAAATTTTTGACATGTAACTCTATTGTTATCAATAAATAAGTATGAGTATGCCTCCTCCCATACCCCTTTACAACCGGCTCAATACAATCGTGAGGATCGATAAAAAAATTGGCGCAAAAACCATATTGATTTTGTAAACACAACCGGTCTCATACGTTCGTGCGGGATGAGCAGATAACCGCACGATCGTATGAAACCGGTTGCGTTCACAAAATCACCATGGTTTTCCCGTCAATTTTTTTTTGATGATTTTATGCCTATATTGAGCCGGTTGTAAAGGGATACTTCTATGTTCGGGTGTATGTATTTTTTTTGTGTATGTTTATCGATTATCTCGCCAATCGTGAACCGATTCGAAAAAATCTTTTTTAAAAGGGTATACTCTTGAGGTCGTCCCATTTAAATTTTAGAGAAATCGGCTGTGCCGTTTTTGATAAATCAACAATATTGTAAACAATTCGAGCGAAATATCTTAATTATGTACACGATGGAAGGCGGTTTTGCCATTTTTTGCGAAAAACAATTATTGCTATAGACAATAAACCATTTCACTCGGAATTGAGAGAACCGTTAGTTCAAGAGAAGAAAGTCCCAAGTCCGAAGCATTGATTCTCGTATAATAAGCAGAAATTATATGCTAGCGAATGTAGTTATAGTACATTCTGATATAAGTGCGGTAAGTTGAAAATTACAGCCGAGGCAATATTGCTAGCCCGAGCCGTAGGCGAGGGCTGTAAGGAAGCAGAGGCTGTAACTTTCAAAGCACACGTGTGTCATACGACGTTTTATAACATATTTGCGAGGAAATTAATAAAACTGTGACTTGCGCCGCCGGCTGGTAGCAGCACGCGAACCACTGCAGGAACATCTCACTTCCAGTGCTGGCCATAAAGTCGTGTATCAGTCGAAGCATCGTGCGTTTTACATTACATTACCGCACAAGTGCCGTAATGTCTCTCACTCTCTTGAGTGAAAGTAGGAGAAACCAGACCACAGAGTTCTGCAGTCGGTGGCGGCGTGCGTTTTACATTACAATAATGCACAAGTGCGTAATGAAATACATTACGATATTGAAATTGGTGTAATTACAGCCTCTTTACGAGCAAATATGTTATAAAATAACTTATAAATTGCAAGGGGCAGATAAGATAACCGAAAATTATATAGGTTGTCTTCACTGCCCCCTGTGTGCTATAATAAAGAGGGGAGATGAAGTCAATATTTTGAAACGTATTTAGTTAAGTACTCGGAATGCTTTTTACATTATTTTCAGGAATATCTGCATTAAGACAACGGGTCTAGAGAGCAAATTTCTAGGCAAGCGAGTGAATGGCGACGCATACTTGAGTGATGGCGGACTTTTTTATTTGAATCGTGTGCGAATGCGAGAGGTCCGAGACCAGACGTCGTAGGACACATTACTAACATTGACGGACTCGACTCGGGACCCGATAAATGTTTGCCCTCCAAAGGGCTAACAGCAAAATTAATGAACATTTAGCTTCCGCTGCCATGTAACTATTAATCTTCAAAAGTTCAACGTAGCAAACTTCTTGAAAGTTGTAAAGAAAAGCTCGATGGAAAACAACGTGTTCTGAACTTTTTTACCTCGCTTTATGACCATAGTTTGTCTAGAACTTTCCGACGATGTTGATAGACTTCACCGTCAAGGTGTGTACTTTATGTAACTTGTATGTAAATGTGAAGCAATCTTCTTAGGACATTTCTCAGGAAAAGTACCCTGCAAGCGGAGGGAAGGAACGTGCGTTTTTATGTTTTCGTGCATGTATTATTTAAGGAGCTGTTTTCGCAAGAACCCTACATTGAGGGTAAAAGAACATGACAGTACAAGGTCGCGTGACCGTCTCCTGAATTTTAATGTAAGCATCCCTTTGACAGTCATAAAAATGATTTCAGAAGATTGGTACCTTCGTCTCGCCTCGCGTTTGCCTAGTGAGAAATTTGCTCGGGGAAAATTGGCGTAGAAAATAGTTTTTACGTTGAAAATTTGATAACAATTTCTCGAGTCTAACTATTTCTGCGAATTGAATTTTAAAACACAGTCTCACCATGCATTTAAGAAATCTGAAGTTTGCTCGAATGAAATCCTATTTTTACAATTTTTGCTACTCAATCTAGTTTACTCATCGAGCTATATTACTACAATATTTCCTCAAAGAGTTTACTAAGGTTTTTGAAACAAAAAAAAAATTAAGAATTTAATTTACAGATTTTGTTGTATTAAAGAAATATTATATTAGAAAAAATAATTCAAAGTCATTAAAATAATTCTTTTTCTGAAAGGTGAAGCGCCATTTTTTGCTTTTAAGCAAAAAATGGCGCTTCACTTATAACAAAACTGAATCCTTTGAGTTGCGTAGGAGGCGGGCTGCCTCAGTTGTAAAGCGTCTGGCTAGTGATTCGAAGGGGCAGGTTCAAATCCTGGGTTCGCTTCAGATTTTTGAAATGATAATCACAAGGATAACTCTTTGACAAAACTGAATCTCATTATCATCCTACGTATTTCCTACCAGCCCTTATTTCTGTACCTCATATCCTATCAAGGCGACGTAGTTCCCCCATATCTTATCGCACTATATTGTTATCGTCCCAGCTAAAAATATCGCGACACCTAATGTTATTTCATACTCGGCAGCTCCGTGTCGTTTCGTTAATAGATGTGTCACTACATTTGCGTTTTCAATTCGCCGTCTGGAGGGGGTTTCAATCAAAACGGGCACGCACTCGCTCCACATCCTCGACGTCGCGTTTTAGAATAAGAATTGTCTTTTTCACAGCATTCTGCGGTGAGGGTAACAGAGTACGGAGATGGCTCAATTTTTTGAAAATTATTTTACTGAATAAGTTTGTATAGTAGGTGAGTAGCCCTGTTACAAACAAACTTTACAAATTTATCCTGCTTTTATACAGTACATAGAACACATAAAATTACAGAGTACGAGTAGTGTTTACCGAATGTATTTTATTATTTTGTCATAGTTCACAGGAATATAATTTCTGGGATTCATATCGCATAATTTTAACAAAATCTGGGAATAATTCCGTAAGTTATAATAATATACATATAACTTTAGTGATTAGGTTTGTCTTTAGAATAAACTTTGTGATTTTAAAAGATACAAGTTCAATTTGGACGTGCAACTGTTTTAAATAACATTAGTTTACTGATTATTGCAATGCGTGAATTGTTTGTTCCTATTGTTGCCTCACAAAATTTGAATGAATGCTTGTATAATTTTTTGTCCCAAACATATATCTAGTATCTTACAATAATACATTACTTTTTTATAAATTTTTTTCAGGAGGGTACATCAAAATTAAATCAACTACATAAGCACCTCTTCAATGAACTTGGTCTGCCTCTGGCAGAAATAATAATTTGTTTTATTACTATCAATAGCACTGAAAATCTTCATAATCACAATATAATACCAGTTAAATTAATATAAAGAGAAAATCTTTCAAAACTCCATAGTACCTACGCCAATTAAAAGCCACGCATGTAAAAATATATTGCAAGTCATAAAAAACTTTATCTTAATCGTCATTTCATAACCAGTCGAAAGTACTGCAGGAACTATAATTACCTAGTGAAGTTAAATAACTTGCCCTACAATTTGTTAATTTATTCCAAAGACCTTGCAGCACATTTCAAACTTAGGTGCAAAACTAAACACATAAAAGTACCCTCAAAATTAGTCTTGGCGCAAGTTAAAACAACTTTCGGGGCAATTCCGAGGCGGCCCTGTAAATTTGTACAATCTGTCGCGATGTTGTAATTAATAGCATAATTCGGGTAGTATCTGGTCGGGCTCCACACTAAGGCGCCGGCCGTCGCCCCGGGCCCGTGCCCAGGCTCCATGAAATTAAAGCCGACTCGCGCCGAACGAATGATTGAATAATAAACGAAAGAATTCGCATCCTGCCCTTGTATTACGTATTCATGACGGCTGGCCTGAGTCGTGGTCGCCGTGGAGCGGGTGACGCGAGACCTCTGCCCTTTCTTCTTGCTCGCTTTGCCTTTTCTTGACTCTGCCTTTGTTGGTAAAACTTAACTGATTCAAGAGTCAATAAAATAAATGTACTTATTTCATACTACGATATGACTTGCGTGTCAATAGAATGTAAGCCGAATCAAACCCTTCTTGGCAGGTGTGAAGTTAGCTACAAGCTGAGCACAATTTCTTCTCATGAGTCGCTTGGTAAATCCGTTATTCCTGTTTAGGAACTGGTACTGTAACACTAGTGCTTTTGGAAAACTTTAGCATTCTCTTCCAAAATATTAATGACAAAGTCCTTAGACGTCCAGATATCAATTTAAAGGTATAACGTTGTAGTATTTTAAAAGACAAATTAGACTCACAGATATGGCTTTTAGTGATAGTGAGTGAGTAATGGCTTTTTTAGATAAATGGCACGACCCTTCCAGAGCAATGAACTGCTTTTGTATTTCTTGATCATTTTAACCGTCTTTCAATTAAAAAATATTGAAAATTATACTTTATTTTGAATTTTTCCGTCATTCTAAAATATAAATCTTGTTTTCATAACATAAGTTGTTTCGTACTTTAACTCTCAAAATGTTCACTACATTACTACTACATTGGTAAACGAGACAGAAGTGCCTACTCGATCTATTATTTAAGCTCTCACTTCAAAATAATCAAGCCTTTATCGAGTAATTCGTATTCAGGCTAAACATAGGTGTTCGCCTTTCGTCTGACCTGCTTAACCGAACATTCTCGGTCCAGTTCTAAAGCCGTAACAGTAAGGTATCAGATTCAAATATCCGATCGCGTATCCAAATCCCAGCGGGTCCGACCGCAGCACAACTTAACCCGAAATTAAATCAAAGAGGGGCTTAACCAATCAGGCCGAGTGCTATCATTGAATCGGCAAAGGAACACTAAAATTACTTCTTGATGCGGAGAAACGAAGATTCATCGTAAAAGTGGTGGGTGGGTGTGTGGAGCGTCAAACACCCCTGTTTGGGGGCGTCTGAACGGTTTTCCGTGTTACGCAGACGTCCGCGCCGGCGATTACGCCGCACGTACCGGACCGGACTGAGGCCCGCACCTAATGCTGTGTTTTAAACATGAAAAACCGTTCCGGTAATGCTGTAAATGTTAACTCCAGGATTTATCCCCTTTGTCTTTCACCGGTTTCTTGTCTTAGTCCGTTTACGGTGTCGCAGACGGTACTTTGAGGTCGATGTAATTAAGGATACTCGTACGTGATCTCTGTGAAAATACCGCTACGATTTTTTTTACACCGCGTCTAGACTCACAAGGACGCGCATCGATATTAGATTTCTTGAGATTGCTAATGATATTTTCTTTGGTCTTCATGTGAAATTAAATTGTTCAGTCTTTGTGGATTTAATCTCGAGCTTCATCGTTTAGCAGTCTCCGAGAGGTAATTTTCTTTTTGAAGAAAATAAAGGATTTTAATAGCTAGGTACGCAAGGTAAGGTGGCTTTACAAAAAGACAAAAAGCCCTACAATTTACGCGCACGGTAACTGGCACCTGGGTCATGTCTCTTACTTTACCCCGTAAAGATTAAGTCCCCCGGAATTCCCTGTAGCTCCGGTAGTCGGTATACGTGGCCCCCGCAGCGAAGTGAGTCATTTAGCCCCTGTTTACTAGATTAGGGGATTTTTTACACCGCACGGCTTTTACCCCAGACTGTTTGGATGTGTCATAGGCCTGTGAGAGTATTTTATGACGTTCTTAAATTGATGGGCGAGGATTTAGTAATGTGAGACTTTGGGAGAGATTTCGTCCATAATGGTCTATAAAATAGGAAGATAAATGGTACGTGTGTCTTTTGTTTTAAAAGGGTTTGGTGGTATGAGGTTTTAATTTAAGTGGGGTTGAATTTGTATTTCCATGCCCTCTGCCTTGCTTTTATGTCACCGTAAATAAGTCCTATTGATTCAATGTTTAGTTAATTTTAAATTATCAATTAACTATCATTTACTTTGTTAAGTGTTTTAATAACAGTGTGTGCACTTTGAACTATCAACATACTATTGAAAGTCGCTCAAGAAAGTTTGAGAAAAACCTAAGAAAATACGAAGAGTACCTGTCTCAAGAGCTAAAAATCGAAAGAATAGCCTGCCAGCAGCAAAATCCATACATCTCCTGTACGGCAAGTATATCCAAAAAACAAATAGACTTGAAAGAACTTTGGGAGCCACGTTCTCCAACACATTTTTTGATCACACACACTAACACTTGTTTTACACACATAGAACGTTTTTGCCAAGATTTTCTCCAATCTACCGCCCTAATTAATACTGTTTTAACAATATAAAATAACATTTAGACATTTGTACGTAAACATTGCACGGCCGGCATCCTGCGACAGTGACATTGACAGATTGAAGTTTAACATCTGTCGGGCTGTTCCGAATTAGATCTCTGGTGTACAACAAAGCTCGTTCATAATAAAGTGTGTTCAAATACTAAAATAAAAAAGTTAACTAAAATGTCAAAAAATTTACATTCCCCGACGAGACCGATAAGTGAAGCTAGATCGTACCCGGATGTGTTCCGTTCGCCGGAACCAGAATCGGATGCATTTATAAACTTAAAAAATAGAAAATATCGGGATGATTTGACCGGCGGCAGCTCTACTAACGTAATGGCGGATATGCTTGATAATCTTCAGAAATTATTTATGGATATGAAATCTACTCAAGATACACAATTCAGTAAAATTGAAACGAATATGAACACTCTAAAAAATCAGAACCAAATGTTACTTTCAACCAATGATGAAATAAAAAAATCCATCTCAGAGATTGCAATTGAGCAAAAAGAAATGAAATCCCGAATTGAGGCGCTAGAAGAAAAAGACAGGGATACGAAGGAAATCAAGCAACAGTTTGAATTTTTGGAGAGAAAAGTTAGAGAGAGTACAGTTGAGATAAAAAATGTTCCCGTGGAAAATAATGATCAAATATTTGATATCGTCAGAAAAATTCATGATTTCTTGAATATAGATTTGAGTGAACAAGACGTGCGTAATTCTTATAGAATACCAGCTAAAACAGATCAAATAAAGCCATTGATCATTGAATTTTCTACAGTACACAAGAAACTTAATCTACTGAGAGCACTAAAAAACCATAATCTTAAAAACAAAGATACGCTAAACACCTTCAACATCGGAATTCCTGGCGAAAAAAGGGTCATCTACATAAACGAAAGTCTCACAAAACAAGCAAAGCAGTTGCACTTCCAAGGCCAAGAACTAAAAAAAAAGGGGACTGTTGAGATATTGTTGGACAAATAGAGGTCGTGTTTTTATCCGCAAAGATGAAGGATCTCCAGCGATCGAAATAAAAAACTTGGAGCAATTCAAGAACATAGAACAAAACCCACCTCAAATTTCGACGAGCCAGAAGAAAGACTGACTAGTCCATGATTTCCCCATTTTAAATACGTATAAAAATATTAGCAATAGTTTAAGTTATCTCAAACTTTTCGATTTTGTTGTTCTCTTATTGCCAAATTGTATGCTATTTCACAAGAAAACATTAAAATTTATTATTATTTTACACACATATATACAGAATAAAATAATATTTACACTCGCTAACATATGTTCTGATAAAATTCCTATTCATCTTTCAAAACTGAAAAATAAAATGAAACTAGAAAGCATTCAACAGCTTGCAGGATATAAAACTACAAAACAAAACTCTGGCGGAATACGCCACCTATTACAATTAATAATATCTTAATCATGGCCCAATTCAGTGAGTTGTTAGATGACATTGACAACGTCAATGTCGCAAAATCTTATATCCTGCAAAAACCTGAAGAATGCGTTCAATTTTTTCAGAAAGATCAAGCCAAAACCATATCTATTATTTCTATGAATATACGAAGTATAAATCGCAACTATGATAACTTCTTGGTTCTCCTAGACCGAATGGGTATTAAAATGGACATAATAATTTTCTCAGAGTGCTGGCTTAATGAAAATTATAATCCACATCAACTGCCAGATTATAATGTAATCCATACTAATAACCATATAAATCAAAATGATGGTGTCGTGGTCTACTATAAAAAAAGTCTGACTAAAGTCAAAATTTATGAAGAGAATCTTGACGACGCAAATTGTATAATTGTGCAAATAGGAAGGGAGCTTTGCGTAGTAGCAATGTACCGTCCACCTTGTAATCAGAACGCCACAAAATATCTTAACTCATTAGATACCACTTTAAGTAATTTAAAATCCTGGCCAAATATTATAATTTTAGGAGATCTTAACATTAATATCGAGGCGGAAAGCACTGACAGATATATGGAAGAATATTTGTCACTGCTAGCTAGTCACGGGATGATACCAGCTCATGCGTTTCCAACACGGGAAAAAAATTGCCTCGATCACTGTATCGTCAAAACAAAAAACAAAGTTACAACAGTAGTTCTACCTCCAACGATAACTGATCACTCTCCAGTTGCTGTACAAATAAACACTAAAAATAGTCACAGTAAAAAAATACCTAAAATTTGCACATCAGTGAATTATCATAAAATTAAGGAAGAAATCTCAAAAATTAGATGGAACGATACATTAGACTTAGACAAAGCGACTGAGTCTTTGATGATTCAGATCAAATCAATCATAGAAAAATTTACCATAAATAAAATTATACCAAGGTCACAGGCAAACATAAAACCGTGGGTTACTCCCGGGCTAGTAAAAAGTATGAGAAGAAGAGACAAATTACATCTGATTTCAAATCAAGACCCAAACAATCAAAAACTAAAGACTGAATTTATAAAATATAGAAATATCATGAACAGCATCCTGAAGAAGCTCAAAAGATCGTATGAAAGAACTGAATTAATGAAACATAAAAAAGATAGCAAGAAAACTTGGGAAACTATAAAAAAAGTTTGTAACTTCCCAGTGAAAGAAAACCCTGTAGAAAATCTATTGCTTATAAAATCAACTCCTGAGGAGTCGCTAAATACAATAAACAAATACTTTGTAGACGTTGGTTCAAATCTTGCAAAAGAAACCCTTCAATCCCTTAACGATACCGAAGAAAATTTAGCCCTTACGCAACATAAATATACCAAGAAACCAACCAAATCTTTTGGTTTGTTGCCAACGGACACCACTGAGGTTTTTAATATTGTAATGAACCTCAAAGCGAACTCAGCACCTGGATGGGACAAAACGAACACTAAACTGATAAAAATGATATTGCCTTACATATCGGAACCGCTAACTGCAATATGTCAAGTCAGTTTTGATACAGGAATAGTCCCTACAGTACTGAAAAAATCAGTGGTATGCCCGATACACAAGGGTGGGGATGAGGACGGTGTCTCTAATTACAGGCCCATATCACTTCTACCAATCTTTTCGAAAGTGCTAGAGAAACTCATGAGCGTCAGGTTAAAAAAGTACCTAGAAAGCAAACTTTTATTGTCAAATAATCAATTTGGTTTTAGAGAAGGGAAAAGTACCGAAGACGCAGTGCTCGATGTTACAGAACATATCAAAAACAAACTAGATAGTAAGAATAAAAGTATTGGCATATTTCTTGATCTAGCAAAAGCCTTCGACACTGTCTCTATCCCTATACTTTTGGTAAAACTAGAAGAAATCGGTATTCGAGGCATACCTTTAAAATGGTTCAAAAGTTACCTCACTGGCAGATTACAACAAGTCCGTATAAGGAATAATCTAAGCAGTGAAGAAATCGTAAAGTTTGGGGTACCTCAAGGCAGTATTTTAGGGCCAACCCTTTTTCTTATTTATATAAATCAGTTATGCAACATGAAGCTTTGACAAGGCAAAATTGTCACTTATGCAGACGACACTGTGGTCCTATTTCATGGGAAGTCTTGGAAGGAAGTTCAAGAGATTGCAAACAAAGGCTTGGAAGAAGTATCAAAATGGCTGAGAATGAACTTACTGACGGTCAACATCGCAAAAACCAAATACATGACATTCACAATTAATGCCTCAACTCAACCCAAAATTGCCCTAGATCTCAAAATACACAAAGCTACATGTGACATGAACAACGGATGCAGTTGTGATAACCTAAATCAAGTGTCAGAGATCAGATATTTAGGTATCATGATTGATAAACATCTAAACTGGATTGCTCACATTAGGCATTTTTCAAGCAGAATAAGGAAACTTATCTTTACATTTAAGCAGTTGAGACATGTCTTGAAATTTGACTCACTCATTAAAATTTATTATGCATTAGCTCAATCAATCCTATCTTTCTGTATCACTGCATGGGGTTCTGCCGCCAAGTCTCACCTTGAAAGGTTAGAGATATCTCAACGAGCGCTTCTCAAAGTCATGACGTTTAAGCCTAGGCTTTTTTCCACTAAAGACTTGTTCCGAGAATGTGCCGTACTATCAGTCCGGAAATTGTTTGTTAAAGCACTATCAGTCAGGCAACACTCGAAAATCACCAAACAAGATCTGCAAGAAAAAAGTCATAAAAGACGCAAAGATCGCATCTTTGAACCTGTCAGAAACAGAACAACATTTGGCACAATGTCTGTAAAATCTTTAGGACCTCTAATATATAACAGATTAAACAAAATATTAAAAATGGATAAAGTAAACAAATTCGAATGCAACCAGCTACTACTTAAATACTTGTTATCCCTTGACTATGACGAAACTGAAAAAATACTAGAAGTAATAAAATGATATGACAGCCACAAAGAAAAATCAAGTGATAATGTTAGATGTAACTAGGAATTCCAGACAAATACATAATATACTATATGTAAATAATATACCTATATTATATAAATATATGTATATATACAGCATATCACACACACACACACACACACTCACACACACAACTCATTAATATTATATAAATTTATTTACCTATACATATACATACAACCTGGCAAATAAAAATAACAAAATATTAGATTCTTAGTTTTAAAGTAGTTTTTAATATATAAATGTATGTATAGTGAAAGTCATTTAAATAAGTATAGAAAAAGGTGTAGGTACCTATGAATCAAGTGTGAAGTGTGCATAAACGGTCAAAAGACCAGTAGATGATTTGTACCCTGCCATACAGGCTCCTATGAGACCTAGTGCGTGGTTCAATTAATCTAATGGTACTTTAACGCTATCTTAACTACGATTTTTATAATGGCCCATTGTATGTTAGTTGTTAATAGTACCATACATTTAATTTGATGTTGGAACAAATAAAGAATTTATTATTATTCACATATTCATTTATTTTCTTAAATTTAAGTTTTTTTACAATATTTATATAAAAGAACAAAATACTATAAAAAAACCTAAACCTAGAGTGCCGCCGGCAGCGGGGCAGGGCCCAAGCTACCGGTGGTTGGGGCTACAGTGAGAGGAACCTCCTGACGATGCGCGCCGTGTCCAGGATGACTGCCTTCTGTATTTGACCCTTGACCCAACCGTCTAGCGAGAGCCTCTTAAGATGGTGGTCGAGACTCTTATTATTATTATTATTCACATATTCATTTATTTTCTTAAATTTAAGTTTTTTTACAATATTTATATAAAAGAACAAAATACTATAAAAAAACCTAAACCTAGAGTGCCGCCGGCAGCGGGGCAGGGCCCAAGCTACCGGTGGTTGGGGCTACAGTGAGAGGAACCTCCTGACGATGCGCGCCGTGTCCAGGATGACTGCCTTCTGTATTTGACCCTTGACCCAACCGTCTAGCGAGAGTCTCTTAAGATGGTGGTCGAGACTCTTCGCTATTAAGCCGTTTACCGAAACGACTATCGGGACAATGATCGTCGAGTCCACATCCCACATGGCGGTAACCTCGTGAGCCAAGTCCAGGTACTTGCTGAGCTTGTCCTTCTCGGCCTTCACGAGGTTCTCGTCATGTGGGATGGTGACGTCGACGAGCACTGCCCGGCGCTGGGACCGATCGACCACCACGATATCAGGCCTATTGGCGACAATAGTCCTGTCCGTGATGATAGAGCGGTCCCAGTAGAGCAACGCACGACCATTCTCGAGAACTGGCGCCGGTGCGTACTTATAGTACGGCACCTCAGACTCAACAAGGCCGTATCGAAGAGCAAGTTGCTGATGGATGATCCTGGCCACTTGGTTATGCCTGTGCAAGTACTCGCCGTTGGCAAGATGAGAACAACCAGAAGTAATATGCCTGAGTGACTCTCCGGGACGGTGGCATGCCCGACAAATGTCGACCGTACCGTCCTTCAGGATATACTTCCGGTAGTTGTTTGTCAAGACAACTTCGTCCGCAATTGCACAGGCAAAACCCTCGGTTTCCCCAAAGAGGTCACCGAAGCGTAGCCAGGCCACCGACGCGAGCAGGTCCACATCGGGTCCTGTTAGGGCCCGATAGAACCGCCCATGCAGCTCCTTGCTCTTCCATACCGCCTTGCGATCATCGGTGCTGAGCACCGATGGCCTACGCCAGTTCTCGTTCGCCAGGGAGAGCGGGGTGAGGCCTCTGTCAACCGCCACCACATCGCAATGCATCCCACGTTCGCTGTTTCGGAAATAATCTCGGAGACTGTACACTTCGCGGTTGTGGAGGTCCTTGGCATTTAAAAAGCCTCGGCCACCACACTTCCGCGGAATGTACAGTCTCGTGACAGACGAGCGCGGGTGTAGCATGCGATGCAATGTGAGCAGTCGACGGACCCTCCTATCCAGGGCGTCCAGCTCAGTCTGAGTCCACCTCAGTATGCCAAAGGAGTACATCAGCAGCGGCATCACCCAACCGTTGAAGGCGCGCACCTTGTTGCCGCCAGACAAAAGACTATTAAGTACTTTTGCCAGGCGACAAAAGAAGTGCTCCTTCACCGATTTCTTGATGTCCACTGCCGATATACCCAACGACTCTGACATACCGAGGTACTTGTAGGTCTCGGCTTCGGAGAGAGACCTGATAGTCATCATCTCAGAAAGTTGTAGATTTGGAGAATCCACAACTTTCCCTCGCTGTACATGCATGACCGCACACTTATCTACACCGAACTCCATCCTGATGGCACTGCTAAAAACTTCAGTTGTTTTTAGCAGCTCCACCAGGTCTTGGTATTTCGGTGCAAACAGTTTGAGATCATCCATGTACAGCAGGTGAGAGATGACTTCACCATGTCTGCGAAGCCGATAGCCCAGCCCTGAATTCCTCAGCAAAGTGCTGAGAGGATTCAGGGCAAGGCAGAACCACAATGCACTCAGACTGTCACCCTGGAATATTCCCCGCTCAATCCTTATCAAGTCTTGCGGGCCAACGGAGCCGTCTCCACCACCTGGTTGACGAAGGACTGTGGCCCATTGCCCCATGCATGACACTAAGAATGATTTTAGAGTTGTATCGATTTTATACAACTCTAAAATCTTCTCGAGCCACGAATGAGGCACTGAGTCATAGGCCTTCTTATAGTCAATCCAGGCAGCAGAGAGGGCTCCCTTGTTCCGCCGGACTTGCTGGCTAATGGCCATGTCTATGAGGAGGAGCTCTTTAGTACCACGGGACCCAACCCTACATCCATTCTGAGCGTAGGCCAAAACGTTTTGCGCAACGACGTGTGCGTTAATTTTGTTGGTCAGAATGGATGTAAGGAGCTTGTAGATGGTAGGCAAGCACGTAATGGGCCGATAGTTCTTTGCTTCCGTGGTACTACCGGACTTATGGAGCAGGAAGGTGACACCGGTGGTGAAAAAGCTAGGCAGAGAACCAACCTCGAGGGCTTCCTGAAATTGCGTGGCTAAGCGGTCATGCGAGCATCGAAACCATTTTATCCAAAAGTTATGCAGCCCGTCCGGCCCAGGACTTTTCCAGTTCTGAGCCGTACGGATTGCACAACTAACGTCTACGGGATCTATTAAAATAGATCCCATGGGTTCGATAGTCTCGCATTCCCGCTCAACCACACGCATCCAGTCACCCTCCGTGTGCTCGACGGGCACCGACCAGATGCCGCGCCAGAAGTCATTCATGGCGCCAGCATCCGGCACCTGCCCATCGCTCACACGTTGGTCGGTTCTCTCCCAGCCTCGGTACACCTTCCTTTGGTCACTTTGGAAAAGGCGATTTAGCCAATATCGGTCCACACGCTCTCTGTAGCGACGAATGCGGTTTGCCCACGCATAGACTTTCTGTTTCAGATAGTCTATGCGTTCCGTGACACTGGCCAAATAGTGCTGGGGTCTGATGCCAGTCCCGGCAAAGGCCTGTGTCACGAAACGCATGACTCGGGGGCGGTTATTCCCCCGGCTGAAACAGATTAGCTTTGCTATGAGAGTCCTGAACGAGTCGATACGCCGCTGGATCCGCTCTTGCCATGCGGGTACACCCCCGGCGGGTCGCGGTGCACGGTTAGTGTCCGGAAACTTAACACGTGCAACGCCACACGCCGCGATGGCGCCGCAGTACAAGATCGAGTGGGTATCGACTAAGCCTTCGCTAACCCGCAAATACGGGACCAGCAAAGGGTTCAGAGCCCCCATAAACGCTAAGTTACGCCTATGGGTGGGAAAACGTGGCAGTCGCGGCCTAGAGTTGGGTGCGAACCGATACTGGGAAATCGCGTCTTCCAAAGCCCTCCTCAGTTGCTCACTCACCTGGCTAGGTACGCTCAAACTCGCCCCATCCGCCTCGTCGATCGCAGGACCAGCCGGTGCCGTCGCAAGTGTCGCCGCCGACATCGGCACTGAAGCCATTGTCGGGGCTGACGACGCGACAGGCACGGGCAGGTCCCGCGACGAGGGAGTAGCAGAGCGAGCAGGCAGCGCCTCCAGGCGGAGCCGATCAATTACGGACTGATCCAGCAGCTTGCACCGGTGGATAGCCCGCACTTGGTCCGACAGTCGTTGGGCAGTCACGGCCACGGTCGGTTCAAGGGCCTGAAACAAAGGCAACATTCTGGCACAGTACGCCGTCATGTTGGTTCCCCCCTCTGTAGCCCCAAAGTACGCGCGCATGCAATTCTCATTAATGGTTTGAGTCCATCGCATGCGACGCACTATGCCACCGGTAGCGGGAGCGGATGGCGGGGCAGTATGCCCCACAGGCCCCAAGCGTGCCGGCAGCGGTGGACGACCTCGTCGTCGCGCTGGTGGTGGTGGCGGCGGCGGCGTCCGTGGCCCGCTCGTGTCGCTCGACGAGCCGCTCGTCTCGCGGGTGGTGTGGAAGTCATCACCCGACGATGCGCTCGGAGCTGATGACGAGGCGGGCGATGGTGGTGGTCGTGCGCCTCTTGTATCCGCTGTTGTCTTAGTCTTCGATCTTGTGATCATTGTATTTATTTAGTTTTCTTATATTTTCGTGAACTGTCATATTGATTAAAATTGTCAAATATTGAATTTTGAGTTTTCTTCCAAGTTTCTTCGAGTTTTCATTGCAAAATATATCCAAATAAAGGGAAATATAATATGGTTATTGTTCTTGTTGAAATATTGCAGAAAAATGCTCGAAAAACTAAAAAATACAATTTTCAGAAAATTATATACAAAAAGACGTCTAGGCTGTCAGCGGTTTTTTTTTTTTTTTATTATTATTCAAGATCACATTAACTCACAAGCAAAGCTTGGTCCTTTGGTAGGCATCAGTGGAGCCGAAGCCAACACTGAGAGGCCCTTTTCAATCACTTATTATAACACATATAAAATGTTGTGTACAAAAAGTAGAATGAAACTATTGCTAGATGTGACTTACAGGATATCGGGCTATTGTGATGTAGTGATCGATGACTTAAAAATATGGTCTATGGAATGAGGTACGGCACCCGCCAAATAATGCCTCATTTCAAATATCCAGGCGGGTGGTGACTTGCCATCCACTAAATGGGCCTCCCGTAATAGCTACCGTATATTGGTGGCGGAGGGGCAACATTGGTATGGACGGCTTAGGGTGTCGAGGTGTGCTGCACTTTCACTAGACGCTACTCGCGGCGTTATGCCTTTTAACACTTCCACCCTGGAGCTTAGGTTCCTAGCTCTTGCGATTTCCACTCCAAGCCGGCCGGTTAAGGCAAGAGAGGAGTCAGGGGTCTCATTTAGCCCCAGGGAATCAGGGTTCGCGGTGTCGCCACTCACCGACGGCTCGCCACAAAGCCGCCCCTGCGTTAATTATTATTATTATTAGTTATAAGTTTAAATTTATACATTTTAATTATATATTTTTTTTTTTTTTTTTATTATTATTATTAGTTATAAGTTTAAATTTTTTATACATTTTAATTATATTTTAGTTTTCTTGTGAGTGCGACAAGTTATATAAATTTAGAGATAAGCACGTAAAAAATTATAGGTACATATCTAACTAGCTCCTGGTTGTATAAACTCAACATCAGAGAAACCATTTTTACAGAAATGCAATATTTTGTAGCTTGGAATGAAGAACAACCTTATAAGAAAAGTAACGTATACAGGGTTATTTCTAATCAATTAGCATCCTTTTAGGGGCTTATTCTGTACATCAAAACTAACAACTTTTGTTCAGCGAATTTTATCAAAACTCAAAAAAAAATTTTTGGTGTTCCATAGAAAAATATCGTTCACCCGCGACAAAATGTATGGAACCGCTGCTTTTTTTTGAGTTCTGACAAAAGTCACAGAACAAAAGTTGTTAGTTTTGATGTACAGAATAAGCCCCTAAAAGGATGCTAATTGATGAGAAATAACCCTGTATATACACAGATATATTTATAAGTAAGTACAAGACGAGACAAAAATGGAAAAAAGACGAATCACGTACATAACAGACAGAAAGCCATCAAAGTACACGCAGCCTCTCCAAGTAAACACGCACAGGTAGAAACTAACCCTTCTATGTCGCAATAAGTCAAAATGTCCAATAGATTGTACCAAAATTTACCTTTCTCGGCAGGAACGGCTGTCGGTCGTGAAACCCGGGACGCGCTGGAATTCAGTAACACATGTTGCTTATATATGAGCACCGGAACAAAAACAAAAGTTAAGCCCAAATAGATACCTATACCTATCTGAAATAAATACCACCTCATCGCTTGCTGGGCATTAAATTCTAGGTATAGGATCTTTTATCTAACCGCAAGGGTACGGATCGTCGACTTGGAATGTAGGGACTGAAAATAGCTTGGGTTTGTCCAGCGAGTTCCTACGGTCTTAGTTATAATCATCAAATCCTCTGTCTACTGGGATGTTAAATTCTAAATTTACTAAATATTTAGTGAAATTAAAAACTTAAAATAACTTTATGATTTAAAAAAAAAACTTAACTGAAGTTGTATGGAGCGGAATTGTTGTCCCATTTACCGTTTAACCCTGAAAACATTGTAAATCGATGGCTCAAAGTCATGCGGGGACGTAGTGGCATACAGAAAATAAAGCGCTATCCACACATTTCCGGGTGCCCGGCCCTGCAGTGTTCCGTCAGGGACGGGGAAAAAATCGGTTACGTACAACTTGTGTGAACTTGTACACACAACTTCAGTCAACTTCGTGTCAGGCGAATCCGGATTGTCAGTGTCCCGGAGCACGCTTAGACGCACGGACGTTCTGACAGTTCTATCCGATTTTTAACCGACTTCCAAAAAGGAGGAGGTTCTATGTTCGTCTGTATATATTTTTTTTGTGTATGTTCATCGATAATTTCGCCAATTGTGAACCGAATCGAAAAATTCTTTTTTTATCGAAAGGGATATACTGCCATTTAAATTTTACAGAAATCGGCTGAGCCGTTTTTGAAAAATAAACAATAATGTAAACAACTCGAGCGAAATATTCGAATTTTGTACACAATGGAAGGCGGTTTTACCATTTTTTTGCGAAAAATAATTATTATCTAGGTACTTTGACGACAACTCGAATACAGAAAGGTTGATAAAATTTGTACGACAGAATAATATACCTTACGATCTTTCAAATCCACATTATTTGAATTCTAAGAAGAAAAATATAATAAGGGATATTCTAAGACTTACAAAACAGATTACACTTATTCCGATTTCCCTGATATGTGTGAATACTGAGACGGACAGCTCGAAACACAGATAGCCCTGACCCGGTTTGGATAGCGCTTAAAGTGACAAAACAAAAAAAAAAACATGTCGATGAAGTAACAAAAGTAGCAAAAGTTTATTAAACTTGAAAATGGCTACTATATGACGCGACAGCTACAACTTACCCTAGACTTAAAGAGGAAAGTTCAAAGTTCAGGCACTCGCTCTACAGTAGTGGTCGTGTCTACAAACTACACAAGGTCACTCACGAATTTGTCAGACAGAATTGAAAAACGCGTACTCGCACAAGGGTAGGTAAGTACTTAGTTTATTTTGTTTCCTTGCGAAAGATGACATGGAGATGTACAAGTGCGAGCAGTGTTACTTCTACTTCATGTACGGACCATATGTAACACAATTTGAAATAAAAGGGAAATAGGAAGTTATTGGCACTTTGATTTCTAACGTAGCCATTTTATTTTCGTTTTTCAGGTTCGTTAAATTGTAGTGATGGTAATCAAACTTAGTAATCAAAAAACCGGACAAGTACGAGTCAGGCTCGCACACTGGGGGTTCCGTACAAGTCTTGAAAATTGCACGAAATCGGGAACAAAAGTCTGTTTCAACTTGTGCTAAAAAAGACTTACGGCTGTGCTCGACTTGTTGCTCGACATCATTCATATGATACCCTACATAATCTACAATCAATTCACTTTGAAATTATAGCCCAGTTTTTGCATTGATGCCCTATTTTTTGTGGTTAAATTAAAAATGTACAGTTTTAAGATTTGTTCCTAAATACTCTAAGACAATGCTCCTTGCTGAATTTTATAGTTTGGTCAAGGCGAAGTACCCTATAGATTTTGATTCCAGAAGAAGAATAAACGTATCTAACTTCTTTCTGCGATAACTGAAATGTATGATTTTTAACCCCCGACGCAAAAGAGGGGTGTTATAAGTTTGTCGTGTCTGTTTGTCTGTCTGTGTGTCTGTCTGGCATCATAGCGCCCGAACCACTGAACTGATTTCAGTTTAGTTTTTTTTGGATGTAAGGAGACTTAATCGAGAGTGTTCTTAGCTATGTTTTATAAAAATCGATTGAGCCGTTTAAGAGTTATGATGGGTTAAGTGGGGATGGAAGAACCAAAATTCTACAAATGTGCCCAAAATGGTTGTCAATGTGTCGGGGGTTTTTAAAATTTTTAATTTAAATTAGTTATTTCACAACTGCAAGAGGCTGTAGATATTCGTTTATGGTTACTAAACTTAACTAAAGTAAGTAATGTAAAGTTAACTCGTTAACTTTACGCCTTCTCGAGATAAATGGTCTTGACATACGGAAAGACGGACAACAAAGTGATCCCAGGTTCCGTTCTTTCCTTTTGAGGTACGGAACTCTAAAAATTAGTAACGATAATAATTATAATGTAAAAATTATTTTTCGCGAAAACTCGCAACATCGACTTCCACCGTGTACAGAATTTGAATAGTTTGCACGAATCGATGTACATTATTGTAAATTTATCAAAAACGACTTCGCCGATTTCAATAAAATTTAAATGTGACTACCTCGGGAAGTATGCTTTTTTGAACTAAAAATAATTTTTCGATTCGGTTCACAATTGGCGAAATTATCGATGACCATACACAAAAAAAAAATACAAACAGACGATCATAGAACCACCCCCATTTTGGAAGTCGGTTAAAAATCGGATAGCATTATAAATCGGTTCACAGTTGGACAAAATATCGAAAAACATACAGACGAACATAGTAATAGTAATAGCCTTTTTGGAAGTCTGTAAAAACTAAGTCTTTCCAATTTGGAGGTTTTGACACGAACGTCTAAATAAGAATTAAAGCTACATTACTTAGGTCTACCGGGTGGTCGCTACATTATCTTTTTCTTGACAGCTTTATCAGCATTTTGTTACATACATATTTGGTTAGTGACACATTTGGCTGAATCAGCCTTCTCTGCTTTAGATATAAGAGGTGAGGGAAGACAAAACTACTTAGATATCTGCATTTTCACGACAATTTTACTAACATATTTCTAACAATAAGTCTTATTATTATCATGCTGAGATGAGCCCTTTTCGAAATTTCTGTCATTTAATTTCTTTATTGATTTACAATTTTGGATTTATAGTGTTAATTTGTGTATATTTTATGACGAAAAAAATCATTTCATTTAATTATTAAAACGACTCATTGGTCTCAAACTTGAATTTTTACACCCCGTTAGTTATTAATTTTGTACTAAATTAGGTACTAATATAGCTTTAATTATACTCTACCTACAGTACGTAGATAGTTAAAACTAATGGTATTCCCATGCGTACGGTTCCTTCGGCTATCAAACCAGACGTCTCAGTCTGCGAAGTTATTTGGAAACGAGCACAGTTCAACAGTCACGCATCTCCACATCGATATGAAAAGAAACAGTATGAGGGCTTTCACGCAAAATTAGAGAATAAAAATCGAATGGTTCCGTACCATATGGAAGCTTCCTTAATATATATTTTATTTTAATTTAATCATTGATGTTTGAAGGGAATATACAATTTAATATTCTGTGAACATTTCAAGCACCTTCCTGGTGCCGTTATTAATATAGCGCAAAAAAATCACGTTACTTGTATGGGAGCCCTATATTTTTATTTTAATTTCAGCATTTGTTGATAAAGCGGAAACAGAAATTCATCATCAATGAAAATGTCAACGTTTTAGCTATCACCGTTTATGAGATACAGCCTAGTGACAGACAGACAGACAGAACAGCGGAGTCTGTAATAGGGTTTTTATCCTTTGGGTACGGAACCCTACAAATTGACCAGAAACTAATTTATTGCGTGCTTTCCAGACCAGCTACTAATCTAGGTACTGTGTCTTTTAATAGACCACTACTGAACATAGGCCAACCTACGAAGGGTGGCTGGGTCATATTCACCACGCTGGTCCCGGGCGGGCTGGTAGATGCTACTCACTACTACCATGCCATTGCCTTATTTCTTCCTATACAAAATCGAAGTCAGACAAAGTGTACAAGAGATTTTTTGACGTGATAACGTCTTATAAAGCGATGGATGCCGGCTGTATGCACAAAAAAGTGTCAAGTTTCGCGTGATCCGAGCGTGCAAGCGAGAGCGCGAGACAAGCGATAGAAAGGCACGATCGGCCTAAGCGTTCGGCATGTTTCAATTGTTGATTCACTTTATCACGTACCGACTTTACAAACAACCAATTTTAACCCTGCATGCTATATTACGACCATAACTAAACTTATACATCGACATACGAGTCAGCACAGGTGTCGGGCGTTTGTTGATTTGAAATAAAAATTAATATTTACACCTTAGAAAAATATCATATCAATCTATATACCCATTTATTTTATACGTTTTTCGGAGAGTGTGCATCTGAGCTGCACGACCTTATCCTACCATCCCCTTTTTACTGCAGGACAAGTAGGAAGACGCCACGTTACCACCCCTACACTGTCGATTTTCTTTCGATACGTACGAAGCGGTTTGACTCAACATTTCTGATTCGTACCGCCGTGAATGGAACAATCTTCCTGCTTTCCTGTTTTCTAAGAGATATAATCTAAAGCTTTTCAAGGTCAGAGTGAATAGGTATCTTCTAGGTCTGCGTGCTTCATCTTCGACCACAACGTCGCTTACCATCAGTAGTTGGTGGTCAAACGCGGAACTATTTGCGTTAAAAAAAATACGGTTCTAAAAATAATAGTGTCCTAGCGACAAAATTGAAATAAAAAGACAAAAGATATTTTTTACCCACGACGGAACGGAGCAGGCGTTTAGGGTGAGAGATGTTTGTGTGTGCGTTTGTGCAAAGTAATATTCCTACCTATCTTCTAAACTAATGATCCAATTTTGATGCGGTTTTCAATAACGGGTTTGTGTTTGATGAGTTCATGTTTTTAAACTGGTTTCATGGCTGTAACTCACTAGGGGGCGCCACAATATTAGTGCAAAACAATGTTGCAATTTAATCAAAACGAAATGTCCGATTACAAATCCGTTTTCAGCAATGTGTACGTGGTAGCTTAATACATGTTCCCAAATAATAAAAATTACGTCTTTTATTCTTTTTCGATAAGATTTTAATTGTCGTGGGTTTTTTTCAAAATTTTTAATTTTGCTTAATCTTGTGAAGAATGTCTTTGTTTTATAAACATCAACGGGCTCAGAAAGCGCAAAAAAAGTCGCAGTAGCTCTTACTGATATGTAATATATCGCAGTCTCAATTACTACGGAACCCTGAGTTGGATCGTAGGCGTCGTGGTGCAAACAAATCACCTAGATAAATAGGGTTCCGCAGAACAATGCACTGTCAACACAAGATGGAATATAAAAGCGTGCACGAAATGACGGCCAGCGCTAGATCTTCTTTTACACTGGACGATATTATCAAAGATCAATTTTGTTTGTTTTACAAAATATATAAGTAATATTTCGTTGTATCTAATGTGGATGAAATATTTGATGGCGCACGTGGCTTTAAAAGCTTATTTTTGTTCATTTTCTATTTAAGATTTGCAAAATATCTTGGCAACATTTTGCGATTTATATGACTATTTTTGCAGCGTCTTGAAGTAGTGCAGTTATTTTTGTTAACGAGTATCCCTTCCAAACGCTAAGCATCCCAGCTGACTGAATCCAGGGTATTGTAGTACACCACCACGACAACTTATTTACTTACTTCCTCTTAATTTGTTAGATTTTCTCCATGTCCTACATAGTTCATGCAGCATAACAAAACCAGAAATATTTTGGCCTTGAATTACATCATTAAGGGAGCAACCATAAGTTATATTAGGTGTTTAGATCTCACCTTATCTCATTTGGGGAGGGGGAATTATCACGTAATTTTTTTTTCCTGCATATAGTTGAGTTGTTGAGAGTCTTTAATAAAAGTACTGCAGCAAATTGTATTTATTGTAATATGTATATCAAACGCGTTTACAGTAAAACTACGAATTTTAAAAAATTTCACGTGAGATTAGGGGCGGGGAAGAGGGTCAAGGCAAATCTCACCGTATCTCACCATCAGAGAAATCCCTCCCGGGTCAAAAAATCATGAAAATATATATATAATGCCTCACTTAATAAATTTATCGATGCCCTCTAACAATGTGTATTTTAAATAGTAACAATTAGTATAGCATATTTCCATTAATGTCAATCAAAACGTCCTACAACGTACACAAATTTAATCTCCAACTCGTAGCCCTCAAAAAACAAATCTCAAAAGGCGAACACACTAATACGGAATAAACGCTCCAAAATCCCATTGTTTTTCCACCTAATCCAACAGCACAAATCGTGCCGTATAAACGGGAACGTAGATCGTGGCCCAAATCCAATCAGCTATTGAATTAACCCAGCCCGTGTGACGAGCATACGGATTCTCTCTTCACGTCAAATGTTTATCTTTCATCAGGCGCGGTGTTAATGTAGCTGTGATCCTGAGTACAGGCCGTAATAGCCGCCGGGCGACGGAAAAGATCTGCTGAGTGTTGGATCGAGGGATACAGGCCCCAATGAGGTGGAGATGACGATTTGTGAGAAAACGCGCGTTCCGGGCAGATAAGTGCTTATTAGGATTCGACTGTGACTGGCGTTTGTCTGGCCTTTGAATAAATTTGTTGGCTTGTACGACAGTTTATGGGTCTAGAGATATTTTGAGAGTTGCGGGAAAAGGAAATAATAATATGTATGAACCAAATATTGAGATGTTTATTGTTTACAGTGATGAAGATTTCTAAATATTAATAGGTAACAATTAGAGATATAATTACTGTTATTGTGGTGTGTTTCTTGTGCTAATTTAGCATCGTTTTCAAACCTCAATTCATGTAAAAATTTTGATAACTTTTCATTTAACTTTATTGAAAATTAGTCCAATGGTTTCATGCCTATTCTGTGGGTTTCATACATAGCAAAAATATTCAAACGCAAATTAAAGTCAAGCGGCTACCTTAGAACAAATAAAATAATCAAGCCAGAATGTTGAGAACAAAACAAGTGAGACAACAAAACTACGCCTATACAATTACACACACAGAGACGTACCAGGAAACTACGCCTAGGCTCGTCAGTCGAACTAAGGCGTCGCAACACCAACGTACTCACCACATGAATAAAAAACCTCACTTCTCTGTTCACGGCGTTCTGCCTTCATTTTTTTATTTGGGCTGAGGTAGTTACTCAATCAAAGAAGAATCTAAGCTGTTATCTGAGAATATTCGCCTGCTATTAACTCCAACATTTGTCAATACACAAATGTACGTTCACCAAAAAGGTAAAACAAGTGCATCCAATTATTCATCCATAACACCGAGATAGGAGTTTTATGGGCGCGGATCCCGCTACCTCTTGAATCTAATATCGTTGCTCTACCGAGGCAAAACATACATATTTTCCGGGTACGACTAAACAGCGACCTCTGGCGAACAATATTTTGCTCGGGTTTTGCTATCGGTGCGGGCTATTTTGATAGACAGTGTCTGAGGTTTTACGGTATGAACGATCGTGTATGAAGAGCTCATGCTGAAAATGACTGTATTTTTCACGATTTTCAGGCCAGTGGTTTTGGCGCTACCGTCATGATTCTTTGTATATTTTAGAAATCAAAACTTGTTACTATGAATGGTATATATAACAGCAATAATATAATTTAAGAAATTACTGTCAACTTTAAGTTTCACGTTACTGTTGACTAATTCATTCATTCATTAATTCATTCCAAATTATGTTTTTTTAGTGCATCCTTTTAAATGTTATTTTTAAACTTTCGCGATTTGAACACATTATCATACGGGACTTATCGCGCAATAAAACTTGAGATATGAACTAATTAAGTACCTCTTTTTCTCCTCCCGACGTTTCGACCAAGTTGCATTGGTCGTGGTCACGGGCAGACTGACAGAAAAAGAGGTAGGTACTTAATTAGCTCATATCTCAAGTTTTATTGCGCGATAAGTCCCGTATAGTAGTATGATAATCCTTTTAAATATTTAATATGTTAGAGGGTAACCTCTAATAACAGTATCTACCTGCTAAAGTAATTTTAAATAAAAAGACCCAATAAAGATATTTGTATATTCATAATACCTATTTTATTACTCGTATTTCCGCATCTGTTTGTATTGCAATGTAAAAGTCAGTGAATAGTTATGATTAGTACACAACATGGTGCACAACGCGTATTGTAATAAATTTAAATGTCATGCTGCCTACAAAGTGCAATATATTTCTTCGTCGCTACTGAGTATTTTGAGCTTAATTATTCATAACTTAATTTTCAAAAATTATGTCTGATAATAGGCCGCGCCACACAAGTTGGCGCATAAGAAGTTAACTACAAGCTGCGCAATAGCCCATCAACGGGCGGCATAATGTGAGCTTCAGTCAGGATTGGAGATTGCGCAGCTTGTAGCTAACTTCATATCCGCCAACTTGTGTTGCGCGACCTATAATAAGATGTTAAATCTATATCCTATTTGTTTTTATCATCATTTTAATCGAATAAAGTTTATGTACTGGCTCTACTTTACGCTATCGGTTTATTCAAATGCTCTGTGTCGGACCCGCGCTCAAAGAATCAACCTGCATAATATTATACATATTGAAATTCTTCCGACCCCGAACATGTATGGTATATTATTCTATGAATAAGTTTCTGTGAACTTTGTTGCTCAGTTTATCGGTAAGTGATAACGTGTTAAGTTCGTGTATATTTTGAAACAAGTAGCCCTCGACCAAGGCCCGCACAAGTACCTAACGATTATCTATAGGGAAGCAATAAAAAAAGTGGCGTATGAAAACATATTGGATAATTAATGTTATATTTTCCAACTGAGCGCTACCGTGGCTCGGATGACACGTTAAATTGTAGGTCCCGGTTGTTTTAACCGTTTAGCCATGTCAGAGGCCTTCAGGCGGCCTAAAAACTCTGACACCAGGGCTAGCCACCCGGCCTATACGAACTAACTTACTTAATGTTATATTGAGTATTTTGGTAAATATTTTAACTGGTTTAGGATATAAAAACTTATCTATTTGTTTCTTATCTATTTATCTATCTATCCCTAAAAAAGACCAGATGAGGTAAAACATTTTTAAAGTACGAATTTATGTGTCTATGAATATTAAAAACATGTAAATGACATGAGATAAAATCATTTCTATAGGGAAGCAATAAAAGAAGTGGGGTATGAAAATATATTTGTTAATACAGTCAAACCTGGATAAGAGAGAGTTGAAGGGACCGCCGTCTCATTCTCGCTTATAGAGGTTTTTCACTTATCCAGGTTTCTCACTTATCCAGTTTCGGAAGTGGCTACTCTCTCTTATAGAGGTTAAAAAATACGTATAATTTGTATGTAGGTATCTACATGCGTGAAAAATGATAAATATGTTTATAAATAGTATATAGGTAGTAATTATTTGGGTTGTGTTGATTAGAATTGAACATAAGCGATGTATTGTTTGTTTTATTCATTCTAAAAGACACATTTAAATATTGGGAAAATAAAAAAAAACTACTATTTTAAATATTTCCATGCCCTTTAGAGCACTAAGACCTTATAGGGACCGTATATTTTTTGATTTTAAAAATTTATAAAAGTAATTCTGATAAGTCAAATTCATTGCGTATTTTATTTCGAGATTTTCCACTTTTGAACGCATACAATACCTAACTATCTTAAGCTTATCGCTTAACAACTTTTTATTTATTTCTAAAGATTTATTTTCTAACACCGAGCCTTTCTGCTCAATTGACACTCAACTGGAGTAAGTTTGACCAATAAGATAGCACGCGAAGATAGTAAACGCACGTGTAGCTATTCCAAAAGAATGTGATACAAAAATAATGTTAGTTAAATTAAAGAAAACCACAAAATAATTTTAAATAGAACACTATTTCAAAAAACAGGATAGTTTAGACGCAGGTGTGGGCATTCCAAAAAAAATGCGATACAAAAACAATGTTACTTATTTCCAAAAAATACAAAAAAAAATGTTTGAATAGAACACGATCCGAAAGCAACGGTAGTTAGTTCCACGAAATTTAAGAATGGATCATAAAGTGCAGATGTTACATTACCCTCAACTCTCGCTTATAGAGGTTCAGACAAGTAGTACTCTCAGTTATAGAGGTCCATGAGGCAAAAACGACTCTCTCTTATAGAGGTTTTTGTCTCTCACTTATAGAGGTATTTGAGGGGTAAAATGACGGGACCTGGCAATTACTCTCACTTATAGAGGTTTCTCACTTATCCAGTTCTCAGTTAGCCAGGTTTGACTGTATTGAGTATTTTGGTAAATATTTTAACTGGTTTAGAATATGAAAACTAATCTATTTTCCCTGAAGACGACGAGATGAGGTATTAGAAAACATTTTTTAATAAAGTTTCTGTGTGAAAGAATAATAAAAAAATCGAAATGATATGAAATCATTTCCAGATGAACGCTGATGGTTTTCGGGTCAAAAGCTATGAGTATATGGTATAATTATGTATTCTCAAAATAACATTAAGAGAATGTTTACACACACCATATTACTAAAGCGCTGATTAATTTTCAATAAAACTGCTGTTTTGATGGAACAAAATAAAAATAATTGGAGGCCACTGAACCCTTTCCCGACGAGCAAGTACATGAAATAACCAGCAGCATCGGAGCAATAATTCAATGATTTCTATCAGATACCGGCGGTTCCTCTGGGAAATTCGTATCATGACTCGGCCGCGACACTGACGGACCGACAAACAATCCTGATTATACTTACATCAAAGGCTCCTTCAAAAGCAACATTTTATTTGTGACATTTACATTTTTATTGGCATGCTAGGACACAGCCTGCGAACGCCGACCGCAGACGTAAGTGATTTTGAATTTTCTGATGTGTATTTTAGTATCTGATTTTATGTGTGCTCAATATGACTACATATTACCATAGGAAATACATTACGGTCACGTATCTAAAGCATTTTCTATGTAAATGTGTTACTTACATTGGGATAAGGCCCGGTTATCGTTTTTCATACGCTGGAATTAGGTCTCAATTTTGTTTTTGATCTTAATTTCTGGTTTGCTCGGGTAACCCTACCAATCTTTATGTAAGAAACGTTTATAAGGAACGGTGAACATAAAAATATTATTTAGATAGCTGTACTTAGATTAAAAATGTTCTACGTAAAGAAAGATCGAATCCGGTCTACATACTCGTATATATTTTGTCTACGTAGCTACTAGAGGCCTACGCTGCGTGCGTTACGTTGCTACGTTGAAACAAATTGGCAATTATTTTATTTTTCAATGATAGTAATATTACACATAATCGAAATTTAAGTTCAAAATATTTGGAATATTTAAAACTTTAATACTCTCATTATAAAAAAAGTGTCTGGTCATGGCCTGTCTGACCGCGGGTGGCATTTACAACTGAGCGCTACCGTGGCACCGATGACACGTTAAATTGTAGGTTCCGGTTGTCTTAACTGTTTAGCCATGTCAGACCTTGAGGCGGCTTTAAGACTCTGACACCAAAGCTAGCAACCCCGCCCAATATACGAATTTACTTTTTATAATATCAAAAATTAAAGTAGGAACATAAGAAAGTAACAAAATAAGCGAAATTAAAACCCAAACTATCGCAAAAATATTGTATTAAAGAGATTGACGAAAACAAAATCGAATAGTCCATTCATACAACCTTCAACGTAATAAGAAATAATAACAATATCAATACAAATAAAAATAATCATAAGCTGAAAATGAAAACTGTAAATTCTTATTCATATTGAGAGGAAGGAAAGATATGAATCTTTATGGAAAACCATTATACGAGAGGCAGTATTGTTTGTGCTGTCTGCGAGCCATGTTTGGGCGGTTCGTGATTGATTCTACTGTAATTTCCATACGCGTGATCTGCTCATATTAGCCACTTTACACACCCACCAGCAACAAAGACCTCCCTCAGCCCCCCACGTAGTCAAGCTCTAGGTCTCTTTAAAGAAAAACAGACGAAGCTCAGAGGCCAAGTTGTGATGGCCGCCTTTCTAGGACTACACAATTGTACGGCCGGGGCGACCTCGCGGCGCCTGCCGAGTCACGAACATATATTTTTTCGATGTCTTTAAACTCTATTACCATTTATTATGGTGATGATACTTGACTTGTAAGTTCTACTGGAAGTCTAGAGTAATAATATGCAATATTATTTCGCTGTACTTTAAGTAAATACAATTTAATTAAGTGTTAGTTTGATGTGTTACTTATGTATAATTTTATATGTTTCACAATATTTTGATCACAAATTTACCATGACTGAAATCTAGTCATTACTATCTTTCACATCATATAGGACATCAAAAGCGGCTTGCTGCCAGCATTTTCCCGTAACTTTTATTAAGGTTTCTGTCCAAACTTTAGGTGGATCTCGAGCGCTACTCTAGCTGAGTAATGGTTGCTTTTCTAGTAACTCAGTGTCATTCGTCAAAATAACATTATAAAACGACCATAACGGTAGTTTTTATTATGTTATAAAATATAATAATCGGCCCAGTACGAGTCGAACATCTACCCGTTACCATTATTAATATGGAGCGAAAAACGGCCAAAAAACAGGATTGTTGTATAGGAGCCCCTCTTAATTATTAATTTTATTCTGTTGTTATAGCGGCAACAGAAATACATCATCTGTGAAAATTTCAGCTTTCTAGCTATAAAGGTTCATGAGACACAGCCTGTAGACGGACAGACAGACAGACAGACGGACAGCGGAGTCTTAGTAATAGGGTCCCGTTTTTACCCTTTGTGTACGGAACCCTAAAAACTACCCCAGCAGCATACTCCATCTTCGGTTATATCATCGCTTTCCATCAGGCGAGTTGGTGGCCAAATGTAGACCTATTATAAATAAAAAAAACTACTGTGAAAATGCTACAGCAAGCTAAGCAATAGACTACGGAGTTATAATTTACGTCAACTATAAGAACATTTTTAGCATACCAATGCCGTATTATAAAAGAATTATATCTCATTCTTGCAACATATCGTACGGTGTAACTCATTTTATAAAACTAGTTACCTGTACAAGTTGTTTCATTGGTAGGGAAAACACATTTACCTTAACGGCACACACGTTCTTTAAAAATACCCTACGACCCATTCATTTGCAGCACAAATTGAGTAACTGAGTTGCGGAAATACTCTTTTTAAGTAATCAATCCGTGGACGTGCTCCGATAACTGAAAGGCATAACGACTGGTGACCAATTAAACCCAAAATGGCCGACATGGGGTCCATTTGTATTGAAGTACATGGAATGGACATGGAAAGAAGTATACTGAATGTAAAACTGATTGATAAAGTGAGGTTGGAAAAAATCAAAGAGAAGACAAAAACGCAAAACATAAGTTCTGTAATAAAATGTCAAAAATGGCGCTGGGCAGGCCATATGATGAGGGACAGGAAAGGAAAATGGAATAGAGAAGTAGTTGAATGGTACCCTAGAGATGGAAAAAGAAAAAAGGGGAGACAACAACTCAGATGGGAAGATGATCTCAAAAAAGTTGCTGGTTCTAATTGGAAACAAATGACACAAGATCGAACAAAATGGAAGTCCCAGGAAGAGGCCTATGCCGGAAGGCAAGCTGAAAGTTGAAAATAAGATTTAATAATTTAATTATTATTGTTACGTTTGTTTGAGTTTAGATGATTTGTACTTGATAATTGGCTAGATTTTGTATTGCAAAAGTTTGTGTTATGTTAAATTTAAGGTGATGTAAAAGCTTAAGTATTGTATTCCTTAAATTCTTCCGTTGTACATTTTTATTATTATTTAATTTAATTCATTTGAGTTTCTTCGTCTATCAAGTTGACACCAGAAATATTTTGTATGCTAAAGTCAACTAATTAAAATAAAATTTTCGTAGAGCAGCAGCCAAACAAAATCTATTATTCTATTTCAAACAGATCCCGTAATTTGATTCCTTCCGATTATTCCGTTTAGTGGTATTGTTACTTTACAAAAGGAAAATCCCAGAACCAGAAACAATCAAAGTAAACGGTTCCTATCTTGCCTATAGATACTTTGATCATTTACACAATGGCTTCTTCCTTCGGCACGCGCTCCGAAAAAGTTGTTTCCAAGTCGTTAGAAGTAAGTGGCATAGGAACCGCTCGCATACGGCCGCACTAATAACCTTGCCAGTTGACAGCCGACTGCCAGCAAATATTGTCGTCAATTTGTTACTGTATTGTATCTGGTAAGTCTGCGCTACTTAGGATGCGGCGGGCGCCCCACGCAGCCTGCCCGCCCTATGAACACACTACCAATAAGAAAGCTATCTAACCAAGTTGAAACATCACTCTTATTAGATATAAAAATTGATTATTAAATTTAAAAAGAAATACAATTGGGCATACCGCTTTTTAAAGGGACGTTTGCCGATGTATATAAATGAATAAATGACAAAATGCAAGTAACTTAAAAATGAAAAAATGATTTTTAAGTTACTTGCATTTTGTCTTTATAACGTCCATCGGTAATCGGCATACGGTAAACGGTAAAACTATCAAAAAGCGGTTTGCCCACTTGTATTTCTTTGCTTGTCATTAATATTAGTAAACACATATCACCAATTGGTGGTAGTTTGTATATAATTAAGTAGGTTTAGTCAGCTCGACACTGCATGAATATTTTACGTAGAATAGTTTCTAAATAAATAATAAAATCAAACGCAAAAGTGTTATCCCACTACGTAAATCGCGTCACGACCAAAAAAATATCACTTCTCTGTGTAAACATCTACCAACTGTAAACTTGATTACAGAAAGGTTTTAATTAAGTGCGACCTGATTAATTATTGATGAAGCCTCAAATTCTAGGGTCGGCGTTACTTAAAAATAAAAGTTTGTCCTCAAAGCTGAACAAACTTTTGTAATCAAGATGTTAATTCATTTTTAGCGGTCGGTGCGGGAAAGAAAACGGATAGACACATTAGGTATTCTACAGTCTACTTTATGCTACGAGGCGGGGCGGCAGGGTGTAGTAAGCCTTATTTGAGCCAAGCGCGCGTGACAAGAAACTGGAAACTCGACTTGTGTGTCGCGTCGCGTCTTCTCGCCAGAATTTCTCATCAAATCATCCCGCGACAATGTCGTTGCAAATCCCAACACGGGATCAAAAGATATTAGAGCCAAATTGAAGTGAAGCAGCGGTGATACCTAATTGCATATTGTACCTATAGACGTATCCGTAGCGGCGCGTAGCAATACGTCGAGGGAAATACTTGAAAAGTTATGAAGGATTTGATTAGACACGGATGATTTCTCGGGACGAGGTGTCTAATCAGATGCATTGAGATCTAGGCGAGGCTTTGTTTATTGGCACGGCTTGACAAAACATTTACCCAACTACGGCAGTACGTAGGCATAAGTAAGAAAAATCAACGCCTGAAGACTGTTCTATAAAAGTTAACTGTGAAAAGTTACCGCGTCACCTGCGACGCGGCACGTTCGAATTACTTATCTCTAAGGATAAAAAGTGTCTAGATAATACAATGAGATGTTCCAAAGGCGGCTGCGATCCTCGCGAATCATTAATTTTAATTCGTACCCCGTGACGACGCTGGCTTTAATGAATTATTGGGAATCGCTGAGAGCCCCCTTCCCCCTCGGACTTCCTACAGTTTCTCTTTGGGACTTAGCATAATGTAAAAAAATGTTACGCGACCTCGCTGCATACTAATTGCTTGTTGTGTCGCCTTTCTTTAAGTAATATTCAGAATTTACCGAGCGGAACTTTGCCGGCGCGAGACAAGATTAACAACTTTTACCCCTGATCGATCACTTAGTTCACGTTTTATGAGCTCCAATTTCGAACCAATTTTATTCGAAAGTTCAAAATATGATCTGGAATATTCGGTAAGTAGCTGCTTGTTATGCACTGAGTTTTGGGAGGTTTTAATGGCGCCGCTCATTCTTATTCCAAGATTACTGGAGGTGGACCTCGTGGCATGCCAATGATAAGTATTGTATAATTTTATGGTCAAAGTCTGAAGAAATTTATAGCGAAAATGATAAGTAATAATATAAGCTCGTAATTACTTTTAAGGTGAGTGATTATTCTTATAGTATTTTTTTTTCTCGATAATATAATATCAAACCAATGTTATCGGTATAATAAAGATCGCAGGAACGCGCTAGATGCCAGCCGCTCACAAGCTTGTTTCTTAGATGCTTAAAACTTTATTTTGCTGTGTCTCTTAGTTTCTTCTTTGCATAATTTGGCATAAACACTGTTTCCTACAATTTCACATAGCTAAAGAATCTGATTAGGTAACAATACAGAAACATTTCCAATCAGAACGAGACGTAGGCGTAGTCAAAGTGCGAATAGTCCCAAAGCGTGCGAGTACGTGCGGACTCTGTCATGCGTTCCAGCTCGCGAGGGCAACAAAACTTGTATTTTTTAAACTTTGCCTCCCCGTAAGCCGAAGGAAGAAAGTTACAATTGTATTCCCCTCCTCCCCCTTCAATATGTGACCTGCTTATTTATTGGAGAGGCGTCGGCGGAGTTCGCAGACAATATGTCGCGAGCCCGGCACGGCCAAACGCACGACTTAAACAAAACACATTTTAAGCAAAGGAAAGTGAAACTATTTGATTTATAATAACCATTCAGTTCTGGGACTGTTTCGTTGAAGTTTTCTTTTGTACGCAATATCGGATGCGTAAACGTGAGAGCAAGACAGCGATTCCAGTTTCAGTTTTGAGTCTTTTATACTTACCGTGTAAGATATTAAAGCTCATTCTTATAATCATCATCAGTATTAATATAGCATCCATTTTATTTTTAGCCTGGGGAAAACTTTTATAGATACCACCACACCTCGTGGGCAGGCGGGTGGTTATGTGGGAGTCCTGCCAACTGGACAGTATACCCACCAGAACCACTGGGTGTCCCACCACTGCGCCTGGTGTCGGGGCTACGGGCACGCTTACGCACTCCTCCGCGGCACCCGAAAGCGCTGGCCTCAATCAGGCCCCACCACGGAGCATATGCCCCCGCCAGAATGACGATGTGCCGAACACCAGGCACATCGCCACCCACCACCTGGGACCAACCAGCACTAAGCGTCTGACAGCTGCGGAAGTAAGCTGCTTCCAAAGGTCCCATGAGATATCTATAGAGCAGGCTAATGTCCAGCAGTGGACGTGCTATGGTTAAAATGACGATGATGATGAATAGGTAATTTGGAATAGTCATAAATTTTTTGCTCTAAAACTTTTTTACCTTATTTATCAATTTTTCTTTTGTCTATGTTGTACCTACTGTTTTTTCCAACTTTACTACAAAATATCGTCTACGTACGTATACCTACTGGTTTCAAGACGCATTGTTTGACGCTCAGTCCGTTCAGTATTCAGAACATCGTCGTCATTAGCCGGGCAGACGCTGGTCCCACCAGTGCACCGCCAACTACATTAACATATCGACGCTTAGCACCTTGTTGAACATGATATATTTTAGACTAGATTTGGCCGGCTTGCCGATGTTTTTAGGGTTCCGTAGTAAAACGAGGAACCCTTATTATTTTGTCGTGTTCGTCCGTCTGTCCGTCCGTCCGTCCTAAAGTTATAAAGCCGTATAACTTCCACATTTACAAACCAAATTGCATGAAATTTAAAATTTTGATAAAATTGTGTATTTAAGGGATAGCTCCCATTCACGTAAAGTGGAGGTGAATTTTTTTATTGTCCCACCCCCACGTGTTATCGTTGAATAGGGTTTTTAATATGAATGTAAGGTTTCTTGAACCATTTGTCACATATACCATTTCTGAGATATAAGCCGCCAAAGTTAAATAAATTAATTTTTGTTTAACCCCATTAATTTCTAATTTATACAAGTTGGAATCTTCAAACTTTCTATGTTTATAGACCATACTAAAAACTTTATCTGAAAATTATTTTAAGTTCTGTGGGATCATAACTTTTTGAGTTAAAAAGGAAAATGTAAATTTTTATACTTCCGCACAATTTAGAGGTAGTTGACCTCAAAAAAATTATTTCTTTGCACATTATGTTTTTCTAAATCGTTTTCATCATCACCATCTGCGGAAGCCTGTTATACGCGTGTCTCGACACACACTTGACAACTTATTCCAGTTCTGAGAGTCAAGTTAAGATCAATTCAAACAATTAATTTGTTTCTTGGGATGTATGTCTACCTCGTTGACACTTCTTTTTCATATCCGGTAAATGAGTTTTCGTAAACTTAAAATGAGTAGCTCATCTTGTAAAAGGCCAAAGACCCAAAAAATAATAATTTCGCGCTCTGACCGAGACGATCAGTAGAAAGATGTGCAAAAATGAAAGAAGTCCACGCACTTAAGGGGGTGTTCATCTTTGTATCAAAGTAATGTACCTAGTATCGCTTTACACATTTTTGACTCGTTTTGGAGTTGGGTCGGTTGGTGGTTTTGCCGATGTTTTTAGTTAACAAGACACAGACAAAGAGGTGAGTGTGATATCGACCTATGATCTCACACCCATCCTCTTTGTCTGTGTCTTGTTTTCACTTAGTTGAAATCACTTAGTAGTTAGAAGAGACATTCTTATCTCATTTTAAATACTACTAATTTTAAATACATGAATGGGTACCAAATGTATTGTATCACACACCTAAATGTTTTGTTTTAGAAATGATTTTCCCACTCGACTAAAATTTCGATCGCCTTGCCCTTTTCTAAGAGCAAACACAAGGATTGGTCGAGCTTAGCATAAACAAGAGAGAAAGACGTGTGGTCTTAATTAATTGCTAAATTCAGTGTCATCAGTTTCGTTAAAGATCCATTTGTATCAAAGGGGTTTTACAAACAAAAGTAAAAAGTCATAGAAATATTATATTCCGTATTTGTATCAGTATTTCAGAATTGTAAAAGTGAATTATGATAACGGTGTTTATAGTTTCCTCCTGGCTTCTGATGTAGTTATATAGTTTGTTTAGCTTAGCATAAACTGAAGAAGAATATATTTTTTTAATTCTTTAAAAACCACGCCGAAGCTAAAGTTGATTAAGTACAGCGACAGCACTTTATAGGCATGTTTTCGTAGGGGAGGCATAATTATTATGTACCTTTATTGTGAATTCTACGGCTGAGATGACGAAACTAGCCCTTGTGGGACGCATTATCTTATTACCGGTATTAATTTTATTCCAAGGAAGCAAACAGACGAAGAAATTCACCTTCTCATTTAATTTTAGTGTGCAAACAGCTTTACAGCTTCGTTAGTGTCAAGTAAAAAGGTATACTGCGTGGAAATGTTTCTAGGAAAGAGCAGTATTCTGCCTGGAAATTTTGCTGTCTAGTTGCTAGTAGGGTTACCAGAAAGAAAACTCACCGGGGAAATTGGTAGAATAGACAATCCCATGGCATTATCTCGGTTCGGATTGTTTGTCCCGGAAGTAGAGTCCCGGCTGCCGGCGCTGCTGGCACCGCTCGCGGCCCAGCGCACCGATACCGCGCGGTACGCGCCCACGTAGCTCGCACTCACACTGCTCAACGAATTAATTTCTTGCCAATCAGATACCGATTTGCTTCATTTCAAAAATTAGTGAAACAATTCAAAATCGTATTCTTTTTTGCATGCCATTTGTAATTATTCTGAAGTTAGTACTTAGAGATAAGTTATTTTTAAGCTCTAAAACGTTTTGGTTTTAGATTGTTAGTTTGACTCTTGAAATTGATTAAAATAAAAATAAATGAATAGAAATTGAACCTAATTTCTAGAGGAAATGGTTATTAGGTCAAATAAAGATATTTTCATGACACTTCCCGGTGGAGATGGGGTCACTTCCCGGTAGAGTTTGGGTGATAATTGTGACCAGTAGTTAATTATAAAAATAATGAAATCACCAGATTCAGGATACAAGTCTTGGAATAGAGTCCTGAAGAAGAAACTTCGTTAAAATTTTAACATATCAGTTCAAATCCGCATACAAACAATATAGTGATTCCATACTAAATGTACCTCAAGACTTTCTTGTGTTGTGTTACTTATTAAGTTACAACATATTCTGGCGTTCATTTTGTTCAATTATTTATCTCCCTCTAGAAGAATTGTTGAAACCAGGAGTTCTCAACAAAGTTGGAAATCTTGGGGCAAATTTGGAGAAATCGGGACAAAACAGGAGATAACAATATGGTAACCCTAAGTTATTGGGACCTTCCGTAGACTTCCATTTAGAGCCTTATTTTCATCGACCTGACGGAGAAAGACACTAAACTGTAACGTATTTATTAAGTTTACTGACCCTCTACTAGAGCTGAATAATGATCACTTTGAAGAAACTCAATTGGAAATCGCTTCAGCAAAAAGAAAATACTTGTAACGCCTTTTAACGTAACATTATAAAAAAGCGACAGTGACTTTTTGTTGTGAAAATTGTTACGTGATACTTAATAATTACATCTCTATGAAATTGATGAGGTTGGAATTGGTTTTACAGGTAAGTACCATACTTATCGTTTGCTAAATATTATGTGTATGTTGTTCAAACTGAAGCCAGTAACGCTATATGAATTTAGATAGTTGCGGCTATACTTATTTTAGATGTGTAAATTACTTGGATGTAAGTAAGCTCCTAAAACTGGCATATTTATCAAAAATAAATTGAAATATAAGTAACAAGTGAAAATGCAAGGTAATTTTAGTTGCTAGGTAATGATAGTACCTTATAATTCTGGCACTGTTATAAACATTCTAAATATTCAACATCGTAATTATTTGTACATCATACGTAAGTATCTATGTAGGTTAAATAAATTGGTGTTTATTTGGCTCAACGCATAAGCATTGCCATTCAGCGTGGCAATGCAGCCAGCATGCTGGGCACGCTGCCAACTGGCAGTGGGCTTGAGCATTTGGATTATCTTTAGATCTTCAAAGGTCTGAGGATGATCCAATGTTTATTATGTAATAGTAGTGTAGTTTTGTTGTAGTTCATAAATAAATTAACAATGATACGGGATACAATTTTAGCGTTTGAGATACAACATGCATTTCTCTCTCAATTTAACCGCTACCTGCAAATGTAGTCAAAATGTGAATATAGCTGTACATCGTTTTGAGATCCTTGTTCAACACGATCGCATCCGATCGGATTAACCAAACGTCGAGTAAATTACCCATGAGCAGCCAAAATGCCTTATGCATTTAACTTTCGCCGTTGTTTTACGGAATGCTGAAATTTAAATACAGAATCCATTTTGTGTTCAAATGAGTTTTCGGAATGGCCAATTAGTTGTTAGCGCCGAGCCCCCCTCGTTCTCTTTCATTAGGCTATATAGTTGCCGAATATCTCGCCCTTCAGAGATATATCTTTGGGTTGCTTTTCCATTTTCTTCGCAGTCAGCTGGAGGCCGCAGCTCAGTTGTAAAATTTTAGTGCTGGTTCTCGGTTTGTTCGCGCTTCAAGTCCTTGATGACTGGAAATGAATGCATATTTTGTTAGTTATGATAATGGTGATGAATATTTGATTTGTAAATAATTACGTGCTTTGGATATGAGTAGGTTATAAGTGATAAGAGCGGTGTAATGAGAAATTAATATCACCGAATCGTCATTGCTAAAATCGGCACATTCACAGAGACGAGAAAATCGTTAGATTAGTTCATGGTTATGAGTAAATAGAATTTATTAAGAGATAATTATGTTAATAATTTATAGTAAACCGTTTATAAGCCTATCTCATTTTAACAAAACTAAACTAAATTATCCGATATAAACTATAATATTCTACTTTAACTAATTAAAAAGTTAGACACTATTAAAAATATTGAATAAGCCAAGCTCAGTTAGCAACAAAAGCCCTGCATTCGATGTTAAAGCAAACAAACAATAAAATTGCGTTCATTTATCGCCAATAAACCCTTTATTAATTCAATCAACCACACAACAACCCCCGAAAACTGAATCGCAATCAAAAACGTAACCAATTCACCCGCTACAGACCCGGCAATACGGCCCGCTGTATATTTATCCGAAAGCAACTCTTCCATCGCGCAATCCCTTTCTTATTTCATAACGCAATCTTCTCGGCTTCTTATCTAACAACGAACATATCTCCCGCCGCTCTCGGAGAAAATCGTCCAATATAAAATCGGTTTAATTTGCGCTTTTCGCACTCAATGGGATGGAATAATATCGGGCAATTTGGTTACCGCTGGCATAAATATGGCGAGCCACGCTGTAATTGTAACGCCGGCAATTCGCGCCTCGTAACGACCGAGGCGAGAAAACTTCGCCCGTTACGGAGCTCTATGGCTTTCGAGAACGCACCAACGAAGCTATCTCTTAGACTTTCGTAGGCGCGAGCGCTGCCCGTTCTTTCTAAACCTAGATACGAACAGTTCTAAATTACACTCGTAAAGATAACAAAGCTAAATTTCCCAGAGGAAATTTTACAAAAAACCAAGGAAGCATTAGTATACTTTTCGCATATCTCACATCGAAAAGAGCACGTAGACATCCTAAAGCCCTCACGTGGTTGCAGGAGCATGAATAACGACTCAAACGAAGCAATCTTTTCTTTACGCATGGCGACACCGGAGGTCCATCGACACGGCACAATAGCCAGAGGTACACAATACGCAAATAGCTCCTAATAATGCTTGGAACAGAACACAAAAGTAATTACCGACGTAGGGTTCTTCTTTGCTACTTTGCTTACCGTAATAGAATAACGAATGTCATTTTCTTTCACTGTGACCCTTCCGCGGTTCGCGCGGGGAATGCCAAATTCCTGAAATTAGAGTGGATAAACCTGCTTTTGTAATTAAACTCGGGGACGAGAGGAGCCTGCCCATCCTTCTTGGCTGGCCTACGAATTAAGCACCGAATAGCTTCAGTAATTCGAAGTATATATTCCTCGCTCACGGCTAAATGTAAATCACTTTTACTGTTCCGATTTTCGCCACCAAACTTCCTAATCTTCTATTATCTTTTTTCTTTAATATGTTAATTCGATCTTTTAGCATCGCTATTACCTACTTTGAAATTAAAATTGAAGGTTAAGTACATTTGAATTACAATGTTTTTTTAAAACAGTTACAATCAGATATTCCGTTGCTTTAATAATCAAATATTTTAAAATGTGTTTCTTAAAGGCTATAATTTTATTTAAAACTAAATTTTAATAGCAATGGTCTAAATTTTGCTAGTAAGTTAATAGCCACGTACTTATAATAACTTCTGTTGGAATAATTATGCCATATCTTTTTTAAATATCGTGCTGCAAGGCGGAGTAGGCACTTTAGTGATAATTTAATAGTCGCAATCCTATTCTAAAGCAATTTATTTTTGTACTGTGAACCTAATAGTTGCTAATGCCACGCAAATATTCAAATTTTTTGCACGCAAATATTCAGCCACTAACTATGAAGCCAAATATTTGTGGAAAAAGTTCACAGCAAATCACATGTCGGATAGTTTCATGTTGGTAAACTTTTATAAGAACAAAGTTAGAAAAAAAATGGCATTAAGTAAGTAATACACAGACTAGTTTTTTTTGCTTGTTTTATGTTCGTTAACAAACATTGAACGATGAATATTTGTAACCATCTTACTCTAACAGAGGCTTGATACCCGACTGCTTTCAAAAAGATTTTCCCTGAAGAAAATGGTACAAAATTTTACTCGCGAGGTCAACACGTACCAACATACTTATTCTGATTGTAAGTAGATATTTAATATAATTAGGTACCACAATAGTCAACACTTATTCGTAGTTTTAGCAAATATCAACACACATAAAAAATCTCACACAAAAATAACGTTAGAATTGGAACTCTTCAGAAGGCGAAGCATTCGTTAAACTACATTTGCGAACTTACTAACACGGCCAATCGAAAAATGAAAAGTTCCCGGATCGTGGGTAACTGAGTAACTGGCATTATTCGCAAGTTCTAGGTGCTACCGAGGAAATTCGGTTTGGTTTGTTTACTAAACTATGCTGTTCCATAAGTACTTATTTGGTTTTGTTGTTGTTAGCCTGATGTGACCCACTGTTGGGCAAAGTCTTCCCTCCAGATCTTTTAAGTTTTGATGATCATGTTATTAACTTGTTTGAAAAAATCTATCTGTACTGTGCCGACCTTTTTAATAGTCCACTGTTGAACAAAGGCCCACCTACGAAGCGATAGCCTTCGCACAATGGTTTGCCTAAGATATTTTCCTTGACCCTTAGCTCAAATTTAGCCTGTTGAGTTTTCAAATGCCCTACGGCATATAAAGCAAGCATGTCAGCTAGTGCACTATTATTACCATACCTAAAAATCATACTAACTTCGTCTCCATAACTACAAAAATTCTGTTACACTAGACTATATAGAACGTGTTACTTATGAACCACACGTAAATATTAGATAGGTACGAGTACATACTCGTATGTTGCAATGTATGGTTGAGTATTGAGTTTGGTGGCTTTGGGAGAGTATTCAGCCTTTTCAAAGTTAATTCTTTTTCAACCTTTGACACATTACCTCAAAAGTAACAAGCTTATACTAATTGTTAGTTAAAGCAACAGACTAAGCCCGCCGTAAAGGCGTAAACACGGAAATTTCAACCGCAGACGGCAACACGCCTGAGGTCATTCAAGTTTCATTACCAATAGCTCGGGCTCCATAACTTATTCAGTTAGGGGCAGGTTACGCGTTTTAACATTCAATTTGCTACCTGAAGGAACGTTATGTTGCTGTAAACCGACGCGGCTTAATGCGCTCTTCGATCGTCGTTCTTATTTATATGGCCAGTACGAGACGGATATGGCTGTCGAATGGTTCTTTTATATGCGTGTTAAAAAACTAAGTATGTAACTGTTTTAGTTAATGTTGTTTTAGTCGCGGTATCCCTGGAACTTTTCAGGCCTGAATATTTTCAATTTTCACAATTATTATTATTATTATAAGTGCAGAACAGAACACTGTATATGATTTAGAGGACTCATTTATGTATTTTTACTACTCCTTGGTTTTCATTTCAGCTGATATAAATATCTGATGCTAAGAGACATAGGTAGGTAATGCAAATCTCGTAAATACATCATCATTTGATAGTTTGGTGAAAATCTTAAAGTCGTCGCAAATTACTTGCACATTGACGCGCTACAGTACATTGGTACATTTATTACACATCTTTTTGTCCATCAAAACTTTCACTAATTCACAACCTAGTAGCTGACTTAGGTACACGTTCAAAATGTGTAGGGAAAAAATATATCCTTGAAAAAGCTTCCTCCACCGGGTGCGGTAAAAGTGCGAATCATTTGGCGCGAGCACTCCCAACAAACATTGTCCCCGTATAAACACACCTTCAAGAGGCGACTTACACCCACCCGCAGCTCTCAAGTAATAAAACCAAGAAAGTAGTTTTAAGGAAGCCCGTGACAGCCATTGCGGCCCCATAATACCTTAAACCCTCCTTATTACACAAAACAAACAAGTAATTCGTTTCAAATTGAAAACTTTCCGCCCCACTAGGTGGTACCTAGGGGTTGTGGGTCATAAATTCCCGCCAATTTTGTTTTATTTCGCGATGCAGGCACGGTAATAAAAGTAAGCTGGACGTGAGACAAAGCCTCCGGTAGGGATTACTTGGCCATCGCAATGGATCGCTGCAGGCAGTGATATGGTGTCTAAACAACACCACCTGACTGACTTGGGGCGACACTACTGCTTTACTTACTCTCTTTTACTTTATGTAGTGGTCATTTTTGCCCTAATCATATTACTAATATTTATTTTTTGCAAAAAATAGCACGACCGACTTCAACCGTGTACAGAATTCGCGAATATTTCGCACGGATCAGTGTAGCATTTCTCACATTACTGTTGATTTATCGAAAATGGCTCAGCCGATTTCGATAAAATTTAAATGAGACCTATTTCGAAGTATATTCTTTCCAATAAAAAAGAACTATTATAATCGGACGACTACGTAAAAAGTTATGCGTGGCTATACATAAAAAAATAAATACGCGTCGAATTGAGTGCGTCCTCCGTTTCGTCGGTCAAAAATACCAATTAGATAAATAAAATATAAGTGCTTACGTAAGACCAAGTAATAGGTACTGAAACTATCTATATGGGAGTAACCTTGAAATTGAGATTTTTAGTTTGTCCTTATAGTACAAATTGCTCATAATAATGAACCCGAATTAACAATTAATATTGTATTCTTGACCTTTGCTAATTTTTCACATAAAATCGTCTGAAGTTATAATAAATAAATCGTAAAAACAAAAATAAATTAGAATCGGGTTTTAACAGACAAAAGAAAACTGAGCGCTACTGTGGCTTGTAAGACACGTTATATTGTAGGTCCCGGTTGTTTTAACCGTTTAGCCATGTCAGAGGCCTTCAGGTGGCCTAAAAACTCTGACGCCAGGGCTAGCCACTCGCCCTATACGAACTTAACAGACAAAAACCCATTACAAAACATTCTTGTCATTTCTTTTACTCCCTCATTTTTAAGACGGAATAGATTTAAGAAGCTGCAAGAGTCGAACGACAAAAATATTTCCGTTTTCAATTCTGCTTAAGTTTCTTATGGTGTTCTTTCTTGTTTGGTTTTCTTTTGATAAAATTAATGTTATTTGATAAAGAATATGCTGCTCAAGCTTCTAGCTCTATTTAAAACACTGTTTATTTAACTCTAGCTACGAGTATCCTTGCAAATATTTTACATACAAATACGCTTATATCTAAGCTGAAACAAGCATATTAGGTACGCGTAACGCGTAGTCTACAAAAAGAATGTATTCAGTATTTTAAAAATATTTCAGTCACTGTAATACTGGTCTTTTTATAGATATGACACATAGGTCAAGATGCAAATAAATATATTCTATTCTATTCTATGAAAGTAGCTTTGGGCTATTCAAAAGTTTGTGTATGTGTAAGTCCTGAAAATATTTCACGGAGTCGATGATGCTTCTACATCACACTGTTTATTCGGCTTTTTTCAATATAGTAAGTTTAGGAATTTTTATTTTTCAAGAATAAACTTAAACGTCCACTGCTGGCCTCACTAGTTCCTAGACATTAAGCTTCTATGGATCTCCAACAGAACCGTGTAAAAGCTGCCTTATTTGCTTTTCGTTGCTTATTTTATCATTTTCACTGATAACTTAGTAGGTATGGCTCACAACGCAAAAAAACAACTGCCACACAAGAATAGATACAATTGATCACAACAACTATACTAGATGCAATAGTTAAGGTTAACTATTGCATCTAGTATAGTTGTTGTGATCAATTGTAACAGGTAATATACAAACAGATATACAAACATCTTATTTGTTTTCAATGTACCATTCGTTTCTTTAACAGCTGTTCAAATTCCGTCCGTACGCGATGAAATAAGCATTGAGACATTTACCGAAAAAGATAGTGCTTCCTGCAAAAATGCTTACCTGGGAGGATATGCAAACTTTATAGCGGGACCCAAGCGTCGTTTACCAACAGACACCTTGTTTCTCGTTTCTCCAAAGAGATAAATCCCTCAAAAACTCGACGCACTTTCTAAATCATGTCCATAAAACTATACTCCAAGTTTACGGCCAAATACATAAAAAATATGTGTACCTCACTCACCCCGCCTTGCGAAATTTACTTAGAGTTTTTCTAGACGTATAAAACCTGATATTCTCATTGCGCTACTTTTAGGGATATTTTAGCGGGTATAAAAAGAGTTTACCCGTAAATTGCTGACAATAAATCTCAATCTCGTGTGGTAATGTATTTATAGGATTTTTTATCCATTCATTTCGCATTATGACGATAAAAAAGAGTTCGATCGTTCTGAATGCCTCTTTCGCACCCAAAGTGGCTTTTGGCAGAGTCATGACATTTATTAAAGTAAAGATATTTAAGCATTCTAGAGATATTTGCATACTCGTAAAAGTGGCATAATATAATTATATTGCGAAGTAATTATTATGGTCTTGGCCGTAGGTAATATTTCAATTAGACTTTAGATTGGATTCAAATGCTTATGACTTATCACATATATAGTGTGATGGTTTTCATCACTGTTTTACACATCAAATATGACGTCATGAAAGTAGTGGTAGCCACAATAATTGCAACGACTTCTAAATAAGCTTGTATTTGTAATTACAGAGAACCATAGAAGATAATTGTTTCTATTTATGGGGCTTTTTATATCTAGAACGGCCTTACCCATAGTAACTACATATAAGGTATCTTATTTGTGTACATATCATCTCAATAAAACAAGAGTGAGACAGTCTCAGTAAAATAATATATTTAGACTAATTTAATAAACCCTATTAAATTAAGTGACTTATGGTAAGAGGCTTTATCTCTTTAACTTATCTTAAAAAATACCGTTTTTTATTCAAAAGCTTTTTGCATTTGGCTCGTTATAAATTTATAAAATATTAGAAGAAAAGCAGGTGGACCAGAAGATTTTCCAATCTCATATAGTTGGCGCGGCAGCAGTGGGCCGCATCTGTGATTTTTGTTCTAGACCTATTGTCGTTGTAGCCGTGCTATACTGAACGTGTCTTGTAAGCATAAATGTTGCCAACACAAAGAACCAAGTTGGCAATCTTTTGTTCGTAAGATATATTTTATAGAACTGGAAGTATAAAAGTAATGTTGTTCTGTTATTTATATATGTATGCATCATCATATCCTCTGTAAGACCTTTACTGTTGGACTAAAGCCTCCCTTATAGATTTCGAATAAGACTGCGTTGGATGCAGATTGCATCCAACGCGTTCCTCTGAACGTCTGTCTGCCTTGTGTTGGACGTCATAATACTGCACTTGCATGAATGTGATGTTGCTTCAATTGATTTGAGAACTTTATTGCCCCATCGGGCGATATAAATTATGTTGAATGGTTCGGTGTTGGACATTTAAATTAACATTTTTCCATAATTTATTTAGAATAAGAGCCTCATTTTTGATACAATTTATACTTTACGTAGACACTGTTTTTACTGGCTCGTCATTTTACTTCCACCGAAAACTTTTCAACGTTAATCTCTGCTATCCAAGTTAAAGTACAATGTACTAAAATCCCTGCCACAAAGTTTTATGACACAACAAAAATGCGGCAACCTTAATGAAGTGTGCGCGCTCGTAGCCACAAGCTGCGCTTAAAGAAGTACCAGGTGAAAGCTACTTCTTTTTTATGGGCAGTCGAATAAAATCGCCACGCGTGTGCAAAGAACAATACCGATGGATGCAACCGCAATAAAAAATCTAGACCAAAAGCAACCCTATCACAAGACATGTAGATTCAAGTTGGATGCGCGATATCTTCGTGAGCAAAACAATGCCTGGTTTGCTGGTTGGATTGCAAACAGTTGCTGTGTCCGACGGTTATGATCTGTCGTTTCAGCAACACGCCAAATTTGGTCCCCACATAAAAATAAAAAGTTGTCTGGCATAACACACGTTGCTTGTTTATTCTTCGGAACGTCTTGTTCGATGTTAAAATTTTATAAAAGATTCTTGGTATAATAAAATTTGAGTATCTCTTTACGACATACAGAAAAGATGATAGGTAAATATTGCTTCATCTTTAGTTATTTTAATGCGATAAAAAGATGAAAAGCTGCATTTATGTAATTATTGTAAAATTCGTATTTATCAGAAATCTGAAGGTGTGTTTCTTCACGATAATGATATCTAAGTTTCATATTGGTTGTTTAAACCTATTATAAATTAAACCTATGCTCGCAAATAGTTAATGAACGACACAGGACCGTGGGAGCCAAATAATGTTTGCTGAGACCAAGGTTTACGTTTCGCAGATAGGTAAATAAGGAGATTTACCGGAGATGCTGGCAGCTCATAAAGATCCTGCAATAACCCAACTTATATACACTGGCTACTCGTCTTTGTAACTGTTGGATACTGTGTCGCAACAAAAACCACGTAACGTAACGCTTGAAACCAACCACAATGTAAAGAAATCTAAGAAGTATCAACATCTTTAAAAAGTTTTGAAATTTAATGAAATTTGACGTTCCTAACTTCTCAAATTCTAGCCCGGCTATTGATGATAGAAACTAACTTACCACATCTCTTTCTACATGGTGCCTGGTGGTAAATCAATGCAATTATTTCAGTATCTACTTATACCGTTATACCTCTGAGTACTCTATAGCTCAATAGGTACGTACTCGTACATAAATAACAGTACATATTATCGATACAATCAAAACTTTTCATTTTAACAACCTTCGGTGAAAAGTATTTTCAACATACTAGGCGCTCGGGCTATGCCGCTTTTTATTTCCAAGTATTTTTTTCTATAATTTTAATATCTACAATTCTACATATTATACCAAAGAGCTATCTCACTAAGTACTATTTGTAGACGCAGAAGAAGCTTACGCAAAGTTTTTCCATTCCGCAATAGATGTCTTCAAACTCTTTAGAATAAATTCCGAGACAAGTAACTTTTTATTTTCTATTTAGAGATAAGTTCACTCCTACCTGCATCCATTCAGTTATAAAAGTTTTCAATAGAAATATCATAAACTAAGTTACGACTTTTACAACGGGACTCCGGTTCATGTGGGTGCATAAAATTGCACTGGCTGGGAGTAATTCGGTGCATTTTATTGGTAGTAGGCAGGTTCAGCTCTATGATATAGTGTGATCACACTGAGGGGTCTTTTTGACTGCGAACATAAAACATAAAATTTTCAGCCTGAGTAGGTAAATTTACATTGCGTCAATATACTCAATACATTGTTTGATCTTAAAAATAAATTTGCGTTTGACTACATTCTACTTAAAGATAGGATATCACGCAAGGGAATGTGGTCCAAAATATAACATGATTTTGTTTAAAATATAATATCAATAACATGAATCTGTAATATAATGTGATTCTACTTTTACGTAGTTTCTACAAAAAAGGAGAGATGAAGCACGATAGATGCTTGATACGTAATATAATATTAAATAAACTTGTGTGTAATAGTTAAGCCCCTGATGTGATTTTTGAGAAGTGAACAATTGTTTCATCATTTCAAATATGGGAGATATAGGTTTTTTTTTGATGCGAAAAAGTCCGCGATTTGATTACCAACTCGCCCGATGGTAAGCGACGTTGAACAATAAACGGAGGTTAAACAATATTTAAAGCCAGTAAAAAGTAGCACTTTTATCTAAATTCCACGCTATTCAAATAGACAGCCCACCCTCACAGCAGCGTGGTCAAAGAAAGTACCAAGACTACGGAGCACCGGGCGTGCGGGCGATGACTAAATAATGACCAGGATAACGCAGTTTTACTGCCGCCTCCGTGTTGCGAATGTATAAATGAACCCCCGGGGGAGTGTTAAAAGCGGCTAAGAACTCCAGTTCAACAACTTGGGCTCAGAAATGAGCAGTAAACATCCCTCCACTGAGATGAAACGTCATTGCGCTATTTGTATCAAACATTTTGTTGCAATTTTTTTGTGTCCATGAATAATGCAATAAACCCCGATTGGTGACTGCGTATCACAGTTTGTAACGAGAAATAACGTAGCTATTTTTACAAGAGAATGTATTGGTTTTTACTTTCAGCTCCGGTGAAAAACCGTGAACAATGAATATTGGTTCAAAGTTCTGACGGGAATATTGCAACTCTCAGCGCGATTTTATAAGTAGACATGTTTGTATCTATTCTTCTATCAATTTAAAAATGCTTAAGTATTAGCACTTATGATATAAGTGTATTTATATGTGTATAATTGTAAATGCTAACCATTACGGCTGTAAATATTTACATCTTACTCCCAGATTGGCCTTCCAATATCTCTATAGCAAAATAACTTTTATTTATGTCATGTCTTTGTGGAAAACTTAGTCATGACCGTTATGCTGTGCAGTACTGTCGTAAGGATTTGAAATGTTTCAAATTCAAAATTTTAAAGTTGACTTACTATAAGCAAACAAGAAGCTCACTATCAGCATAATAATATCACTTAATTCTTTAAAAGGAAAGCCTACAGCCATATCTACAACTACATCTAAACCTAGTAGGTATTGTTTTGTCCAATACTTACTAAGCGTAACATTGAGTCATCATCATCATCCGCAGTCTTTTCTATCCCACTGCTGGCTTTAGGCCTCTCTCTTACGGTACCATTTGTCTCGGTCCGGTGCTAATCGTGTCCAAGTTGGACCCGCGATTTTCACAATATCAGCCGGACGAACGTAACAACGTAACGTATGAATAAATGGCTAAATAACCGGCCAAGTGCGAGTCGAACTCGCGCACAACCCCCCCTTAAATGTAAATTTTATTTTAATTTGATAATTAATTATTTAAGTAAACATACTATTAAATTTTCTGTAAATATTTCAAGCGTCTACCTGTTTCCGTTAGTAATATCGAGCGAAAAACGGCTAAAAATTCAGGTTTCTTGTATCGGAGCCCCCCTTAAATATTTTATATATTTTGTTTTTAGTATTTGTTGTTATGGCGGCAACAGAAATACAGCATCTGTGAAAATTTCAACTGTCTAGCTATCACGATTCATGAGATACAACCTGGTGAAAGACAGACAGACGGACAGACGGATAGCGGAGTCTTAGTAAACAGGGTCCCGTTTTTGCCTTTTGGGTACGGAACCCTAAAAAACACCTGCAATAAAATGAGCAATTTCGAAATGTACATGTATAATTGCAGCTGAAACTGCGACTGAGCTGCGTTAAAATATTAAAAGTTTAATTGTATTCAGAGCTGCCTTCGTGGCAGTAAAGAAGGCCTGCTGGCGCTCCGTTGATACACTATTAATGCAATTGTTCGAAAACAGCGCAAGGCAATAAAATTTAGCCTCCAGGTATATCCCTGCCGACTTCACAGCCGAGGCTATAATTTTTCGCATTGCGGATTTCAAGTAACAGTATTTCATTACTTCATTTTACGTTTTTACGACAAATGAGATGGTTTTAAAACGAAAAACGAGATTGTCCGTGCGAAATTACGCGAATAAAGTTCACGGAATGAAAACGAGATTTGATGATACATTTTCCTGGTGTACTCGTAATTAAAAACTTCTGTCAACAAAATTTTCTCTAAAACTGTCTTTAGGAATAAATTGAATGAGTATTTGAGAATTTTTATTTAAAATAAACATAAATAAACGGCTATTTAGTAATTTATGAGTCATCGTAATATCACAAAGTCATAGTCATGATATCGACGACCAATATATTTTACAACTTATAATTTTAAAATTAATCCTTATTTCTTGACAATTTCATATATTGTAGATTTGATTAGATTTGGACGCGCTAGGGCTAACTGCCTGGTAGGTAAATTGCGCGCTACTGATACAATCCCACACGTTCATTCGTCACTGACGCGCAACGCGCCCCTGCAGGAGTGTATACCGATCTCAGAGGCGCGTAGGTGTGATTCGCGTTTGCCCTGATGCCGGGGCACTAGAATACGACATCAGTATCCCCTGCCTGTAGTAAAAGCCTACTAAAAGGGGTCTCCTAGCTCGAGGGTGGTCAGAGTTGGGGTTCTGGCCATCCACTCAAACGGGTCCGAGGAGGACGACAGCGCCTGTGGCAACGCTGTCGTAGAGGACCGCAGAAGCCTGGTTCTACTACCAGGCGAGTAATCACAGAAAGTGCTGGGAGCACCGGTGCGTTTCTTTTGAAGGTCCAGGAGCTCCCAAGAGGGCACAAAGGCTGGCCACCGAGGGGTTTTTAGTGGGTACAATCCTACATAACTCGACTGCAACCCAAAGCAGTCGGGCATCTTTCTAAGATGTTCCCTTCGGAAAAAACAAATAGGTATGATTTGCGTTCCGACCGTTTGTATTGTTAGCCGCATAATCGACTCTCCGAGTCGATTGGTATCGGCACATCCCTAACGCGCGCCAAGAGAGGGCACAACACTAGCGACGCTACAGATTTAGAAAAGGAACGAGCAATGGCGCGCATTAGTATCTTTTGTAATATTGATAACGATTAGATTAAAAGTGTAATTGGTGCTATACCAGACTTTATAATACGCCCACGATCGACCACTAACAAAATAAGGGAAGTCAGGCGCATCCTTTATTAGTTCAGAAGTGAAATGAACCAATGATTTAATAAGCGCGGCTTTCGGCGCTTGCGTTTTCTTTCTGTTTTAGGTGAATATACGGTTGTTTATTACGAAATCATCTATTACTGTTGGTACCAGCTATAAAAAGCATCGAAAACAGTAAACATTTACTTCACGTAACACGCAAGATGTGAAACTGTGTTGTAATTGCGTCGTAGAATAGACCGGCACAAAATGTTCAAAACGTATGGGTAAAAATGCCTTGAAATCGTGAAGAAAGTACGTGAAAACTGTTATCTCGTCTTGTGTTGCCGTGTGCTAGCTGTGGAACCCGAAATACTGTGAAATATGTGTGGAAAAAAGTAAACTACGACTAACTGCGTCATTAGTTATCACAGTGGCTTGTAAGTACTGAAATATGACGCAATATCATCGAATACAGGTAAATTTCTGAATTACTTACGTAGTATGACCCCCAAACCAGGTATTAGTGATACCAAAGTGCAAACAGTGAGATATCTGTACTTATCTAAACTTTAGATTGTTGACATATTCTGGGGTCATTGACCTACACAGTTCATTATCAAAGGTCAACTGGGTGTTTGTTTCCAAGCTTGCAGAATGACCATAAATGGCCGTAGACTGGGCTATAAGTTGCATCCGTGCTGCATTATATGTATCGTTCTTTGCCAGTGCTAGCCTAACAACGTGATAATGTAAGTAGAAGTGTTTTATTACCAATAAATAATTGACTGGAGTCCTGGCAAACACAGCCAGTGGTGGCATGGACAAGCTGTATTCTTTCCAATGCAAGAAACTACTACTAGAAACTACTGTCAGGTGGAGCGGCCTGCTGAAGGTATATTATTGGTGGTATTTTATATGTATTACAATATGAGTTTCATGAGTTTCTAAAAAGCTGCGGTAATGGTTTTAATTTGTGTTGTGCATTTTATACAACTAATTGTTAACAAACAGTCACTGAGAGGCGTCCCCAGCTGTGATTGTTTACTGCAAAGCTGACATGTTTGTATGGGGCCAATCGCACAAATTGCTTTGTAAAATACTGTTACAACAACACATATTCTAGAAAAGTATTGCAGTGATCCGGGTCGAGTGTGAATACTGTATAGTATCACACAGCTGAATATCATAGAGTACAAATCCAAAGCACTTTGAAAAACGAACAGTCACTCCGGTACACATAGTGTAATTTCCAAACTGGATCGTACCGATGGGTCAGTGAACGCTTCATACTGTCAGCGATCATTTTGGTAAGTCACTCTACTCTGTAGTGCTGAGTTAGTACTAATGATTATACTGTCATCTCTAATACAATTTCATGTCAAGGTTGGTCCGGATAATACATTAGTAAAAAATGCAATTTCATCGGAACGTTGGTCCGGACAAGACACATTTACTACCCGGGGTGAGAATTTATGTTTGGCTACTGTGTATCACACAAACTACCATGTGCATGACTGTTGTTATATAGTTTCAGCCTACTCTGATGTGACTGAATTATATGGTCACTATTGGTCACCCATCCATAAAAGTTCAGAATTTTGAATGTTGACCGTGAAATACAAAATTACAAAAGTAAGTTAATATAATGTGGCTTATACTTGTCTGCACATAAGTATATCATTTTTATGTATTGCCAATATCATGGTGTCACACAACTATAATATTTTTGACTGAAATTCCATGGCCACCCATCCAAAAAGGTACATCTGTAAACATGGTAAGTGAAATGTGAAATTGCAAAGGCACATATATTATTATTGTTGAGATAGACTTAGTGGACAGGTCTATTGGTAATTTTGTATATCATTTGTAGTCCATGTGTCTCAACATTTTCATCGAAAAATATAAAAACATTGTTAAGGCTGTACGCTCTTAAGGGTGTACGACTTAAGGACATCATGTTATTGTTGTACCTTGAGTAACCTGAAACACTTTGGGCTGTAAAACTACTACTGTTTAACCGAGCCAAAACGTTGACCCCAATGGGCTGACTGACATGTCCTAGTGTCAGAATTTCGGATGGTGACATGTATCATGTAAATATTTGGAATGTTCTATGACTAGTCAGATTAGAAGCTAACAAAACAATGTGGCAGCGTTAACAATGAAATGGGGCACGTTATGGGCGAAGTGATTTGCTGTAATATTTTTTACAGGCGTCTTCGAATTTTGATTTATATTTCATAAATGAACAGTAACAGTGTATGATGGTTTTTGATAACACTATAATGTATTGTTTATCATTTTCATGTCCAACGGACGAGAGCGGAGTACAGAAATGTGTTATGACAACAATACCAAGGAATATACTCCACCAAAGCGAATGGACCTTGAGCATCAAGTGGACGGTGTCCACCTCACCGAATGCGAGACACTATGACGGCATATTCCTCTGACGATTGAGGCGTAAGTTATCAGCAAGGACATTCGAAGGTTAAGTATGGAATGGACTATAGAAACCAGTGAGTTACTATAAAATATAGTGGCCTTCCAACAGGATTGATTTTATGTCGAGTTATCAGTTGCGACAGAGCACCGATTCAGCGCGAGACCATCAACATGATCATCCTCAGCGACAGTATGGGTGTGTGACGCATAGCATCACATGAGGTAAACATTGTTATTATCGTCAGGACCTGTAAGGAGCATGGTGTATGGGGTACGTCATCAGTCATCATTATCACGATTACAGTTGGTGAATTGTAATTCTTGGAGCTGACTCGTGCATGAGGTAATCATTGATTGTGAACAAAGCCTACAAAGGCAAGTGGTGATCATAGCTGATCAGGATTTGAGCTGCCATATATTACTAATAGCTTTACTACTGTACTGAATTTTACTAGCCTACTGCTGAACATAGCCTACCCACAAAGGCGGTTGCCGAATTGTTGCCTATCCTGTGCGTTTGGTACTCAACTTCGATGATGACCATTGTCGATCGTACCGACTGTGGCCTACTAGAATGTGTTAAGGTTATCATAATTGATCACGCTAGCTGAAGAATTATTTTCGGTGGTCATGGCTGATTGTAATACGCAGAGCCTAGCTCGAGACAGTCTGTCCTTCATCGGACGGGACGTGTACCTGAAGTCTCTCCGCGAGACAGTCTGTTCTTCATCGAACGGGACGTGTACCTGAAGTCTCTCCGCGAGACAGTCTGTTCTTCATCGAACGGGACGTGTACCTGAAGTCTCTCCGCGAGACAGTCTGTTCTTCATCGAACGGGACGTGTACCTGAAGTCTCTCCGCGAGACAGTCTGTTCTTCATCGAACGGGACGTGTACCTGAAGTCTCTCCGCGAGACAGTCTGTTCTTCATCGAACGGGACGTGTACCTGAAGTCTCTCCGCGAGACAGTCTGTTCTTCATCGAACGGGACGTGTACCTGAAGTCTCTCCGCGAGACAGTCTGTCCTTCATCGGACGGGACGTGTACCTGAAGTCTCTTCACGAGACAGTCTGTTCTTCATCGAACGGGACGTGTACCTGAAGTCTCTCCGCGAGACAGTCTGTTCTTCATCGAACGGGACGTGTACCTGAAGTCTCTCCGCGAGACAGTCTGTTCTTCATCGAACGGGACGTGTACCTGAAGTCTCTCCGCGAGACAGTCTGTTCTTCATCGAACGGGACGTGTACCTGAAGTCTCTCCGCGAGACAGTCTGTTCTTCATCGAACGGGACGTGTACCTGAAGTCTCTCCGCGAGACAGTCTGTTCTTCATCGAACGGGACGTGTACCTGAAGTCTCTCCGCGAGACAGTCTGTCCTTCATCGGACGGGACGTGTACCTGAAGTCTCTCCGCGAGACAGTCTGTCCTTCATCGGACGGGACGTGTACCTGAAGTGTCTCTCCGCGAGACAGTCTGTCCTTCATCGGACGGGACGTGTAGCTGATGTCTCTGCCACGAGACAGTCTGCCAGCTATGGTAGGACTTGTAGCCAAATCTCCCAGTCAGATTGAGGCTGTCAGCTATGATATTGACGATCTTGTTCCCGATACCGTTTCAATAACATTGGAAAGCGAGGACCAGACATCTGGTCGTAATATCTTCAAGCAGCGCGACAACAGCTGCTCAACTACAGTTGGCGAGTCCAGAGGCGCTGCATCCGCTTCAGCGCCCGAGCCGGTGATGCTGTTCCAGAGCGGTTGCCGACTGCGGCGACATCTGGACGAGACTGCATCACTGCACCACGGCTCTCCACACGACTACAATGCACGCTTGGAGCGATACGGTGACATTGTTCTATACTGTATGATAACATCCACCTGTGGGTCTGTATAACATTATTTTCTAACCCTGGAATTGGATATCGTTTAGAATCTCAATTCAAGTTCTGACAATTTTAAGTCAAAGGGAGATACATTAAGAAGTCTACGACATAACGAATCAAAATACATTCCTGATGTTGCAATGATTTGGTTCGTGTGAGTGGCTCGCGATTCGCAAAACATTCAGTCTTGTTATATGATGTTAATCGACCGAAAAGTGTATCCTGATGTCACGTACAGCACCATTGCGGCTGAGTAAGTTCACAACCTCTTCAGAATGAGGACCTGTGTTTAACGTTTGTTGTTTGTGAACAGTTGCTGCCCATGGCCCAGTTGCTTCTGTGTTCAGTGCAGGAGTCCAGTTGCTGAGAGTGCCACGGGGACGTGGACTGTGATCAGGATGGCCGAATCTGTTAGCCGCATAATCGACTCTCCGAGTCGATTGGTATCGGCACATCCCTAACGCGCGCCAAGAGAGGGCACAACACTAGCGACGCTACAGATTTAGAAAAGGAACGAGCAATGGCGCGCATTAGTATCTTTTGTAATATTGATAACGATTAGATTAAAAGTGTAATTGGTGCTATACCAGACTTTATAATACGCCCACGATCGACCACTAACAAAATAAGGGAAGTCAGGCGCATCCTTTATTAGTATGAAGACGGAATACTGTTAGATACCATTACCGTGCCAAGGTATAAGAAGACAAAAAGTGCTGCAGTCGAGTGCCTGTGACAGCTTCAACGCGTGATCCGACGTCGGAGAAAAAATGCAGGGACGAACGCAATCGTTCGTTATATTTACCTTTGTTGTCTAGATTCTTGGTGTTTTAGGAAACATAATTAAATGTAGAACCTGATGCAGTGGCAAAAGAATACATCCATCATTCATCAGCCGTAGGAAGTCCACTGCTGGACACAGGCCTCGTCTATCGACTTCCAAAAGGCCGGCTGGAAGCTGCCTGCATGCAGCGCGTTCCTGCGATGTTATAGTTACATCGTCAGTCCACCTAGCCGGTAGACGTCCTACGCTACGTTTGCTGGTCCGTGGTCTCCATTCGATAACTTTAGGGCCCCTTTAGCCATCCGTTCTCCGAACTATGTGCCCTGCCTACTGCCATTCCAACTGGCTAATCCGCTAGACTATGTCAGTTCCTTTGGTTGGTCTTTGGTTTTTGGGCAATAGAATACGGCATCGATATCTAGTAGCTTGCATAAAAAAATTACTAAAAGGGGGTTTCTGGGCTCGCGGATGGTTTGAAGTGACGCTCTAACCATCCACCCATCGAAACTGTGACTCGAACATCCAAACACTGGAAGCCAACAGTGAAGTACCTACTCGGAAATCCGGTGCGTCTGTAGTTGAAAGTCTGGAGATGTCAAAGCTGCCAAGAGAGCATTTTAGTGAGTACAATCCCACGAAACCCGGCTGTAGAAACTCAGAACCAACTGATAAGGATAGCTTTTAAAACAATGGGAAATATTTTTTTTGATGATAATTTAATAAAATATTTCTAAAGATAGTTATCATTGCAAAATAAATCTTTACTTACTTTTCTATCCATCTATTGCTAATCTAATGCATTTACCTAATTACCCAACCTAATACCTTGCTGCGCAGAATTCTGTATTGTGTGAGCCCATATGAATTGGTGATTTTTGAGCTCTGTTAATAAAATAATTGTGTATTTATTAGCATAAAATATACGTGTATATCTAAGTGGGTTCTTTTTTAAAAACTGGCCTTGCTTGGTTACCTATTAAGATTCACGATCAGCGCAGGGCTGTAACGGCCGCTTTATGCAATTCATTAAATTAACATTGAATTGAGCAACACCTATTCGAACTTCTCAGTATGCGTTGATTTCACAAGACGAACCACAACACTATCATACCTATTGATTCAGGCCCAGCGGCCGTTTTAGAGCCGCTGGATGCGCCCCTGCTAAGAAACAAAAGGCAAATGCACTCCGGCATCATCGTTTACCTGTCGTCGCCCAACTTTCTGGATTATCTTTGCTGGAGACATTTCCACTTTTACCGCATTCAGGGACGCATATCACTTCTTTGTTAAAAAAAAATATGGCAGGAGCTTATTATATTGCTATCACCATCAGTATGGTCTCCGATTGCTGGCTATAGCCTTTTGGGATCTAATCTAGGATAGACCCACAATTTTCGTAACATCTTCGATCCAAGGAGCTGGTGAGGTCCAGGTTTCGTTACGACACCACCGCTTACCGTCACTTTGCCTAGGAACGATGTTAAATGATTTATGTGACTATTTCTATTCCCCTTTTAATTTCTTATCTTCCGTACTTCTGGAGTACGATAAGTTCACACACATACATTTTTTCAGTGATTGGCTAATACGCGGTCAACCATGGTGATAAAGTTTAACACAAAGAATATTGACAATAGTGGAACTCAATATTATAAAATTGAGCGTGAGAAAGAATTTGAATCTATTTACTTATATTTCCGACTTTCTTGACGTGTGGAATAAAATAAGTGGCAATGAGCAGTGAGTTAGTGCTACTTACTAATACTAGACTGCTAGTACCTACCTACATTTCATTTCATCTGCTCAAAGTAATCAGTTTAGTTCTCATATGTGTACCTATCTACATTATACCTACATTACATTATCATGTACATTTATATGTGAACATAAGAATGACTTGAAGAGAACCATAGCACAATATACATTATTTTTGAAAAATAAAAAGGTTTTTTAATACGGAAACAATGTATTTTCATTTAAAAATTACACAGGTAAGTAAATGACAATATAGTACACGCAGTGTTTTAGAATAAAATAACATAACAACATATTTTTTGATTACTTAGCATATTTTCAATAAAATGTATGCATAATGGGCCATTACAAAAAAAAACATAATGCAGGACACATTAACTTATTTTTAGTACTAAAATATAACTTTTTTTATTTACAATTTATTACTAACATTGCAACAATACGTATCATAATGACTATAACATAAAGCGTTATTATCTCGAAGGCAACTGAAGGAAAAAATGTTTTTATTTGTGAATGAAATTAAAAATTTAATATTTTTTATAAAAACTCAGAGTATTTATTTGTTCAATCTTAGTCTCTCAGTAAACATTTAGCAGTACTTGTACATACATTACTATTTTTAACCGACTTCCAAAAAGGAGGAGGTTTTATGTTCGTATGTATTTTTTTGTGTATGTTCGTCGATTTTTTCACTAGTTGTGAACCGAATCGCAATATTCTTTTTTAGTTCGAAAGGACTCGTATTACCGAGATGGTCCCATTTAAATTCAACGAAAATCGGCTGAGCCGTTTTTGAAAAATCAACAATAATGTAAACGATTCGAGCGAAACATTCGAATTTTGTACACGATGGAAGGCGGTTTGGAGATTTTTTGCAAAAAATAATTATTAAATTCAGATTTTTTTTCTACGTCATACTTAAACTAATTTAATTTTGTTAAAACCATTTTACAAGTTTTTTCAAAGATTTCATTATTTTAGATTAATATTGGGTTTTAAATAGCGTCTTTTGTATTCATTATTATAATTTGAAATGAAAATAAGTTTTGTATTTCTGTAATCTTAAATTAAACACTAAAATTATTGACGTATGGATTAGCTTACGTTGAATCATCGCTTATGTCGCACAATGTATCTACACTCTACAGGTAGGTACATATATTTATTTTGTCTTCTGATTTTATCAAAGTTGTCTTTTCGAAATAATTTTATCTACGATTGTTCCATAATTTTGTGCAGTTGGAAATTGTATATTTCCAAATTAAAGTAAGTACACACATATTTATCAAATTTAAGTAGACGTGTTAAATTTAATCTTATCGTATTTCTTTAGGTACATAGGCCTACCTCTAAAATTATTTAATTACTTTGAGCAATACTATATTTTGTTTTAAATTTACTTTCAAACAAATTTGTTCTTAGGGACGTTAATTAATTATTTATTGATCAAGATATTTCTAATTAGATGCTTTTAAACCAACTCTCATATTATAAGAGTTATATAGGTCTCGTAATCTATAAAATATAGACAGAATTTCAGCATAAATAGTTTTAATAATAATTATCGAGGACAGACTGTCTGAATCTGTAGATAATGCCGATTTTAACCGAATTCCAAAAAGGAGGAGGTTCTGAATCAAAGAAAGAAAGGGTATACTCCCGAGACAGTCCAATTTAAATTTTATCGAATTCAGCAGAGCCGTTTTTGAAAAAAATATACATCAATTCGAGCGAACTATTCGAATTTTGTACACGATGGAAGTCAGTTTTGCAATTTTTTGCGAAAAATAATTAGCAGATAGAAAAAAAAATAGAATAAACAATAGACCAAAGAAATAATTAGACCAAGAAAGTGTCGAATGTTCCCCGTAACTCAGCCATATTTGTGAATATTTTTGCAAAATAAATATTTATTTACATACGGTACTTATATATTAATTGATACATTATCTTAGAATTAGGTATACATTCTTGTGTTTTGGATTTTATTACAAAAAATACCATCCTATTGGTTTTACGATTCCCTGTTTCTATGAAGTATATTCTCTCTCGCCGCGCAAACACGCGAGCGTTTGTCAGTTCAAATAGTTAAGTTCGATAAATAATACAATTTTCTTCAATAATATCGAACGATTTACAAATTCGCAAACGTAACAACATTACAAACTCTCCGAAATAGATTTTGTATTTTCAATTAAATTTCCTTGGAAATAAAATTCAATTTAGAAAAGCACGTAATGTTGCACCATATTGCGTCATTCGCAGTACCACGTCGTTCTTCTGTATTTCTTCTCTGTTCTTCTCACTTCTCCTGGAACGCCTCGAAGGGAGTTATCTGTAAAAAGGAAACATTTTGTTTTATTAATTTATTGTCAAAATGTAAATGACACCCATTTTTGGAGAAGGAAGAATGAAGTTTTAGATTGAAATTATAAAAGAGACGAAAAATTAAAAAATATAAAGAAACCGTTTCGGACATCAATTAAGATAAAAGAACAGAATTACAATATTATTGAAATCAGAGATCGAAATCTACTTAGTTTTCTAAGTACGCTTATCAAATATATTCAACCTTACTAATATTAGGTATAAATCTGAAAGTGTGTTTGTTGGTTTGTTACTCTTTTACGCAGCAACAGAGCATCGGCACAGCTTGTAGCTAATTTCGCAGATGCCATTAAGATTGATTCAGCCTATATATTGCGTTTATAAATACTCCCTATGTTGCAAATTATTAACCAATTGACAAAACCAAATAGCAAAAAATTATCATTAATTAAATATAATTTAGGCTTTGGTACTCATTTAATATAACAGATAGTATACCTAATTATTATGTGCAATGTACTTAGGCGTTAATGATTCATATTATGTATGTTCAAAGTACATCAAGATAACGAAAGAAAAACCGGATAATAGCCCTAAAACAGCGACAAACAAAGTAACAATTACATTCCAAATGTATTAGTAATCAAAGTGAAATAATGTGTCAAGGTTAAGTAGTTAATAAGTAAATACTAGATAAATCTGTATATTTCAGTAATCAATACACTTACAGTAGAAAACAATGAACTGTGATATTTTTAATCATTACATTTTTTAAATTATTTTAATACTGTCTCTACCATCTCCCTGTTTGAATAGCATATCGTAGTCTTATGTTATGTATATAAGATAGATAGGCATATGTGTAGCAGTGAACTACAAAGAGACTTTTTATCTAGACTGCCTCGGTGGCTCAGTGGTTAGTGACCCTGACTTCTGGGTCAAAGAGGCCTGGGTTCGATCCCCACCCAGGGCAAACATTTGTGTGATGAACATAGGTGTTTGCTCAGTTTCTGGGTGTTATTTAGGTAGCTAGGTATATCACAAGCTATGCTTAGTCTGGGGGTCAAAGACCGTGTGTAAGATGTCCCCTAATTATTATTTATTTATTTATCCACTTAAAATTTATCATCTTAAAAAACAACTCCTTTCCTATATTTTTTTTTTTTCAAAATAATTAGTTTGAAAGTTTATTGCATATTTTGCAAATTTCAAATCTCACAGAACAGATTGATGCTAGTAGATAGTATGTAGAAAGTTTGCCTCTAGTCTCTTTGTGACCATACGGTCGGTGCAACTCAATTGAAACTTGGAGATCACGAGGCATATTTAATTAGTTATATCTACTTAATTCTAATTGCGCTATAAATTCCCTTACATAAAAATAGTAAGTTAAATCGATAAAGTGGGTATATAAACAACAGTAATTACTTTAGTAAATAATTAGTGAACCCAAACCACCAATACCAGTTCCCACACCGTAGAATTAAAACAAAACAAGCATAAAGATAAGCTGCTAAATATTACTGACCTACAAAGCAATTCATTGGTGCAATTTCACGAGTACGAAACCATCTAACAGACCTGAGGAGAGATGTAATAATGATGAAGCAAATTATTTATAAGAACACAAAAATAATGGACATTGCATAAATTAATATTGACTCTGACCTAATTAGCAGTTCTGATCCAATATTAATTTGTAAGGAGCTCAATCAATGGTTTGTTTAATGGGATCTAATCTCTTCGTGTTTATGAATAATTCATAGTAGGTATGGACTAGCTATACTGGATATTTATATAGACGATGAATATATTCGAAGATTTCATTGTTCTCATTAATATAATCAAGTTATACCAAAACCAAACCTGAATTTGCGAAATAAAATCAGCTATTCCATATAATATAGCAAAAGTCAACTTTTTTTATATGGAACCGCGGAACAGCTGATCTTTCTCTTCGCGATTTCAGAGTTATACCTATTGTAAAAGTGTTTTTTTTTTTGGTATTTTAAGTTTGTAAGTCTTAATAACTCAACATTCAAAAAAATAGTGTGTAAAGTTTTTTAGATTAATAAAAGCGTGAACATTAAATCGCTTCGAGCGTGCATGATTGTGAATACGTATCAAGTACGAGTGTAATACAAAGATTAGATTATGATATGATTAGTTAACATATCGATAGAATGGAATACTTACACTTGTCGTCATTTCTTTCTGAATCAGCTGAGCCTTGGCTGTTCATAGAGATAATGGAGGTGCGTTTATTTCTCTGTTGTAGAAGGAGTTCTGGAATGAGAAATGAAATAACAAATTAGTTTTGTTTGAACCAATCATTATAAATACGAGTAACTATATTTTTACACCATAACTTCAAAAACAGGACAAATAAAGTACCTAACTCCATGTTTCAAGGTATAACAGAAGGTGACATTGGATCACAAATGGGAAAGCCATCATTTTGAAAGCATGGAATGGAGACCACTGTTAAGCTGTGGACCCCAAAATTAAATGTATTCAGGTGAAGCTAGGCTGGATCAATTCATTTCAGCCACTGCACTCGTAGGATACAAATGTCACTTCCTGATTACAAGTCGCTTTCAGCCGATCTAAGTGCAGATCTGCAGAGGGGCCTGTGTCAGACAGTGAACGATTCATGTCTGTTGATGATGAAAAACATCGGTGGCAGTTTTTATGGTTTTACTAACAAAAAATAATGTTCTAGAGCTATTCAACCCATATCGCAGAAGCACCTTGTCCGTTAAAACATACATTTGGTCACTCTTATAATTAATTTTATTCTACGATTTGACACATACCTACGCCTTTATAACTATTTAAAATAAAATGTACATATATGTGAGTTTTAATAGACAACAGGAAAACCCCTAAAAAACCAAGGGCGAAGAGATTATTTTTAGGTCTATTTGACGCTGAATTCCTATTTACAGATATAGTTTCAGAGATAACGGAATAAGTAATTGAATACTACATTGTTTCCTATTTGAATGCATTTTTCCCATCTTTAATCTTGGGTTTTCTAACTATTTACTGTGTATCAATGCAGTGGCGATAACGTTTTGTTAAATTTAATTACCTAACTAAAGAAACAAACTACGTACATAAGATACCACAACAAAATGGGAACTAAGTAGTTAAGCGGAGCTATAAATATAATATGGCCTATATTACTATACATTTTACTGCACTAAGCTAGATAAGCTAGACAAAATGGGAACTAAGTAGTTAAGCGGAGCTATAAATATAAAATGGCCTATATTACTATACATTTTACTGCACTAAGCTAGATAAGCTAGACAAAATGGGAACTAAGTAGTTAAGCGGAGCTATAAGTATAATATGGCCTATATTATATTTATAGCTCCGCTTAACTACTTAGGTTGTTTTCTATGATGAACATTGTGCATTAATAAAATTGAAGAGTTTATGAGCAGATGAATTAATATACTTGTATGCTTATAGCTTGCCACAAGTAAGTACAACTCAGTCGAAACGTCGGAATTACTCGGGATCACGAAGCATGTAGATACTTACTTAATCTCTACTTAATTGTAATAGCCATATAAGTCCCGTAATATACAAAAAGTCTGGTTAAATCGAAAAAGTTTATAAACAACAGTAATTACTGTAGTAAATAATTAGTAAACCCAAACCACCAATACCAGTTCCCACACCGTAGAATTAAAACAAAACAAGCATAAAGATAAGCTGCTAAATATTACTGACCTACAAAGCAATTCATTAGCAATGCAGCTATAAATATAATATAGGCCATATTATACTTATAGCTCCGCTTAACTACTTAGTTCCCATTTTGTCTAGCTTATCTAGCTTAGTGCAGTAAAATGGATAGTAACTAAAAATTTTAAAAGCTTTAAATACTCCACTTATGAACATAGGCGATATGTGACATATATGCAAATGGTGTTATTCGTTTGTATCTCAATAAACAATTAATTAAACTTTATAGGCCTACCCTACGGTAAGTGAGTAAGTGCGGTCGGGTCATAGTTATGCACCACGCTGCCACGCTGGCTCAATACAGATTGGAAAATACACAAATGTCATCGAATCTATGAAAATATGCAGGTACGAGTATTTTCAAAATATTTTCCATCTTTGAAATGACAGAAGCATGTAGCACGCATGTATACGCACATGAATTCGAAAGAACTCATAAGTACGGAACCAGGATTTGAACTTTATGACCTCGCTCTCACAAAGAGTGTTCTCCCATAAGATCACCGTGGCTTAAATGGAAATTTACTCATTTTAGGGTTCCGTATCCAAAGGAAAAAAACGGGACCCTATTACTAAAACTCCGCTGCCCGTCTGTTTGTCCGTCTGTATGTCACCAGGCTGTATGAAATTTCACAGAGGATGTATTTCTGTTGCCGCTATAACCACAAATACTAAAAATAGAATAAAAACAATATTTAAGGGGCTCCTATACAACAAACCTATACCTTACCTAACCAACCTTAGCCGTTTGTCGCTCGATATTAATGATGTTAATAGGTATATGCTTGAAAATATCCACAGAATATCAAGCTGCATGCTTACTTTGATAATAAATAATTTAACTAAAATAAAATAAATATGTATGAAAGAAATAAATTTTAAATAATTGTTAAATGCTTTACTGAACAAATGCGTGCTTCCTGTATACCTACGTAAGCTCTACATTTGGAAGCCTTTTTAGTGCATGGACAACGTTAAATGTATTCAGGTCGTTCTATCAACATTCAACTTCATCAAAATATCAAGTTAGCTTATGCAGATACCCTATCATCAGAATACTATACTAATCGCTGGCGCACCTGACTATATCTGACGATAACGAGCTGATATTATTCCAAGAACATGTTTCAATACATTAGAACTGATAATGACATTAACAGGAAAATCCCTGTCCACTAACTTTTGTCATTAAAAGAAATTAAATTAGTTTTAGGTGACTAAAAAAAGGAGAAAGTTTCGATTCGGTGGTTTTCAAGTGCGTTACGCGATATATACCTATGCCGATTTACGTACTTGTTTTTTCGAAATTGTCAGAGAGCCAACCCTGTAGAAGCTAGATTTTGAAATTACTATCAATAGACATTTGTAAAGCATTTCGGATTTGTATCACACAGAGCACTATACTTTGACTTGTTTTCTTGGTCTCGGTTTTTTAAATATTTTTGTTAAAAAAAATATTTTTTTCGACAAGGCTAATTCTTTTTTATAAGCATTGTATTTTGTTGGTACTCATAACAGTACCTAATAAATAACTTATCAAAACCTGCCAAATTATGAAGGAAGAAGATTTTCTTTATGACATAAAATTAAACACTGAAGACTAATACGGCTACGTGACAGTCATAAGAATAGTAATGTCTAAATTTCTATTAATAGATCGTAGACATACCAACTACCTACTTAGTTTTAAATCGTTTAAATTATTAAGCAAATGGTATGGCCATGTTATCTCTACGACAACATTTTATCTAAAGTATATAGACAAAACTATTGACAAAATTGGTACACTTTACACCAAGTGTCAGGTGTGAATTACACAAGCTAGATAAATCCTTACAAATATAATAAATCCGAAATTAGGTATATTTGTTAGCTTATTGCAGTTTGTTCGTTACTTTTTAAGATAATTCGAAGAGTGTCATAGATATTATTCTATCCCGAAAACATAAAGGTACCTGTGAGATAGCACAAATTCAAAAGTATCACACGGGCAAAGGCTATTAAGCAAATAATTATAAATACATTGATGTTCAACCATAAGCGCCCATTTTAGCAGTAATAGCCTATTTTATAAGACGAAAATAAATATATCAACAAGCGTAGGTACATTTTATGTGTACAATATTTTCGACTCGTAGCAGTCTAGTTAATGGTCGCAATCCATATCTTAACAGTACTAGCGACAATTCTATTCTAAAATTAAACCCAACTGATATTGTAAGCATGAGATTCGAAATTCAAATTTCCAACGCAATAAATCGATATCAAGACATTGAGTAGATCTATCTGTACAGATAGAGCCGGTTTGTTGATAAAGCAAAGTACAATGGCGGACATCGGCCAGACTCAAACAGACGAGTTATTGCCATAAACTCCGGCGACCACGAACCCGCACTAACAATAATAGTTAGAACTTGGGACTGTCGCCGCAGACCATCGTTTAGATAATGCCAACTTAACGATGGAAAATGAACTCTAGCAAATCAACACAATAACGCTAAATGCCTAACAGATATGCCTATTAGATGTTGCTTTCTTTGGTACAAATAAGCCGTGCTTTTTTTCTTCATTACGATAAGTGTATTTTCGAGAAGACACAGATTTATGAAGCATGTATAATTTAGGCAAAAAGTCATGGAGTCAATTCAAAATTGCTGGTAGAATTAAGGTATTTATTTATGAAATTTAATAGCAGTGATAGAGAGCAAAATTACCAACATAGCCCAGCGGATTAGCAATTTGAAATGGCAATGGGCAAGGCATAGTTATAGAAGAAATGGTTGATGGGGGCGTTAAGTTTTTGAATGGAGACCACATATCAGCAAGCGCGGCGTAGCTCGTCCACCGAAAAGGTAGACTAATGATCTAATCAAGACTAGAACATTACTCTGGATGGAAGTCGCTTTAATCCGGTCTTGTTGGAAATCCATAGGGGATTCCTATGTCCAGCAATGGCCATGATAATGATAATGACAATGATAATGAGTGAGCAAAGCCCATAGCACATAGGAGCTTAGAATGTCTATTGTCTATCCGTTATGTGGATTGACAATATCAGATTGACAGTCGTAGAGACGTTCTAACTACTCTACAACTGGTTATCTTAGAAATTGATAAGTTTAGGTCCAACAGTGGATATCCTACAGCTGATAGGATGATGATGAACAGCGATAAAGCCCCGGTCAGACACGTACTGGTACGAGTATGATTCATTCATTCACAACTACTAATACACATCATATTTCAATACGCGAATAGCCCGACCAGTTGGCGGAAACAAAGACCATTGTTTGACAGGAATTTCTAATGTCACGATACTCGTACTTGTTTATTTTCTCTCCATATAATTATACTCCATATTGTACATCGATAAATAGCTCGGCTTATCTTAATAGCTAAAAATCACTCTCACTCTAGATTCTAACCATCAATATAGAATGTAAGAAAGAAAAAATGCCGAGTCGATGATTCTAACATAGCATGAAATAATCTAACACGAATAAAAATAAAACCATCTGCTCCGCTTGGATAGAAAAGAGATAGTAATAAATAAATACAATTCAACACTTCATACATAATAGGCGTGCTGAGGGAAAAAAATATATAATTAGTCAGTCAGATAGAGTATAGACTATCAAAAAATATTAGACACGTATTTTTTACTTTAACAATTAAACAAAATTGATAAAGATATGGCCCGTTAAAGTTCCGCGTGAGTGCCATACAAATGTATAGACTTCTGTGAGAAAGATGACGTCACGAGCCCCCACTCCCGACCTATGACAAGGTTTATCTTCGTTTTTTATTGTTTAATTTACATAAGAAAAAATCCGTGTCCAATATTTTTTGATAAACAACAAACAAACAACAACACTTTATTAGACAACCACATTACATAAAAAACAGATTATAAGGACAAAAACAAAACAATAGGTATCTAATTGGCGGCCTTATCGCTTTAAGCGATTTCTTCCAGGCAACCTAACGAACTAAATATAATAATGATATTTTAACCCAGTCATCATGCCTACTATGTATAATGTATACAGAGTGGAGAGTTGACGCCGACATTAAATGAAATCACATATTTGCTCTTCTGTTTCAAGCAGCCTTCGAAATATTTTGAATTTAATAAATAAAACTAACAAGCTCATTTTATAGAAAATAAAAGTAAGTAATACATTAGGAATATAATTACAGTCCTCCATCATAGGTACATCCAATGGACTATTCATCTATCAACAACACCTCCTTTGCATGCGGCCAAGGCCATCAGTTCACTTCCATTGTACAAAAAAGAAAAAAATATCAATCAGAAAGTAGGCAATTCGCAATCAGGTTGCGTGGAATCAGCTAGCTTCTTTTATTGAACAGGTAAGCGAAAAAAACACATCCAAAAGAGTTAAGCACCATTCTCTCTTATCGCATAATCTGGAATGTAGCGTATCTGGGGGCTTCGAAACGATTGCCTCCCTCTTACCTATCTAATTATCCGGAAGGTCGTTCAAACGAATAATTTCGTACATGATAAATGTTAAGGGGGCATTACATACGATGTTTCTGCGTATCTACACTTCGTTTTGAGATGTAAGAAGTAATAAGCTCTTCAATTTAGTTGTCTATTTAGAAACTAAAGTCATTAAAATGCATCGAGCTATATTTAAAATGTCACATTTAAGTATTTTTTTGTAAAAACAAGTTATCTTAAACTGGGCTAATATTTTAGGGTAAAAAATAGCGCTTCAAAACACGGGTTTTATGATAAGGATTGCCTTTGTAGCGTCTGAAAAAACAAGTATGTAAAATCTGTGGATTTTGTTGCAGAGTAAGTAAACAGCTGCCTGTATCTTTCCTAAATAGTACCGTGCGTTTCGCTTTTGATGTTTTATAAACGTTATGGATTGATGTTTTTTAAACATTGTTATACCGAAATTGAGACTGCTCCACTTTTAAAAGCCGTTTACTTGATATATTAACAAAAGAACCAAGAAATCGAGTCAGATACCGAAGCTAACGAAATTTAATATCATGTCTTTAGTTTTCATTTTCCATACAAACATTTCCTGAATTGCAGACTCACCTTTAGATCTCTCATATCTAGATCAAAATCTGAGAGATGGTGATCCTCGTAGTGCATGTGAACTCACAAACTGCACAAGGCCAACGTAGTGGATTTGGCCTAATCGCTCTTCATATGTAGGCATACCTAAGCAGTGGACTAATATAAACACCGGCACAGTCAAACCGCTAAGCCTAGCATAACACCATAACTCCATAACAAAGCGTGTGAAATGTTAAATTTTATTTTACGTAAACTATACTAAAGAGCGTTGCATATGCTGTTGCGATTACAAAACAAGCCTGGCGTTGTAAAAGAAATATGCGAAGTTCCTGCCGTTCCCACAGTAAGTAATGCACATGCAACTTGCCAAGTGCCCAATAAAAACCTAATAAACAGTAAGGGTGCTATGCAAATTCGCACACATTAACGTGTTACTGTTACCCATAGAAATGATAAATATAAACTTGAAACACTTGTAAGATATGAGTAAAACTTGCTTATACCACACGGCCGTTTTCTCACAAAACGGCTGCTAAGTATTATATAATTAACTAAGCATCGGCATGCATCATTAATCATCATGCATTATGGAAACGTAATATCCGCACTTCCTTAGGCATGTATATATGCGCACTCAGACACTTCTAAACCAATTAATTGTTCTTATTGATTTTGATTGCACAAATGCTGAATTATCAAAAAAATTGTCTGTGCCCGAGAACAAATTATGAGGAAAGTGGCAAGTGGCCGAATAATATGGGTAAAAAGCCACTCTTGTCTGTCTGGTTACTACAGCCACAGAACGTAAATGTGTGCTAATGTCACTGACTCAGCTTTAAATCTGCTCTAACATATTTGTAAACAACTAAACAAAACAAGATTATTTTTTAAATTCGGTTTTCTAAGAAAGAAAGTCATTCTAACATAGCTGTTGACTTAGTAACTCTCTTTTAGTAATCTTCACAATGATGCATTTTATACAGGGTTGTTTTAGATTTGCTGAAAGCTTTCAAACGTTTTTTTATTACTCTCTAAATATTGAAACCTGATGTAAAACTGTTTATTTTAATTGTTTTTTGTTGCTCCCAAATTCAACTTTTTTATATTTATAATTTTTGAAATTAAATTTGTTAGATATAACGGAGGAATATCCTCATTCTTTTTGTCAAAAATAGTCCTCCTCATTTAAGCTACATGTTTTGTAAACTAAATAATTTAATTGGACTAATAACATGGCACCCGATTCCCTTACTGTTGATAACAGCATCCAAGTTGCCAAGTGTCCAATAAAAAAGCCAAGTCGACGACCCGAGTGCGTCAGCCGTCAGTGCCGATAAAGGGCCGCTTCTTCCGTCATATTAATACAGAGCGTAAATGGCAACTGATTAAAAGTAACCCTGTATATTATCGCTAAAATATCAAATCTAATTAGTGACAGAGGGAATTCCTACATAAAAATACATATTTTGGCATATCATTTTACTCATAATTGTGACAAATTTTACAATGGAACCAACTCCGAAATGGGGAAAAATCAGCTGTTCCACTCATTTTGTCAAGAAACGTAAAATTGAATCTTCTCACTTTTTGACGTGATAATTATTATGATTAAACTTAATATGTATACGGAACAGCCGATTTTCTCGAAATTTCAGGGTTTCTTCCTGTAACTGTTCCTGTTCCTGTGTTCAAAGTAAGGACTTTCATAGAAAATTATGGCCATAATGATGAATGCAATAAAATCCTAGAATATTTTTGCCGTCTACAGATCTCCTTTGAACATGTTTAAATTTATTACGATACATGCAATATTCTCACTGTCGTTAACTAAATGCAAGTGCATATGTTGCCAAGTGTCCAATAAAAAAAGCTAAGTCGTCGACCCCGAGTGCGTCAGTCATCAGTTCCGATAAAGGGCCTGCTCCTTTGATAAAACTCTAAGTGAACATTGCACGTTGGAGATGTACTGTGAAAATGACATTTCGCTTCGTGTACAATTTGTATGCATCACAATTACACTATACATATGTATTTATTTTTTATTATAGGTATTCGAATGATAGATTATACCTACAGAATTACCTAGCCTACATACTACTACTACATACCTAGGTACATAATACCTAATACATACTTTAACTTTACTTCAATATGCAATTACAGGTATGCTGATATTTTTTTTCCTTTAACTTTTGTATAGATATTTCAGGGTATTTTTATAGTAATTATTTAAATTGTACAACAAGTATTATAAGTCGAAGTAGTAAATATAATATATTTTATGTTTATAAATATATGTAAATAATAAGTAATAATCAATTACATTTTATAGTTCATTTACAGTTATACTTCAAGTATTTTAGTCTTGTATTGTCAAAATATATATGTATATAATTATAAATAAAATTGGGAACAAAAGTGTCAAAAATCATGACAAAATATACGCGTTCCTTTGTGCATACTTATGGGTCAAAAGGCCCATACGTTTCACTTTCGGTAGATTTCGAAGGTATGTTGATATTTAGGTTTAATAAAACAAAGTCATTCCTACTGGTCTAATTAGTTGAAACATAAGAATTGTGTTAGTCTGAGTAGGGCAAACAAGAGAAAATATTTTAATGGGACTTTCGAACTGAAAACAAAACATTAAGCTGCAAATGCTGCACAGTACGTACAAAATATATCACAGAGTTTAACGAGGATGCAATATCCTTCTCGTATTTCATCAAAGGTCATCTTCTGCCGTCACGTCCATGCAGGGCGCAGATGACGATCAATTAAAAAGTTTGTCAGCATTAACTATGCGGGAATTAGTTCGGGTTGCGTGCCAGATGCGCCCATCTTTATCTGAATGTTGATAGAGTTGGTGCACGTTTATTCAGTGTCTTTTACTTTCTTAGATCGATTCGGAGTCTTTCAACAACCTGCCAAATACGTGAAGGTTCTTATTTTTCCTATATGTTTTCTTTTTTGTGTCTGCTTTCCTCGATCGGTACTTAGAGAACTGTCAAAAATCTAACCTCCACATGCGTTACATCTCGAGAAAGTACATCTTTTTGACCGACGAACCGGAGGAGGTACTCAATTTGACGCGTATATTTTTTTTTATGTATAAGTATACTTTAGTAGTCCGATTTCAATAATTATTTTCTTATTGGAAAGATTATTCTAATTAAATGTTATTGAAATCGCTGAGCCATTTTTTTAATAAATCAACAAAAAATGAAAAATGCTACATCGTTCAGTGCGAAATATTCGCGAATTCTGTACACGGGTGAAGTCGGTCATGCTATTTTTTGCTAAAAATAATTATTCTTAATCAAGAGTCTATTGACGAAAAGAGACGTCCACATTTAAATGGGACCAATTTAGAAGTATACTCTTTCCAATAAAAAGAACTATGGAAATCGTACTACTATGAAAAAAGTTATGCGTTAACCACGCATACATATTACATAAAAATATATATGTAAATTTTAACGCGTCGAATTGAGTACCTCCTTCGGTTCGTCGGTCAAAAAGTATAAGTAGATTCCGATCAGTTTACAGCACAATATTCTATAGTCAGACACTACGAGCTAACAAGTGCACAGCGACGACAAAGATTCATTTCTGAATGGATGCAAGCGGATATCAATGACATAACTCTGTCGCATCAAGTCGTCACTCCATGTATTGTGCAATAAACTATGAACTGAGTATCAATGCATAACGGAGGCGATAGTAGGTAGTCTATTCACTCTATGAGTATACGACATTGATGCGCTTGTTTATTATGAAAATAATACCTATACAGGCACTGGGTTCGCGCTAAGATCTACCAAAAACAAAGGTTTGATAGGAATAAGTACAACTGAAGGTGGTGATTGAAGGTAAATTCTATGCTATCTTCGATGAACGATTTTATAATAACGTTCAGTTGTTGACATTGATATTGTAGCGAGTTGGTGTACTTAAATCAATTTTAATTAATATTTTTAAAAGACACTCTTTCAAACGCTCTATTCTTATTTTTTTGAAAAAGATTATCAAATGCGGTAAAAACTTTAGTTACTTAAAAACTTTAATACTTACGAATACGCCAGTAACATGTGTGTTGTATAGAACATGCGAAACCACGTTAGTTTCCATAAACAATTTCATATACCTTTGCATCACAAGTTTGGCAATGCGTAAGCGCACTCGTTGACATTTAACTGTTTTACGCAGATACACAAATTATAGAATTTGAATATCACTATCGAAATATTGTAGTGTAGTATTAAGCCAGTATATAAACTATGTTGTAATAGAAATAAAGTTAGTCTTTAAACAGATCTCAATGCTTTCATTTCGCTCCTCCTAGGCCATACAATACAAACAAAATAAAGAATGAAAAAAGTTGCATGTTTGAATATCTTGCAGGCTTGCAGTGTTAGTTAGAGTGCGAATAAGCATACTCCTTGGTATAAACCCTACAACTATCATTATGGTTGGACCTAATGAAGTATGATTGTTCAAAGAGACAATATATAATTTGAATGCCATCATTTTTATGAGGTATGGATGAACGATTGTTAAGCTAAACATCGTTAGTTGCCATTGTTCAATGCATTGTTTTAATATACCTAGTTATAAATATAAACATAACTTATCGTTTTACAGACATTGGTCACGGTAATGAGATACCATTATCGTGCATTGGTAGTCCACAAATTCTACTTTGAGCTTTATATTTCGTAATACCGTGTATCTTCATTGACCCTTCCTACGCAAAGTAAATATATTTTGCAAGAAAGCAACAGCTAAAATAGTACTAACATAGGCAATAAGTAGATGCAGCCCACACACAGTACATGACCTACTTATTGTATAATGTTCAGTTTATTTTTTACAATAAAATAGGTAGTCATTTTAGTTTTAAACGATAGGAAACAAAACATTTTTCATAAAAATTATGTTACTCTTTAAATTGTGGCTACATGAAAAAAAAAACTAAAACAAGTACTTATTACGCTCACAGGATACAGGTAGACATTTTCAAATATATTTTTTTTGGAAAATCAAGATAATTTATTGTCATCTGTGTTTAGATCGACGACTTGGCATTTTTTCTATGGCTTACATGAATTTCTAACGAGGCTCGTCATATTTGTCTGTTGATCATATCGTAAAACTTGGTTTAGTCATTTATGACATAGTACATGAACATCTTCACACCACTGGATTTTCGGTGAAGAAAAACATTAAGGCAACCTGAATACGTCCGTAGAAGAAATTCGATGGCGTATGTGAATCCACCAACCCGTAATGGGCCATCATGGTGGATAAAGCCAAATCACCCTTCTTGGGTAGACCTACGATCTGCTGTGGACTATTAAAAAAAGGCTGATAAAATACAAAAAAAATGAATAACATCTTTACAAACATTATGAATTCGAAAGCTTGTTGAATTATAATAAAAATATTTGCTACACTTTCACGCTAGTTTCAAAAACAGAGAAAGTCATAATTATTTAGTTTACTTTTTACCCTAGAGAAAATAATTGCTCCTGTAGGATACATATCGGCCAAAGCTACGGGTAAAAGCTAGTTATTTATAAAACCGAATCAGTGTCACCTGGTAAAACTTCCGTAATACGTTATACGAGTATTTACGTTCCGTAGTAAGTTTTCTAAGTCTTCTTACCTTTCTTCTGCATAGCTTGTTCCCACAGCAGCGACGTGATCTCCTCCACCCAGGCGTTCCTCACAGTCGGCTCGCTGGTCTCCAGCTTGTAAGACTTGAGGTTCCGCTTCTTGTACCAGATGGTGAACTTGAACTGGTCCTGTTCTTTGGCGGTGATGCCGAGGTCGTCCACGGGAATATGGTCCTTGTAGATGAAGTATTCTACACGAGGTTGCTAGAAAATCGTAATGAAGATTAAGATAATATATGACATTATTATTGTAACATCGAAATAATTGAAGAAATTGAAACCTGAGATATCTTCAAATGATAACACCGCCAATTAGTCATGTTTTTGTCAATGTGAGTGATTTGTTGTGTTTTTAACTACCTACTTCCAAAAAGGAGGAGGTTCTGTGTTCGAGTGTATGTTTTTTTTTTGTGTATGTTCATCGATAATTTCGCCAATTGTGAACCGAATCGAAAAATACTTTTTTAGTTCGAAAGGGTATACTCCCGAGGTGGTCCCATGTACATAAATTTCCTGAGCCGTTTTTGATAAATCAAAAATAATGTAAACACGTCGGTTAAAAAGTAAGTTATACCCTAATTGAAAAAATGTGTATTACTTGCAACCGTGCAACAAAAGCAACGGTTGCAAGTAAAACACATTTTTTTAAATCATATTTGAAGACATGAGTGGATGAAGGTGTTATGTCGCATTTTTTTTAATTTCGGTTTTTTGTCATGAATGAAGGTGTTATGTCAACTCGGAAGTCATGGCACCTTCAGATTTCATAGTTATAAGCGTAAACAGTGTGAAAAATAATGGATGAAGGGTTTATGTACACACAACACTTAATTTCTTAGTGGAAGAAAGTGTTATGTACGTACATATAGCACCTTCATCCATGACCAAACGTGCTAAAACGAATAAAACCGTATTTTGGTATGGATGAAAGTGTCATGTTGTGTACATAACCCCTTCATTCATGTTTGAACGTGTTAATTTACGAGAATGTTATCATTCAGTTCAAAAATTAACGTTGGTCGTGGTAAAAAAAATAATTAAAACAGAGATCGGGGTGGGTACAACATGGGAATTACACATAACTTTCGTCTTGTCCATGTTCATCTTAAGACCCACCTGTTGAGAAACCCGATTGAGGCCTTCGAGCATCGTGCTGAGCTTTTCCATCGATTTTGCCATGACTACTATATCGTCGGCAAACCGAAGGTGTGTGAGGTATTCGCCATTGACATTGATGCCGAATCCTTTCCATTCCAGGAGCTTGAAGGCGTTCTCCAAAGTAGCCGTAAACAGTTTCGGAGAAATTACGTCTCCCTGTCTTACGCCTCTTTTTAAAGGGATCGCCTTGGAGCTCTCTTCCTGTACTTGGACCGACATATTGGCGTTATTATACAAGCACTTCAACACTTCGATGTACCGATAGTCAATACGGCATCGTTGGAGAGACTCGAGTACAGCCCAAGTCTCGACCGAATCAAAGGCTTTCTCATAGTCCACAAACGCTAAGCAAAGTGGCAAGTTATACTCTTCGGTCTTCTGTATAAGTAACCTGCCGTAGCGTATGAATGTGGTCTAAAGCCCTTTCGGAAACCGGCTTGTTCGGAAGGCTGGAAGTCATCAAGCCTGCGCTCGAGACGATTCGTAATGACCCTTGAAAACAGCTTATAAACATGGCTCAGAAGCGAGATGGGTCTGTAGTTCTTCAATAAGGTGTTGTCACCTTTCTTGAAAAACAACACCACCACGCTTCTGTTCCATGCTTCTGGCGTGATGCTCTCGAGGACGACGGTGTTAAAAAGCTTCTGGAGGACTTTTAGTACCGGTGTTCCACCCGCTCTCAGGAGCTCTGATGTGATACCGTAATCACCCGGCGCCTTGTTGTTCTAAATCTGATTCAGGGCCATTCTAATCTCGTACAGGCTGATGTCTGGGATATCTTCGGTGAAGTGTCGGGTCAGCTTGGCTCTTGGATCTTTGGCCGCGCTGCTAATAGGCTTAGCGACCGAAGCGTATAACTGTCCATAGAACCTTTCGATCTCCTCTAATACCTCTGCCTTGGTCGACGCTAAACTTCCATCTTCTCTCTTCAGCTTTGTCAATTGGCTTTGTCCAATAGACAAATCTCTTGCGAACACTTTGGAGCCTTTGTTCCGCTCTATTGTCTTTTTAATATGTTTAGTATTAAAAAGACGGATGTCGTGCCGCAAGGATTTCGAAATTTGTCTATTGAGACGCCTATATGACTTTGCATCATCGGAAGACTGCAATCTTAGCGAGCGTCGTTCGGCCATGAGATTTACAGTGTGATCGGAGAATTTCTGCGGTTTATTTGAACAGCGGGGTCTAAAGAACTTAGCACCCACCGTTTGGACAGTTTCTTCAGTTTCATTTTAATACTTTCATAAAAATTTCAGTTAATAAACACGTTCATACAGAATAGTAGTTTCATTTATCACCAAACATATTTGTGAATGAAGGTGTTATGTACATTTTTTTACATAAATTATCCTCATAAATATAATATTTTTCTAACAGCTTTATGTACTTGAATAAAGACATAATAACCTATATTTTTTGAAAGTTTTAGCATTGTAACTCTACTAGTACCATTTCTACAACTAAAAAACCTTTAACGCTAATTTTCTCGAGTTTTTGTTTTTGTATCATAACACTTTCATCCACTCATGTCTTCATTTATAAAACACAACCAGATAGAGAAAATATTACTCTCTACAAGTAAGTAAATAAGATAGGAACAGTCACAATAAAATGGAGATAAGAAAACTAGATTACGAACGAGCCTCCTATATCAAGTTCTAGGGCCAGTAATAATGATGAATGTTATCGTATTCCTTTGTGGCTAAAATAGTCTTCAGAAGTTCGATTCTATATTTACGTTACTGAGAGATCTATTAGATACCAGATTAGATTTATTATATGGACTTAGTAAAGAAATCTTATTAAGTTCGGGTAAAATATGATATCGACTAGATTTGCCTCAAAATATTTTGCGTCTTAGTGAATTGATAGAAATTTTGGCTTAGTACTTATTTGACGATTAGTTGACTTGAATATGTTGAAGGTTCAAAATCAAATACTGAGTTTGAGCAGATTCAGAATCTTGCTCACCATTAGAGCTATGTAAACAACAGCCTTGAAGTCAGATTTAGAGAAAGAAATAGTAGTGTTATCTTTTTCTACTCATATTTTAAGGTGTCATAATATAAATAGACATTCTTTATGGTGATGAATAGAAAGACTTCTTAAAATATTGTCAAAAGAATAGAAATACTTATTAAAATGTGGTGAAATAACTATCACCACTAGGCTCATCAAACTATTATTCTGCTCTGAGTTTTTATCTGTCTAAAGGTAGCCTGGCAGAAATCGCTGAAAGCGACGTGACCACTCTTTTAACACTACTTTTTATTTTTAACCAAGTTCACAAAAGGAGGTTTTCGTCCTGTCAATCCTGAACCAATTACGATGATTCTTTTCAGCTTGTTATTTGGTGCATTATACTTTAGAGGTTTCATTTATATTTCATCGAAATCGACTAAGTCGTTGATGAAAAATCAACAGTAAAAAATGATATGAAAATTAATACGTCGATGATAAATCGATCTTTGCGAAATATTCGAATTCTGTACTCGATTTATGGCAGTTAATGCTTTTTTTGGCGAAAAATAATTATGTTCACTACTTCTTGGTGTGCAATAAAGTTATATCGTATTGTATTGTAGGCTCGTTTACACAGAGATCTACGTATAAGTGTGAAGCTACAAATGTAGCATCACCTCATAGTAGCATAACATAACCCATAACATAACAGATTTCCTGTCACCGAACAGCTGAAGCCCAACGAAGCGTGGTAATTAGCCATTACATCCCACCGCCTAGGCAAGGTCATTTAACTCCCAATGCTGTCTAATTATGGAACAGTGCTACAGTTTTTACAATTTAGTACAAAATTTGCTAATGAACTAATCTAATTTGATAACAATGAGAAAATACCTACTTATACCGAAATTTAAAAATATTTAAAACTGACTCTGATTTTCACTCTCAGTTTTGAATTCTCAAGAGCTTCGACAATATGTGGGTGATAAAAAAGAAAATATTTTCGTTAACCATATTTTGTAAACACCAACTTTCATTAACAAACAAAGGAAATCTAGATTTTTGTATCAGCTAACTTGGCTACTTTTCAACACTGTAATATGTATTTGATGTCATAAAAATAACTAGGGTACTAAATAATGCAGCAACTTCTTTTTCTTTAGACGACGCATATATTTTTATTATTGTAGAATAATATTATACTCATCAATTTGACTAACTCTTAATATATGACAAACACCGTAATCGCAAAAAAATATACCTATACAAAAAAATCATTGAGTCATGACAAAATGTATGGATCAGTTGTTTTTTTCTCTCGAAATTTTAGGCCTGGTCCCATAGCATTCGTTGGTAATAATGATGCTTAGATACCTATCTATATCTAAATTCACAAAAACACTATGTTTATTTGAACTGTTTGGCCTTCCAAAGCAAAAGCTGTTGGCAACGAGTTAAGCCCTGTATAATAATATTCTAGTTTTTTTTTCAGAGCTGGCCTGGAAAGGGGTTAAAGGTTCCGAGTGGCGTCAGTGACGAGACGCCGCGATGTCGCGTCGGTGCTATAAACCATTGCGTAATATCCTTTTAGTAGAAGAGCTGGCAGAATATTTATATTATATTTATTGAAATAAAAAAATGTGTGTCTGAGATAAATTGTACAATCAGATAAAGCCCTGACTCTAATGCTATAATTTTGTGGCAATAAATTAATTGAACAAACTAGATAAACCATAAAAAACCGTATTTTTTTTAGTAAATGGTGAGATTGTTTGATTCATGTTGATGCTACAATTAACGTCATTTTGTTTCATAAGTAGTGATCTTGTGTACCCCCTGTTTACCAGAAATACATGATATCGTTTAATTTGTATTAAATGATCTAGTTTTTTCATATAAAATCTACACCGAATTTCGTTTTCAACCAGGAGAATTCATTTCACCGAATAAAATAAAATAAATCTAATTTTTGTGTCATTTTGGAAACCTTGAACTAAAAATGAAGTAGATAAACATATTTTTTTTCTAGCAGACTTATCTACTTCCTATGCAATTAAATATTTTATTTGCAATATTGAACAATTAAAGATAACGGTAATAATGTTAAGTATTATAGAATCTACTAATACTTTTTTAATAGACTGATTTTTATTAGTTTCGAATGAAAGAACTAACAAAAATAATTAATATGATATTGCACCTTACATAAAGCGTCCACCAGGTCATCACGATTCTGTACAATATGTCATTATGTGCAAACTGCAAGTTTACTGACAGCCCATTGCAGTTAAATTGGAATTGTTGATTTGTGTACGTTTACTATAATATCGTTGTTATACGAGCATCTATACGATCGACGCTTTATTAATTTTACACGCGAAACTACACAGCGATTATTTGGTCTACGCAAAACTCACAGGCTGTACATATTTCGTAACTACTTATGTACACTCTCGTGGGACTTGAATGATTACGCTATTTGCACGACCCGGGAATTAAATTGGTGTTAATTTGGTAAACTAAATACTCGTACCGAGTTAAAGTTACATTTAACTTAACTACTACATTGTAGGTATAAGAACGACCCGAAAGGGATCGATCAAAGATCAATTTCAAAAAAATCTAGGAATAGCAAATAAGTTTTGTATATAAAACCCGTTTTATGATAAAGTAGGTATATTTGCTTATGTCACTAGCTCTGATGTCTGAGTTTTATGTAACACTAGCGACCCACCCCGGCTTTGCCAGGTGTATTATATTATACTAGTACATATAAATCTTTTTCTTGAACCACTCTACCTATTAGAAAAAACCGCATCAAAATCCGTTTCGTAGTTTTAAAGATATAAGCATACATGGGGACAGACAGCGGCTATGTAGTGTTAGTGATGAAGGATCAGAATAAAACAACTAAATATTATTGAAACTAAAGACCAGGGGGCAATCTAAGTTATGGTATTTAAACAGTCCTAATTTAGACCAAAACTTCTATGAAAATTATCAATCATGTCTGATTCTGTACTTATTCTACATGTAAATATTTATTTTAGAAGTTTTTCGTTTTATATAGACATTACGATTTGATCATAAATAAGAACAGTTTATGTAACAAGCGCAACCAATATTATTAACAAGTGCATTGAATTAAAAATAATTGAGATTCAGAAAATGTACCGCTTCTTTTAGATAACTAAATCAAATTCTCTTCATACTCGTACATTATGGGAGCTTCGATGATACAGACATTTTGCGTAGGGGTGTAACGTACCTATACCTATAGGTAATGTATTTTTCTTTTTTTGCCGCAAATTGTAATAAATGTCAATATTATTAGATCGGTCTATAAAGGTTTTACTATCTGTATCTAGTACTGAATAAATGTTTACCATCAAACCTAAAATAAGAAGTCCCAGTGTTTCCACCGGGTAATCATCTGCTATCATGTAACAGCATAACTACGAGTACTATGTTTATCATATCAGACTCCGACAACCGTTTCGTTTATTTTATTGCCACTTGATAATAATTATAATGAGTCACAACAGTGATTCACATTAGCGACATAAATATTTGTAAATTTATTTTTCAAAACAATGTGCGCGGAATATAGGCACATTGATAAAGTCAGCTGGTGGTCAAACTATTATTTCTTCTGTGGACATAAGCGAACCAAAGTAAAGGTCGTGATAAAAATAACTGTACTTAACCGATTTTAAGTAAACAGTATTATAAATGTCATTTACAATATAATTGTACAAAGTGAGTAAGTACCTATATTTAGAGCTCGTACGTACATGCTTATCAGCCTATCCTGCTTATAATTCTAAATAATATGTAAAATTTTGCATAATTATCTTGGTATAATAGTAGATAGACTCGATGATTAATCCTAATGAAGATCTTATAATAATATCCTTCTTCCAAAAACACGCTCTGAACAGAGCATGCAGCAATGCAGCCAAAATTTTTCAAACTTCTTTCCGTCACCAAAAAAGGTTATCGTAGATTGAGAAGGAACATTGGTAGATATTTTTACAGTTAAACTTTTTTATTGCTATTAGGTTATTAGAAAACTTAAAGACAGTAAAACTCCAATAATCCATATTACTATAAACAATCTAAACAACAGCAATAAATTTTATCGTAATGATGATATAAATTGAAATAAAACAAGTTTTGTGTTGAAGGGGAAGACCTTCGTATTTGTGCGAAAAACTACTGTTTGAAACAAAGTTTCGTCTATAAATAGATAAAATTTCAGCACCAACTCCAAATAAACAAGTGACAAGAGAATAAACAAGTTCTGGGATATTTATGACATTACGTATCAATTCTCGAATTCGGCACCCACCGTTGGTTTAAAAAGTATATTTTTATTCTGAAAAACCTAGATCGCTTGTTGGTAAGTTATAATATTGAATTGTAACAAGTTCATTACTTCTATACTTTAAACCAACTTTTAAAAAATCCAACTGTTGTTTTTCGATTATATTTTACTTCGCATCAATCCAATCTTGAGAATCTATTTGAACGAACTTTCATCGTTATCTTTTTAGCTATAAGATATCCACTGCTGAGCATATGTATCTTCTTTATTTCTCCAGATGGTGAAGATTGGCTGGACGTGGATTATTTAAAATGCAATTTTGTCTGTTTATAATTAAAATCTTACCATTTATATTTCATGCGTCCTACTATTTGTTCGTAACACATTCTACTATAGGTATTCTACTGTATTGGATTTGTAATGATTAATACGAAATAATCGACTTAGAGACCTCATTCTCAAAAATCTTTTGTTAGATAATGTTTCGAAAATTGAGTTAAACGTGTGAACTTGCTTGGTTATCAAATGAGCAAAACAATTAAGCAAATGTAACGGCAATTACGTTTTATAACTGTACCGTTTGCGTTTTGTGTGCAAGGTTTCTTGGCCTTTTCTGTACCTACCCATATTATTTTTCAACAACATTTAATTAAAATGTAACGAGAATGTTTGATATCGCTTAAATAGTGAAGGCACTGCAGTATCAGAAATGAACTTGTACGAGTAGCAGTACCTACCGTTTGTGAAAATCATTATTGTGACTATTTACTTTTAACGGTTTAAAGTCGTAAAAATTATAAAACTATTCGGGTTCTATGACAATTAATTGCTTTATTTTATTTTATGAGGGAATATTACTTATCCTAAAAATTTCAAGGAAAATTGGCTTAAAAATTTCTAAACCATGCAAAACCTCAGTTCATACAAATAACAGTTTGTACAAGTATAGCATATCAACTAAATTTATCAACTAAAGTTATTTTTAACTAGTTTCTGTACCAGCATTTTTAATAGTCCACTGCTGAACGCAGGACCATCTATGAAGAGTGATTAGTAATTTTATTAGGACAAACTAGTTTCTAATTGATTGAACAAGTGAAAAGTAAGAAATTAGTTTTAAAAAAAAACCGACTGCCAAAAATCAACAGATAAGCCACGCACTAAAAATAATTAAAACGGTTTTAATTATTTCTGATTAAAATACATAACATATGTATTTTTTTTTAATTTTCCTTTAATTTCTTTTATTTTGATACCTACTAACTAGTTTGGCTATTAATATTTGAAAAAATATTTGATTACTTCTTACAATTTAGCGCATAGATAGCGCCATTTTGTTTTTTGTTCTTAGAATGCCTAGGGGACGGACGGGCAAGAAGGATAGGTCGGGCAAAAAGAATATAGGCGATAATTCAATGCTCGATCGACTGAGAGCGACAGCGCTAGTACTGCTCGACGCGTCCCACAGATGCGCTACCTGACAGTGTTTCGCTGACCGCTCCGAAGTGAAACTGTGTATTCTGTGCGCAAAATTACAATTTTGATAAAAAAATTAGTAAAAAACAGCTGTAAGTATATCGTGTTTATTTAAATACATTCTTGGTTGCTTAAATTACGATATTATTACTAAAGTTTGTTGATATTAGACGCGTTAATGCCATACTTCCCTTTTGTGGATTGCGTCATCTTTTTTACTTATACCAATATTAGGTTAATATATACCCGGCGGGCAAAATGAAACCGGGCAAAGTGGATATCCGATTTGCCCAACAAAAAGCTGAAATATTGACCAGTACACCCATAAAGATGGTACAAAAACAGGACGCTGCTGCAGCTAAAAAAGAAAGTTTCGTTTGATTCTTCTGGTCCATCCAATACTAAAAGAAAGAAGACAAGTTCCAAAAAAGCTCCCGTGGATAAAGAAAATGTAGACCAAGACTTTCTGCATCGTATGCAAAGAAAAATACCGTTATCCTCCAATTGAAGATTGGATACAATGCGACACCTGTCGCGAGTGGACTCATGAAGCTTATGTTCATCATACATGGGTCGAGGCGATTTTTGCGATTTTTGTTCTGATTAATGTGTTAGTGTTCGTTTTGCCCGACCTATGTAACCATTTTGCCCTCCGAGGTCGGGCAAAACGAATAATCACTGATTTAAAAAAAAATGCTCTGAAGGGGAGATGGTTTAGTTTTATTGTATGTTCGATCTCGAATAAAAAAATTGATTGTCCAAAGATTATAAAAATAAATAATTGATAATTATTAATAAAGATGAAGTTGGTTTTATTTTTATCCAAAGTTAAGATATCCTTCTTGCCCGTCCGTCCCTTATTCAAGAATATTAAGGTTTTTAAGGCGAATCTAACGATAGAGTTTGTTCAAAAAGAGAAGGATCGTAAGTGAGGTCGCCCGTGTGACATTTTACTAATATTGTTACGTTACAACACTGCGCTGTCAACTACATAGTACAACTAAAAGTGTTTGATACACAGGTTTGATACTTGGTCGACACCAATTCGGTTTTCATCGGTAGACTCGCGTTCTATCAAGTCGGTACATTGGTTGCTGAGTAAAATTTTAAAATCTTATTGTTAGTTCACCGTAACGCAACGACGGTTCTCTTTTTGCACAAACTATACCTCCATCCAGCCTTTTGGGAGATACGTGGGAATAATTAAAATTTACCAACAAACACACAAGATACACGTGAAAAACCTATAACCTTCCTTGACAGTCGGGTAAAAAAGGTTCTTACCTTTCTATACACAGCTGTGATGAGCACAAGTTTGTCGAACAAGAATATCCTCATGAGCTGGCGTCTTCTCCTCGCCGTGTCCATCGCGAAGAACTCGTGCTGCTTCAGAAGACGACCCTGGTTCAGAAGGTTCAGGTAATGCTGGAAATAGGAAAACAGAATTAACAAAAGATCTCGAACATTCTTACAAGATGTTGTTTTTCTGCCAAAAATGGCATAACCAACTTCAACTGGATACAGAATTCGAATAGTTCACACGTATCGATGGAGCATTTTTTACATTATTGTTGATTTTTCAAAAAACAATCAGACCGATTTCGATAAAATTTAAATGGAACAACCTCTTAAATATGATCTGCCAAAATAAAATCATCAAGATTTACAATTGGCAGATAAATTGCGTAACATACATACATAAGAAAAACATTTTAGTCGAATTGAGAACTTCCTTTTTGAAGTCGGTTCGAAAGCAAATAAATAAATACTCATCATAATACATATAGATATATTTTAATTTTCTCACTATTTTTGGGTTAGTCCCATAGATGTAGACGTCTGCAAGTTTACTTCGCTAAGTAGGTACCAGCTTGTACACCTAGCCCACAGAATGCTTTTAAAAATCCTACTCTTCTAAAAGTGTTTGAGTAAACCATAACGACAGCATCGTTGATCGGCTTCTAGTAGATAATTAATTTTATTATCTATAGATAGACGAGCTTAGTTGGGTATTTTAATATGTAGGATACTTTTAAATTCTAATGGATTAATAAATATTTATGATCCATTATAGAGTTATTATAACAATTATTTTATTCATCGAGCCAAGCCACCCACACACGTAATTGTGCCTGTCACATGAGACGTCATTCAAAAATATTCGAAAGGCGCCAAAACTGGTTGTAAAAGCCGCTACTGGCACCAAACGTAATTACTAATTACATAATGAGATAAGTCAAACATTTAATCGTGTCACCCATATCGTGACCACCTTTAGTACCTTATCACAATAAAAGATCCGAATAAAACATGCGAGACCGATAGAAGCGGTGCAATCTTTATTACGAGCAGGTACTAAAATAGTTTTCATACGTATTTATGCGGTCATAACACGCATAAGTTTTAAAGTTACTGCAATAACAAGCAGTAAACTTCAGTTTACGACCACTATTGAAGTGTTAACATGCTGCGGGTGGGTGCAAAGAAAGCTAGACTTAAGGCAAAGTAGTTTTACTACTTACTACATTTTCTCTGCCAGGTCACAGAATATTCATCAGTGTATGAATACACGTGTTCGAATACAGGTATGTTGCTGCTTTTCTGTTTAGCTGAGTTGCACTACTTATTGTTATAGCTATGTTTTGATATCCACCAATCAGGGTCGCTTATTTTCATAGCGCTGCTTCATCTACAACATATCAGCCGTAGGACTTCCACTGCTAGACATATGCCTGCCCTGTAGATTTCCAATAAGACCAGTTGGAAGCTGCTTGCATCCCAGTGCGTTCATCGCCAGGTCATCTCACATCCATCATCAAGTCGTCTCTCTACCTAATTAACCTAATCGATGCACGTCTTGCGTTACGCTTGCAGATACGCGGTTTTTATTCGAGAACTTTGCGGCCATATTGACCATCAGTTCTATGCGCTATGTGCCCTACCTGCTGCCACGTCAGTAACTTTAGTGTGCCTTTAGCGGGTTTAGTTACCGCATTCTTCTATCAAAGCCATTTCTATTAGATCTCTAACAGAAATAAGAAATAACTATCTCTATAATAGAAGAGTCATTTCTATTAGAGCTCTACCTAATAGAAATAGCTATCATTGGCTCAGTGAGGCTATTTTTTACATGGAAGGATGCGAGCTAGAAACTTGAACATTTCGAGAGGAAAAGCACCTTATCACATTGTTTTAATCCACTTATTTTCCAAAAAGAGTCTATAACTATGAATTTAGTAATAATGATTTTTATAATCAAGATACAGAAGGTTGTTTCTCATGTAACAAGCATCACACAATTCACATGATATCTAAATAAAATATCGTGACGAATACACTTATCGTCAAAATCCGATGTTGGGAATCCAAAGTGATAAGAAACGTTATTATTTGTAGTAGGTATTTTATTTTATAATTTGAATTGACGCAGTTGCCGGAACTTGCTAATCGACGTTGATAGGGAAACCTAACAGGCATGAATTCAGTTTTATTTTTAGAAACAATTTTATGTTTTTGCTGAATAATGTTTCTGTATCATAAATTAATTATATTTATTTACCGACTTATTTACCTATTTTATTTAGGTAAGTACAAATCTCCACTAATATTAATATAATAATATAATATTCTATTAAAATTACAGTAAATCTATTGATTAAAACACAATACAGGTAATTGCCAATGGGTTACGAAAAAATACTTACGTTTAAAGGAAACAGTGACGCTACTTTTAAGATTATTTAGGTGTTCAGTTTTTTACTTATTTCATTAGTTACGGAGTTTTTTATACAATCAGAACACCGCTCAAGTAATTGTTTTCCCAACCTATTGATGTATTTATAGAAAACTGTAAATTGATATGTCATGTCAAACACTGTTATCAAAACATTACCTACAGATGTTTTGGCCGAGACTATTCTCAATTATAAGCTTGCCTATTCGAAATAACATACCCAATTTGAACATTTTATATCTTTATACGTATAAGTTGTCAAGTGCGTGTCGAGACACGCGTATGATAGGCTTCCGTAGACGGTGACGATGCTCATGATGATGATGATAAAAAACAGTTTTTACGAAGACCTCAGAGCTATGTGCAGGTATAAAAAAATAATTTTCCTTTATAACTCAAAAAGTTATGATCCCACAGTGGTCGAATTAATTTTCTGGGAAAGTTTTTGATGTGGTCTATAAACTCAGGAAGTTTGAACATTCTATCTTGCATACTTTAGAAATCAAGGTGGGGCACTCTTACTTCAACTTTGTCAACCTATATCTTGCCAATGGTATATGTGAAAAAAATCGTTTAGGAAACCTTACATTACTTTCCAAATAGATGTACCTAACCCGGTCAAATTCGACATACAAATAGTAATCAAAAAACAAAACCTCTGACAGACCTGAATTTCGGTGGAGGTCTAGGGAACACCAGTAAAAATTAACTGCCAAAACTCTTCATAAATCCCACGAGAGCTAAAAAGTTATTCAAGGTCAAACTCAAGATTTTTATAATTTGGAATGTCTATTTTGACCGGGCTAATAGCTGTAGAGGAAAATGGAAATACCTAAGTCTGAGAGGTACTTACCGGACAGTCAGTGATATTTTCCAAAGCCATTATTTCGTCAACCGCCGTCAACACGCATTCAACCATCGTTTTAGCTAATTTCAGACTTTCTAAAGGAGTTTCATCGTTCTCCGAAGACTCTCCATTACTTCCACCGGTCTCGTCGCTGTCCACACTGAGCTTGGATATCCTGGAGTCCGATTCGCATCTCTCGTTCTCATAATTCGTGTATGTCTTTACTAAGTCTGCCAGGAATAGCTTGTACCTGGGTATCCTTTGAACAGGCTCCAGTAAGTAGCTAGATAAGTCTAATCTGTCTCCTAATTCTAGTTGCCGTTCCTGAAAACAAAAGATATTAGCTAAACGATTACTTATTTACTTACTTTTTAATATACGCAGAGTTACTTTGGAGTAGTTAGTCCTCATTTGTCTTTCAGAAGCGAATTAAAATTGTCAAAAAAAAAGAAAAAGACACAAGACGGACTAACTACTCCAAAGTTACTGTGAGTGGCGGTTTGCGGTTTGGTATCAAAAAGAGGTCAAAAGTATTTTGTACGTATTTCGAGGCCATAATATGATTAGAAGATCATTATCAGCTCAAAGACTTTTTCCCCATAGTATTTCAATAAGATCGATTGAAATCTGTTCGCGTCCAGCGCATTCTTGCCATCTTTGCTTAACCAATTTTTACAACAGATTAAATATCATGATTACGAATATTGGGAAGTATTTTGTATATTTTACGATTAATCACTGTTGCCTCGCGGTTCCTGTTACTCGCTCTTCCGTTTGCGAAACTGATAACAGACGTATGGGAGAATATGGTTTTCCCTAAAAACTCGACGTTTCCGCCAAATCAAAAATCCCCTCAATATTTACGTTTTTACGTATTTACAATTCAAGTACGACATTTATTTCACATTCATATTTATATTTTCGTCATTCATTTATCTCAAACTAAGTAGGTAATTCCTCACTTCTTTATTCGATATGTTTTATACAGCTATGATTGATCAGAATGATGTATTCATATACAATGTGAGCACTACAGATACCTAGTATTTGTTAATTCCATAACAAAACCTATTGGTTACATGACTAAAGTCCGGGTATTTACTAAAATTTTCTTTACCGTCTTCAATATTTTTAAACTTTGCTAGCTCTTCAAATGCACTAATTAAATTAAATCTCAAGTCATCTACAATACACATTTATCAAAACCAATCCAGTCTTTATCACATCGTTGTCATAAAATTTAGGCTTTCACCGGCTTCCATGCGTAATTTAGGCCAAATGATACGCGATCTGTATTATTCTGCTTCAAGGTGTCGATTACTGGAGCATAATAAAATCCAAGTAGACTGAGAAGGAAATAGCGCGAGACTATTAAAATAAATATCGAGTGCTTTCACACGGCGGAACCGATCCGATATACGGTTTTAATAAATTGATTATTACCGCTAACCATAGTCTAAGTATTTATCTATGCCGCTAAGCATCGGGAAATATTCCAGTTTGCTTTCACGGTAATTTTAAAACGCAGTCGTCAAAACAATAACAAACATTTCTATAATTGGGAGAGTTACTCATCAGTTATTAATAACATAATTTGCATTCACAATTATGTTTTTATTTAATTAGTTCTCGCATTCACAACTTCGAAAAAAATCGGTCACGTGCAAGTCGAACTCGCGCACGAAGGGTTCCGTACCGTATGGGAGCCCCATTCCCCTTGCAGTTATTAATACCGAGCAAAAAACTCATGAAAATCACGTTTGTTGTATAGGAGCCCCCCTTAAATATTTATTTATTCTGTTTTTAGTATTTGTTGTTATAGCGGCAACAGAAATATATCATCTGTGAAAATTTCAGCTGCCTAGGTATCATGGTTCATGAGATACAGCCCGGTGACAGACAGACAGACAGACAGACGGACATCGCAGTCTTAGTAATAGGGTCCCGTTTTTATCCTTTGGGTACGGAACCCTAAAAACTTAACTGGTATATATTTATATTTTCAATCGTGAGGATTGAAAATCAGCGTTTTACGATTAGGCAAAGAATTATTTATGATAGAGCCTAGTGTTACATATTATTACTAGCAGATTGCGCTTTAACTGTATTTCCACTGAGTTTGATTTTTATTACTTTGAAAATTGTTTATTAACGGTGCTCCAATATTTGGCAATAAGTGACAAATTTGTACTACAAAGAATATAGAATAACAATTGACTTAGTGTAATAGCGAATTTGAAATTGATAGCAAGACTTGTCTGAAAACTAGATTGAAGCATTGATGCCTGCTACGGTTCGGTCAGTTAAGTAGGTATACTTCATGTCTCCGTTATTGTAAAACACAATGAAACCTTGCCAAAAAACCTGTTTAATTAGAGTTAAGACGTGAATGTAAATCGGCGAGTTAATTAAGATGAAATAACGGCGGTCAGTTTTAGAAATCCTGTTAAAATGTTAAAACATGATGCCTACAAACGCATGTCTAACGGTAAAGTTAACCAATGACTGGGCAGCGTAACAGTCTCTTGCCATTTCTAAGACCATACACTAGATAATAAGAGACTTTACCGGTAGATATTCAACGTATGATTCTCATGTAAAAAGTAAGTAGCTTAAATTAAAAAAAAAAATGGCCAAGTACGAGTCGGACTTGCACACGAAGGGTTCCACATCGTATGGGAGCCCCCTTAATATATTTTAATTATTTTTTTAAGGGAATATAGGTACGACTAAATACTCTGTGAATATTTCAAGCGTCTACCTGTTAAAATTCATAATATCGAGCAAAAACCGGCAAAAACAAAGCAAAATATTTTTTGTATGGGAGCCCTTCTTATATACATATTTATTTTATTTGGTTTTTAGTATTTGTTGTTATAGCGGCACCAGAAATACATAATCTGTGTAAATTTCAACTTTCTTTATAACGTTTCATGAGATACAGCCTGGTGACAGACAGACGGACAGCGGAGTCTTACTAATAGCGTCCCGTTTTTACCCCTTAGGTACGGAACCCTAAAAAGTCAAGTATTTTGCCATTTTTTTGCTATAGAAGGTAGTTTGAGATTTACAATTTTGTTACAGATACAGTAATCTAGCATCCCTCTATAACATTTGTCTGCACGAGTAGACTTATAAAGAAACTAACAGCCTCCCTAATTTTTAAAAATATAATATGGCCGATGACACCTGGGGATTGTGTAGCTTCCCAACAGTGAAAGAATTTTTTAAATCGGTTCAGTAGTTTCGTAGCCTATTCAATGCAAACAAACAATCAAATCTAATATTGGTATAGATTCCAGTCTATTATATAGTCCTAGTGAAGTCCGTTCAGGAAACGTAGGTGAGTTTTGGAATTTATAAAATTTATCAAACCCAGTACATATTACCTACTATTGCACTGTACAAAACATTTACCTGATTCACTTAGTAGATTAAGTTTTGTATAGGAACCCTTTCATTTTCTGTGGTTGGGGTAAGTATTGTTAGTAATTACGGTACTAGCAGGGGAATCCGATGAATCCGAGGTCTACATGTTTTGATGACTGGTTAGTAAGTAACTTAGTAGGTACTATTTTTAAAGTTTATTTATCACTAAAATTTTCATAAAGTTGTATTATGCGCGTTAATGGTAAAACAAACTGTGAAACATAAATTTCCACGGCTCCAGGCTTCATGTTTTTTACCCGAAATGTGGCAAGGGTTTCCTTTCTGATCACGGAATAATAAGTTATTGGAATGTGTAATCCAATGTGTGAATAAAACTCTTGAATTGAAAAACATATTATGACTTTGAACTGAATACAGTCAGTCAACTTCAACGATATGAACAAAAAACAATTTTGAAAACAGACTACCTACATTTATGTAACAACTAGCTGAACCGGCAAACTTCGTTTCACGTTTTTTTTTTCGTTATAGCCTATGTGTTATTCTGATGTTAACATCATTATTATTGCAATGTTTCATCTCAATTCGTTCAGTAGTTTTTGCATGAAAGAGTACTTACTTAACAAACATTCCATACCTACTCACAAACTTTCGCTTTTATAATATGAGTAGGATGAGTGAGCTATATTTTAATGCTAAGATAGGCAGAGAAACAAGCAAATTATTACATCAAAATAAGCAAACGCCGTCCAATATCGCAGGAAATGGTGTTCCAACCTAACTACAATGTTTACTGATAAAGCTGTATGCGACCGCAATATTCAAAATGAATCTCATTACATTTTTAATAAAAAAAGGACTCACCTGAAAGAACGGCTTGTGCTCGAATACCAGTTTCGTGGCCTTCTTATTATTCCTAGAGTACATTACGTACATATTGAACCTTTTTTCCTGAAACAAATAAACGTGTTCATTTCCACAAATGGAATTTGTGTTTTGTAAGTTGTGGAAAATTCAATGTTGAACGATATTCAAATATTGCCATGAGTAAAACCTATGACTAAACTATTTTAACTTCGTTTTCTATATTGGTTAGATGCACTACTAAAGAGCTCCGTTGTTACCGTCTTCCAAAAAGGTACTAGATATCTTCGTCTTTATGGATTTTTTTTGTTTGTTTAAAAAAAAAATGAAATCGGACTACTATGTAAAATGTTATGCGTGGTTATACATTAAAAAATATACGCGTCGAATTGAGTAACTTCTCCGTTTTGTCAGTCAAAAACGATTTTCTAAAACATCAAAAATTGGACTACAGCGCCATTTATTTTTGCGCTGTCACCTATAAGTAGTTTACGAAAGAGTACCTATTTATTCAGGATGAAAATCCACTTCTGCTTAACACCTTTTCGTGTAACCCCGTAAAAAGATAATAGTCATAGTTTCTAGATCATGCTCTTTATCAAGCCAATACCACTTTCACTGTGAAACTAACAAAAGCTATCCCGGAGCAAGGGCAATCTACCGATCACTAGTAGCACTGTACAGAATCGTGCATCACTAATATCTTTACCATTACACAACCATTTTAAAAAGACCTATTGGTATTTCCCGTCAGTGCAATATTGATATTTGAAAGAGTTACAATCTACGAAGAAAGATGGTCTAATTATAGTGGCGGATAGCGATCGAGCATAGAATCACGCGCTTGCTAGTCCGTGACACCAATGTTTTTATACCGATCTTGTTCGTAATCGGTTATTACGTTTACTTATTTGCACTGTGTGATATTTCTAGCTAGCCTTTTCTGTACTTATTCTTGGAAGCTGTCGTTCAGTTACACGTATAATAGAAAAGTTGACAGACTCGAGATAGGTAGAAAGTTGCGTTCGGCGCCGATGGACGACATTGCAGCATCCCCATGGAAACCTCTGTTCCGGCAATTTCCCGCGTTTTCTCTATTGGAATAACTTTAACAAAATTATCTCTAATCTGTTCATCAACTTGGTTCAACCAGTCACGTCTTTAATGTCTACAAAGAGTTTTCATCTCGGTCTGTTTTCTCTTGGATAATAATTTACTATCTTCTGAGTTATCTTTGGAGTTCATAAGAATATTGTTATGGTTTGATGGCCATAAAATAAATGGCCCATAATTATGTAAGTACATTTGTATTCCATGCGAGACTGGGTCTGATTGTTTTAGGCTAAATTATGATGTATCGACCATCGACAATTAGGTAGTAAAAGAGGCGACATTGCAGTAAAGTTATTTTTTTAGCTATTTTAAAATAATACTATAACCATGTCGAGTGGAGGCATTATTAGAAACAATTTTTTAATTATTGTAGCATTTTTTTCGTAATCTTGATTTTGAATAATTATGATAGGTATACCTAACACAGGTAGTCTAGAACTTGACATTTTAAACTACATCAAACACAAGCAATCTACTGCTACTACTATACACAAAAAGCTATTGGATTATCCACGGACCAACAAAAATATAATTCAAATTCTCAATTCTACGGCCAGTTGGCATCGCGCATAGCATCAGCCAGCATAACGCACATTTATGACTGTGGTACCTTAGTCTGTATTGCTCCAAAAACGTCTAGTTATTAGCTACATAAGTACATACTTCTAACAATATTACACAAATTTTCCAAATACTAAATAAATTATGACACAAAATAATATTTTATGGTAATCGGTCCCTGATAAGCACATACGTTTAAATGAAATCTGGTCTTTTGGTAGATCAAAATTGAGTTCAAAGGAGTCGGTTACAAACATACCGGTGAAACTAATTAAAGCGTGTATAACTATATACTTACAAATCTCCTAAAACACTGTCCAAGCTTTCTGAGATCATTTTCGCAGTCTCTCAAGGCGGGGAGGAATTCTTCGGAGTGAAATCGGAATATCCTCTCAATATTGCCGAAGATATCTGGCTTCAACGCCCTAAAGTTAGGCGAGAGGTCCGTCCGACTCATCTCGGGGATGTAGTCTTCCACTACGTGCCGCAGTCTTTCTACGTAAACGTTCTCCGTGTGGAGTAGCTCGTTTACTCGTTCGGTCAGTCGTCTGAAAGAGAGGATAATCTAGGATAAATAGACAGAATACAAGAAATTTACTCGTGTTTCCTGGTCTCTTATTATTTGGATCCATAATTCGGATTGACAGATCACATTGGGAGTGTCATGAACAACATTCTAAAACGTGGATAATTACGATACAGTTTTTTTTTTAAGAATAAGAATATATTTATTTACCATAATAACATTTGACAAAAACATGCGCAAAAGATAAAAATAACTCCAAATTTGAATTCAGAAGATAGCATAGTGTAGATAGGTACGCTGTTGACAAATTTGGTTGGTAACACATAGGTAGTACATATTAGCAAAACGAATAATACATCACTGAGTACATCATTTCACTTCGTTGGTGAGTACATGTAAAAAAATAGGTACTGAATATGAACATTTGCCGATGTTGCGCAGTGCCAGTGGGCCCCAATGAAGGCGATGCCTGTAACTTGGTGGCCCGGTGAAATACGATTACTTCAAAAGAATTTGCGCGGCTTCGTCATTGAGTAATTTACATTGTTTTGCAATAACATGCCAATTCAGTGTTTTGTTCAAATTTCAACTTTATCAAAATACATTTGTTTAGATAAATAGTACATTAAGTTCTATATTAGCATTTAGATTATTTTATTTCATTTCATTTATTTATTTATCATTAATTATCTATAGGTACATCAATAAGTTGATCTACGTATGTATTAAACTATATTTTACGGTCGTTTTATTTGTAATGTACATACGTAAATAAATAGATAGGTACTTAGACACTTTAATGTTAACACTTAGATTGTAAGATAGTAGGTAATTTTCCTTATCAAGATTATGTATTCATAATGCTTATCAATAAAATCTAGTTCTTGACACGACATCAAAGTTATCGTCAATCATATAAAAATTAAATAATGATAATAATCTAGGTCAAGATTTACACATAAAAGTATTGATATAACTGACACTATTTCAGCGAAAGTAGAAACAAAGCTGGCCTACTTTCTATTACAATTTATAAGTGTACAAAGTTAGATGTTCACAATAAACTTATGCCTAAAATCCTAACACTGAAGGGATAACTGAGTTCCAAACGTACCCATAATGTTATGTTTTCAAAATTTGAATCGCGTTTGATAGAACCAGCATATACAAACATTTTCTGTGAGATTTCTACATCGCCATATTTTGTTGGAACATTTGGCGCATTTTCCATCCTTCAGCCATCGGACGTCCACGCTGGACATTAGCCTCCCCAATTGATCTCTAATAAAATCGGTTGGACGCTGCTTGCATCCAGAAAGAGCTACGCTTGCCGATATGGGGTCTCCATTCGAGAACTTTTCAGCCCTATCAGCCATCAGTTTATCGCCAGTCAGTGTAGTTTCATTTCCATGGGAAATTGTTGTTTAATTTTGTTTATTGGGTGGTAAAAAACTTGACGAACTCATACTGTGAGTACTAATTCCCAGGCTTGACCCATGCCCAGGAAATTGTCAAATGACTACAATTAAGTGACAAACATCTGGATACAAAGAGTCTCTATCCTTCTTCCAACCGTTCCTATGAGAACATTATTTTATAGAAAAGACGGATTCATTATTAGCCAGAAAATGTAGTGATGGCTAAATTGACCTATTTTCAATAGAATGGCGTGCAAAAAAGATCTCGTATCTATTAATATGCTACAGTTATTAGTTATGACCAAAAAATGAGACAAATAAGGATAATATAATTATTTTGGGTATAATACTTGTATGTATTACGCAAATTCACATTTCTACTGTAATTGAGGATTATTTATATTATCTACACTACAGGAAGGTCGAAGTCGTGACCTTCAGACTTAGGTATGTATGTATACAAGAAGTATAAGTAGTGATAAAATAATATGAGTGAGGGGATAAGTTTGGTACAATTTGTATCGGTATCCTCAATAATCCTCACTTTTAATCTTTTTGAATGGACAAAAGCTTATTTAGTTTCTTTCGTCTTTAGAACTTCTTTAGACAAGTACTTACATAATACGGTTTACTGTCACAGATATTGCTAAATGGGACATGTCTCAATCTAGCGGAGACAGAATTTTGCATGAAACTAATTAAAATTATTGTTAATACGTAAGGGTATGATTCCGAACTCCGATGCAGGCAGCAGCAGCAGGCAGCAGTGCTGCCGCAACACTACTTTTCCTCATATTGCTGCAGCGACAATGCTGCTTAGCTCGGAATATAATCTCATATAAACTTATACAGTCTTATTCCAAAAAAGTTCATTAGTACCAGGTTTAAAACAGGCTTAGCAGATCGACAGACTCGACAGTTGTTACGGTATTAAAGTTAATCCAAGGATTAAAATACGTTCCTACTACAAATCAAGGACGAACCTAATATCAGATAAACCAATGATAGTCCATAGTTTAAGCAGTAGCTATAGATGAAAAATAGAAATTACAATCATTCCTGACTGCCTCGGTGGCTCAGTGGTTAGTGACCCTAACTACTGAGTCAAAGAGGCGTGGGTTCGATCCCCACCCAGGGCAAGTATTAATGTGATGAACATAGATGTTTGCTCTGTGTCTGGGTGTTATTTAGTTACTATCTATATAAGTATGTATTTAAAAAATATGTATAAGTAGTATATCAGTCTCTGGCAGCCATATCACAAGCTTTGCTTAGTTTGGGGTCAGAGGCCGTGTGTAAGATGTCCCCAAATATTTATTTATTTATTTATTTATTATTCATTCGTTCTTGCGTGTTTAAAACTTTTTGAAACACACTTCAAATGCTTAAATATAATTGCGTCTTACTGCATAAATATATCCGAATTGTTGTTTGTTTAAGTATGAAACTTAATTCATTGTTTTTAAAATATTTCACGTTCATGGCAAATGCGAGTGTATGTGACGCCAAAATACAAGCAAAAAAAAAGTGAGACTTTGTTATTGTCGTTTTTGAACTAAATTTTTTGTTTTCTATGCTATTAAACACACAGAAATTGATTTTTCTAATATTTCTAAATTCTAATTTATAATAAAAGTACCGAGTGAAATAATTCAAATCAAATTCTTAGCTAAAATTCTCTGAGTGCCGAAGTTAGTCCATGGTTAAACTAGGGGTCTCGCAGGTTTATCTTTAGTACCTTATTTAGTCCGTGGTTTAGTGATAAACGTTTTAATATAACGTTTTTGTTAGTTCATGGTTTAAGTTCGGTATTAAGTTCAGTACTAAAGTTAAAACGTGTTTTGGAATACGACTGATAGAGATTATATGGGGACCAGTAGTGCTGCGGCAACACTGCTGCGGTGTTGCTCCTGCCTGAATCATACCTTTACGCCAATAATGACACATCGGCTCAAGTGCGTTACTGTGCGCTCACACAAGGCTGCATTCTGCAATCTATGTTTATCAACCATGCATTTTGCGGTGTATGAGTATTTGCTACATATAAGCGTCACGCGCGCTGGATAAGGGGAACGCCTCTCTCTAAATCGCTTGTATATCTAGATAATAACATATTTGGATTACTCTGATACCGTAGAGTAGCCAATAGACCTTTTAGCCGTGAAGAAGGTACCTAAATAATTTCTTTTTGTCTTGTATTTTTTGTGATGTCGTTAACTCTAGGTAATCTGTGGTTAGCTTTGTTAAATATGTTATCTTCTGAGAATATGTTGGTTTAATACCTGATTATTAAATTTTTATATGAAAAACCGGATACACTCACGATAATATGAAGAAGTACCTACTTCGAAACCGGTCGGGCGCATAGCGGCTCGGCCGTTTCTAATAATATCGTGAGTGTATCCGGTTTTTCATATAAAAATTTAATAATGAATCCTCACGCTAGTTTCAATGAAGTGAATACCTGATTATTTCAGTGCCAAGTACTAGAATATGTTAAGTTTTGTGGCTATAATAATAGCACTATAATCACAAAGTCCGGAGAAACAAGTCACGGTCAAGTTGATTCAGACATGCCTTAGTATTGTGGTGCAACTTTACTGGAAGCTTCTATGAAGATTAAGAAACAATACGAAAAGACACGTGCCGCGGCATCATTGTTTTGTATTAATGTTCACATTTGTTCGAACACGACCGACCATAACCATGTACTTGAGAATAAGCAACGTTCATTTATAGTGTTATTCAAAAAGGGTGTATTGAGTTAAAAGGGGATGAACACATTTATAAACCCATTTTATTATGAGGCCAACCAAGAATTCGGGAAACAAAATCAGCTGAACCATACCAAATACTCGTAGCCACTCGGCATCGACAAAATGCATTGAACAGCCGATTTATTTCGAATCCAAATTAATTCATGTGGCGTGAATTTGAAAGAAAGGTGCCGCGGATAATTGATTATTTTTTTCCTTCGATCTATAGAGTCACAATCGTAATAAAAAAAATGTCCGAGCCCAAACTCAGCCCAAACTACGTAGTGGGCAGGCTTTTTAGTTAGTCGTAAGGAGATTGCAAGCAGACTACAACGCCGCGCGCTGCCATAGTGCTCGGTTACAAGCAATTATTAGGTGACGTAGGTAACGTTGAGATTCAAGAAAACGGGTCATTGTGAATTAATTTAATGTAAACATCTAAGTCGGTGTGTATGACGGCGTTCGGACATTTTTTTACTACTTTCACTTAGAGAGTGTGGCTCTGTAGATATTTGCTCGAAGTTTTTTTCAGATTTTTTGATCTAACATTAAGTAGGTACAATAGCATGGTGTAGACGGATATTCAAAAATAGTGAACTAAGACCAAGTTCACCAATGCTTGTTTAAGTTAAACGTGTTATTATTGTTTAAACCACGGTTGGGGCTTGGTGAACAGCCAAATCTCGCTAATAAGTCGTTTAAGATTTAACCGAAGGTTAACACCTAAATTAAACATAATTATGTTGGTGAGCTCGGGTCTAGGACCCAAGTTCAACAGTAATCACTCGTTTAACTTAAACAAGCGTTGGTTAACTCGGGTCTAAGCCTATTATATCCGTAATATTCTAATACAGTGATTAGGACCATCAATATAAACAACTTTTATTATGAGGCTAACCCCAAAATCGTGAAAAACAACATAATCACTTCCACACAAAAACTTCATACACTCTCTAGAAATTAAAAAAAATGTATGTGACTGTTGCTGATTAATTATTCTAGATATTATGTCTCTGTAAAAATCTATGCACTTCTCAAAGCAAGATATAAATAAATGCATTATTGAACTAAAAGTTTACAAATTATACAATAACTTGTATTTACAAAAATATTTTTAAGCTTAGAAATTTAAAAACAAATAACAAATTCTTGTTTGTATTATGACTGGCTGGCGTCCGTATCTATATAGTAACGACACGGTATTACATCTACCCTCTGACCAAATAAAAAAATCAAAACGGAACGTCGTGAACAGACAAGTGAGGCCGATTTTTTGTACATGTGTGAGTGCGTCGGTATTGCGCCGCCATAGTTCGACTGACGAGCCAAGGCATAGTTTATTTGTACGTTCATATGTGTGTGTTGTGCCTGAGGCATAGTTTTGCCGGCCTCACTTGTTTGTTTACAACATTCTGTCTTGATTTTTTTATTTGGTTTGAGCATCTACCTACATGATGAGAGCGGATGAGACACGTGTTCAGAATGATAAAACAAAGCCTTGGTACAAAGTAGTCAGTGTAATCTATTGTGCGAATACTACTGCAAGTGAATTTATCGTAAAACAATTTCTTAACAAAGTATGCAATCGCCTAAATAAAACTGACCTTGGCACTTTTCCGCTATAAACGTGGATTTCGTAACAAGATACTTACCGAGTTTGTATGACTACATTTTATTTATTTATAAGTAGTCTTTGCACAATTTATTGTGTTAGATGAACTTATTTCATTAGATATAATACATGAAACATTTTATTTGTATCAATCCTTAATCTTCTGCGCATGACCCGATTGTTTTTAAAAAAAGTACCTAGTTTGCATTTTTGGTTCATTTTGTATTAGTTAGTCAATAATATTATAATCTGTGTATAATGGTTTGCATTATTGGGTGTTTAGCATCAATACATATCATATTTGGGATTTAAAAATATTAAATACTAGCTGCCCCGGTGAACTTCAACTCACCATCTGTCAACTGTCAATGACAACTTTTACATACAGGAACATTTTGTATGGGAAAATTAAATGAATGTCTATTATTTTACTCACTGTATTTTTATATTTTCTCACCGTTTAAACCTTCCCTTAGCTTCCACGGATATTTCAAGACCAAAATTAGCCCAGCCGTTCTCGAGTTTTAGCAAGACTAACAACCACGATTCATTTTTATATAATAAGAAGAGAAGAGAAGATGTACCTAAGCAAAGTTTAGTGACCATACTTGACTGTTAAAAACGTTATCTACGTAGTTGAGTAAACAAATATTCAATTATTTGGTATATGTAAATATTTACCATTAAATTTATCAACTGTTATCTTTAGTTAGGTTAGGTTTATTTTACGCTAACAAAAAAACCGGAGTCGGTTTTTTTGTTAGCGTAAAATTCACAAGGAAAACAAATCAAATAAAGCGTAGATATATACCTACTGAATCCCACAATACTTATCAAATATACAGGTTTATTCCTAATCAATTAGCATCCTTTTAGGGGCTTATTCTGTACATCAAATCTAACAACTTTTGTTCTGCGACTTTTGTCAAAACTCAAAAAAAAATCAGCTCACTAAGCAAAATTACTCATTTTGTCGCGGATGAAAGATATTTTTCTCTGGAACAAAATTTTTTTTAGTTTTGACAAAATAAGTCGCAGAACAAAAGTTGTTAGTTATAGAATACAGAATAAGCCCCTAAGAGGTTGCTCATTGATTAGGAATAACTCTGTATAGGTAGATAAGTACTTACATAAAAATCTGTACTTATGTTAATTTAGACTATATTTATGTATCATTGTATATTATAATACCAATCAATACCACGTCGTAAAGAATAGAACCTACTTAAATAACAGACATAGGAACAAACAAACAAACATGTAGATAAACTTACTGATAATACAGATGTACTATGTACATCCGCAAAACATTACTATTTCTCTTGATTAATTCTCTTGATAAAAAAAAAATTCTAGCCGACTTCCAAAAAAGAGGAGATTATATGTTCATCTGTATGTATTTTTTTCGAATGTTCATCGATATTATCGCCAATTGTGGACCAAATAAAAAAAAACACATCGAAAAGGTATTTTTCCGAGGCGGTCCCATTTAAATTTTATCAAAATCAGCTGAGCCGTTTTTGAAAAATGAAAAATAATATAAAAATTGTTGGTATACTTACAACAATTCGAGCGAACTATTATTTAGCGAATATTATTTGGCGAAAAATAATTATTTACTCAACTTATGCAGCATTTTATCTAAAAAAAAATACGTGGACTAGATAATTCGGTACATTAGTGTCATTAGAATATTGTTAGCATGCTTAGCCATATGCCATAAGTATTGTATTGAGGGAAATATTTGTTTTGAAGTTATTTTAGAGTTAATAAAAAACTATTTACGACTATTTAATAAGAATTTTAAAAGATGTTTACTTATCGAAAAACGTTACTAAGACAAAACAATGTGACTCGAATGCTTCTCATATTTGATTTTAAATGTTTTTATAGGTATTATTCCTGAATGCGTGTAAAGATTACAAAATTTATATCTAATAACTACCACAGAATTCACAGTACGCACACCGTTACTGGCATCTATTGCATCATCTGTGACGACACCATTCTCTGCGCCGAGAAAGTGCACATTCACACATTACAAGAAAAGCGTGAACAAACAAATCGCGTCTCATTAGTTTGTTATATCACTGGCCGCGAATACCTAAAGGTAAAGCAGATCGTAAATACAAAAACAACCTTGGCCTCGGACGCCCGCGCGACTACATACAAATACTCTGAGTGACGTCACACAAACTATACTTGGAGATGATTCGCATTAGAATTTTGTGGCAAAAACTCAAACTGAAACGTGTTATTCATGAAATTAGAAAAGAATTGTCAGAAGATTGGCAGCGAATTAACAGAAGCCGTACTTAACCGACTTCCAAAAAGGAGGTTATAGAACCTCCTTTTCCTTCCAGACAAACATAGGTTTGTCTGTATGTATTTTTTTTTATATCCATTGATCGAATCGAAATAATCATTTGTAGTTTGAAAGTTGGTTCCCGAGTTGGTTCCGCTTAAATTTTATCGAAATCGGCTGAGCCGTTTTTAGGGTTCCGTACCCAAAGGGTAATAACAAGACCCTATTTTAAGACTCTGATGTCCGTCTGTCTGTCTGTCTGTCTGTCACCAGGCTGTATCTCATGAACGGTTATAGCTAGAACGTTGTATAAGTACCTATATTTCACAGATGACGTATTTTTGTTGCCGCTAATACTAAAAACAGAAAAAAATTAAGTGAATCTGTGAACATTTCAGCTTTCTAGCTATAACGGTTCATGAGATACAGCCTGGAGACGGACAGCGGAGTCTTAATAATAGGGTCCCGTTTTTACCCTTTGGGTACGGAACCCTAAATATATTAGGTACGTTTTTTATTTCGTCAATTAAACCAATAATAATGAATATAATTATTATAACCTTCACGTGATGTTACGCCCAGCTACATTTATTTACATGAAAGTGACGTCGTCCGTCAGCCTTCACTCTCGCACTTTCATGCTCTTTATTTTTACAATTTTTTGTTTGATTGACAACAAAAATAATACATGTTCAATATTTTTTGATATAACAATGTTTTTTTACCCACTCATCATGTCCTGTACTACTATTATTTATCCTGTGCTATTACTAAGACTTAAGAAGAGAACAAATTCATGTTTTTCATTTGTAAATGAGAGATACAATGTAAAGCAAAGAATGTGCCAACTCGCGCGCAATGGTCAGATTCACATTTGCTGCAGTTGACGAATAAGTAAAAATATATCTGAGATAATTATATACAAAAAAATACTACATTAATGAGGCGTGTACTCCAGTGCATTCCAGTGCAGGTTTACAATATTCCACAAAGCTCAGATTTTATCGCTGAACTAGAATTATGTAAACCGGTCATAAAGTTTAAATATAGAACAAATAACAGTATCAAGTAAAACTACCAAAACATTTCATAATAGCAGTGACGGATGGTCATTTTGGTCATTTCTCAAGAAATTAATAAAATTAGGATTTATTATGGACTCGTCAATGTAGGTGGGTATAGGCCGAATCATACAACTTGGCGGATGTGATGTTAGCTACAAGCTACGGATAAACCATTTCAGACCGCGCGTGGATTGGGATCATCACATCACAGCCGCCAACTTGTATGATTAGGCCTAAATTCGTTATAAATCTCATCAAGGGTAATATTAGGTGTACGATCATAACTGTGTAAGATGTCAAAAAAAAAGTCAAAGTTAGTCAATGTCAATGTTCGTGGAAATAAATCTGCCTTGTAATTTAAAAAGTACCTACCTAATACATATATCTTGTACTTAATTCATATTAAAAGAATAGATTCGCAATCAGGCAATCAAAGATAAAATAAATTTTTATTGTAACTTATACCGGTCGCGGCATATATAGTCTAGCGCTGAGCGAAGTGTGGAGGGGGTGGCTGCGCATGAGTTTAGTATGGCGGTCAACATGCGCTGCAATCCCCTCCACAGTACCCTCAGCGCTATACTTACGTGCCGGTACTTGTACTTAACTTTTAGGTTTATTTAGGAGGATAAACACTTACTAGTAAAAGTGTATGAAGATCGCTAGTACTTATCTACTTACTTATTTAAATTTGTGAAGAGCTTCTTTTTAGATTTCACATTTTACTTATTCGAGTAAAAAAGAGAGTTCATTACAATTTGCACAGATAGAATTTAAGCGAGAGTTGCATACCACGATGAATTGTAAACCAGTAGCATGAATTGTAAACCACGCTAAGTACCTACTACACACTAAAAAAAAGTCAAGGAAATCGTCTTTCTTCAAAACTTTGAATATGCTAATTATTATTAAAACGACTGCCCCAAAAAGAAGTTTTATGTTTTCAGGTTAAATGTTCGATTCTTGTATAAACATCAGTTCGCCATTGAGTTGTATTTGGATCGCAATAAGGTTTAAAATGGCATGGTCACCTCACGCATCTTTCGTTTCCTACGAAATCAACCTCCGGTTTTGTATTAGAGAACATAATAGCCCATGATTACTAGAAACCAATGCAACATCCACAGGAGCTTAGGATTATTAGTATTAGCATACAGTCATTGGGTATTTTTACTTGGAAAGTTTTCCGGGAGTTTTGAAAATTGGCAATTTTATAGATTTTGACGTGCTCTTACCGAATTTCACCTATGCCACCTCGTGTCTTTGCCGCTCACGCCGCCATATTGGAAAAATGGCGCCTAAATGCAGTTTTTTTGATATTAACTCCTTTCCGACGCATTTTACAGGAAAACAAGTCTTTACAAAATAATTAATAATAATAAAGATACGAGGTGGCAAAATTGAAATTCGGAAAGAGCACGTGAAAATCTATAAAATTGCCAATTTTCAAAACTCCCGGCAAACTTTGCAGGTAACCTCTATTTCTTCAACCAAATGACTGTATTATAGGATTAGACACCAAATGATTTCTAGAAACCCAATGACTTAGTTAATGATATAATGTTGATCAATTCCCGTGTATTCTATTTCCACTTTCCAGTGAAGTTCGATATTAGATGTCGTCAAGTCCAAGATAAACAGGTATATTCTAAGTAAACGATCTACATCTCAGACTGTATCTTTGTCTGTATGCTTAACATCAGGTCAGGATGGGCAAACACAAGCATATCACGAATAAAACCGATGTGCTATTATTCATACCGAAACCACAATAAGAGCCTCAACTCAAGAGCCGTCGTGTGAATAACCTAGGCAGGTACTGCGTATCATTATTGTATTTATTTTGTTGTTTTCCAACATGATAGTTTTTTTTTCGATGCAAAACAACAAGTTTTTTGCATTGCTACCCACACTACATCGATAAGTAAATGATTCAGTCACCAACAGCTTTGATGAACATTATAAACATTGCGCACAAAAAATACACGTATTGTACTTCGATTGAATTTGACCACAGCTCATTTAAAATTAAAGCGTGTTGTGGGTGATTTCATGTGACAAATATTATACTAAAAATATATACTAGTCTGGTTCAAAGACTGACTTTGAGGCCACCTTTTGCCATTATACTACCAAGGTACCTATACACACGCACCACACACGCACACGTTTACGCACCCCAGATAATTTTTATAACGGAAAAAAAAAATATTCTGAAGGGCGCCCGGACCAATCATATGTAAAAACTAATCACAAATCTATGTAAAAACCTAAGGTAAAAACTAATCACATCTGTCAACCCCTGGAACTATGTCAAATTCGATTCGATGACAACCAGCTGATCATTCAGAGACAAGATAAAATTTATCTACCTACGTAAATTCCTCGCCAAAAACTTAACCTAGTCAGGAAAAAAAATATATCTACCGGTGAGATTGCGTGAACGGGGCAGATTAATTTTCAGGCAGAACGTTTTTTCGCCTGATGGATGCCCTAAACGGGTGACATCTTAACCAGAATAAATTTTATTTTAGTCGGGTACCTACGCATAAACGGACTCCAGCTGATGAATCTTTAGAGAACGGATCAAAATATGAAAACTATGAAAAAAAGATCGAGACAGCGAGATAGAAAAACAGTTGTACCATACATTTTGTCGAAAGGTATTGCACATTTTTTGCATTTAATAGCTATTTTTTTTCGCGATACAGTTCAGTTCAATCAAAGTTGCTCATAATTACGACTAGAATAATATCTAAGAGTATAATTATCTAATTGCACTCTTCTCGTATCTATAACTAGCCACCTCAGTTTTTACTACCAAGCACAACTCATAAGATATGTTAGTTTTAACTAACTTGCCGAAGAATATTGAAAAATATTGTATCTACTTATTGTGAAACCAGTTCTGCAAATCTAGCAGGTATGCACAAGCACCTTGCCTCGGACCATATTATGAATATACATACGTCAAGGCGAAACCTGCGACGACGCCTTGAAAAGTGGTATACGTACTGTAATTAATTATATTAATTCATTTTATTTAGCTATCATAAACTGTTGCCTACTAATGTATATAGCTTAATATTTCAATAGACTCTTCGGTTTAATAATTTATCATAATTATTATAACGCAAGCGATGGAATCAATGCATTATAAAATTGCCTAAAGTAGGTACTTAATGTTCAATATAAACACCGTTTATCATGTAGCCAATAATGTACGGACAAAGGCAAGATAATCAGTAATCATATCTATACGCACTCGCAAGGCAAAGATAACGTTATCATAAAATGACAAAGCCAAGCGGCGATATCGCAAATATTTTTCTAGATATCTAGAAAACCAAGTGACCTCACCTGCGATATTTCTCCTTTTTCGATTCTACCGGAATCAATACCGGTTCCGCGGACTTTGAAACACACCATTCGTTCACTGCACTCACTGTAAGGAACTCGGAATCGGGCGCATGACACACTTCTGAACCGAACTCGTCTGAAGACACTGTAATACTGTCATATTTTTGGTAAGGAATCATGTCAAAAGAGGATATTGATTTAATACTAAGATTGTCATAATTATTATTACTACGCGTGTCTGATCCTTCTGAAGCAGCAGACAAGTCATCGTCTCCTTCCTCGTCTTTTTCTTCGTCTATCAAAGTATCCGTGGAATGGTCAGTGGATATTGTATCTATTCTAGTATCGTCACCACTTAGGATGTACTCTCTTCCTCTACCATCGTCTCCGCTGTCAGAATCATCACTACTGCTGTCACTATCCGATCCAGGAGCATTGGGTTTTTTAATTTCCTCCTCAGTGTCAGATGGTTCAGACCTTTTCAGTCTCAATAACTTTTCTAAATCACTTTGCTTTACACCGTACGACCAATGTTTATCTCCTTCCGGTAATTGCCTATATTCTCCTTCCATTTCTGTGGGCCAATTTTTTTCATCTTGTAGGTTTTCTTGGCTACCAGGTTTGATAGTATATGACCAATATTCAGCTCTGGGACGTGGTTGGCTTACATCTGGTTTTGTTTCATACGACCAAGGCGTTTCACCTTTGAAATTTGCTTGAGGCCCAGCTGTCGATTTTTTCCTTATAACAGGTGGCTGTCGTGATCTTCTATTGAGAATAGGAGATGAATTAGGAGTTGTAAAAGAGAATCGTCTCTCTGTTGTTCTGGTTGCTACGTTGGGTGGAGGGGATTTACTTTCTGGCGATGTATCATCATTGAAAGGTGCAGGGGGTGGTGGTGCCGGCCTATGCGGCACTGACCTCCTATCAGACACAAATCCCGATGAACTAGATTCACAGCTGTTTTCAGACGCGTTTGACAATATTGAGTTAACGGAGACATTTGAATTTCTGTCTTGAGATCTAGTCACTGGGGTTAGGTGTTGAAAATGATTATGTATTGGGTTCACTACACTCGTCAAACTTCCCAATAGAGGGTCCTTGGATTTCGCCAACGATTCACTAGAATCCCGTAAGGTGTTAGTTCTCTCGAAGCGTAGAATCATTTCTCGTACGCTTGCTCTGTCCTTTCTGACGACGACTTCCTCGTCATCGGAAGCCTCGCGGGAGGACAGCGAGGGTTCGCCGTCGTGCCGGGAGAGGTCGATCTCCTGCGTCATGGTTCAGCTCTCTCGAATAGGTAGTAAAAGCGACGCCTGCGAGGTCGGGCAGGCGAGCTCATAATATCTGCGCACGCGACGACGGCGCGGAACGGACGCGCGCACCGCACGGTATCGAAACACGACTGGCGGGTGGCAGCGCGTCACCGAGTCACCGCTACACCAGCCAGCTACCTACTCGCTCTGTATTATCACGAAACCAGTACAAACGTACGGCTCGTGTTACACTGGTCCTCCGAACAATACCGTAAAATGTAATTAATACTTATTAATGTTAATGTCAGTAATGCAGTCTAATATTTTTTAATTAGGGTTAGTACCCACAGCAAGTGTTGAGCTAATTGTAATATTCATTCAGTTAATAGATAGATCTATTAAGGCATTATTAAATTTTAATCATATCACACCGCGACAACACTTCGTGCAACTCGTGAACATGAAAATTGCTATTTATATATTTTAGGCTTTTTTTCACACGCAATCAAAGTGTGAAATGCGTATTAGTTCTAATTTAAAGAAGGATTTCTCATAATTTCTAGCCCAAAATTGTGTGTAAAATGGTGAGAAAAAAATCGGGAATGTGAGTTTGACTTGCGCACGAAAGATTCCGTAATGTATGAGAACTCCTCTTAATCCTACTAATAATTATTATAAACGTGAAAGTTTGTAAGGATGGATGGATGGATTTTTGTTACTCTTTCACGCAAAAACTACTGAACGGATTGAGATGAAACTTTGCAATTATATAGCTTATACATCAGAATAACACATAGGCTATAAATTGTAATGATATTGCGTAAATTTTCCATATTATAACAATAAGTGTTAAGTAAGTAGGAAAAATTTGGCCATCTGCGAGCTATTCTAGCGTGCGCTCCAAGAAATGTCAAAAAACAACTGTCAAATCGAACAAATGTCAAATTTATTTATTTTGTTTTTTTTATTTATTTTCCACCTCCTTTATTAAGGGTGGTAACTTAGGGCCTCGAAATATCATGCGGGCGAAGCCGCGGGTAAAATCTAGTTTATTTTAATTGAATTATTTATTTTCTTAGTGAATATTATGTGTTATGAACATCGAGCGCAAAACAGCAAAAGCTCACATGTGACCCCCCTTAAATAATTATTTTATTTTAATTTAAGTATTGAAAAATTAAATGTTTTGTGAATATTTATTTTAAGTGTCTTCTTGTTGCCGTTATTAATATCAAGCGAAAAACGGTAAAAAATCACCAATTATTTTATTCTGTTTTAAAAATTTGTTGTAGCAGCATTAGAAATATATCATCTGTGAAAATTTCAAATAGCTAGCTAGCTGTCACGGTTCATGAGATACAGCCTGGCGACAGACAGACGTACGGACCCATATGGGAAGAATAGGGTTCCGTTTTTAACCTTTGGGTACGGAACCCTTGCAACAACAACTTGCAATGGCGGCCAAGGTCGTTTTCAGTCATTGATCGTGGGTTCGCAATTCGCTGATATCTATTTTTAACCGACTTCCAAAAAATGAGGAGGTTCTATGTTCCTGTGCATGTATTTTTTTTTGTGTATGTTCATCGATAATTTCGCCAATTGTGAAATGAATCGAAAAATTCTTTTTTAGTTCAAAAGGGTATACTTCTGAAGTAGGCTCATTTAAATTTTACAGAAATCGGCTGAGCCGTTTTTGATAAATCAACAATAATGTAAACAATTCGAGCAAAATATTCGAATTTTGTACACGTTTTGCCATTTTTCGCGAAAAATAATTGTATTATTGAAATTCAGCTCAGCTGATATGCCGTCTTTTTCGTGCATATTTTAAATATTGAAACATACAAAAATGAACCTATCCAAAATTACTGTATATATACCTACTTGGAAAACAATATTTACTTACCTACCAATCCTAAAGTCCTCTGTCTGTAAAGTAAGATGTTATACATTTCACAGAAATGAAACACAGTCAAACTATTAGCAAAAAAATCAAACTAAATCGGTGATTTTTGCTAAAGATATACTCAAATACACCGCTTCTATACTGTAGAGGTATAAATCAAACAAAAAATATTTTAGGAATAGCCTTATTATTGTCTGTATAGTTTAAAATTTTGATAGTTTTTTTAAAATTAAGGCTTATCTAGAAAAGATTTAATATGCTGAAAAGTCATGATTCAGATCAACATTATGAACGACTTTTAATATAAGGTCCGAAACCCGAAATTCAAGAAAAAAACAACCCTACCTACTGTTTCATACAAAATTACAACTTCGAACAGATAAAATGTAAGAAACAAGTTGTAGGTTGGCCCCATGATCTGAATCACCCCTTTTAGGCTTAGTTTACTCTTTCTGGATAACTCTGTATTAATCTAGTCCACTTCAAGTTTTCTGAACGAGCCCTCAACTCCGAAGACTATGGAGGAGCTCTTGGGGGCCGAGTCCATTCTCATTGACTCGTCCGATCTAGCCTTTTCTTCTTCCAGGAACCAGTTACGGTAGCTTTCCACCCTAGTTTTCCAGTAATCTGCAAAGTATACCATATATTTTTAAGGTGATTTCACTAGGGCAGCGTGCGAAATTTAATTGTTTTTTTTTTATTTACAGTTTACTGTTTGTTGTAAGTAAAAGAAACACATTTAGCGGCCATGAATAGATAGTGTTAACGAGGTAAATACACCCAAAAACTAAAATAGTGACCAGTTTATGCACAAGACTCCACTAACTAAAAACTAAGGGGAAAATCAGTTGATGCAGTTTCGTGCATAAACTGACCAGTTTCCTATTTGGTGTTTAGCTGTAAACGGTACCTATTCATAGCCGCGTTTGAGTTTTCGTGAATTTAAAATAAGTAGTTTATCTGTAGAAGGCGAAAAACCCAAAAATAATGAATTTCGCTCGCTGACAGGGACAATCAGCCTTAAGTAACTCAAGGTCACAAATATATATTTGTATTAAATATGTCCACAGCTATTGCTAAGAAGCGAGGACACACCTGGAGAAGTTGATGGTTACAGGGAAAGTCGACGGGAAATGGTCATGAGGTCGGAGCGTGGACGTGTGTTGGTCCGATAATATTCGCACCACTATCATAAGCGCGAGGCGCTCCAAGCCAGGATACAGGACGATGGTAAAATCATGAGGGCGTAGCTCATAGGAGGTGGAGGTAACGACCCTCAGACTTGAGAAATGCGACGCGAGGAGGGTTTCTCCATGCATTAGAGGAAAATATAAATTCAAGTCATATTACTATTACATTAGGGTTAATAATTTGGACATTGATAATAAGTAAAGTAATACTTGATAAATATATTTAAACAAGTTACGAAGCTAGAGACCAAATAATATTTTCTACTACAAAAAAAATAGATGTAGAAAACAGTAATAACTGTAGCGTAGATCAGTAGATTTTGAGTAAGACCTTGAAACTGCAGTGGACAGAGCACATATCACTCATGACGGACTGCCGATGGGGTGCAGTTTTAGAATAGAGACCACGTGCCAGCAAGCACAGTGTAGGATTTTCACTGACAGGGTACACAGATAGCCTGTTTTATTGCCCTGGTCCTTAGACCGGGCCCGCAAATTATCCCCATTATTTATCATGCGGGATTTTAATTCTTTTTTTTTTGTCAAATCCATCGAGCTATATTACTATATTACTACGTAGTAATATTTCTTCAAAGGTCAAATCTAAAAATTTCCCACGGTAACCTGATTATAAAACTGCAGTTTCGCGCTGAATGCAGGACACTCACAATCGGGTGTTATTGGAAATATAGAAAGGAAGCCTATGTCTAGCGGTGGACGTTCTATGCGTAAAATGATGATAACTTTCACATTTTTATAATGATGATAACCTTATCAGTATGACAAGCTGCGCGTTGATCGGGCTTCCACGCAGCTCGTAGCTAACTTCACATCCGCCGACTTGTATGATTCAGCTTATACGGAGGATTTAGTCATGTAATTAACATACCAATGTACTGATAAACGCTAGTCATTAGTTGCTATACATTGTCACTAAACCATAATATTGGTACTAATGCCGGAAGTGTCCATGTTTTGAGACAATGACATGAATACTTTCAAATGCTATTGGTAAGTAGGTTTAATTATTTAATCCACAAACATTTTAACACATTTCAAACAAAATAATTTTTACAGGTATTATTTTAGGGCACACGCTTTTTTTACCAAAACTTTAGCATGTAGAAATGTCGCAAAAGACAACCAAAATTACCTCAAATTTTTTTTCTTGTTCCTGCTACGACGGTGGATTTTAGTTTGAAAAATATTTAAGTATCAAATAATTATTGAACGCGTTCATATCTAATTGCACACTGTAATTATAAAGAAAGCTTTGTGTAAGTAATCGGCCAAGTACGAGTCGGACTCGCGCACGGAGGGTTCCGTACTGTATGGGAGCCCCCCTTAAATAGTTTTTTTTTTTTATTTTTTTTTTTTGAAGGGAATATAAAACTAAATATTCTGTGAAAATTTCAAGCATCTACCTGGTATCTTTATTAATATAGAGCGAAAAACGTCTAAAAATTCAGGTTTGTTGTATGGGAGCCCCCCTTAAATATTTAATTTATTTTGTTTTTAGTAGTTATAGCGGCAACCGAAATACATCATCTGTGAAAATTTCAGCTGCCTAGCTATCATGGTTCATGAGATACAGCCCGGTGACAGACAGACAGACAGACAGACGGACATCGAAGTCTTAGTAATAGGGTCCCGTTTTTCCCTTTGGGTACGGAACCCTAAAAAGCATCAAAATATTTTCACAAAGACGCAAGGTACCCCAAGGGACGAAAAACGTTGCCCTACATTTAAACTTGTGCAGTACTAATTAATTTGCCCTTGACATGTAATTCCACTGACAATTTCAAGGAAACGTGGCAGTAAGTGCACAATAGTAATTTAAACTTCATTACTAAACCCTACAACCGCATTAAACTGTAGGGTCTACAGGTCTAGCCCTTACTATAAACTCTTAGCGCGAGCTTGAACTGGGTCTTGCACGGCTAGCACACGCACCACGACATAATTTTATCAACCTGTGAAAGTTAAGATATACCTCACCATAACTTTATCTCGTTTTAACACGTCGATAAAATTGTGTCGTAGAGCATATGCTGACCTTGATGGGCTTTTATTTAATTTCACTTTTATTTTTAAAGAAAAGACTAGACAAATTCCAGATCGCAAAAATTTGACCGCATATTCTCGAGTTTGATCGGGATGTCTTGGGAAGTGACGTCACTTTCTGATCTAAAAGATACTAATGTACAACTCGCGAAGTAAGCCATGTAGTAAGGTGATACCTATTTCGTAGCAAAACCTTGTCATCATGTTTGTACCGATAAATTAATTCAGTGTCTATTTATTTCAGATGCCGATAAAAAAAATTCTATTTAAGATTGGTGTTAGTGTTACAAACAGTCCCCTATGCAGAGGCTGCATAGAGACAGAAGAAACAGCCGCGGACTTTGCTATTAGAGTGTAACAACGTGGCAGAACAACGTATGAAGATCCTCGGGTCACCGAGGACGCGCCGGGGGCCTTCGCCGGCGTCAGCAAGCTGCTGGACTTCCTAGAGGACGCTGGGTTGCTGGACCAGCTTCAGTCAGGTGAACACGCAATTAAGCGGAAGACGTACGCCCAAGTAACCAGCGCCGATGAATGTTATCCAATTGGCACTCACGCGAAGAGTCCTAGGCCCCAGATATTTAACCGTTTAGGCCTTCAAGCTGCCTCTTTACCTCACCTCCTTAGGAAGACAACCTAAATGTCTACGTTTTAACTTACCCACTAGTTCTTCTATGGCGCCGTCTGTGCCACCGTACTCAGCCGGCAAGACCGACTTTGGTACCGATTTGTACAATCCTTTGTAATTTTTAGCATGTACTTGAATCTGGAAATAATGATAGAAACCCTAAATATTTTTGATTAATGTCTACATTTTTGGATAATATATCCTACTAATATTATAAACGCGAAAGTTTGTATGTATGGATGATTGCTCCTCTTTCACGCAAAAAACTTCTAAGCGGATTGAGATGAAACTTTGCAAAAGTAATGTTTATACATCAGAAACACATTGACCATAATTTATAAAGATATCGCGTAAGCGAAGTTCGCCGGGTCAGCTAGTTATCTACACAGGGTTATTTCTAATCGATTAGCATCCTTTTAGGGGCTTATTCTGTACATCAAAACTAACAACTTTTATTCTGCTACTTTTGTCAGAACTCAAGAAAAATAACAGCTGCTCCATACATTTTGTCGCGGGTGAACGATACATAACAACAATTTTTTTTTTTTGAGCTTTGATTAAAGTTACAGAACAAAAGTTGTTAGTTTTGATTTACAGAATAACCCCCTAATGCAGATCCAATTTTCGATACCAGAAGTATCAATTAATGTAAGGGACAAAACACGGTTTTACAGGAGAGCCAAAAATGATTGTATTTTTTTAAATCTGTCTATAACTTTTTTCTGTCTGCTCCAATTTTAATTGTGTCTAGAGCAAAGTTTCTTAGAATTTCCTCTTCTTTCATTCTATAAACGAAAGATTTAGAAATACCCAGCGGTTTAAAAAATAGCATGTCCCTTACATTAAAAAAAAAAAAATTGTGTCTTGCGTTACTAATATTTTATGTGTAAACCGTCAAGCATAGTGTAAGCAGCAAGAGCAATTGAAAATTATACGTAATTCTATTGTAAAGGACTTTTACAGTGTTGCAATTTGATGTCCATAGATTATGTACTAAAATGATGGTATTTTAACACCATGGAAATAGGTTTTTTGCATGATCAATGTTAGTTTTAGCTTAGGTATCACAGATTTAAATGAAATTTAGGGATACAAAAGTAAAACGATTTACTCGTAATATTAATATATTTTTTGATTCCCGACTACCTACCTATTTATGTCTGCGTAATTATTATAAATTCAACACACTAATCAGTCTATAAAAGTAGCAGTGTTCTAAATAACAGTCCTAAAAACTCTGTACTTTTAATAACGTTTAATTAGCTTTATAATTATAATCACCAATTTAATAAAAAAAAATGTTTTCTCAGACTTAATCAACAGTCTTATTTATTAAGTAATTTAATTAATGTACTGGAAACAGAAGACAGATCAACAAATATGAATTGTCTGAAAGATGAATGAATAAAATAATATAAATGATATGAATATTAATATAAGAAATATGTATAAATTATTACAAGAATAAATAATTAGGTATGGGCACAGATTATGATGATAACTATTAGTAAATTAAACTATTTTAATGGATAAATTGAAATGGTTGGAATAACTTTTTCTATTTGGTATTTTATCTAGTTATCATCATCAGCTGTCATCACATCTTCATCGTCGTCAGTTTCATTGAGGGTATCTTTAACTGGCGATTTATTCGGAAGGTTCAAATATTCACCATGAAATCTTTTTGGTATTATACCGGTGTCGCACAATTTTTTGAGGTCATTGTATTTTGGAATGGAAATTGGTAGCCTCTCTTTATATAGAGATGGCAAATTGTCTATGTTCCTTTGACTTATGTCATTACTAGTACTTTCAGCTGCAGATTCATTTTTGTTGTCTATATTTTTTGTAAGTTTACCTCTAACAGCACTTCTTTTCCCAATCCCTTTACCCTTTCCTCTTGCGTTAAAATTCTTTGGAGGTAATTCTTTGGAGACTTCTATGTCGTAAGTATCACCAGTCTCTAACATTGTATATTTAACTTCAATTTTCGTCAAATCATGTTTTTTAAATGTGCACACCTTTATGTTTTTCATACGCAGATCTTTATTTTTGAGAGTAGCTTGAGTGAATACAGAATCCGCCAGATTTTGGAAGTTAATGAAATCTGTATGCTCTAATACACTCACATTATAAGGTTGAGGCCGTTTTCTAGCACTCTCTATGAAACTTGGCTATTGTGAAGGTGCCCAGACAATTAGTTTTCTTACTTCTCTCTCAATAACAGCATGCATGCTGTCAACTGGCATATATGTGTGTCCCGCTAGAAGGTAATTAATTTGTATAACTTTTAGATTTTTAGATTGTTCCAGGAAATGTTTGAACATTGAAAATATAACTTTATTCTTATTTTGCCCCGTGCAGTTGTCACAGTAAAATAATAATGTGTTCACTGCTCTGTTATCGATTTCTTTTAAGTAGTTATACAGACATGTTGCTATTTCACAACTTCCTCTTTTACCATCAGCCTCACCCCATATGTAACAGTATCCGTTCTGCATTCCACTCTCATATACTGTGAAATTGAACACGGCGTATTTTCTGGAATAATACAACTGCATGCTTTCACCATACGGTGTCGCTAAAACTTTTTGAAGATCAAAACTAGATACAACAAACGAGCTATCGCGTTTTTGATTTTGATGAATATGAAAGCGTTTATATGTGGCTTCTTTTTCCAATAAATGAGCTTGTATCTGTTCATTAGTCGTCATATCTGGATTTTTTTCGTTTTTAGTACATAAAAGACATTTGTCCTTCTTAGGAACATGAAATGCATAGTTATACTCTTTAAACATACATGTAAATAATTTTTCGCTCAAATAGTTTTCAGACTTTTCTTCACAATATTTATGTACAACCTGTATAAGTTTGAAAGGTTCTTAAATTGCTCTGGCAGATATAATTTTGTCATACCTTTCGAGGGTTATCTTCATGTTAATTAATTTTTCCCTTCGGACAAGTAAGGCACTTAACTTATCAGTGATATTACTTTGTTTCGCAGACATTATTTATTTAAATTACTTGTTCCAATAACACATCACTTAATCCAAACATTAGCGTTGATAGATGTAATAGTAGACACAATCTTAACAATAACAAACCAACTGCGCGCGACCAAATTAATGTAAGTACTCGGTATTTTAGCAACGATTTTTTAAACAAATAAAGTAAAGCAAATACGAATTTGATTTCTAGTTGTCACGTAGTAGGCATATAAACAGTAAGGAGCTTAAAACAAAGATAGTTTTGTGAGATAATAATGTAAGGGAATAATTTTTATAACTCTAATCATTAATTAAAGTAAGGGACATCATGTTATTTAAATCGACTGATTTGAGGCTTAAGGTAAGGGGGTAAATTATTTAAAACTATGACTTACTTTATTTTTCAGACAAAAAAAAATGTAAATGTCTGTTACATTATTTTTTTGTCATAAATCGTTTTACGCAAGCCAAAAATGTTTACTGTAAGGGATCTTTTTTTAACGCTAGAATTTTTTCAACAATACCCATCGATAAAGCAGAAAATTCTGAATCCAATGATGTATATAACTCATTTTCGCCAAAATGTCCCTTACGTTAATTGATACTTCTGGTATCGTTTTGTGATCTAGTCTTTCAGCTTAAGATAACATGGCTTACTCATATGATGATATTTTCGTGAAGTCAAGTGAAAAATTAATAGGTATTTCAAATCCGAATTAGCTGCGATCCGTCTACTCCAATTCGGAAACACCTATATGTTACCCATGTCTCCGCAAAATAAATATTTTGACTTGGACTTTTTGATAAAGATCATTTGGTATATCAAACCTTTCCATGAAAACTGACGTCATCAACTTACTCTCTTTTTCATTTTTTCTCCCAAGAACATTTTGAATATTGAGAAGCCAGTATCGAACCCAGTAGTTGGGTTAAGGAAATGTGTGTATCTCATACGAATGGGGAGAGCCTTCTCGAAGCAGGAGATGATTTTCTTCGCTAAGGTCGGTGTGAATTGACTGAGCATGTTGACTTTTATATCCTGCATGTCGACTACCAGCTCCTGAAAATAGTAGGTAAGTGATTGTGATTGATTGTGAAGTGAGTGAGTTAGTATTCTTATTATTTCTAAACTTACTTTCCTGTTTCCTAAGAGATATAATCTAAAGCTTTTCAAGGTCAGACTGAATAGGTCTGCGTGCTTCATCTTCGACCACAACGTCGCTTACCATCAGGTCAGTTGGTGGTCAAGCGCGGACTTATTTGCGTTAAAAAAGACTTACTCTCCAGTTACGCATTTTTTATTTTATTGGTTGGTTTCATTTGCGTTGGAAATAAACGCTTATTTAACCGAGTTCCAAAAAAGAGGAGGTTCTATGTTTGTCTGTATGTATTTTTGTGTGTGTGTTCATCGATATTTTCACCAATTAGGAACCGATTTAAAAAAAAACTATGAAGGATATACCTACTCCTGAGGTATTCTTATTTATCGAAATCGTTTCAGCTCCTTCTGAAAAATCAACATTAATAAAAAATTGTAAACGTTAATTTTAGTGAACAATTCGAATGAGCCATTCTTAGTGAAAAATAATTATCTAGGTATTATTATTTATTTTCATTCTGTGTGTCACATCGTAGAAGAATATTGTCTACCCTTTACTTATTTTATCTTATGTCAGCATCAAAAAATACGAATAAAATCTACACACTATTTGACACTTTATTTTATGACGAAAACGTACAAAAGTACTTCATAAAATCGACCTATATACTAATACGTATTGAAATTCGGTTTTTATAAGCGCTGCTGTTTTCATATTTTTTTTCAACTTTCGAAACTAAACCAAACTCACAAAATTATTTTTGTAAGACCAAATCGCTAAATTATAGCGCAGACTACGGACAACCCGTAAATAGGTTAAATGAAGTAAAGTAATAATAAAAAAACAAACAATGTTCTAGGTAATAAAACCCAGAGTCTCTTGAACTACTTGAAAACGGTATTTCAGGAGCCAAAGGCCTCTTCTTAAAGTGAACACAATACATTGAATTAGTCAATATTATACCATGAATTGATAAAAAAAACATAGAATACAAAGACCTTACCTCACCAGCAACCGTGAAGTTATCGTCTTCCATTAGGAGTATTTCCGTCGTCATTATGGCTACCTTGATCAGATCATACAAGCTGTATTTTGTAGCATCGAATATGCCTAGCCGCATGATGCACACTCTCGGAGAGTCTTCTTTCACACTTTTGCGTAGTGGTAAAAATACTCTAAAACATATAAAATTAAATGCTACAGAAAAAAGAAAACATCCAAGGCAACTGCTCTGAATGGAATAGGCACCACTTTAAAATTTAAATATTGCGATACATATTTCAGATTATTACCAAAAAAATAACTTTTTAATCATTTCAGAATCCTTCTGGTTGTTTAGCTCTCAGACACAAGGGATGGCCAACCAACCTATACATACTTATTGCTAAAAAATATAATAATAATAAAATAAAATATTTTTAATTATTTTAGGGTTCCGTAGTAAAATGAGGAACTCTCACAAGATCACCTCACAAAATCGTTGTCGTTGTCTGTCCGTCTGACCGTCTCTATCTCACAGAGCTTCAAATCTCTTACATATATTTTTACTAATATAAAAATTTCAATTTCACCAGTTTAATTTTTAAGGTCCAACGAAAGAGTCCGCTCGGAAGTCTTAGTAGGTACATCCTTTTTATCACAAACCGTGCAATAAAAAATTTGTATTTAATATTAATTGTTTGTTTTTGAAAAAAAGACGTATTTTACGTACCCTAGTTTAAGAATTTCTTGAATCTTAGGGTCTAGTGGATCTCTGTTCGCAAATATCTCGGGCACTATAGTCCGCATGGTGTAGTACATTTCCAGTTTTTCTTTGCTTCTTTCCAAACTGAATTTGCTGCCTCGTAAAAATGCTAATAGCCATTGGTCCGCTAAAAACTTACATAATATTAATATTTTTACAAAAAAAAAATGCTATAATTAATTTTATTTCTCTACGAAATTATTAAATATTAGGTGTTTTTTTTTCACAAAACCTTATTAACACAATTTATTCTAACTTGTGTTGTTTTTTACACAATAACAATTTATTCTAACTTATACTAAAATATTTACAATACACTAATAAATATTCAAAACTAAGTTAAAAACATTTAAAACTTGATCTAAAAGCTTTTTTGTAGAAAGAAACTTGGCCTGAATGCTGGCAGCATTGCCTCCCTGGATGGCAATAGGTACTTAGCTTTTGACCAAAGTAGACGACAGCATTTTGGTCAGGCTTCGCATCTACTCTAGAAATAATTAGGTAAATTTTCCTTTCTATCCATTATATTTGTAAAAAATCCAAAAAGTTAATAAAATTAGTGCTAGTGTCTTGGTATCTTATATATCTAATGGAAAGTAACGAAAGAATAATGATATAATATTTTCGAAAATCAAAAACTGTTCAAAGATCCGTTTTATTTATTCTTATTCGACAAAATCATAATTTTTCAGTATGTACGAGTATATCTGCTGGGAATAAGACTGTCTTTGTTATGAAAATAAACTAAAATCGAAAATGGTGGTTGCAACCACCTTCAATCATTGCAGTCTACGCACAAAATTCTAATAGATCGGTCGAATTATTTTACCATTATACCATTTTAGACCGACTAAACGGAGGAGGTACTCAAATCGACGCGTACGTATATAAATATATATATGTTTTTATTTATAATCACGCATAACTTTTACATAGGATCCTGCTTTGGACAGTTTTTTTATTGGGAAGAGTATACTTTAAACTTCCGATGTGGTCCCATTAAAGAACAGCAGAGCCATTTTTGATAAATCAAAAATAATATAAAAAATGCTACATCGTCCCATGCTAAATATTCGCGAATTCTATTCGCGTACACGGTTGAAGTCGTGACCGACTTCAATGCAGTTGCCATTTTTTGCAAAAATTCAATGCCATTTTTTGCAAAAAATAAATATTAAATTATCTATTGTAGATTCTTCAAAAACCGCTCAACCGAATTCGATAAAATTAATCAAAAACCACCTCCGAAACAAGAACTATCAAAATAAAATATAATTATCAAAATTTTTATCGTGACATCCAAAATAACATAGTCCAATTGAGGACCACCCTTTTTGAAGTCGGTTAGAAATTAAAAAAATGGTAAAGCGGCATCTGGTGACGACGCAGAAAAGTTTTATGATTTGCAAACCTTACTTTAATGTTTCTGGTTACACAATATCGACAACCATGTACAAACATATTTTCCTGCAACATTTCTGTAGTTCAGGAAAATTTTGTCAGATGGCGCTTATAACAATATAAATAATTCAAGATTTTACTTGGCCTCACTAAATGCAGGTGTGGTTGCTTCATCAGCCATGCTCTGTAACTTTCGAGGTCATCTCCAACGCGTTTTGTGTTTTCATTGATTTCTTTTTCAGCTTTCTTTCGCAGGGCAGGAGATAGTGCTCGAACAGTCATTTTAACTCTGAAAGTTAAAATGATACTATATTGAAAAAATATTGATTCGAATACCTAGCTCATACTTATTATTACAAATCTCATCAGCGATATCGTCGACAGAAATCCCAATAGGAGAGGAAAGAAGGCATAGAAGGATGATACATTTTTATATGTAGGGACATAGGTAGGTAGGAGGATGGTGCCTAAATTATATGCAAGTGTGGTGTGTGACTTAGGGCTATTTTCTTTGCATTTGTACTACATTTTTAGGGTTCCGTACCCAAAGGGTGAAAAAGGGGAAAAGGGTAAGACTCCGCTGTCCGTCTGTCTGTCTGTTTTTCTGTCTCCAGGCTTTATCTCTATAGCTGAAATTTTCACAGATGATGTATTTCTGTTGCCGCTATAACAACAAATACTAAAAAAAGAATTAATATAATATTCACACACTGTATAAGGGGGGCTCCCATACAAAAAATTTAAATCTTGAACCGTTTTTCGCTTGTTTTCAATAATGGTAGATGCTTGAAATATTCACAAATTATTTAGCTGCATGCCTACTTTAATAATAAGTAATCGAATTAAAATAAAATAAATATTTAAGGGGGTTCCCATACAGTACGGAACCCTTCATGCGCGAGTCCGACACGTACTTGGCAGATTACTAAATCTCGAGGGGGAAGTGGGGCAATTGCTTCGCCCTGTGCTGCATGCCCTGCTATGAACACTAGGCTACGGAAAATACCATCACAGTGACAGATTCTGAATACATAATATTACACACTACACAGATCTAATTATATTGAATAAATCGAAGCTCTTTCCAAAGAAACAGGATAACCGGACGCCTTAGAAATACCTAAATATCATATACCTATTACATGATGTTTACTAGATAATTTTAAATTCCAGATTGATTATTTCTTAGTGAGTATACAATTAGTAGATAACACAAAATTCAATCCACTGATAAGTAACATATGTACGTACTAACTTAGGTACCTACTTACAACGGATAGCGGTATACAGTCATCTCAAAATACTTATTGATTGTCTATGTCTATTGTACTCAATATTTAAGTTTTTAATAATTTAAACATATTATAAGTACGTATGCTATTCATTCTAAAATGTACGTTAAGTTAATGGCCTTACACTCTAAGTGTATGTCATCTTAAACGTTGAAGATTATATGTAATTAAAACGATTCTATTATTATTTTATAGCAAATTTTTAAAAGAAAATACTTACGTAAATTCTAAAATGAGAACAACTTCAACTTCATAGATCTGTGTATAAATCTTGTCTGTGGTATTTCCTATGAGGATTTCATAATGATTTTTCTAAATATACCTACGTATGATTTGTTATATTCAATGTGGCTACTTACTCGCAGATCATTTTTCTGTTATAGTAAATATAGGAATAGGTAAATACATACCTACCCATTTATCTTCATTTTCAATTAGCAACCACTGTATAATTAAATTGTTTATCTTATGACAACTAGTCACGGTCGTGTTAGAGCCTATTTATACATATACCTATGCATATGCACATAGATCTAAAAAAAAATTGAATCTCGAGCATAATTTTTTTCTAGCACTGAAATATAATTTTAAGTATAAGTACCTATTGTGAATATAGTAAATACAGTATTGTGAATTTTGAATAGCTGTTTTACTTATTGCCCCTGCTGTCTAAGTCTATGCTTTTCAATAACTCTATTAATTCCTCGTTTTTAACACAGTCAAAGGCTTTTTCATAATCTATGAAACGGAGGAACACAGTTTGTTGCATATCTCGGCATTTTTGAACTAAGACATTCAGAGCGAATTGAGCTTCTCTTGTCCCCATTCCTGACTGAAAACCAAACTGACGAGCCCCGAGATGATCATCGCATTTAGGTCTTATACGATCGTGCACTATTGATAAGCATATTTTTAGAAGTACTACTACTACTCAGCCGAAGAACGTCCACTACTGGACATAGGCCTCTCCTATAGATACCTCTATGGATTTCCAATTAAGCCGGTTGGAAGCGGCCTGCATCCAGCGCGTTCTTGCGATCTTTGTTATATCGTTAGTCCACCTAGTCGGTGGACGTTATTAAGCTTGTCCTAAAATCAGAACTTTTCCTAGCATTGGCTTTCTTAAACAAAGTGACGAAAACAGATTTTAACCAGTCTTCAGGTACTTAGATACTAGTGGTTTTACTTAGATATATAATTTACCATTATGTCAACTAAGTATGTTCAGAGCATTGCTGTCCAAGTAGGGGGAGAGATGTGGAAGAACGACCTTCACCCATGTGATAACCAGATGAGACATACTTTTGTGAAATGTTATTTACATACAAATAGACCTGAATGATAGCTATCAAAAAGTGTTCACGACTACATTTCATTCATATCATTTAATAATAACTAACTATATTTGAAATATTTAACGGCCATAGAAAACAAAAATCAATTCAGAAAAGTAAAAGTAAATTTTAAGGTAAGTAGCTAGTATAGAATGACAACTCAATGTTTCATAAGTTATGTACGAGTACTTACTCGTAAATAAACAATTTAATTTTATTGATAAAAATAGTTTTCTACAAAGTAAACAAGCATATAGTACATACCTATAGTGCATGGAAAAGAGAACAATAAAGGTAGGTCCTTTGGTAAAATATTTTCCTTCCGTTACTAAAGAAAAATTCTGTACTCACATTTTCTAACAATCTTCACTATGAATCAAATTTTATCTGAACAATTGGCTTATCGACACTTTTAGCAATTTTCCTCCATTGTCACTTCACAATCTCGCTACGACCCGATCTATCCTAGGACCAAACTAAAGCGAGACGACTGCAAACATTTATTTAAAGCGATATCAATGATTAGATAGCTATACTAAAGCAAAACTCGATGTGAAATAAATGTAAACAAACAAAAAAATGACAATTTTAGGGTTGTCACTTCAAGACAGTGTTACGGATATCAGAATTTCTATAGTTTGTCATATAAATCGTCCAGACTTTTCGTACTTTCAATCGAAAAGTCATATTTACCATATTTATAGATCAATAGCAATAACAAATTGCCAAGAAGTGAGTTTTAAAAGAAATCAGAATATTCAGTAATTACTTACATTGAAATTTGCATCAACCCTAGCCATTTTTTCGTTTGAGTGCAGAAATCTCAAACAATTGGGAATTTTTTGTTCAATGTTGAAGTCGGTTAATAGTTTGAGTTATAGTACCTAGTAATGTTTTAATAGTTTATGTAAGTACCTACCTACTTACATGCCAGTACGGAAGCCTTGGAGTGCGAGCTTAACTAGTTTTTTATAATACAAAATCGCGTTAAATATAATCGAGATGCATATAGTCGATACGATTCGGCGCTCTTGTGTACGAGCCTTTAGATCCCTCTCTCATCTTTAGATCCCTCTCTCATTATAAACTTCAATAAAGCGAGTGAAGCCACGGGCAGAAGCGTGAACAATTGAGCATTAGAAAAAAAAGTTCTCTACCCCTGATGTTAGTGGTTGCTAGGCAACGCTTTGTTGGTAAACATTTCACATCGAATTTGGCGGAAGTATAGATCTGTGATAACTGAGCCGGGAAAACTAAAGTAGGTAAAGGATTAAAACTGCATTATAATCTAGTTCGAAGTTTTTTTGAAGTGAAAACTTCTTTTTCATCCCATGTATTCGAAAAGGACGACTTCGTTCGCTTTTAAATGCACCCAAAGGTAATGTTTTCTATAAGAAACTTTTAGCGGTCAGTAATGAGTTTTTAATCCCCTTTATCTTTTCATACCACCTGCTCGAAAATGAATCATTAATGTGTCGTACAATTTCAATGTAAAATAAGTCATTACTATTTTAACACAATCTAGAAGGCTATAGCAGGTCAATAATGTTGTATGAAAATCCCTAGGGAGTAAAGTGATTCAAAATTATAGAACATCTAATTCGTATGAAAATTTCTTAACTTAGAACATCGTACAGAGATTTTATTTTATAAAATCGAAAATAACCTCTTTACATTGCAAGGCAACGGCCATTATAAGGGGGTTTTATCGATTTTAAAATTCTACTCTAGAATCCATCACTTCGCTCTGGATTCAAAAAAGCGCCCTCGCCGTAAAAATAATATTTTGCTCCCTTGTTACAATCTACAACAGCGGCGTTGTGCTCTTTTTGGGATAGTTATGTTAAAAATGTTAAACTCGCGTCAGAACGGATGACGGATTGAATATTCGTAAGACGGCGCAGGGCGCTTGCGCGAGTGTGCGTGTGTTATATTGATGTTCAAGTTTTCACTTCTGTCCGCATTCTCCGAGTGCAACCCTTATTTTTTTCATACTCTTATTTGACAATTCCAAGCTCTTGCATTGCCGAATTTTTTTGGAGAATAATCCTTACTTTACTTACAATATAAAATACAGTCGACTACAATTTTAAAGTTAAAGCGTAGTATTATTATAACTTCTGGTTAAAGGAAACTTTAAATATTTGATGCTTTTCCTCGTATAATTTTAAACAATATTATTTTTGTATACTACGACAGAAACTTTTCAAGGTCAGAGTGAATAGGTATCTTCTAGGTCTGCGTGCTTCATCTTCGACCACAGGCGAGTGGGTGGTCAAACGCGGACTTATTTGCGTTAAAAAAAACTGTTTCCCGATACGTATATCATAAGAACACAAATTAATTACCCAAGACGTTTGGCGTCGTAAATCAAAACACCATAAAAATTACGATAAAAAGTATAATTAAAGCTTTTATCTACACTAATGTTGTAATATTCTACTTATGTTTCCAATACTTGACTTATAATGACTACTGTTATAGCGCAGACAACAAAACACTCAATTTAAGCAATTTCACATGATGTTATAATATCCACATCGATATCGTAAAATCTGATTATAACATCGCGCGCTCGCTCCTGACTGGCCCTGCGCGCGCAGCTGCGCTCTCATTGGTTAGATTTTAATGGCGCCAAGTTCACTGTGACAATACACGTACGCGTGAATTTAATGTTTCGCAATATGTTTTTTTTAATTTTTATTAGTGAAGATAAAGTAGTGTATGCAACTGCATATAACACGGGTATTAAAAAACTCGTTACTATTATGAAACTCGCTGCGCTCGTTTCATAAACTCACACTCGTGTTTTAATACCCTTCATTATATGACAGTTGCATAAACTACTATTATAAGTTAATTAGAATACATAATAATGTAGAATCAGTTTCTTGGTAATTTCATATAACATTAAACACAACATTTTACTCTACCAAATAGTGAAAGTGAAGTACAAATTAGTATAATTTATATACACATCGAGTTCATAACTATAACATAATAATAATATAAGTAGTGAATATCTAACAAAGTATACAGTAAAATTATTTTTTAGTTTTCCGATGTTTGAAAAGGACGCATCATAGAACTGAATATACCGCTGCTGGCTTTCTTTGGTCTCTTGGATTCATCTGAACAGCTTTCATCAAGGAACCAATCTCTGTGGCTCTCTACTTTGGTTTTCCAGTAGTCTGTAAAAAATAATGTTATTACTAATAAATATTGGTATATGGGTTAGAGATAACAATAAAGGATGCAATAATGCATGCATCCTATAAGTGCCTAGAGCAACGAAAGTTGAGCACTCTGATACGTATTATGATTTTCTTTCTAATATTTTCAGTAAAAGAATTATCGTACTGTGAAGTCCTTATAATAGTAACTTTGGCAGGCAAGACTGGTTTGTCTAAGCAGGAATTATAATCATAGAGCTACCGTATTATAATCATAGAGCTGAGAAAACATTTTAAATTTTCAACGTCGCAAATCCAATTTTTTTAAATGACGAATGTCTACAATATACTCCTAATAACAGATTTGAAGCAAAACTAAAATAATGCTAACCAATTAGTTCTTGCATTGTACCATCCGTTCCTCCGTACTCTTCAGGTAGTATAGACTTGTCTATGTGATCGTACAATGTGCTGTAGTCTTTGTCGTGCCACTGAAACTGAAAAAAAAAAAACAGATAATTACGAAACGTGATTTTCATAACTCTTGAAAAAAAATTGAGTAGGTACGATATTTATTTTTATTATTTTTAATTTATTTATTTATTTATTTTTTGACTGACGAACCGAACCGGAGGAGGTACTCAATTCGATGCGTACCTATATTGTTTTTAATTGTATGACCACCATAACTTTTTTCATAGTAGTCCGATTTCAATAATTCCTTTTCATTGGAAAGAGTATACTTCAAAATTGGTCCCAAAAAATTAAATCAATTAAAAAAATTTTAAAAATTTAAATCGGCTGAGCCATTTATGATAAATCAACAATAATGTGAAAAGAAGTACTTCGATCCGTGCTAAATATTCGAGAAATCTGTACACGGGTGAAGTCGGCCTTGCTAATTTTTGCAAAAAATAATTATTCAGATTGTATTAAGACATGAATAAATATTTAAACCTTTGACTAACACTATTGATGGCAAATTGTCCACATGAATAGTAAGGATGGGAATGGGTGATGCCCACCCCAGAATTGTGAGTCAAAATTTTCTATTTTTCTGAAGTGGGTAAAAATAAGCAGCTGCTCCCGTTAGAGAAAAATTTCTAGCTACTCCAATGATCCTGTCGCATTGCTGGATGTTTATTAATCAACTGAACTTATTTACTGTAGGTATAAAACACTGAGGAACCACTATTTTACCAAGACAATTTAGTGTATAATACATGGATTTGATAAATTGGATAAGGATTATATTTAATTTTTTATACATCTTCCTATGTCATAGCTTACCCGATCTCTTATCTTTGCTGCCATAAACATCTTGAAGATTTTGATTGCTGGGCCGACGAAGAAAGGCCCATTTAAAATGTGCAATCCTTTAAGGCGCAACGAGAGAGCTTTTTCTGCACTAGAGGCAAGTTTTCTAGCCAGCGAGGGCGTCCAATTCCACACCAAGCTAAAGGATAAGTTATTGCAATCGACCACGGCATTCTGAAAAATTGTGCAATAATAAATGAGAAAACCAAGTGGCTATAACTTACAGTCTACTAGATAGATTTAATTTAAAATCCAAGAGAATGATTCCTAAATATTCAATCACACATGACAGATTGTATTAAAATTCAATAAATTAAAATTTCCAATTCTAAGTACTCCATAATTAAAGTAGGTAACTCAAGCCAAATAGTATCTAATGTTCAAAATAAGTACAGAAAAATCAAAACATTCTAAGGGCTAGTTTTCACTTCAATGAGTGTGAGTACATGTCAGTAGCAAGTGTGTGATTGGTATCCAATGCTTTTTTGTTGCTACGCTACCAAATAGTACATCCAAACCTTTTTAGTATTATATGATAAGCGTCAGTGAACACGAGATGAGTCTGTGCGCAGTAGTAAATTCCATATATCAGTGGCGCAGTCACTTTCACAGACGTAATTTAGTTTGATTTAGTCTATACCTAGCGTGCTACTAGTAAATGGAGTGCGCCCAGGAGTTGCACAATCTGGTCCCACCTGCCCCTTTCTTCTATCGAACTAAAGTGCCACCCTTTTATAGTGGACATTCCGCGCGTTAGAACCAAGCGTTTCGAATCCACATTCCTCATACGAACAGCCAGAAAGTGGATCGCTTTGCCTGGGTATGTCTTCCCGCTAAAGTACAACGTGGGTGTCTTCAAATCCCGAGTAAATAGGTATATACTAGCTAAGCGTGCTACACCCTAGACCGCGTATCTGATCAACATCAGGCAGGATGTAGTCAAACGCAAACCTATACGAATTTAAAAAAAATGTCGCGTAAGACGTTTGCAAAAAAATGTAACACGTTTCTAATCACTTCATAATCGCTCGCACTAATCAGTGGCGGTACAAAGGTGTTTTTTATAACTATGTGTGCGTACATGTAATTAATGCAGGTGGCACTAAACACCTGTACTCCTACTAATCTACCTACCTACTAAAGTTATTAATACAAGCGCACCATAGAACAACAACAACTTAGGTACAAGGTAGACGGATGACCTCTAACCCAGGAAAAACAGCGGTATTTGTTCAACCTCGCACTAAATTTCCGATACTGAGCATGAAATCACAAAATGCGGACAAATCCAGGTGGAGCGTCAAGCGCCATCTTGAAAAAAAAGTTTCTAGCCGATGTGTCGAAATCTATGCACTTTAAGGCAAAATTTATTGAGAGCTTAATTGTAAATAAAATTTCGCATCTTTTGTAGGTTGTTTTTTTTTTTTTTTGTAAAACTACCGTTTACGATTTATGACCCATTTAATGAACCGGTTTTTTCTATCTCGGCCGATTTGTTGTAGAACTAAAAAAACCAAATGTACTGATCTTTAACAATTGATAGATGCATTTAATTGATTATTCCAATATTTTGAGATATCGGTCGAGCGGAAAAACTGTTTTATTGAACGAACCATAAATCGTAATAGAGTTCTCACTCTATTATGGCCCGGTAAATTACACAAAAAAGTTTACAAGCAATGACAAGAGGCCTATGTCAGTGGACGTCCAATGACAGAAACTACGATTTTTAAAAACTTGTACAACACTTGAAACACGTGTGTGAACTTGTGTGTTGTGTTGTTGTAATGACTTCTACTTGAATGAAAGTGCCTTATATAGTGCAACCATCACTTGGTGAGCGCGCGAAATTCATTCAATATTTTTACAGTTAAATTACTCGTTATACGAGTAAGTTTACGAAAACCCATTTAGGGCTCATTAATAGATAGCATTTACGAGGTATGAGTACCTATATAAATCTAAAATTCAAAAGAGTGACCAAAAAATTTGAATTTCGCGCGCTGTCCGAGAGCATCAGCCTTAACAAATAGGACAGTATAGTAGCGACATATTCGCGACTTGTTACCTCTCCAGCAACTGAAAAGTTGTCATCTTCCAGCAATAAAACCTCTGTCAACATAAGTGACATTTTCAGGAAATCGGCGAGTGGCCGCGACGTTGAACAAAACGCGCCAACTCTATGAAACACGATCTTCGGAGAGTCTTCCTGCAGATCTTTTCTTAAAGGCAAAACTACTCTGAAATGTTTTATTGAACTAAATCAACAAAAATTAAGTTTACTCGTTTTAATGTCAGTCAATATGCAACAATTTCAATTAAATGTCAAATCTACAAATAACACATCGTCAAGTTCCTTGTCACAGATAAGAAAAGCGTCAAGGAAGCCCCTCGCGTGTGAACCTTGACCCAAAAGTTCCCAACACACTTGCGGCGTTTCCGCGCTGTATAGCCAACGAAATGTGAAAATTCATTGTGAAATTCATTCAGAAGAACCAGCCCGCACGAGGATCTCGACCCCTCTCACGCAAACGCCGTCCCAGGTCATACGCAATTATTTTAGCCTCGGAGCCCCACGGTCCCGCACTTAGTTTACTTGTTTTAAAAACTCCACTGCATATTTTACCACCTTTTTACGACTACAATAAACCTAGACACTACCAGACGGAAACCCCTAAATTAAATTTGTAATATTATAATTTTCACTTCCCCAAAAAATAAATGACCCGTTTGTAAGTAACCCGTACTTTCGATTTTCTCCTCACAATTTTGTTCCCCATTTATTTATTTTATTTTGAACCATTTAAGCCGTGGTGGTCTAGTGGTAATGACACCCGCCTCATAATCGTGGGGTCGTGGGTTCAAATCCCGGTGCCGTACCAATGAATTCATTGGAATTAAAGTACGGAATCTAACATCACTGGCTTTTCGGTAAAGGAAAACATCGTTAGGCAACTTGTGTACGTCAGATAGAAGAAATTCGATGGCGTATGAGAATCTACCAACCCGCACTGGGCCAGCGTGGTGGATATGGCCCAATCACCCTGTGTGGGTAGGCTTACGTTCTGCAGTTGACTATTAAAAAGGCTGTTACAGTACAGTCCAGATCCATTTATAAATTAATTTTGCTTTCATGACCTAATAGTGCTCCATATTGCTGCATACTTACCTATGTTTGATATTTTCATAATTATGTCAGCGTTTTCTATGTATAGTTACATAATTATTAACCAGTTATAGATACCAACCCCAATTTTAACCCTTAATAGGGCATGGCAGCAAAAGTGTCGTGATTGTTGTGAATTTTTGGATTTAAGGTCTTAAAAGGATTTAAAATAATGCTACGATAACAAAATTCCTATTTATTAGTTACTTTTTTTTTAAAACCATGTGGTCACTATTGGAACATTGCCCTATAAATATTTTATTTTTTGTTGGAGATGTGGTCTCCAAATGACCATTTCCCAAAGCAGTATTGTTAAAGTGTATAAGAATCCAGTAATGATACAAAATTAAGGAAATTATACTTTATTTAGTATTGGTTTACATGAAAATTTTCGAAACAAGGGATTATACATAGAGGTACATTACACATTTTGCACATAATATTTGTACGGTGCTGCTCATTCCTTGTGCTGCAAAATTTGCATCGTCTTCTTTTACCTTTGCAGGGCATGTGCGACCCCACACTTGCCAATCTTACTTCATCAGGCACTCCAAATACCCCACCTTTCTTATTTCTATAAGTAATTGGCGCTTGTATGCCGTTGGAGAAGTTATTTACAAGTCCTCTGCCAAGTCTTACTCTGAAGTCTATATGACTGCTATTTTTTTTTGCATGTGTCAACATGTAACATATATATGCATTTATTGCAGAGACTTCTAACATAAACCAGAACAAGCGGAACCAGTTTCTTCTGGATTTTCTTCCAATGGAGTAAGAAGACCTGTAATGGTCGAGGCGATCGACTCCACCCATGTTCTTAGTATATTCGGCTATAGCAACTGGACATACTAGAGGTTTTTTTGTTCCATCTTTCTGTCTGCGTTTAATAGTTACAACATCTTTAGGATTGAATGCTGTGTTTGCCACAAAAACATCTTTTGTATCACGCCACTTGATAACTGAAACAGGTTCAGAATATTGGACCATGAATTCACCAACTTCCAGTTTACCTTCTTTGTCTCTTGGTTGTCTTGTGCCTTTCTTAGGTACGATCGCATCTGGAAGATCTCTTCGGTTTGCTCTAACAGTGCCCACAGAATAAATACCCTGCTGGTAGAGTATTTCTAGCAAAGGCAAACTTGTGAAAAAGTTGTCAAAAACAACAAGTGTGCCTGGTGGTACATGTGTGCATAATTTGGTCACCACTTTGAAACCTAGACCACCTTCTTCGTCCGGAGATGCACCAGAAGATTTTCCACAATAAATATCAAACTGATATAAGTATCCTGTTACGGAATCACATCGAGCCCATATTTTGTAGCCTCTTTTGATTGGCTTTTGCGGCATGTATTGCTTCATGGTGCTTCTACCTTTGAATTTCACCATGCTTTCATCTATAGAATTAGTGTCTGTTGGCCTACAGTTTTCTAAAAATCGCTTATTTAGGATGTTCATAACTTCTCTTACTTTGCACAACTTGTCAAATTCAGGGTGCATTCGTGGCAGCTCTGCTACTTTATCATTCAGGTGCAGGTTTTCTGTTATTTTTTTAAACCTTTTGCAAGGCATGACTTGAGCAATTACTGGATTGTAAAATAGGAGATCTGTAGACCAGTATAAGTCAATATTTGGAAGAGGATGCACACCCATCAGAATTATCATCCCTAAATAAGCTCTTATTTCAGTGGGTTCAGTAGGCTTCCAATGTAATGAATACATCTGCTGGGCGTATTTATTCGTGTTTTCAGCAATAATTTTGAATATTTCGGCTGGAAACATGTCCAAAAAGTATTCCACAGGCAAACTTCTGTTGTTATATTCTTTCACAGTCTGTAACTTTTTATCAAACTTTTTGTTTAGTATATTTGGTACTGCACCTGACCAGTTTCTTATCTTTTTCATCAGCTCCTGCAATGTCTCTTGAACAATAGCCATTGATTCAACATTATCACCTGTCTGTGATGCGTCCTCATCGTGCGGTGGCGAAGTGAGTTCTGGTAGCAGTATTGTATCCCTGGCTGGCTGACCTGTTTGTGATTCGTCCTCACTATGCGGTGGTGAAGTGACTTCCGGTAGCAGTGTTATATCCCTGGCTGGTTCTGGCGAAGGTGGTATCGCATTCCTAGCTAGCATTAGTGGTATGGTGCCCCTCGCTGGTAGTGGCGGTGGCGGTGAATCTTCGTTGGCTGAAACAGCTATACGAACTTTGAAACTACCGTCATTTGGTTTGTTTGTAATTATTTTCGCTGATTGAATTGGCTTTTCCGATAAACTGGGTCCCGGAGCGGCATCATCAAAAGGAGTAAGCTTGATACTCTTCATTGAAGCTTTACTCTGAGATGGCTTGTGTGATAAAATATTTTCGAGTTCATCTAGTGTCATATCCATGTTACTTACACTGTCTAATGCAGCATTTATATCGAAGGCAGGATATGGGCCATCCCTACATCCAATGGTTGTGTCTTCATCATCTTCAGATGAATCAGATTGCATCGTAGCCAAAACGCGTATAATTTCGTCGTCATTTACGTTTTTACGCCTCTGGAAAGCGATAAAATTATTAGAACAACAGTTAAAAAAAAAATTTTAAAGGGCAGGAGGCCAAATTTGTACCACATAATTTGTGCTTTCATAGTTTCCAAATTATAAGCATTATACGAAATCTGTGGTACCTAATCTAGTACTGCATTCATAAAATCTAATGAAAACGAAGAAAATGTGACTTACCGTATTTTTTCGCGACATAGTAATAAAAAACATGCACACTCAAACGAAAAAACGATCAACGACTGACACTTTTTTAAACTTTGATCCACAGATAAAAGAAAATTGTTCGGATACACACTTAAACTGTTTCATTCTGTAAAGTCATTCACTCACTCGCGACATTTGACATTTAGTGGTATAAATATAGACAATAAGTGTGTTCAAAACCGCGAAAACCGATGTGGTACATTTTGAAACCAAGACCCTATTAAGGGTTAATAATTCTTGTATGCCAGGGTCTAAAGGGTCTCTATTCGAAAAAAACTCCGGAACAGTCGCTTTTAATGTATAATACATATCAATTTTCCCTTGGGCCTTTTCAATATTGTATTTGCTTCCTCGCAAAAACGCTACGAGCCATTGGTCACCTGAAATCACATAAAAGTACAATCTGTTGATCTGAAAAGTGCATGACCCTTCAGAGGGATATACTCATCATTATGAGCAAGTTCTACTATGGGGCCAACTCCGTTATTCAGAAAAAAACCGTATGGAAAAGTAAGTTTTTGTAATCAACTTAAGGGTGTCTCACAACAAAAGTTGATCATATTGATTACTATTGAAAGCTCCTGAAGTTTTCAAAGTAAATAAACTAAGTAGGTATGTCAGTGAAATTATAATTATAGTTGCAATTAAAAATTTGTTATCCAAGCCATCTGTTTACTAGTGTAGGAAACACACGAGATTAGTGTCGGTTTCTACATTTTGACGCAATAAAATCCTAACAACTACGTAGGAAACCGTAACTGCGTGGAAGGCCATTTATTAGGCTTCTTTGATGTTAGTTAGTACCAGGAATCTGAAACAGATGCCTCTGTAAATAGTAAGCTTACGATCTCTACGTAGATAAAACTTACTACAAATACGATTTTCTGCATACTGAATACTTAGTTTAATAAGCTTTCTTTTAAAACTTACTTGGATTAACAGAATGCAGGTGTGGTTGCTGACTGAGCCAATCCCTGAGTTTTTGCACATCAGTTTTAATTCTTACTGGAGTTTCATTTAATTCTTCTGCGGCCTTTTTTTGAAGAGCAGGTGACAAAATCCGGATATCCATCTTGTATGTAATCTGAAAAATTTACAAAATATAACGATAAAATGATTTTAATTAGAATATACTACGGGTGTTACTAACGCGAGAGATGTGCGTGGTGTAAGTAACACCTGTAGTGTTATATATTCTAATCAAAATATGCGAAAACTGCGCTAGTTTCCATAAACAATTGAAATAATAGTGCCTGAATAAGTTGGTAGCTTAGGTCTTCAAAATGTTAGTGAAGTAGGCCTATGTAAGCCTATGTAAGTACATACTCTAAAAATAATAAGAAATCGTTAAAAGTGATTGCTAGATACATTTTAAATATTTAGTACCATTAATCCTACGATAAGATATTTTAAATTTACCCAAGATAAGTTAACAGCAGTACAACTGTTTATTCTGTGTATATACGATTAAGGAGACAAACAAATAAAAAAATCTGTTCTATCATTCTCGTCAACAAAATGTGACCAAAAATGTGAAAAACAACCTTGAACTTTGAATAGGATATCAACCGCGTACCATACTACGAGTATTTCGGGATTGTTTGTATTGATATTGTACGTACGAGTATCTTGCAGTTTTTGTGCATGTAAATACTCGTACTATGTAATTATTATTCTAATTACATAAAACGCTACAAAAGGTATCTACTAGAATGGTGTTGTTTATATTATGTACTTATTAAATATGTAACATTTAGTTGCCCCTAGACATAAGTTGCATTTTACCTACACAAATAAATTGTGATCGAGTTGAAATTGAAAAAAAAACTTACGAAAATACCTTTTCATTAAAAAGAAAAACAAAATAAAAAAGCTAAGCTCTGATTTTTAACATCATGGTTCGTTATAAGAACGCGTTGTAGTATAAAATAAATAAGTACTTACCTAATTAACCACTTTAAGTTTATGAGCCAGCTATTATCACAGACACAAACATTAAATTATGTCATAACCTCGTTTCTCCCAACAACACAACAGCTATGCGCGAGCGCACGCAACATTGTAAAATTGTAGGAGCAACGACAAGCTTGCACGTGCACGTGTATACCTTCTGCTTATTTAGCATTGTGTAGGATCTCTCATACCGCAAAACTAAAACCAACATGGTGAGTGATGTCTGCGCATCTACCTATAGTAAAATCCGAACAGTGGGAGGTTTTTCAATTTTTAAACCAAACGTAAACTAGTAGTTCTCCGAATAATAGACCTCACATCTATTTAACTGTTTCTTTATAATAATAGGCTTATTGGCGATAGTTCATACGCCCAATTCTTTTTAGAATTTAAATATTAAAACCTATTACCAATTTTTAATGAAATCGACTGAATTACAGCGTTACAGAAGGTTAATCCATTTTTTGAGGTAAATACAATCAATCCCCTCAATCAAAAATCGCCTACCAACAAGGTTCGTGACCTGTAACATCCGGGCTATTCCAGACAAACGAAAGCAAGCACTTCGTTGTCTAGGTGAAATATCGACACAGGCGCAGGTTTTACTTATATGGCTCGAGCTGTTTAGGTCGTTATCTTTAGGGAGTAGAAACTAGAAACACAAGGGGCTGGAGATGAGCCTATATTTAAATCACTCTGTTATTAATTTGTCTATCTGCGTTTTGTGCATAATAATATATATCACCGATAATAGTAATATATCACCGATATTCATACACATACGAGTAATATATAACAGAGATGACATATACGTGTACTACGTACTAGTGTTTAGAAAAAAAAGACAATTTTTTTTTTTTTTTATTGGAACCGTAGACTTTAAAAATAGCAACATAATCGAAATATCCTCTTACATTAGGACATTTTTGAGATGATCGTATGATTGAGTTTTTTCATATTTCTGGTTATTATTTTGGTTTCTTTCCGGTACCTAATTAATGTTATATAGACAATTATGGAAGTGTACATGTACCAGTCTTTTTTAATAGTCCACTGCAGGACGTAGGCCTATGCGGGGGTGGTGCCAGTGCGGGTTGGTGGATTCACATACGCCATCGAATTTCTTCTTTAGACGTGTACAGGTTGCCTCAGGATGTATTCCTTCACCGAAAAGCCAATGGTGTGTAATTCCGTACATAAATTCCAAAGAACTCATTGGTACGGGACTGGGATTTGAACTCACGACCTCTCGATTGTAAGGCAGGTGTCACTACCACTAGACCAACACGGCTATAAATATATATAAATAGTTTATTAAATTATGTGAGTAGTTTATAATAATCTTCTTAATCTATCTCCGATCATTGAAAGGGTCGCATCATAGAGTGGAATATGCCGCCGCTAGCTTTCTTTAGCCTTTTGGATTCATCTGAACAGCTGTCATCGAGGAACCAATCTCTGTAGCTCTCTACTTTGGCTTTCCAATAATCTGAAAATTAAAAATGTAAATCATATAAGTACTTATAAATAATTGGCCGTGCGAGTCGGACTCGCGCACGAAAGGTTCCGCACAGAATCCCCCTTAATTTATTTTATTTTAATTTATTAATTATTTTTGAAATATACCACTTAATCGGCCAAAAACATGACGTTACTTGTATGGCAGCCCCCCTTAAATATTTATTTTATTTATTTAGTGTTAGTGTGCTTATTTCTGTGAATATTTCAAGCATCTACCTGTCACCGTTATTTATATCGAGCGAAAATCGTAAAAAAAATCAGATTTGTTGTATGGGAGCCCCCTTTTTCTATTTTATATGACTGCCTCGATGTCTCAGTGGTTAATGACCCTGACTCCTGGATCAAAGAGGCGTGGGCTCGATTTCCACCCAGGGCAAGCAATTTTGTGCGGAACATAGGTGTTTGCTCTGTGTCTGGGTGTTATTGAGATATTAAGCCCGATTACAGAGGCGCCAGATAAAAATTTAATAGCAACTTAAAAAGCGCTCTCTCTATCGAATTCCTAAAGTGAAAAAGAAACAGAACTATGCTATTTACCTAATATAATTACGATGGCGCCTCTGTAATCGTGCTTATTATCTATATAAGTGTCTTTAAAAATCTATATAAGTGTGTCTTTAAAAATATATTTAAGTAGTCAGTCTCTGGCAGCCATATCACAAGCTTTGCTTAGTTTGGGGTCAGAGACCGTGTGTAATATGTCCCCTAATTTGTATATTTATACTCGTATATATTTATAATTGAACAGTCTTAAAGTCTCAGTCGCAATAAGAATATACCGTGACTGAAAAATTACCTATTAATTCTTGCAATGTTCCATCCGTCCCTCCATATTCCTCAGGTAACACGGATTTGCTGAAGTGATTATACAAGGTGCTACAATCTTTTTCGTGATACTGAAACTATAGAAAACATGGAATTAAACAACTAGGCGTTTATTATGCAGTAGCATAAATGCAACTATAACTAAGTTGGGAAAGGAATATACAGGGTGGATAGCTGACGCCGACATCACTTTGATCTACAAGTAGTAATAGTAACAAATAATCATAAAAGCAATATTAAATAAAATCCTTAAATCAAATTATTATTTTTTGCAAAAAATGGTATGACTGACTTCAACCATGTAGGTACAGAATTCGCGAATAGTTCACACGGATCGATGTAGCAATTTTCACATTATTGTTTATTTATCAAAAATGGCTCAGCTGATTTCAATTAAGTTTAAATAGGACCATTTTTGAACTATGATCTACCAAATAAAAAGAGAATTATCTAAATTGAACCACTTTGTAAAAAGTTGTGTGGTCAAACGTTACAATCTGTGCGTAAATAATCAACCATTTGGTTTACTACCCTTAGGGGTTTTAAAAAAAAAATGTTATTAATCTCGAACTCTACCAATACTGGATACTCTTTCCAATAAAAAATAATTATCGAAATTGGACTACTATGTAAAAAGTTATGCGTGGTTAAACAAAAAAAAAAATATATATGTACATAATTTACGCGTCGAATTGAGTACCTCCTCCGTTTGGTCTTTCACAAAACTAAATTTTCAAACAAACTAAATAACAAATAAAGAAAATAATTCGGCATCATCTATACTAACATAATAAAGAGGAAAAGTTTATGAGGTTGTAGGGGTAATCTCTGGATCTACTGAACGGTTTTGAAAATTCTTCTACCAATAGAAAGCCACATTATTTGCGAGTGTCATAGGCTATAAAGTAAGCGCGGGTGAAGCCGCGGACAAAGGCTAGTACTTTATAAAGAATTAATTTATGCTATTTTGACATTCGACTAATCAAAAATTCTGTTTAGATACAGGATAGGTACTCCAAAATGTTGTTTTAGAAAATTGTAAGTAACTAAGGGTAAATAGCTATAATGTTAAATTCTAAATGTCATCCCCTGGTTTACTACACTTAGGGGTTTTTTTTAAATTTTATATGCCGGAGGCCTTAAAACAGAAGGCCACATATTATGTGATCTCATTTAATGTCGGCGTCTGCTCTCCACCTGTATAATATCTACTCCTGTTAATTTTCAATTACTTTTTAACTTAGCTCAGGTACTTGGACTACAGAAACTTACCGTAATCATAATAATTATTATACACTTAAAATATGCTGGTTTACCTTACATACATTTTATTCTATCTAGTTGCGCGTTTGATCATATTCTATCTGATCAAACCGAGACGAAGCTTAAAATGCAGTACCTACCCTTGCCAAGAGGGTGCTTGTACTGCCTGTTCAGTCAACGATTTGAAGACTCCAATATTGTACTTGGAGGGAAAGACAGTCCCAGACAAAGAGTACAGACTACATAAGGTTTATTATAACTAAGTATTTGTATATAACTAAGAGCCATTCATCAACATATTTACTTATTTAAAGATATCATCGATTTATCTTAAGAAACCTTACCCGATCTTTCATTTTTGCTCCCAGAAACATCTTGAAAATCTTAACCCCAGGGGCAATGAAGAATGGACCATTCATGAGATGCATGCTTTTTAACCGCATCGAGAGGGCCTTTTCTGCACTGTTGGCTAGTTTCTTAGCCGTTGACGGAGTCCAATACAAAAACAAACTGAAGGACATGTCTTTGCAGTCGACTACAGCATCCTAAAACAGTTGAAAAACTTAATATACTAAACTTAATAAACTTGTAAAGTGTTATAATGCTTAAATACTTAAAAATGTAAACTTTTGTTAAAAATATACTCGAAAAATTTGAATTTATTAATTTACCAAATTAATGAAATGAAGCATATTCAATAATATGAAATTTTCGAGTGAATAATATTTTATTTAGACGATTACCATAATTTTATTTTAGTAGAACCCATTTTATTTGCATTGTGGCCCTATTTTTTGTGATTAAATTAAAAATGTACAGTTTTTCTATTTATTTCTATAGGTATGTGTACTCCAAGACAATGTTCCTTGCCAAATTTTATAGTTTTATGTCAACGGGAAGTATATATAGGTTTTGATTCCCTTGTGAGTGTCGAAATATGCAATTTTTTACAACATAAACGGATCTTACATTTTTCTACAATAATTGAGAAGTAAGATTTTATTACAACTGCAAGAGGCCGTAGATATACGTCCATGGTTTAAATGTCAACTCATTAACTTTACGAGTTCTCGAGATAAAAGATCTTGACATACGGACAGACAGACAAACGGACAGCAAAGTGATCCTATAAGGGTTTCGTTTTTTTCCTTTTGAAGTACGGAGACCTAAAAACGTTTGCATCAAATGATACTATTAGCGAAAATAAAATATAATAATAAACTTACTAAGATACACTACGTTAATGTCGACAGGGGCTTAGAAATGGAAAACATAGTTACCTCTCCAGCAATCGTAAAATTGTCATCTTCAAGAAGCATAATCTCTATTATCATAAGCGCTACTTTAACAAGATCTGAGAGGGGTCGGGAAGTCTGACTGAAAGTTCCCACTCTACTGAGTACTATTCTCGGAGAGTCTTCCCGCGAAACCTTCTTCAGGGGTAACATAACACTGAAATATTGTATAAATATAAGTAAGAAAACGTTTATTTGGCTCTTAAGACACGTGGAACAAACATATAGGGTTATTGGTAACTTACGCACAAGTTTTCAGAAGCGACTTTAGTATGTCAAGATGAACAACTATAACTACGGGACCAACCACGAAGTTGCGAAGTTCATTCTCTACTGACAAAGTATGTGGAATAACTGATTTTTTCCACGGTTTCGGGAAATGACTTGTAGTTAAAGTTTTTCATCTAGATATCTTAAAATCGTCGTTCAGAGGTTGTGACTACCTAATTAGTTACCAATAATAGTAAAGACAATCATAACTTTGCAGTATAGAAAACTGATATTTTACAACTTTTTATGCTTAATTTATTTATGTACAAACAAAAACATATGTATCAATAAAACACTTAAACTAAAAATGAATATTATATAGATGATGATGAAAGTCAATCTAAAAGCCCACTGCCAGCGGGCACAGTTTCCAAGATGCTGGCGCCATTGACACGTTGGATGGCAATGATAATTTGGCTGAAAGCTGGCGGCTTGGGCAAAGTAGAGGCCAGCCAAATAGAAAACCAGTAATTAACTGGCCGAAATCAATCTGAAATTCCCTGTTTAAGACATTATTAAAAACACAGTACGTATCGTGATACATACCCTAATTTTAGTAACTCCTGAATGCCAGAATTTAACGGATCTCTGTCAGCGAAAAACTCCGGTACTGTCGCTTTTAGCGTATAATACATATCAATTTTTCCTTGAGCCTTTTCTATGTTGTATTTCGATCCTCGCAAAGATGCAACGAGCCATTGGTCACCTGAAAACGAAGTACAGAATTTAACTAAATGGCGATCCGTTATCTATTAGTATCATGTCCATGTATTTTATAACCTATAAATAAACCCCGGAATGAAAGATCGACAAAAATGTATTTCTAAATGCTTGCCAAATTGCAGACCCCAAAATACTACATAATATCACGTCAATAGAAAGTTTATAGTGGCAGCTGGAAACATTGTACTTGGGAAAAAATGTTTTCGTTTAGAAAAATAGACTTTCCTTGCAACTCCAGTTATAATTGGTACAGTTTTGGGTGCCTTAGGACAAGTAAAATTACAAAAATTGCAATTTTATACCAATAATTTTGTACAGGTCTGTACTTAATAATATTTTCTAATTTAGATTTGTAGAAAATAGTGCCTACTGTTTCACTAACTCGTATATTCGTAGCATATGCTATATTTTTTGCTAGCATAATTTTCTGAGTATTGTTTTAAAGTATAGATTTCAAATATTTTTTGGTTAATATTTTTTTTATTGAAGAAGTAGATGAAACCTATGTTACATATGATAAAATTAAAATTTTGGCATTTAAGATTTTCAGGCGATAAAATACTTAATTTTACAGCTTTATCCAACAAAACATGTAAAATAGAGCCAAGAAGAGACTACAGTTCGCATTATCAAATAGTTATCAAATCTCATGTAGAGCCAAGCTTCTAACTCTACAGCACTCTACAAGTTCTTCACAAACTTTACACCTTAGTCTGGCTGCTTGGCTGTTTCGCTACTTTCACATGGGCGTAAGGTGAAAATTTATTTACTGTTCATTACTTCTCTGTTATACAAATAGTTATTATAGTAACGAAACGGCCAAGCCACAATACGTAGAGTTCGTGAAGTAAGAGCTTGTAGAAGATCCAGAAAGAAAGACTTTCTTATTACACTTCGTGCACATTTAATATGATAATTACTATGTATGAGTTTGCATCCTACTTAAGTGTAAACTTACTAGGATTGACGGAATGCAAGTGCGGTTGTTGACTGATCCATTCTCTGAGTTGCTGCACGTGAGTCCGGATTCTCTCTGGGGTCTCATTTAATTCTTCTTCTGCTTTTTTCTGAAGAGCAGTGGAGAGGGGTCTAATAGGCATCATGTGATGTGTGGCTGCAATTTAATTTTTTACAACTGTAACCCAGAACTCAAATTCAATATAAACAGCATGATATTAAATTGTAGTAGGTACGTATATTTGTATGGATGCTAAGTTTTTATTGCCGCTATACGACTCCAGATTATCCAGTTTAATTTACGGGATTTTCCCGATACTAAAGAACAAGTTAAATAAAAACTTGCCAACATTCTTGAAAATAATTTGCATTAAAATTATACAATGCCTACCTATTTTCAATTAAACTAAAGTTAATCTGTGATATTGTATGATTGATATAAATAATCAACCTAGATACTAGATAGCCCGGATGGCGATTCAAATATAAAAAGCATTCGTTTTTATTTTTTCGTGCCAGCTCATAATTTAAGATAAAATCAAGTTCTCGTATTGAATTTAAAAACAAAACAAATTGTGCATAATTTTGAATTATAATCCGCAGGTACTCATTTAATATTGATACGTACCTAAGTTTGGCTTGATTCAAATTGTTACAAAATTACTTAAGTTATTATATTCTACTAGAAAGTAAACAAAACAAAATTCATTTAATGTTACTATTTGTGTAAATTATAATTAGGTATAGTAAAACCAAAGAATTTAAAATGAGTGATCGCATAGTAGCTAAGTACTTAATGAATTTAAAATGATACAAATTTACAAAATCACAACAAAACAAGATAACTTGTAATTGTATCACGGATGTTTTGAATGTACAAATTGATAATATTTACCTAGGCATAGTAAACCAAGTACTTACATAGACAGCCACAAAATGAATATGAATTATATTGATCAGTAATTAATTATCACAAATAGAAAATTGTATCGAACATTAAAAAATGTGTCATAACCTCAAAACAACACAACAGTTGCGCGCAAGAGCGAGATACATTATAAAGACTCTAGGAGCTAAAATTGATAAGGATTTACATAACTACTCGTAAAATAAAGCAACATTTAAACTAATGTCTACACATAAAGTACTTCATTCGGAAGTAAACTCTTTTGTTATTTGATGAAGCGACGTTAAATTCCTGTGAAATGTAGCTTTTACTGTTAACAAAATGTTATGAGAACATTTTTAACATAATTTCTGAGAAACTAATGAAACAGGGAAGGATTTTTTTCAAATGTGTGCATGAATTCATTATTCTTAATGATGCAGGAAATGTCTTAAAATAGGTAGGTACACACCAATTTGAATTATAGTTAACCTTGAACAAACAGGTCGTCATCGATGTCAGATCAATTGTGCCCAAGTTTGTTTGTTTGTTTCAAAGGAAAAATCATAAACTCATAATATTGTTATGCTCAATTTTTTTTTCTTTTAGTAATGTTATTTCTTTATTTAGGTGCTATGCTGTTATTATTAATAAGATTTTTAATTTCGAAAGAATTATATTTATTTAAATGCATAAATTAGATTACATATTTATATTCGGGCTATAAGTCACATCATTTATTACATTGTTTTATTGTATTATCCGCCTATCCTACTAATATTATGAACGCGAAAGTTTGTAATAATGGATGGATGGATGTATGGATGTTTGTTAATCTTTCACGCAAAAACTACTGAACGGATTGAGATGAAACTTTGCAATAAAAACCTTATATATCAGAATAACACATAGGCTATAACTTAAAATGATATTGCGTAAATTTTTCATAATATAACGAAAATTGTTAAGTAAGTAGGAAAAAATCTGTTATCTGCGAGCTATTCTATAGTGCGCTTCAAGAAATGTCAAAAAAAAAACAAATGTAGAATCGATCAACCGTCAAATGGTTTTTTTTTTCACCTCCTTTATTAAGGGTGGTAAGGCAGGACCTTGGGTTTGAAAGACGGAAAGTGACATAGTCTTCTTTTTATCCCGGATAAATAAAGGGTTCCCATGGAATAGCACAAAAATCAAAATATCTTGCGGGCGAAGACGCGGGTAAGAACTAGTATTAAAATCCATTACAGTGCCTTAAAACCAAGTAACTAAATACAAAATAAAAGTAATTGCGTAAATGAAACAATATTGTTTAATTGTTCTTACGTTTAATCCCACAACAAGAACACTTTTGTAATTAGGTTAATTTTTTTACATGACCACGTACTACCTAACAAATAATTATTTCATTAAGATCAATCATAAACATACTATAAACAACTTAAGTACTTAATTTAATCATGGTTTAATCACTACAAAAAGCGAACAGTTGTTATTAGAGACAAGTTATTAAGTAATGATAAAAATTATTGATCTATCTGCGACGATTGAAAAGGTCGCATCATAGAGTTGAATATGCCGCTGCTGGCTTTCTTTGGTCTCTTGGATTCGTCTGAACAACTGTCATCGAGGAACCAGTCTCTGTAGCTCTCTACTTTGGCTTTCCAATAATCTGCAACAAGAAAATATCTTATTAGAATACCACAGGATTTTATTACTTATTTTTAGTAGTTCTCCGAACAAAAGACCTCGTATCTGTTGAACCGGATCTTCACCTATCTGTTGACTCTTTCTTGACCGATATCGTTCATACTCGCTATTTTGTTTGGATTTAGGTACTTAGATACTAAACAATCAATCGTGCCAAATATTAATTATCAAAATCGGTTGATAAATAGCGCTACCTATAATTTCCTCCAAACAAAATTTTGTTCAAAAATGTAACCTATGGACTGCAGGGGAGAATCAATACCCGGATAGACGAAAGCAAAATTGTCGAGTCAAAACTGTGACTCTCTTTCACTTCGTTTGCTCGGTCAAAATGTTTAGCAGCGTTCTGTTAGACCGACAATTTAATGACTTAAGCGAGTACATAACATAAATTGTGCCCAATTTGAAAGGCACCATCGTAAATTTAATAGTAACATAAAATATTATTCTCTCTTTCAAATGCATATAGGGAAAAAGAAACAGCTTTATTTTAAGTTGCTATTAGACGGCGCCTTTAAAATTAGTCATATTGTCGGTCTACATAATAATATACATACAAACACATCTACTGTGTTCCATATTTAGCAAGACAATCAATGTTCAGGCCTAAAAGTAAGTAGAACATGGTCGCGCACAGTCACTTCATAATTGTTTTTTTTTAATTTCGTTTCTAATTTTGGCGTACTCTTGAATATAATTAAAACTATAAGCCTGGCAAATGAAAATGATAATCACTTTTGTCTAATAAGGTCAAACTAACTAAAAATTAACTTACCTATTAAATCCTGTAATTTGCCATCTGTTCCTCCATATTCCTCAGGTAAGACGGATTTACTAATATGATTTAACAAAGTGCTGCAATCTTTGTCGTGATACTGAAACTATTAAAATCATGGCTTTAGAATTTAACTAAAGAAATACCTATTGAAATAGCACTCAAAATTTGCTTTAAATTGTAACAAAAAAAACTAACAAAAACATGATTTAATATAATTTAAAAGTTTTTTTTCGCTATGTCAACGTAAACGCTTTTCATAATCAAAGCAACACTGTACATAACCGGGTAGGTAGCTAAAAAAACCTTGGCATAAGTAAACCATTGTGATACAACGTAGTGTATCTTTATATTACTTACTCTATCTCTAATCTTTGCTCCAAGGAACATTTTGAAAATCTTAACGGCGGGGCCAATGAAGAATGGACCATTCATGACGTGCATGCTTTTAAATCGCACCGAGAGAGCTTTTTCTGCACTGTTTGCAAATTTCTTTGCCGTTGCCGGAGTCCAATGCCACATCAAACTAAAAGACATGTCTTTGCAATCGACTACAGCATCCTAAAACATTAAATACACACCTTAACACTTAAGAGGTTTATCAAAAACTAGTCCGAGGCTTTGCCTGCGCTTACTTTACTAATCTGACTAGCACGAAAAACTTTTTTCATTATTCGGGTTAATATAGCCTACTCCGTGCGCCCCGCGGTATTACCCGCATTAGCTCGAGATAAAAAGTATCCTATGTGTTAATCCAAGCTCTAATTACCTTCATAACGAATTTCATCCAAATCGATTTAGCCGTTTCTGCGTGAAAGAGTAACAAACATTCATACATACTCACAAACTTTCGCGTTTATAATATTACTAATAAAAAAACTTATTACAATAATGTAAAAAATTAAAAATATTACTGATACCTGTAAAAATGGTTAAAATGATAAATGGCTCATAATGATGAATGGCTTAAAATGATAATAACCTTTAATAACCCACAATTTTGCCCGCGTTGTCTTACATAGTACTTGCTTAAAATAATAATAGCGCACGGTTTACCTGCGTTGTCTTAGTACTAGCTTAAGATGTTATTTTGTAGCCCGCGTTTTGGCCCGCATTATCTTAGTACTTGCTTAAGATAATATGTAATAGGCCGCGTTTTAGCCCGCGTTGTCTCAATACTTGCTAAAGATGGTATTTTGTAGGTCGCGCTTTAGCCCGCATTATCTTAGTACTTGCTTAAATGGATAATGGCCCGCAGTTTGGCCCGCGCCGTTTTAGTACTTACTTGCTTAACATGATAATATGTAATCAATAGCCCGCGGCTTGGTTGAGTTTGGCTGTATATTTAGGAAACGCTAATTTTACTAGCGAAGCAAATCCAAACTTTATATATTTATAAAGTACTTTTTGATAATTTTAACTTTCCACATCAAATTAGTAACCAAAAAAAATCGAACACTTACCTCTCCAGCGACCGAAAAATTATCATCTTCAATAAGCATAATCTCTGTGATCATGAGCGTTATTTTTATAAGATCAGTGAGGGGTAGAGAGGCATGACTGAAGGCTCCCACTCTACTGAACACGATCCTCGGAGAGTCTTCTGTCGTGGTCTTCCTCAGAGGTAACATAACACTGAAAAATGTTAAAACAATATTTTGATTATTTTAGTTTGAAATTAGGCATTATTTGGCGGGCGCCGCAACTCTTTTGCATTACGATCAGGCCTACCACATATCTACACAGTGTTTATAAAAGGGCATCTCAGTGTTGGCTTCAGCGCCATTGTTGCCCACCAAAGACCGGGTCTACCCCGTGTCGTGTAAACGAAATACCTTGTATATAGAAGCCTTGAAAGAGTTTGTGGCGAGCCGATGGTTTTGGTCATTGGCGACACCGTGAATTCCAATTCCATTAAGCTAAATGAGTTCATTGACTCTCTTCTGATGCTCACCAAAAAACGAACATAACCCAAGAGTTGTAAGTAAAATAAAATTAAAATTGTTTTAGTGATTTTCAAAGTATATGTGAAATAAGCTTTGTTAAAAATGACTTCTTGTCACGAGCTACAACAATACGCAATATATATTTACAGACCCTAATTTTAGTAACTCCTGAATGCCAGGGTCTAACGGATCTCTGTTAGCGAAAAACGCCGGTACTGTCGCTTTTAGCATAAAGTACGTATCGATTTTTCCTTGCGCCTTTTCCATATTGTATTTGGATCCTCGCAAAGTTGCCACGAGCCATTGGTCACCTGAAAACGAAGTACAAAACATACTAAGTTATTATATTTAACTTAACTTAGTTCATTATCTACAAATTTTAGTTTACTTTTGAGTTCAGTGGGGCATAAATGATCAATAAATTAATAAACAGAAGCTATACTTTCGCCAAGTTAGATAGCTTAATACTACACCAAAATACTAAACTGAACCATAAGTACTCCTAGCCTACTTCTATTCAAAGATACATTCGATAAGTCTGAGACTAAACAAAGGTGAGTGGCTGCACCCATTTCTAGCCGGTAAGTGTAGCCGGTATGACTAAACCTAGATCTAACGTAAGAAAGCAGGATCAAACTAAGCTTAAGTTATGTACTTTAAACACAGTATAACTTAGTAATCAATAATTGTAGGAAGATTTGATAATCCGTTTTTTTGTCATAAATCCTAGGAATTTTGCAAAAATACGGATAGTTAGACACCGGCTATGATATTTCTGTATCTTACTGAAAACAGGATTTTTGGATAAGTACGAATTTCTTTAGTAATATTTAATAATCAAATCTAAACTTAACTCTGATTGGCTTGATTTTGGTTTACTGGCCAGTAAGAGTTGCCTTTAGATTACTGTATCTGATTGGTCCCTAGCTGTACCATGTTGTTTCTTTTTTTTGGGTATTTTTACGGCCTGGATTCTCTTCCTTTTGGCCGCTTTTTATATCACCTTGTTGAAAATCTTAACCTTATTCAGTAAGATAGAAAAATATCATAGGCAATGTCTATCCGTGTTTTTGCAAAATTCCTAGGATTTTTGCAAAAAAAAAAACGGTTTATCGAATCTTACTACGAGTCGACATGTAAACTTACTAGGATTGACAGAATGCAAGTGCGGTTGCTGCTTGATCCATTCTCTGAGTTGTTGTACATGACTTTGGATACTCTCTGGAGTCTCGTTTAATTCTTCTTCTGCTTTCTTCTGGAGGGCAGCGGAGAGAGGTCTAATCGACATCTTGTGTTCTGTAGTTTTGAAGTACATATTTAATATTTACAAAACTGAACGAAATTCCATGAAAAGTAACAGGAGCAGAAGATTTTGTAAATCGCAAAAAATCGCAACAAAAAGCTACATAACTGATGTGCAACTCGATAATAATAATTAATAATTAAGTAGGTAGGTATAGGTATTATCAACTTTAGTAGGTTAACCTACTTACCAAAGATTGTAATGCATGGATAACTAGAATTCGTATATAATATTTATTTCCGAGTCATCATTTAGTGAAAAAGGCAAAAAAGTTTAAGAACCAAAAAAGCAACAAAAATTAACCAATGACATAATTCTGAAATTAACGTTAAATATCTACGAAATGAAATAAATACGACAATAATAATAACAGGTAAGGACCTGATTAAAGTTAATTACTCATACAGTAAAAATAAAAGGTAATTAATGAGCTTGTTTAGAAATTAATGCTAAATACATTTTCTAAAAATTAACACGCTCTGATTAAATGAAATACATAAGGAAGAAAATCTATTCAAAGTAGTTTTATCCTGAATGCATTGGCATAATAATATGATAGGAAAACTAAGTACTTACATATAAGTCATGTGTTATATCACAAACACTAATAATGAAAATAATGTCACAACCTCAAAACAGCACAACATTTGCGCGCAACAGCACAAAATATTATAGAACTCTAGAATCTTGAATTGATAATATAAATGAGGACCATCGACTTGACATTTTTTTTTTTTTTCTGTTTTACGAGTAAATATTTATGATAAGCACATTGTGCAATCTGCTTATAAGATAAGAGAATACTCGTAAATTATACGAGTACATATGGACGTAAATCTTTTGTTACTTGCTAAATTGACGATGAATTCCTGTGAAATTTGCTTTTACTGACAAACCGTTTTATGGGCGTTTTTTTTTTAATTAAGAATTTTCCGCTTAAGTTTTTTATTTGAGATTTGACTAATTGGTTTTTTATTTGGTTAATTCACTTTGTTACTTACATAATTGGTAGGTGCACCGGTTGTGACAAGTGCACTGACTGTGGCCATTTATTTGTTTGCCTTATAAATAAGAAACAGAAAACAGAATTGTTTTGAATAAATATGGGAAAAAATCTTCGTTTCAGGCTCTTTTTGACATGTGACATTTATAGCACAGCTGCACGGGTAGCACGGGAAAGGGAGAAAGCCATTTCCTCTTTGAGGGGATATAATGATGGAATGACAATTTGCCCCTTTTCTACGCTACCCGCATGCACCTGTACTTTTTTATAATCTCTTAAAAACGAAAAGTGATAAATTTTCTGATCTCGAAAGTCCTTTGTAACTAATTTGTAATTATTTTTATTGCATGCAAGTATTTTGTTTCGAATGTGATTCTAATCAACTAAATATTGTTCTAGAATAATTTTTATAAGACATTTTTGATAATTGTTTATTTTCTAGAACTTTAATCAAAGTGGCCACAACCGGTGCAACAAATTTGATAGCTTTCACGGGTTTTGTCCGCTGACCTGAACTGATTGATGAAATTGAAACAGAATTCGTTCTCAACATGACTATTGGTCACTTCGTTTAGTTCATAACATCACATGCAGCTACTCTACGCATCATCATCATCATTAATATATTCTAATTTTTCGGTAAAAGCTATAAAATCATTATCATAACAGCCACGCGACGTCCATTGTTGGCCACAGGCCTTTTCTACATGGCATCCAGTGTAATGCATAAAATGATCGCCTTTCTACCTTTTCAGTGGGCATCCTACGCTACGCTTGCCGATACGTGGTCTCCACTCGAGAAATGTTTGCTCCATGGGTCATCAGTGTTATCTGTAATATATGTCCTGTTGACTTCCACTAACATCCATCCATCCATCAGCAATAAGAGGTCCATTGCTGGACATAGGCCTCCCCTATAGATCTCCAATAAGACCGGTTCGAAGCGGCTTGCATCTAGCGCGATCCTGCTGTCTTAATGAGGTCATCCATCCACCTTGTGGGTGGATATCCTACGCTGTGCTTGCTGGTTCGTGGTCTCCGCTCGAGAACTTTGGTCATCAGTCTTCCGCGCTATATGTCCTGCCCACTGCCATTTTTCAATCCGTTGGGCTATGTCGGTATCTTTGGTTCTTCTACGGATCTTCTCAATTCTGATTCGATCTCGTAGAGAGACTCCGAGCATAGCCCTCTCCGTAACTCGTTGGGCTACTTGGAGTATATTAATAAAGCACATAGTACGAGACTACGTGTCAGTATAAGCCGTAACAATTGGCGATAAAAATCTTGCCAGAAGGAACTCGCGACAAAACTGGCAACAAAATACTTACAGTAACCATTTGTCACATAAACTTCAGGCAACAACTTTGTACTTACGGTACAACAGCGCGGCCACAGCCGGTGAAAAGTGGCCACAACTGGTGTTTATGCCCACTGTTCATTGAAATACTTGTAGGAAATTAGATATTTTTTTACTCATAGTGTCCATATCTAAAAAATAATAATGTTCTATTCTATCATAAGCAAGTTTAAAATCTCAAGTTAATATTTTTTGTATTTGTGACGAATTTTTAAAAACTATAATTTCTTAAAGTGGCTACAGCCGTGGCACCTGTCCTACCCCTGTCGTATTTTGGTGTACTTTTTTAACAGTTAACTTTCTATACTCGGAATTTTAATTCGATTCCAGATTTGACATTAAATTTCATTTATTTGACATTTTTTCTCTTTTGATTCAATTGTCAAATCTGGAATCGAATTAAAATTCCGAGTATAGGTTAGGTTTTTGATCTATAAGTGAGTGAGTGAGTGAATCAGTCAATGAAACTCCGGTTTTTAAAAGATAATGTTTCATTAATTAACTAACCATTGGAGCGAAATAAATGAAATTTTGTATTCTAGATAAGCTTAAGAACTTTAGTAAACATCTCAAATTTCATATATTTGGGTTAGGTAGGGGTTAAAAGACGTGGCACAAAATGGTTCGTGTAATATTACACACAGCTGCTGCGTCGCCAGTTCATTTTTCTTTGTCTTGGCTGGACACGCTGCCACATGTCTAGATACAAGTATTACAGGTATACTGTTTACCTTCTACTACTCCGACTTCAGTGATTTCTTTAGTTGCTATGAATTATGCTATAGATTTAAAGGTAAATAATATGAAACTATGTTATGTTAAAAAAAAAACTTTGCTTATTAAAACTTTTAAACTTTCATTATGTTTGTCGAAATTAATACCTTTATAATCTCAATAAAAGTAAATGGATAACTAAAATAGGAATAAAAATGTATATATCAAACGTACGTTTATTCAGGAGTCTACCATAATAAAACAAATTTTGTGAAGCTGACACAGTCAATATATAATAACACAGTCAAACACATAAGCATGAAGTGTAGGTTAATTTTAAAATTAGTAGGTTCATTGTATCATTAGTGTACTTACCTATTTTAGTTAGAGCAAAAACACTCAAAAAAGTGACATTGTAGAAAATGTATATTTTATATTGTGTTTATTTTGTAAAATAAAGCCTTTATTATTAATATTAGCCTTTATTCTGAGTGAGTTTTGGTCAAATGTATTGTGGTTAATATTGCTATAAAATGTCTCTCAGCTCAGTGTGCCTTTTGGCATAGGCCTCCTCCAACTGTCTCCACTGTGGTCTGTCTTCAGCGACTCTTGTCCAGTACGGTCCCAAGGTTAGTCTGATATCATCGTCCCATCTTCTGATTGGACGTCCTTGTCTTCTAGTACCATCTCTTGGGTACCATAGTGTGACCAGTTTACTCCATTTATTTGCTTTGCAACGCAACATGTGTCCTGTCCAGCCCCATTTCTGATGATCTATACGAGCAAGTATATCAGCGACTTTGGTTTTTTGTCTTATGGTTGAGCTTGGAATTTTATCTTTTAAGTTTATTCCCAACATGCTCCTTTCCATTGCTCGTTCACACTTGGCTAGTTTTTGCCTGTGATTTTCCGTAAGCGACCAAGTTTCGCAACCATATGTTATGCATGGTAGGATACAGGTGTTAAAAGTTTTCCTTTTAATATTTATACCTAATTTCTTTAGGAGACCAATATTTTTTCCACCCGCAAGCTATTCTTTTGTCTATTTTCTTGGACATCATATCAGTGGGAGCAATTATTTGCCCTAAATAAACATACTCGTTCACATATTGCAGACTATTTCCATTCAATTCTATATTAGATTCTGTACAGTTAGTCATTAGTTTTGTTTTGGTTTCATTAATTTCCAATCCAACTTCTTTACTTTTATCGGCTAGTGTTTGTACCATAGCTTGCAATTTGTTAGGATCTTCTTCTAATAAAATGAGATCATCTGCAAATCTTAAGTGATTTAAGCGAGTACCGTTTACTTTCAGGCCAAAGTCATCCCAATCCAGATTTCTAAAGATGCTCTCCAATACTGCTGTAAATAGCTTGGCAGACAAAGGGTCACCTTGCCGGACGCCTCTGTTTATTGGAAATGGTTTGCCTTTTGTTTCCAGCTTTATCGAGCTTTTGCTTTTGCTTTATATATTCTTAATAATTTCAATATAGATGTCTTCTATTCCTTGTTGCTTCAAACTCGACCAGATTTTATTGTGATTTAAACTGTCAAATGCCTTAGAATAGTCAACGAAAGCAATGTATATAGGCTTCTGGTACTCATTACATTTTTCCATAATTTGTTTTAAGCCTTTATTAACTACCACTAAATACCATACCTAAATAATCTAAAACTACATAAACTACTACTACATAACAAGCAATTGGATCATCCACAGACCCTTAAAGGTCTAAAGATCCAAATGCTCAAGTATGTATTTGCAAATATGTATATTTGTAGTATATCAGTATAGTAATCAGATATACTATACTGATATAATAGCCAGTTGGCAGCGTGCCTAGCATGCTGGCAGCATTGCCACGCTTAACGGCAATGCTTATAGGTTGAGCCAAATAAACACCAGCATTTAGGTCACGCGTCGCGTCCACCAGAAAAAATGGTGGACCGCGTTTTTGTAAAATAATTTAGCTATTATTTTATTTAATAGCGGCTTACGAAATATATGTATAGAGTAATAATTTCCGATCGTATTACTTTTGTATTATCGAAATGGCTGTTGTTGCCTGCAAAATCTTTCAGTATAGCTTTTAATTCTAATAAAATCACCACCAGCCATCATTGGCTTTTTTTGGCCTTTTTGATTCGTCAGAATAGCTTTCTTCTAGATACCAATCTCGGTAACTTTCTACTTTAGCTTTCCAGTAATCTGAAAAATGAAACACATTATTATGCCTGTAATTAGAGTTGTACGAAACAATGTTATAATAATTATTTTTTGCAAAACATAGCATGACCGACTTGACTCGTATTCAGAATTCGCGAATATTTCGCACGGATCGATGTAGCATTTTTCACATTATTGTTGATATATATTAAAAATAATCTCTTTCCAATAAAAAAAGATTTATTAAAATAGGACTACTATGAAAAAAGTTATGCGTTAAAGTTTTACATAAAAAAATATATACGCGTCGAATTGAGTACCTCCTCCGGTTCGTCAGTCAAAAACTCTAAATTTAAATTTAAAGCTGCAATGGTTAGGTAGGAATCATAAATCTCATTAGGAAATCGCAAGGGAAATATAGATCTTTTATTAATAATTCGAAAATCACAGGACTTTGCGCTACGCAAGTTTTACTTTATCGGTAATGGGTATAATTCATTTACTAATGTTATATATTCGAATTACGTTTTCAATTAACTGTGACCTCAAAGCTAGCCTAGCTAATCAAAAAAGCTAGTTTTTAGGGTTCCTAGGATCATAGGATCGTTAAATATTTATAATTTGTCAAATTAATTTTATTATTGTGTTAATTCTGGCAGAACTAGCCGTATTTATGATAGGTATATCAAATAAATAAATAGGGCATACAACTGTTGGCAGAAATTGCATACGGTGTCGAGAAATTTTCGAATAGAGACCGCAGATAAGATAAACACACGACTTCACAATTTAGGACTGCTGGCATGCGATGCGATGGATGCAAGCTTCTTCCAAACGGTCTTACTGGAAATCTTAGGGAACGCTTACTTGTGGTGGTCAACGTTTAAAGGGTTTATATAATGTAATATTTAGGGTTCCGTACCCAAAAGGTAAAAACGGGACCCTATTACTAAGACTTCGATGCCTGTCTGTCCGTCTGTCTGTCTGTCACCGGGCTGTATCTCATGAACCATGATAGCTAGGCAGCTGAGTTTTTCACAAATGATGTATTTCTGTTGCCGCTATAACAACAAATACTAAAACCAGAGTAAAATAAATATTTTAGGGGGGCTCCCATACAACAAACGTGATTTTTTAGGAGTTTTTTGCTCGCTATTAATAACGGCAAGATCTCTATGCTCCTATGCGCTCCGGAAACCTTCGTGCGCGAGTCCGTCTCGCGCTTGGCCGATTTTTTCTTAAACTTTAATTGTCGATTCAGAGGTTAATTTTCAGCTGTCATGCTTACCAATTAATTCTTGTACAGTGCCGTCCATTCCTCCATATTCTTCAGGTAATACAGGTTTAGTTATGTAATCAAACAATGTGACACAATCTTTTGAATGCGAATGAATCTGAAAAAAATAAAATATTTATAAAAATGATGAATAAATGTTTACCGACGAAATAATAAATCTTCATACAGTAGTCATTAAAAGTTAGGTACAGTTAGCATCTCAACAAGAAAATTCTGTATCTCGGATGCTATCATCTTCCTGCATGTATAGGTACTGTAGGTGAATTACTTATTTAGTTTGAATTTAATACAGTAAAAACATTTATAGAAATAAAAAGAATGTGATGTAGTAACTAACCAATCGAATGTATGTAACCATAGGTAATAAAATAAGCAAAAATTAAAATAGGCATAAGTAGTTATACTAATAATACCTACTTAGATTCAGCTACGCAACTGCACAATTAAAGTTATACTTAGAAAAAAATACAACAACTCAAATACTAAAAAAAATTGAATGAATTAAATACATGAATGTCATTATTAATTAATTAATTAATAAAATACCTAAACATCTAAATCTCTGAATAATTTTTTCAGTAGGTATTTAGGTCGTATGTACCTCTTGTATGTACATCTTGAATGTACCTTTGCATTTTTTTTTTGTTTATAACTAAACTAACTGTAAAATTGGGAAATACGTTTATTGAAAAACGTAATGACTATTTTTTTACCAAACTTACCCTATCTTTTAGTTTTGCTGTCAAAAACATTCTGAACAGTTTGAGCGCTGGCCCAATGAAAAATGGAGCGTTTAAAAAATGCATGCTTTTAAATCGGACTGAAAGAGCCTTTTCTAAACAGGTGGTAGTTTTTCTGGCCAATGATGGAGTCCAATTAAGAATCAAACCGAATCCCAAATCCTTGCAATCGATCATTATATCCTAAAAATACACAATATGCTTGGGTAAAAACTTACTAATACATTAACAAACAAAAATCGCTGACGATTAAAAATATCTATACATAAGGCACTTGGTTATAGGAAAGTTTTTGTGTTACGAGTGTCAGAATCGATAAAAACCCGATACAGAAACGCTTTAGTCGCTCCGTCGATAATTTCAAAGTATAACTTTTCTCATAGGTATAAACCGCACCACACAAGTCGGCGGATGAGAAGTTAGCCGCAGATGACACTTTGCCGTAATTCGCTAATTATTGCGCATGTGTGCACAATGCCGACGCAAGTGGCGTAGTGGTGAGCACGGGCGTAGCGAGCGCGCGGGAGGCATGTGGTTGACGTGCCGGTGTGCTCCGGCGTCTCGTCTCTCTGGCTCCCGTGCATACCTATATTTTGCCTTTTGCGCAGCGTTCTGCACATAACTTCCCATCCGCCTACTTGTGCGGACTATACCTACTTACCATTCCGGCAATAGTGAAGTTGTCGTCTTCTATTATCGATATTTCTACAATCATCAGAGCTAGTTTTATGAGGTCGGACAGATGGCGTGACGTTTGACTGAACACTCCGAGTCTTGTTAGCATTATTTTTGCAGAGTCATCTCTAACGCACTTATTTAGTGGGAGAAATGGTCTGTAATATTTTAGACAAAATCTTTAACATTATAGAAAAGGTATAGTACGTTACACGGAGTCTATTTTAAAGAAATAAACACATACAGGATGTTCAGTAAAGAGTGGATATTACTTCACTGGCAGGGGGGGAGGTCACTACTTACCAAATACATGACATTTGTGTTAAGTGAAATTGCCACGGTTTTCGAGATATTTAACACTTTCTTAGAAATTTAACACACATTTAATTAAGACAATGTTAAATATATCTCAAACCGCGGCAATTTCACTGAACACAAATTTGTGTATTTGGTAAGTAGTGACCTGCCTTGCCCACTAGTGAAGTAGGTATTAGCCACTCTTTACTGAACACCTTGCAAATAGAGGTACGTATTACACATTCTACCAAATTTGCAAGGAAGATTTTGCAGTCACTTAAATCTTACTGTCACTTTAAAGCAAGAGACAGACAGCCGACACTCCCTATACAACCACCCAACAACGAACCCCCGATTAAAAAGCCGTAAAAGTTTTCTTGGATATGCACATCCCCTAAACTCAAACTCACACCCATCCGAACAAAGATGCGACCTGTGGCAAGCTAGGCACCCACCGCCTCCTGATTTTATATCTCCAACAGAGAACCTTCTACCAGGGCATGAATTACCGTGGCCAACCTGGAAAAACTTTAATCGGCTCCGTGCCGGGGTTGGTCGCTGTAACGAGAACATGGCGAGAACTTCTCAAATCAGGAACCGTGTGAATGCAGTGCTACCATTCAAACAATGGCACATCTTTTAGTCTGCCCAATGTGCCCAAAACGCTGCACCCAATCTGGCGACCAAGGACGCGGTCGAGTTTGCCAGATTTTGGTCTCTAAAGCACATTTGATACCTCAAAGCTTTGTAAATATTATGTAAGGGACTCTAAAATAAAATAAAAACTACACAAAGTAGCCATTGAAACGAAATGATGATGATGATGATACCATCACTTGTAACGTTACGCTCTTAAAAAGGACGATGGAGAAGGCTCATATTTTAAAATTGTAAAATTATAATATAGTGCCTTAAAATTTGAAGAATTCTTACATCCTATCGACCGCCAATATCGCAGCCATACTCGAACCGAGTGGGCTCGCGCGTGGTGATGGCAAAAGGCCTGACGGCATGACGCTGGTTCCATGGAGGTGTGGCCGGCCCTTAGTATGGGACGCAACTTGCGTAGATACTTTGGCGCCGTCGCAACTTTCTGGGACTTAGAGTAGGGCTGGAGCGGCGGCCAATTCGGCGGAGCAGCACAAGCGGCGCAAATATGCTAATCTCGGTAGGGGTTACATATTTGAGCCATTTGGAGTTGAGACTTTGGGTCCGTGGGGGCCAGGAGGTCATCTTATTTTCAAAAGTCTTTCTGAGCGTCTGTTGAACGTAACGCGTGACCAAAATGCTGGCGTTTATTTGGCTCAACGCATAAGCATTGCCATTCAGCGTGGCAATGCAGCCAGCATGTTGGGCACGCTGCCAACTGGCAGTGAGCTTGAGCATTTGGATTATCTTTAGACCTTCAAGGGTCTGTGGATGATCCGATGCTTTTTATGTATAGATATAGGTAGTAGTAGTGTAGGTAGTTTTAGCATTTAGTACCTATTGTATCTTAACGACTGTTCCTAAATAGTTTGTAGAAGTTTTAAATCTAGACAATGTGTCGCTTTGCATAGTGCAGGGTTCAATGAACAACTTTTACTATCGGGTCAAGCACAAATTCGAGAAATATAAAGAAATAGATGAATGTTAGTTTGTTTTCGTGATTTCGGATTGGTCCCAAAGTGAATTGTTGGCCATAATGGTGAGTACAATAATAACCTTTATTATGCTAATTGCATAGATAAACACTCTGTATACTCTACTACGCACTTACCCTAATTTTAATAGCTCTTGCATGTTAGGGTCCAACGGATCTCTGTTTGTATAAAACTCTGGTACCGTTGCTTTAAGCTTATAATACATATCTATTTTCCCTTGAGTTTTCTCAAGGTTGTATTTGCTTCCCCTCAAAAACGCCACAAGCCATTGGTCACCTGAAATATTTTAAGTTCAGATAAGAAAGAATTTGCTCATAGTAGGTAAACCTAAAATTTAATATTTTTAACGGTTATTTTTGACTGATTTTCAAACGTTACGATAATTACGCTAATGTGAACCTTATGATGTGGCTTTCATACACATTTATTTTCGAACTAGCGAGGCAATTCTGCTAGCCGATCTCTTGAAAACTCTTACTAAACTCTCTATCTTCAGAAAAACGAGACAGGTTCAAGAACACGTTCTTGAACGTCACCTTAGTAACGAGATAGGTTGACAGAATTGCCTCGCAGTTTGGATCCTAAGATACAGATTATTTTATTAGTCTTAAAAAAACCTGAGAGTGTGTGTGTCTATTTATATTAGGGATGAAAAGTAGTGAGAAAAGTGACGCATACCTATCGGCTTACATACATACACAATAAGCCCGATTACAGAGGCGCCATCGTAATCATATTAGCTAAATAGCATAGTTCTGTTTCTTTTTCACTTTAGGCATTCGATAGAGAGACGTTGCTATTAAATTTACGCTGGCGCCTCTGTAATCGGGCTTATTACCTATTTAGTTTACTAAAAAATATTCCAGAACTTTGCTTTAGCAATCAGCAGATAAAATATTATGAATAACAATAATTACTTTTAGACATATCATGTACTTTCAATCTAGACCTAAATTATCTAATATCAGTGCGTGCGTTTATCTAATCGCTCCTAACTAAGCCGCTATACAGGGTTACTGGTTATAATTAGTCAGGATATTTTTATATTAGGTACCTAATAGTTATAATCCCAATATATTAAAGCAGAGTCCTTTTTGTGTCTTGTTTATCAAAGCAATTTTTTGTATTTCCCAAAATAATTCCACATACCTATTTTGTTTTTTGATGTTTTTCTATGGAATGCAGCAATTTTTTTGTGATTTAACAAAACAATCAGAACAATAATCAGTCACTACAAACGTTATTTGTTCCGACTGATTATTATATTTAATAAATAGTAGCCCTGTATAACATGCACCTACATTTAGAAGTATTTAAGTAGTTCTGAACCAACGGGCTTTAAACTTTATTTAGGGCACCACCTACTCGCAGACTTTCATTTAAATAAAAGAGCTTTGATATTATATTGTATTATTATTATTATTTTCTAAAAAAGTGCGTTAAATCGAAAATGCTAAATATATCCAACTTGTTTACATATTAAGCGCATTTTGGTCTTTCGTACAGTTTTATTCTAGCTTGCTTTGTGCATGTTCAATTTATTTGGATGGTTATAGTTAATAAGCTATATATTATTGGCTATTTACCATTTGGCTTACATTGCCCTTTTGGCTTCCATCTTACATTCCATTCCCGATTAACGTTAAGCGTAAAATTGAGTTTACCAGTTTTCGTACTTACTAATAATAATATTTTTTTTATCATGTATCGAGAATTGCAATGGTAATATTATATTTCAGAAATGCTTACTTGGATTAACTGAATGCAGATGCGGCTGTTGACGGAGCCAATCTCTAAGTTTATGTATTTCGTGTGCGATTTTCTCTGGAACCTCATTTAACTCTTCTTCTGCTTTCTTTTGGAGAACGGCTGACAGAGGTCGAATAACCATTTTAAAAGCTGTAACATACAATAAATATTTGAAAATAAATCTTACTATACTACAAGTATTAAGACTTTAGCTACTATGGACCAGAAACAACAAGGAGCGGGGCGGTCGTAACTTCTACGTTTAGTAAAATCGATTCAAAATTAGGTATATCTGTAAAATTGAAAACATTAAGTATTGTAATTATTTGAATACATTGACTTATTTTTATAAATTATAGATTCTAAATAAATTTAAAATCATTAGATTCATTTATCATGACAGTTTCTATATTCCTATATCTGTCAGCACAAAAGTGCGTGCAAGATAATTCTCAAGTAATCTACATAAGATAAGAAATTATTAATAGACGCCGATAGATTTTACTTTGTTGCAAAGGGTTCACATTGAAGTACCTAAGACACAAAAATCGACCAAGTGCGAGTTGAATTCGCGCTCGAAGGTTTCCATACTGTACGGGATGGCGTATGTGCCCCTATAGCTCCATTTCAAGCGCCTACATGTTGCCGTTATTAATATCGAGAAAAAAACGGCAAGAAAATCATGTTTGTTGTGTGGGAGCCCACCCCCCTTAAATATTATACATATTTTATTCTGTTTATGTTAGATAGGTGAGAGTGAGACGACGGTTTATAGCACACTGGTTTATTTCCTTAACTGTCAACTACTTATGAGCGGGCGCAGCCGCCGCTATATCTATTTAAGTAGCTACCTATATAACATCTTTCCCCTCTTAGGATCGCCGTATACCTAGCTAGAGAATGCGTTTCGCCGGTCTGCTGCATCGCCGCATAAAATTTATGCCTTTCTGCAAATCCGCAGCGTTTCGGTGTGACGTGGTCGTCTAGAATTTGTAGTATACTTTCATAGTTCTTAGTATCCAAATTCTCCGGCAGGGCGAGATTGCACGCTAGCTGAAATGTGCTCTCATTGAGTGCGCTCAACAATACCGCTTTTCTTCTCACTCCCGCTTTATCCGTAGTTTCATTGATTTCATTGGCAATGAACCACTGAGTCAATCTACTTTTGTATATTTTCCAATCCTGGTAATTATGGTCAAAAGTAGTGAAGGCTCCCAGCGTTCCGCCGAACATTTTTTCTAAACGCGGGTAAAAGCAAATAACCTCGTCGCCACTGTTAGATAGGTGAGAGTGAGACGACGGTTTATAGCACACTGGTTTATTTCCTTAACTGTCAACTACTTATGAGCGGGCGCAGCCGCCGCTATATCTATTTAAGTAGCTACCTATATAACAGTTTATTATACATATTTTATTCTGTTTAGAGTATTTGTTGTTATAGCGGTAGCAGAAATACGACTTCAACTATCTAGCTATCACGGTTCATGAGATACAGCCTGGTGACAGAGAGACAGGTATACAGACGGACGGACGGCAAACGGAGTCTTAAATAGGGTCCCGTTTTTACCTTTTGGGAACGGAACCCTAAAAACTACAATAATCATGGTTACTACTTTTATCAGGTTACTTTATCATCTTTTTCAAACATATAACCTTGAACCTTACCGCGTTATCGACTACGAAACATCGAAATAATTCGGAACTGTTTATACAGATAATACATTTAATATGTACGATGTGTTGTTGTGAAACACTTTCGAGTAATATTTAGTTTAAAAGTAACATCAATATTCCTACGATTACCAACGTCTAATTGTATATATACATTTACCTATAAAACAAGACTATTAGAGGTTAAATCTCCAAAACTGTTTTAATTTTCAGCTTAGCTTACAATGAAGGATATTATATACTTTCATAATAATTACGAGTAAGTCATTCAAATCAAGTAGATACTCACATTAAATAACCGTTTCCCTTTTTTTAAAATTAAAACACCACTAACGCAAACATACAAATTATTTCATAACCTCATAACAACACAACAGCTGCGCTGCGCCAGCGCAAAAACTGAACTAAACATAAGAGCAACGATCGATAAACTTGTATGTGCCTATTGCATAGACACTTGTTTCTTCATTTACTGAGAAGGTTGTGGCGTCACTTACTTTATACATTTTCCAAACATTACGGCTAATGGAAACAGAAGACCATGCCAACGCCTTGATATACATGTCTCACGGATATTACCAAGTATATTAGGGATAACTAGATGTTAACGACTATATTATGCTTGGGGAAAAAGGTTTATCGCATTATAGTACGTATGAACTTGTAACAAAATCTCTTTGGCTAAACTATTTGTATCTGGCTGGTTTTGGAATCATTGAAAGTTTAAATTTTAAAGAACATAATTCCAAATTCAAATTAGGAAAATGTGTGATTTTGATTTGTTTTTCGTACTGTCAAGATGAGTGAATCTAATGAAGAAATTCGAGTACTTCCACTCTGCCCCACCAAAGCGCCCCACTGGTGGGGCAGATTCCACTTCTTCATTTTTTGGAGTGGAAACTGCCCCACTCGTCTCATCTTGGTGGGGCAGATTCCACTCACTTTTTAGACCAGTGGAATCTGCCCCACCAGGGGTGTCGCGCGATTTCAAATTAAATTGGTAGAGCCATGAAGTGTGAAATTTGACTAAAAAAAATTAATCATTATAACGCCCCACCAAAAGAACACATAAGTGAAGACATCGAATGCAAAATATTAAGAAGATTGTAAACTAAAAGCACAATTATCTGAAGTAAAAAATTACGGATTGTATGTGTATAGTATTTATGTCGCAAATATTTTCGAAGTCATCGTAAAGTAAAAGAAAATTATAAATTGAATATTACCATTCAATTTATAATAATCCATTCATTGTAATAATCTTTAATAATCTATTCGAGATTTAATCTCAGTCAGTAAGTTACTTGACCCTTTACGGCGCAAGAGCGTTAATTTTAATTTTTTTTAAATATGTTTGCTACGTGGTGTATAAGTAACAGAAAAAATAATAAAAAAATTCTATAAAGAAATGTATTTTCTACTATATATTTAACATGTTGTAGAAATACAAAACTGCGTAAAAAAAATACATGTTTTTTTTAAAAGCTTCATAGATATGAGAAATAAAACATTTTGAAACAGTTATTGTGCTTATTATAACACAGTGCAGTTTCAGCAATAATAAGTTTGAAATCTGCCGAATTCAGACTTTTGCTAGCTCCTCCGGTTTCAGCATTTATTTTTCTGTAGAGAAACTAGCTGTTACACATTGCCATGTCGAAAAGTGGTAAATCAAATGTGTATACCCCCGCTTGTTTCGTAGCTTGATTTTATAGTGGCTGCCTGGAAGATCAGCTCCTCCCATACAGCGATTATTTTATTTTTCATCGGCGTTCTTGTACCTACTAATAATAATAATAATAATTCTTTATTTCAAAAAAACATTTCAATTTATAACATTTCCAATTAACTAATTAGCTAGAAAAGAATAAAAATAATGTATTTATCTGTTGCCGAACTAGGCCAGTGGCCTGTGTTTCGGCTTACAGCGCCCTCATTTACTGTATTTACTTCTAGCATATAATTTTGAATATAATTTTGAATTTACATTACAAAAGAAATAGATCGTGATTTTATAAATTAATTCATATATAAATAGGTACATATAGAATTTTGTATCATTAACAAAACTATTATGTACGAGTAAGCATGCAAATTTTTCCTACACTAAATAACATTTATTAGGTACCAAAGTTACTATAATATAAACAACAAAAATACATTTTACATCTTTAAACACAACTAGCAGGTAGCAGGTATACCAGCCTTTTTAGTAGTCCACTGCAGAACGTAGGCCTACCCACGAAGGGTGATTGGGCTATATCCACCACGCTGGCCCAGTACGGGTAGGTGAATTCACATACGCCATTGAATTTCTTCTAAGGATGAATGCAGGTTACCTCACGATGTTTTCTTTAATCGAAAAACCAGTGGTGTAAATTCCGTACATAAATTCCGAATAACTCATTGGTACGGACCGGGTTCTTATATAGATTCGGAGGATTAATTTGATTCAATTTTTTGCTCACACTAAAATACATGATTGATAATTAATTAATTATGGCTAAGCGCAAGTGTAGCGCGTTCGACATTGTGTTGGCGTTTCCTCAAGAGATTTTAAATTTCAAAGCAGAGGCAAGAAAGGAAATCACATCAGTTTGATTGAACGCGAGCGTAGCGAGAGATTTTCTTTTGTTTATTTTAATGAAAGCTGCATTTTATTTTAATATTGTATTAACGACCCACGCGAAGGGCGTGGCCAAAGACCAAATTATAATTTCAGAACAGAGGAAGCAAGGAAAAGTGCATGCGAGCATGATTTTTTTTCTGTTTTTTTTTTTTTTGTTCAGTGAAAGGCAAATTTTATTTTAATATATCTACCGTTCCATCTTGGAACCGCGTGAAAGGGCGCCTGCGACGCGTGATAAGGGGCGCCTGCAGTGCCCTTTAATGTCCTGCGCCCCTGGGTGGTCGCCCAGCCGCGCCCTACTCTAACGCAGCTACTGTGAATACCTAACTATTTTGATTAGTCTAATGTCAAAATATCTATAATGAGTTTCTTATAATTGTATGACGTCTAACTACTTTGATCTTATTGTTTTTAGAACTACGAGTTACTAGTACTACTTGTGGGTCAAATTAATATCGGCGTCAGCTCTCCAACCCATAATACATACATAAGCTGTGATAACGTATTAATGCAGAAAATGTAATTAATGCACATAAAAAAGACGGTTACAATTAAGATTTAAATGTTTATCATTTGTAATAGGTGCATATTTTAATTAGCATTTAAGTAACTTGCTGACAGAGATTAAATCTCGAATAGATTATTAAAGATTATTACAATGAATGGATTATTATAAATTGAATGATAATATTCAATTTATAATTTCTTTTACTTTACGATGCCTTTGAAAATATTTGCGACATAAATACTATAAATACATGCAATTATTACTATAAATACATACAATTAATACCGTAATTTTTTACTTCATATAATTGTGCTTTTAGTTTACAATCTTCTTAATATTTTACATTCAATGTCTTCACTTATCTGTTCTTTTGGTGGGGCGTTACAATGATTAAATTTTTGCAGTCAAATTTCACACTTCATGGCACTACCAATTTAATTTAAAATCGCGCGACACCCCTGGTGGGGCAGATTCCACTGGTCTAAAAAGTGAGTGGAATCTGCCCCACCAAGATGAGACGAGTGGGGCAGATTGCACTCCAAAAAATGAAGAAGTGGAATCTGCCCCACCAGTGGGGCGCTTTGGTGGGGCAGAGTTACATTTTAAAATTTTACTACAAAAAAGATATAAATGCAACGCAAGGCGCGAAAAAATGTGCGATGTTTATGGACCAAGTGCAGTGTCTGTGAGAGTAGCACAAAATTGGTTTAAGCGTTTTCAATCCGGAAATTTTGAAGTCAAAGACGCACATCGCTCTGGTTACTCGCAGCCTATTACGGATAAAATGGATGCCATTTTTGAAAAAGTGGAGCAAGTTTCAGTAGTTACGACATAGCTGAGGAACTGGGAATTGACCACAAAACAGTTTTGGCGCATTTGAAAAAAAAACTGGGTACACAAAAAAGCTCGAAATTTGGGCACCTCACGAGGTCACTGAAAGAAACCTAATAAACCGTGTACTCATTTATGATTCTTTATTACGACGTAATGAAACCGAACCATTTTTGAAGAAGCTGATAACTGGTGATGAAAAGTGGATCACGTACGACAAGAACGTGCGAAAAAGGTCGTGGTCAAAGGCCGGTCAGGCTTCACAGACTGAGGCGAAACCCGGGTTAACTCGCAACAAGGTGATGCTGTGTGTGTGGTGGGATTGGAAGGCCATTATTCATAATGAGCTGTTACCACCAGGCAGGACCATCGATTCTGAACTCTACTGCGAACAACTGATGAGATTAAAGCAAGAAGTTGAGAGAAAGCGGCCGGAATTGATCAACAGAAGGGGTGTGGTTTTACATCACGATAACGCTAGACCTCACACATCTATCTATAGCCACTCAGCAAAAATTAAGAGAGTTTCGCTGGGAGGTGTTAATGCATCCGCCTTATAGTCCTGACCTTGCACCTTCAGATTTCCACCTGTTTCGGTCTTTTCAGAATTTATTAGGTAGTGTCAGGTTAACATCACGAGAGGACTGCCAAAACCACTTGTCGCGGTATTTTGATCAGAAGTCCCAAAATTTCTATAGCAATGGGATCATGTCCCTACCTGCAAGATAGCAAAAAGTTATCGAAGAAAATTGTACCTACATACTTTAGTTAAATGTAAAAAAAAAAAACCCAACCTATTATGCAAATCTGAGGGACTTGAGAACAGTAGGTAATGGTATGCAGCGCCTAGAGTCGATCTATACTTTATACTAAAATTATAGAGGTAAAGTTTGTGAGTTAGTGAGGTTGCAGGGGGGTAATCTCTGGATTGAGGTGGCGCGCGCGGTGTTTCCGCTTACCTCTCAAGGAAAGTAGGGTGGAGGAGCTCCACCACTAAACAGGGCCAGATCAGCGCCGCTGGAGCCGCGGATGAATGCGAAAGCGTCCCCGCAGATCCAGCAGATGTGCGTCAGGCAGAAATACTCCACGGTTTTTATTGGGTACACCGACCAGTGGCGGGACTCCCACATAACCACCTTGCCTCTCCCGGGGCAGGGTGGTATCCATAAAGGCTCTTAACATATAGGATTTCCTTGGGATAAAAAAACGGATAATCTTTGGATCTACTGAACCAATTCTGAAAATTCTTTTACCTATAGAAAGCCATATTATGTGGGTGATAGAAATATCAAAGTGGGCAAAAGCTAGTCCAATATTATGCAAACTTAACTTTGTGCTCTACTTTTTCGACGTGCATAATTATATACAACGCAAACGAACACCCTCCTCAAGCATACGGGTCTATAGGGAATTGACAATGCCAATAAATAGACAATAACATTACTTTGACAAAAAACCTTTAATACCTTTTAGGTGCATATTATTCCGTACAAGATATGTAATCTTCTATTATATAAAAGGCTTACCTGAGTGACTGACTGACAGACAACCTACAGCCCAAACCACTGAAGACATAAACTTGAAAACTTGTTCCTGTTTTTAAGACATTTTCTCATCTAAGGGGTCAAATAAGGTCTCAAAGTTGGTGAAAAAGCGTCAATTACATCCGACGAGCTGATTGAAATCTGGTTTCAATACAGGAACTATTATTATCCCGGAAAACCTGTAGGGTTCCTTAGTGAGAGCTAAAATTAATCAGCTATAAAATTTAGATAAAACGGGTAAATGACTTCTTATGGAATTTGGTAAAAAAGCTAGACAAAAACATAAATTACCACTTAGAGTACTGCTATGCCGGAAAATATGAAGATTTTTTCATTGGGCACAAAAAGATTGTTTGAAAATAACCCCACCACTTTAACTAAGACATGGACTGTGGACGTCTTGGAAAATAATCCCGGATTCCTGCAGGAGAAATAACACTTCGTGATGGATTCTTGATACGATAATGAATTTGTTTCAAATCTATACCAATATTATAAAGAGGAAAGATTTGATTGTTTGTTTGTTTACATTGAATAGGCTCCGAAACTACTGAACCGATTTAAAAAAATTTTTCACTGTTGGGAAGCTACACAATCCCCGGGTGTCATAGGCTATAATATTATATTTTCAAAAAAAATTGGGAGGCTGCTAGTTAGGTATATTATTATGTTAATTGTTTAAATTATTTATTTTTAGTATTTATTTACGATAGATACGAGAGTAGGCAATTACATGGATTCGTTTTCTATAATCACGTAAGGTATGAACTGTTCCCACAGGAAATAGTAAAAGAAAACAAACAAAAAAATATTAAAAACACCAAGTTGATACCAATGAAATATTGTTTATGATATGGGTCAAACTTCGGGCTTTTATCATTTTAAGCAAATTCAATACAACAACGGGGGTAAACTGAGGATTATCACGTTATAAAATCATCTTAAACAAGTAGATACTAAAACAACAAACTGCGGGCCCATATAATTTTAAACGAGTACTAAGACAATGCGGTCCAAAGCGCGGGCTAGAAAATACCATCTTAAGCAAGAACTAAGACAACCCTGGCTAAACCACGGGCTATAAGCTTAAATATTTTAAGCAAGTATCAAGAGAGCGCGGACCAAACTGCAGGTCATTATAATTTAAGAAAGTACTAAGACAACGCGGTCCAAACTGCGGGCTATTATCATTCTAAGCAAGTGATTCGACAACGCAGGCCAAACTACGGGCTATTACATATCATCTTTAGCAATTAAATATAAAACGGCAAACGGCACGGGCCAAACTGCGGGCTTCAAAATACCATCTTAACCAACTTAGTCGTAAGCCATTCATCATTTTGAGCCATTCATTATCTTAACCATTTTGACAATGTTGACAACTTAAAAATCAGTAACGTTCTTAGTTTTTGACTTTTACATTATAATTTGAAATTTAAAGTTTTTTATTCATTAGCTATGCTTTTTATATATGTACGCCACAATGGGCAAGAACATGCGTTCTCTACTGTCCGAAAATCTGTATGCGACTTTGTATGTTGTTAACACTTCCAAATACCAAGACAACGCGGGCAAAACCGCGGGCTATTATAATGTTAAGCAAGCACTAGGATTATTAGCATCCCGTTTTATGTACCTACACTCCTAATCATAAAATTAATATTTGCTAAAATAATAACAACACAGGACATTGTACCATTTACAGTAATACCTACTACTACACATATTTTGCTAAAAGTTATATTTATATTTTGATTAAAATATTGTTTTTCAGTCTTCCGTTGATTGAAAAGGTCTCATCATAGAGCTGAGTATGCTGGGTTTCTTTGGTCTCTTGGATTCATCTGAACAGCTTTCATCAAGGAACCAGTCTCTGTAGCTCTCTACCTTAGCTTTCCAGTAGTCTGAAAAATAAATTAAGAAGTTTCGAAAGTTAGCCCTTTACAGATATGAAGAGGACCATGCTTGGAGTCTCTCTGTGAGATCGAATCAGGAATGCGAAGATTCGTAGAAGAATCAAGGTTAGCGACATAGCCCAGCCAGCCCTGCCAGCCCAAGGGATTGGTGAGTGAAATAGACAGGGCATATAACATAGACGGCTGATGTTCGATAGGGCCCCAAAAGGTTGTCAAACAGAGACAACGTATAGGCCGAACCAACATTTGTGGCGACTGTAAAGTTAGCTACAAGCTGCGCACGTCCCCGACTCTCGCGCAGCTGACGTAATGAATTTGCTACTGCGCAACCCTGTGTTCAATTTTTCACATACGCCAATAACTTTGATTAATCCTAAACTGGCAAGCTCAGCGTAGTACGTCCACTATCAATATGGGAAAAAATTGGCAAGTCGAAGACGTCCACCTACAAGGTGAACGGACGACCATGTAAAGATCGCAACATCTCGTTGAATGCAAGCCTGTGCCAACTTGTCTTATTGGAGATTAGGTTCCAGCAGTGGATGTCCTATATCTAAAACGACGTAGAACTTAGTCATATGATCTTTCCTAAGATACTTACCTATAAGGTCTTGCACTGTGCCTTCCGTTCCTCCATATTCTTCAGGTAAGACGGATCTATCGAAGTGGTCATACAATGTGCTGCAATCTTTGTCGTGATAATGGAACTAAAAAAAACAAGGATTTTTTTTAAAATCATTTTATGGGTAACTTTTAGAACAACCAGTATGTATTTAGTTATACGAGTAGTATGTAGTTAGCTACTCCACTAAAATGAAACGGAGCGGAAATGTGCAGAACTGGCAAAGCATTTTTGTTCGTAAAGCCATTGCGAAAAACAATCACAGGGGCATTATTTTTGACTGGGGTATACGGAACTCGTATGATGACGGGTAAGACGTTTAGGGAACTTTACGGATTCCTTAAACAATCTGTCAAAGTTCCGTACTCGTCCAAGTCGCACGGAAGTCAAATATAATGCCCCGTCTTTATTGCTCAGAATTGTTTTGTTTCTCGATATGTAAGCCAATAACTTATTATTTCTACAATTTCCACAATATCGCTAATAAAAACATGTACCTTAGATTTTGTTAAGAGCTAATGAAGCTTGGTATAGAAACAGCTATTGCTTTTTACCGACTTTCAAAAAAGAGGAGTACTATGTTCGTCTGTATGTATATTTTTTTTGTTGTGTTTGTTCATCGATATTTTTGCCAATTGTGAACCAATTTAAAAAATATTTTTTAGTTCCAAGGGGTATACTCCCGAAGTGGTTCTATGTATTTAAATTTGTTTAAAATCAGCTGAGCAGTTTTAGATAAACTAATAACAATAATCGAATCGATGTGACATCCATGTAATGTACATGGAATGTATGCATGTAATGTACATGGATGTCACATCGATTCAATTATTGTTATTAGTTTATCTAAAACTGCTCAGCTGATTTTAAACAAATTTAAAATCGTATAAATTAAAATCGTGTAAAATGTTCAAATTCTGTACACGGTGGAAGTCGGTGTTGCGATTTTTTGTGGAAAATAATTAATCTTGATTTCAGTACCCCATGGTAAAAGTTTTCACAATGATGACTAAAATAATTCCTTGAAATGCTCGGCTCAGCTAATAGGGTAGGTACTCGTATGTGTCTGACCGTAACACGCCTACCAACTTTATAAAATGTGGTTTTCAAAGCGTAGGTAATTTCTGAGGTATGAGGTACGTACTCATCATTATGAATAACTTTTACTATGAGATCAACCATAAAATCGAAGAAAGAAGCTGTTTCGAGCTGTCGAGAGTCTTTTGTATGGAACAGCTAATGTTATTTTCGCAATTTCGCATGTATGTAATCCCAACACTGGAACTTGTAAAAGTTGATCATAATGATAAACTTACCTAGAGACAGTTATATACAAATCTGAAAGTCCATGTTTCTATTTTACAAAGATCACATAAATTCAGAGGTGTAAATAACTATGCTCATCATTATGCTATTTACTATTTGTATATTTTTCATGATAGGGTATCATGGAAAATATCTAATAGTCCTTCCACCAATTTATCCCCTCAAAGAGGAAACAAAACATGGATTGTTATTGACAACTGACATTAAAAGTGGATAAATCCCTAAGGGTGCTATAAATGTCAAACTTACCCGGTCTCTAATCTTAGCTCCCATAAACATTTTGAAAATTCTTATTGCAGGTCCCACGAAAAATGGCGCGTTCATAATATGCATACTTTTGAACCGCAATGAAAGAGCTCTTTCTGCACTGATGGCCACATTCTTGGCAGTATTTGGGGTCCAATACAACAATAAGGTGAAAGATAGGTCTTTAAAGTCGACTATTGCATCCTGAAACGTAAACCAATGAAAAATATGAAAGCATAACTATCAAAATTGATATACCTACCTACCTATTATAATTTGATACTGAAAGGAATTTAAGCGTCTACTTAAATCGCTACTTTCGTTCTCTTGTGGGAATTGAGCGTAAGTGAAGATCTCCGTTTTAGACACAGCGATTTTGCTTTCGAGAGATGTTGGATTTTGTCCACAGGTCGCATTTTTTAATGGATCTCGACAAAACTTGGTACACAGTTTCTACGTACAGATATTTTTGCTGTCGGTGATTTTGATAGGAAGAGTAAGTATTTCTCTCAAGAAAGAGGCAAAACTTGCTGCCGCGCTCTTTTTTCAGCCCATTTCGATAATATGTGTATTTTGCAAGATTGTTTACCTAAATCCTTTAATTACAAAAGTTGCGAGAATGAATCAAATCAGTAAAGAACAAGTCGAGGTATAAGCATTGGAAGATTCAGTAAAAGAGATGTGTCACAAGATCTATGTACTGTTCGGATAACTACCAGTTATATTTTTGTACCAGTAAGTCTAATAAAAACGACAATTTATGTATTTATCGAAAAGAAATCACAAAAAATTACCTCCCCTGCGATACAAAAGTTATCGTCATCCAGAAGCAAAACCTCTATTATCATCAGACATAGCTTGATGAGATCACTCATCGTCCGAGACGTGTCGAACATTCCCATCCTATTGAGTATGATTCTTGGAGAGTCATCGCTCAAACCCTTCCTTAGTGGTAATATAATACTGAAATAAAAAATGCCAAATCTGATACCAAAACATTTATCTGACTCGCGGAACTTATTCGGATTATGTTTGTTGCACCACTATCGCCTATAAGATTGTGCTAACCACATGGCAATACATGAGCTATTGTTATCCTGGAAAATCCTTATGGCATTTTAAGGACTACTTAAATTAGTTTTCAAAAATTGTAATCTTCGACAATTAAAACATATTGAGCAATCGTAAAGAGTAAATTTAAAAGTCAGATCCCTATTCATTAAAAAAAGGTTGATGGATAATACCAAATTACCAACTCTACTTTATGGTTGCCAAACATGGGAATTGACTAAAAAACTGGTACAAAAGATTACAACTTTTCAAAGATCTGCAGAGCGTTCTATGCTAGGATTCAAGTTAAAAGACAGAGTAAAAAATTCAGAAATAAGACAGGAGACCAAAACCAACAAGAATGCTATGTAAATTGAAATGGAAATGGGCTGGACACGTTGCACGAACTACAGACAACAGATGGAGCGAACGCATCATCCACTGGTACCCGTGAGAGAGCGCGCGGCCATTCGGACGCCCCAGAAGAAGATGGTCCGATGACGTAGTGGAAGCAGCGGACCCAACCTGGACTAGACATGCCCTTAATCGAAATTCATGGCACAGTATGGAAGAGGCCTTTTACCGAATGTGGGTGCCCAAATAAAATATTTAAGATTCAAAATTTTAAGATTTAAATTTGTTACGAATTTGTAAACAAATTTGGGAAATAAATGCCATTTCAATTTTATTTATTTATTTAAAGGGTAATTTTGAAAATCTGATTACTAGCATTTCGTGGACGTGTGTTAATAAATTCAAGTCAATGCAACACACTGGGTGTAAACCACTTCCAACTGCTGTTATTGGAAATTTACCTGGGATACGGATAAAGATCGATTCGGTTTCGTGAAATAAATCTCATGAATCATAGAGAAATTGACCCTCAGAAACATCATACTGTTATGATGGAGAGTAAGACAACCCACGACTAAGAGACTACCTACCCTAATTTTAGTAACTGTTGAATGCCAGGATCTAACGGATCTCTGTTCCTAAAAAACTCCGGTATGGTTGTTTTTAACGTATAATACGTGTCAATTTTTCCTTGGGCTTTTTCCATTTTGTATTTGCTTCCCCGCAAAAATGCCACGAGCCATTGATCACCTAGAAACCAAAAGTAAAATATTTACTTACCAAAGCAGATTTCTAGATACAAGACTGCGTATATTCTGTCACAGTCATGACCTAATATTAGTGAGACAGTACATCGGACAGTAGATTGGGGGCAAATGTGTTGTTGATGCTCAGTTGCGACTTTGTATGCAGATTTTATTTTGTTCATAATCACAATAATTGTCAGTATTTCCGTTGGTAGGCCCCTTTTGGCTAAGTGTATTTCATGCGAATAACCCTGTAGATATCCCAAATGCATATAACCGCAAGTACCGCATTTCAACCATTTGGTTGAGTTGTGAGGTTACCATGAGGGTTAAGGACGCAAAGACAAAGTCTTTGCTATTGAGTTAATGAAAACAGCCTTAGCTCAAAGACACCAGAGCTTTCTTGGCCCTTTCATCTACAACGTTAGTAAAAATCATAAGCAATCTAAACCTATTAAATGAATAAAAGAGACGCAAAAATAGCGCTCATTGATTGGCTAAGTAAGATAAACTTTAAAGAAACCGAACAACAGCTACAAGACAAATCTTTACACACACAAGCGTCCTGCATTCGTTATTTTTTTTAAATTTAATATATTTTGTACTATCTGTTGATACATATGCACTAACCAAATCAAAAATAGTGATGATATCACATGACCTGATATTGCTCATTAAGAATTAACGCAGACACCTACGTAACGATAGTTATCTCAATGTAGGTTCTGCAGGACATTTCAAGGATTTTTCCTAAACTTAAGTGTGTATGTTGCAGTGTCATAGGTAATGATTTTAGTAAAAAATATTTTGTATCAATTTATATTGATACAAAATATTTTTTACTATTAAAATTGCAGGACATTTCAAGGATTTTTCCTAAACTTAAGTGTGTATGTTGCAGTGTCATAGGTAATGATTTTAGTAAAAAATATTTTGTATCAATATAAATTGATACTATATTTATATTGATACAAAATATTTTTTACTAAAATCATTACCTATGACACTGCAACATACACACTTAAGTTTAGGAAAAATCCTTGAAATGTCCTGCAATTTTAATTGATATTATATTATTATTATAATAATATAATATCAATACACAGTTAAATGAACGATTATCCTCGTAAATATCTGTTTACTTGCATAAGTAAACATCGTAGGTACTTACTTGGATTAATAGAATGCAAATGAGGTTGTTGTGCGATCCATTCTCTGAGTGCTTTTATATCAGTTTCTATTCTTTCTGGGGTTTCATTTAACTCTTCTTCTGCTTTTTTTTGGAGAGCAGCTGAGATAGGTCGAATTTTCATCGTGTACACTGCAATTTATAAATATGCACTTAAGTGCCTAATATTTTTGAAGTGTGTTTTTATCCATCAGAGATTGGCGTGGTATCTGAACGGTACAACTAACACTAGGTATTTATACGAGCTACACTCGTAGCCTGGGGAAAGGGGCTCTACATCTCTGAATCGAAATGTGTGCGTGCATTGTACAACTGGTGTTTTCTTTTGTACATGCTTGTCGTTTTAATTTTTTTTTGTTCTGTAGTTTGATGTAGTATATAGTACGTAGTAGCTGAGCGGTGCAAACTTCAAAACCGAACCAGATTATTATTTATACACCTCTTATACCTCTTAAACTCAAACTCGTAAATTACAGCTTTCTACAACATTTTTTTCTACTTAGGTAAACTAATCTAGGTTGCTACTTCGGTAGTCAAGATTAGTTATTTTTCTAGTGTAGCGAAGCTTACCAGTTTTTAAGCTCCATAATATCAGTACCGTGGCTCGGATGACACGTTAAATTGTAGGCCTCGGTTTACGCCAGAGACCTTCAGGTGGAGCTCTGACACCAGGGCTAGCCACCCGGCGCAAACCTACAGACTCACTTACCAGTACAGCCATAATTTCATAACACATCCTAAACTGCAACTTAGCTACAACTTAGTTGGTGGAAAAGTATTTTTGGTGACGAAAAAACTGCAATTAATTATAGATTACAATAAAATTATGTCCAGGTTTTATCGGTGGATTTTATTTTTTAATAATAAATATAATCTAGAGGTATTATGTAGATATCATTATGTACTTAGGACTTAGGTATTGTGTAAACACAACAAATTGTCTTTGGAATCATAATTAATAATACTATCCACATTAAGCAATCTCATTTTCAATCTATTACCAAGAAGGTGAAGATCTAGGACCTATTTTTGAACAAATGACCTGCCAGAACGTAAGTGTAAATGATCACGAGCATTGATAAATTTATATTACTAGCTTAATCCCGCGGCTTCACCCGCGTTGTCTTAGTAATTGCTTAAGAGGGCTATTACAAACTTTTGTATCTCAAAGTCGGGTTTTACGCACAGCGACGAGGGCGACTCGGCCGGAGTTAAATGACAACTGACATGACTGAACAATCTTGATATAGCTAGTGGTTTGAACCGCGTTGACATATTGCTATGATTGTAGCCCGTGGTTTGGTCTACGATGTTTTAGTACTTGCTTATAATGATAATAACCCGCGGTTTGGGCCGTGTTGATCAATTACTTCGGTACTTAATATGACAATAGCCCGCGGTTTGGCCCGCAATGTTTTACTTCTTACTAAAATGATAATAGCCTACGGTTTAGCCTGCGTTTACCTATTATTTAGGTACTTAATATGACAATTTGACAATAGCCCGTGGTTTGTCCTGCGATGTTTTAGTACTTGCGAATAATGATAAAATCCCGCGGTTTGGCACGCGTTCACCTATTACTTAGGTACTTAATATGACCATAGCCCGCACCTTGGCCCACATTGTCCTAATATGTGCTTAAAATGACATATCTCGAGGTATGGCTTGCGTTGTTTGAGTACTTGCTAATAATTATAATAGCTCGCGGTTCGGTCCGCGTTGCCTTAGTACTTAGATACTTAATATGATAAATGGCCCGCGGTTTAGTCCGCGTTGTCTTAATACTTGCTAAAATAATAAAATCCCGCGGTTTGGCCGCGTTGACTAAGTACATACTTAATAAAATTAATGGCCGCAGATTGTCCCGCGTTGACTTAGTAGGTACTTACTTACTTTTAATACGTAATTATGTTAATAGCCAGCAATATGGCCCTTGCTGTTTTAGTACATGAGAATAACTTGACAGCTAAGAATGAATATTGGTGGTAGTAAGCCACTAAGCTCTTCATGAAAGATTGTATTTTTGTTAGTTTTTACGGGTACCTATTTATTATTTTTATTATATCCCGATGGAACTGTATCTATGTATTTTCCGTCATGACAACTTTGTTAAACCCCCTCATGTGGGTTATCGTTGAATAGGGTTTCAAAATTCATCATTCAGTAAGACGGTAGGGAAAGCTAGTATAGAGATTTCTTTCCTTGAAACTCTGGTTATGGAACGTTTATCTACCTAACCTTCTCAGGAACAGAAAGAAGGGAAGCGTTTCGTTTTGTTTTCCAGTTTCAAAAAGCTAACGTTCAAGAGGTAAAAAGGGTGATTGTATTTCGTACTCAGAAATATTCATATAAAGTCAACTTTTTAGTGTACAAAAAATAACTGCACTGCAACGTTCCACCGAAGATATTTAAGATGTTTTTTTCCTTAAGGGAAAGTATCAAGGGGATTTTCTAGGAGCACTCAGGAAGGTATTTAAAAAAGCAACTAGGAGGCCATCAAAAGGAGCATTCTTTAAGAGAACATCATGAGAACCATCAGAGAATAATATCAGACTAAGATCTAGGGACGGTCAAGACAGCCAAGCCCTAATACTGATCACGAAGCACTACGAGAACTTCTATAAAAGAAACATGCCGCTAAACAAAAAATGAAACAACTAGGTATAATCACTGTCATAAAAGGTTTGTCACCGCTGCTAGACCACTGAAGGGTCAACGCACTTTATTGCCAATCTATACGGCACCGACTAGGTACATATACCTATTCCGATCTCTAATTATAATCTTCTATCTTCTATACCTATATATAAAAATGAATCGTGGTTGTTAGTCTCGCTGAAACTTGAGAACGGCTGAACCGATTTGGCTAATTTTGATCTTGAAATATTTGTAGAAGTTATGGGAAGGTTTAAACGGTTAGATAATTTGTAAAAGTTGCGAGAAAAATAATAAAAACCTGAATTTAATTTTCTCATACAAAATGTTCCTGCATGTTAAAGTTTTCATTGACAGTTGACACTTGACAGATGGTGAAATGAAGTTCGCCGGGTCAGCTAGTAAATGATAAAAACCATTACCAGCACATCTAATAACCACACAAATAAAGAATACATATACTTACTTTCTTTTTCGTGGTACTCGTATACTGCTGGTAGATCACTATTAAAATGAAAGAAGTTAATCAATGTGCAATTGCTTTATCTTTTATCAAGAATCATTTATGATAGCAAAACTTTATTTTATCGGACATTCATGCACCACCTGCAATTTAAAATAATGTTTTACAAATTTATACAACTGTTGGTTTTCAAAGTGCTTTACTAGTAGTTCTCCGAACAGTAGACCTCGCGGCACATGTCTTTAACTGAATCTTCATAAGACTAAACTCGACTCGCTCATGACCGATTTGGTTCGTACTCGCAAATCTAGTTTGGATTTAAATACCAAATATTATCAAAATAGGCTGATAAATAGCGTGACAGCAAATTTCGCCCCTTTTGAGGGAAATACGGAATACTGATGAAATTACTGTCTTTAATGTATCTGTGTCTGTCTTTTTGTCTGTAATGTCGGTTTAGGGATGATAATTTTACGTGATAACGTCATAAGAAAACACTATTGAATCAACAACTGAAACAAGCCGAACGCAGTCGCAGCCACTCGTGCACCGAACGCAGCCAATCTCTATCGCTTGATCCACGCTCTCGATAGCACGCTCGGCTCAGGTAGAACGTGACGCTTTTTAGTGCGAGCAGCCGGCGTTCACCGATTTATAAGACGTTATCACGTCATAAAAACACTACTACTTCGGTCATATACAAGTCAGGCTCTACTAAAGAGCCCTACTAAAGTACAGCAGATACATAACTACTTACTTACGATAATGTTATTAAGTACTTTACGGGTTCCATGGGATGGGAAATTAAAGAGGAAAAATTAACGTGGGTAACAATGGTTAATTTTATTTTATTCATTTAATTTTCATTTAATAATTACAATAATATTTTAATACACATTAATTATGAATGTGGCAAACTAAGGTTTTGACACGTTTAGAATTTGACGAATCAAGTATTTGACGACTGCCTGCGTCTTGCCTGCGTAATCCACATCAAGGCGCCTCACAGGTAAATAGCCGGTAATTTTATCTATTGCCGTTGGATTTTCTTTGGATTTTTGTGCCACCAAATTAACTTTGCTCTAGAAACCAATCTCTATGACTCTCTACTTTAGCTTTCCAATAATCTGCAACACAAGTAACTCAATTTTAACAAGCATTGAACATCTAAGTATTTTAGTGAGAACGCAATAACATGCAAAAATAATAATTGAACTCCAGTTGGTAACCACCGAAGGATAGCTGGTGGCCTGTCAAAAAATAAATTCCTGTGCAGCGACAGTGATTGGTTGTTATGTAACCAATAACTAGAAGTACTTAGTAGTAATGTAGTACTACTATGCGAGACGAGCCCGCGTGCTAGTACTCCAATATTCGAAAAGATCGCCAAATGCGGCCGAAACTACAATAGACTTGTTGTCTGCCATACATATGGTATAAAAATGCGTGAGAAATACCTGTGTTATATTCTACAAAATGTGCTAAAATCACGCTTTTTTCCATAATTTAACCAACGAACATTCTTCTAAAGGGGACATACGTTTCTTAACTTATTACTTAATCTCTTTTGTAAAGAATCATAGAATGAAAAATATTTACTAATAATTTTACCAGCAATAAGTAAATATAAGTGCTTTAAATTGAATACGTTAATTTAATTTATTGTTTAGTCACCTTTAGGATTATAACGTACACTAGAGATGATCAATGTTTTAGAATTTTTATGTGCAATAAAAATATTTTGAAATTGAAAAATCGAACCAAGGAATCGAAATTCCTTGCAATTTCGTTCAAGTGTTATCTTGCTTACCTGTTAATTCCTGCAATGTACCATCCGTTCCTCCGTATTCTTCGGGTAATACAGATTTGTCTATATAGTCGTACAGAGTGACATAGTCTTTTGAGTGCGAATGAATCTGAAACAGACGTGTTGGAATATCAAATTCACCTTTATCTATTTATTTATTATCGACGCGTGACCAAAATGCTGGTGTTTATTTGGCTCAACGCATAAGCATTGCCATTCAGCGTGGCAATGCAGCCAGCATGCTGGGCACGCTGCCAACTGGCAGTGGGCTTGAGCATTTGAATTATCTTTAGACCTTTAAAGGTCTGAGGATGATCCAATGCTTTTTATGTAATAGTCATGTAGTTTTGTTGTTTAAGTTAAAGGCACTTTTGACCGATTTAAAAAAAATTGTCTTGAGACGCTATTTTAAATTATGCAAACATATTTTTTCGGGAAGTTTCAAGATATAAAACGTCAAAAAGTCACAAAACCAGCATATAGTCACTAATTATGAATGAACATGAAATACGTTATGATATAAAACTCACCCGATCTTTTATTTTAGCTCCTACAATCATCTTTACAAGCTTAATTGAGGGACCCACGAAGAATGGGGCGTTTATAAAATGCATGCTTTTAAAACGTACTGAAAGTGCTTTTTCCGAACAGGACGTAACTTTCCTGGCCACTGATGGAGTCCAATGCCAAATAATGTTGAAAGATACATCTTTGCAATCTACTATCACGTCCTGAAAATACAAAAGTATTATCTCTTTAAAACAGGTGACTTGTCGTCGTCCTTTTAGACAAAGAAGTTAAAGCTCTATGGATGGACTATGGATCTCTAATAAAATCGGTTCGAAGAGGCCTGCAGTCAGCGCGATTCTGAGATCTTAATGACAAGCATTAGTGTCGATCGAGAGGCGAGCCAGGAGGCGTATAGACAACGAAACCTTGACAACAACTCAAACATCGACATACGAGTAAGGAGGCATGCCTATCAGCCTTCTATCGGATACTCTTCAGAAAATGCGCCCAGAAATGGCACAGTCTGGACCCACCGCCCCTTTCTTCTATCGCACGGCTAGACAAACGCAACCAAAGCCTCACCTGACCTTTTATTCCGCACGTTAGAAAGAAGCGTTTGGAATTCACATTCCAGATATAATTTCACATAGGTACTCACCCACCAGCAATCACACTATTAATCATTCACTCCTACTAAACCCTGTTCCATATAATCCCTGAAGAGAACCAGCTTCTACAAACACAGGGAATCCTACCGAAGCTGGAAGCTAGTACTTCACAACTAGCTAAAACCAATTAAGTAAGTAATGTTTGCTTAAATATAAATACTCATAGAATTTATGATGAATATATGATGAATTTTATAATGAACCCTAAAATATGTACCTAATTCAATTTGATTTTATTTTCATTTATTTAATATCAAATTTTAACTAATGCATGTATTTAAATATTAAGTTCTAGTTTATTTCAGGAACAACATCATATAATCATCGAAATTAATTATTCTTATTCTACTCCTCATACGAACAGCCAGAATGTGGAACGCTTTGCCTGATTCTGTCTTTCCGCTAAATTACAACATAGGTGTCTTCAAATCTCGAGTAAATTGCTATCTTCTAAGTAAGCGTGCTACACCCTAATATCTGCTTAACATCAGGCAGTATGTAGTCAAGCACAAACTTACTCAATGAAATTTAAAAAAACTGTCTACCTAGTAGGTGAACGTCCTACGCTGCGCTTGCCGGTGCTTAGTCTCGACTCGAGAACCTTTCGGCCTTATAGGTCATTAGTTCTATGTGCCCTGCCCATTTCCATTTCAAGTTACAAATTTGCTGGGCTAACATTAGTTCACCTAATACGAATCTCCTCATATCTGATTCGATGTCGCACAGAGTAGATAGTAAGAAACCACGAAACAGGTAACTATAAAAACTAAAGAATAATTGGCCAAGTGCGAGTTGGACTCGCGCACGAAGGGTTCCGTACCCTATAAGATCCCCCTTAACCTCATTTCAAGCGTCTGCTTGTTGCCGTTATTAATAAGGAGAAAAACACGGCAAAAAATTACGTTTGATGTATGCCAGCCCCCCTTTAATATTTATTTTACTCTGTTTTTAGTATTTGTTAATATAGCGGCAACAGAAATACGTCATCTGTGAAAATTTCAGCTTTCTATAACGGTTAGCTATAACGGTTCATGAGATACAGCCTGGTGACAGACAGACGGACAGATGGACAGACGGACAGCGGAGTCTTAGTAATAGGGTCCCGTTTATACCTATTGGGTACGGAACCCTAAAAACGTTATAAAAATTGCTTTCAAAACTTCTTACCTCCCCAGCGATTGTGAAGTTGTCATCTTCCAGGAATAAGATCTCGACGATCATGAATGCGAGTTTGATGAAGTCAGAAAGAGACTGAGACGTGCGGCTGAACAATCCAAGTCTTAAGAGCAGAACTTTAGGTGAACTTTCGCAAGAAGTCTTTTTCAGCGGAAGGAACACTCTGTAATGTTTTAAATCGCTTTAAGTACATAAACGTTTTATGTGCTTCTATCTACGAATAAATATAATCAGGAACTTTAACTCCATTTAACTCTGACCGAATCCCACGCACTAAATACTCCTTCTTAAAAACAATGTATGATTCGAAATACAAATCACTTCTGAGGTTACCAATTGACATGCTTGGTGCTTGGTTTAAATTCAGAAAGAAAGCAAAGATTGGCAAAGCAGTACTCCTTACAAGAAAAATGACCCACTGGCGTCACGCTGAATACACAAAAAACGCCAATTCGTTGGCTGGTTACGATTTTACAAGCTTTGTTGCTAATCGAAATAATTGTTTTTGGCTTACCTGTGGATACCTATGTGGTTGCCTTGCATGAAATAACGATAATACAAGGTAAGCCGCGTAATGCAATAAAATGACTTATCATCACATTAATATTGGGATTTCTCTTACGACTGAAATTCACAAGCTTCGAAAATAATAATTGGCTGTGAGCGACTCATATTCATTGAGTTTCAGCTAGGTATCTCTATTTTACATAGTAACTATTATCTAATCTATGCTTTAGTCGTCTACCATGTAACCACTATACAAGGAGTCCACAGCCAGTCTTTTTTGTACACTTGTACTGGAACTTACCCTAGTTTTAATAATTCCTGAATGTCTGGGTTCAGAGGGTCTCTGTTTCCATAAAACTCGGGTATTTCTGCTTTTAATTTATAAAACATGTCAAATTTTCTTTGAGCTTTTTCGAGGTCGTATTTGCTACCCCGCAAAAACGCTACAAGCCATTGATCACCTGAAATTTCAGAAATATAATAAGCTATCATCATTTCAAGCATAGCAATGTTTACTGCTAGACATACCTAATATTATAGAGATATATTTTTAAGAGCAAGCTTAAGGATTCACAACCAGCGTGTCTCTGTGGTAATAAATCAAATGGAGCCTGTAGAATTACGTAGATAGAATAATTTTAATGGTTTTTACATCAAGAAAAATATGCAGTTTTAACTGACTTAAAAAAGAAGGTTTTCAATTTGACTACTTAAATGTTTTATTTTGTATGTGTTAATTATCATTCTTGTAAAACTTTAAATAACATCAATACTTACGTATGTATGTTACGCGATTACACCACCAATTTTGATGATTATTTTTTTCTATAGTAGATCATACTTTATAAGTAGTCCTATTTAAATTCTATTGAAATCGGTTATTTTGTCTTTGAAAAATCAACAATGATGTGAAAATTACTACATTTATTATTCACCTACCTACCTTAATTTCGTGCGAACTATTCGAATTCTGTAGGTACACGGATGAAGTCGGGTTTTTAATGTCATTTTTGGCGACAAAAGTAACTATATATTTTACTGGCCATAACATCGCTCAACGATAGGCAAGACACTCACGGACAGAGACACGAGCAAATGATCAGATGAATCACAAGCACGGACTTATTCGCGATAAAAAGAGAATCAAAATTTGGTACTTACTTAAATTGGTCAAATTCAGATGCGGTTGCAGGCTAAGCCAATCTCTGAGTAATTTTAGGTGAGTTCTCACTTTTTCTGGAGTTTCATTTAGTTCTTCTTCTGCTTTCTTCTGGAGCGCAGCAGAAAGTGTTCGAATAGACATCTTGAAAACTAGTTTTTAAATCCTAAAACACATACAGATAATTTTGTAGATATTCAATAAAATATGCTCTTAAAGTTATCTCAAATATTTTAAATGCAATTTTTACTTGCTCTTATTTACTTGGAAATTTATTTACTTGGCATTTTTTGGCAAATAGTATCATTTATAAAATAGCATTTTTTGGTAATAACATCTTACAGTACACAAATAATATAGTAACAAATATATATAAATACTGCACTTTTAATTTAATTACTAAAAATGGGGAAAATGCCAGAAATGGGAGTCCAATCAGGAACTTTTATATATAGTGCTCGTCAAAATTTCAATCCTAACACGATAGAGTTGTCTCGTTGCTAAGTTCAAAACCACATGAACGTGACCGTTATTCCAAGAATCAAGAAATCATGAATAGTTTATTAAATAACATTAGGTCACATTACTCAATTAATAATAAAAACCACCAAATGATCATACAAGTTTAATAAAGTAATTGGTCCACCGAATATTTCGTTGTACTATTTTGTTGTCTGTCTTCGAGCAAATATCTACAGAGTCACAATCGTGCAAAAAAGTGTCGGAGCCAAAACTCTGCCCAAGCTACGTAGTGGGCAGGCTTTTTAGTTAGTCGTAAGGAAATCGCAACCGGACAAGCGGCAAGCAACGCCGCGCGATGCCAAAGTGCTCGGTTACAAGCACCAATTAGGTGACGTCGAGATTTGAGAAAACGGGTCATTGTGAATTATTTAATATAAAAAATAAATAAATAAATATTAGGGGACATATTACACACGGTCTCTGACCCCAAACTAAGCAAAACTTGTGATATGGCTGCCAGAGACTGGTATACTACATATACATATTTTTAAATACATACTTATATAGATAGTACCTAACACCCAGACACAGAGCAAAAACCTTTGTTCGTCACATATACGCTTGCCCTGGGTGGGGACCGAAGTCAAAGTCAAAGTTCCTTTATTCCGTAGACATCACAATTGCACTTGGAATCGTCAAAAAAACAATGTTTGTAATACAATTTAAAAAATTTAAATCTAAACACACATCTACTATAAAAGATTTCACAAAATAAAGCAATACAATTTACATTGCTACAACTCACAATAATTTGTCAGTCTCATCTACAGGTCATTCGAATCAATTTATGAATACAATTGAATACCAATTGTTCAAAAAAAATAATTAAAAAATCCATTTTTTTTTATTTTTGTTTCCAAGCGAATCCACGCCTCTTTGATCCAGATGTCAGGGTCACTAACCACTGAGCCACCGAAGCAGGCAAATATCTAAGTCGTATGACGGCGCTTGGACGTTTTTTTTACTACATTCACACTATATACAGGTAAATTAATTAAGTATAAATATTTGCTTACAAGATCCTTTCGTTCACTTTGGTAAACTGATTTACATTATTCAATAGCTGTTTAATGCTATCACAATGTCACATCACATGTATCATTAGGTATTTATTATATTAATCACCCACACCTGCGCTAACGTTGTGATAAAGTAAATTCTCAAATACATACATTTTTCTGAGTCACATAAATATTGGTTTTCTTCGTTTTATTCGTATTTTTATTAACTATAACAAAATACAATGTGTCTACTTCTTATCCTGCTGATAAGAAGTCCACCACAGGTCGAAAGATTACACAGGGATCGTCTATACAAGGTTATTCAGAAAGAGGACAGCAAGGCAAAATGGGCTGATATAGACCATTATGCATTATCATGAACTACTTATACCATGGGGTGAACCCATAAATCGATAAATACAACTTTTTAACAACTATCAGGTCTATTTGAGGGCATTTAGCTACCAAACGTTTTCTAACTGCACCGCATTTTACGTTCATAACGTTTGCCAGCTTCTTGTAAAATTATTTCATTCACACATGGTGTATTTTGGCCTATGACTCTGACCTGGGGCCTTATTGTGTAAGCGCACTGACGTTGGGCTTCGCTTTTCCTCTCGCTCGCTCTCGTGGCGTTAGAAACTGGCGCGAGCAGGAGAAAAAGCGAAGCCGAACGTCAGAGCGCTTACACAATAAGGCCCCTGACAGGAATGCGGCTCACTCGGCCGACGCAGTTCTATTTTAGCTATTAAATAAGTGGCTTTTCAACTTGGCCCGGTCACTTGGCATACCACAAAAGATATGGCACGCTGAACTGACACCTTTGACAGAAACTGGTACACTACAGGACAACAGCCAGCCCAGCAGTGAGACACGACAGGGTATATTAACCAGAGAGGGGGAGATTCTAAATTACCCTGTATTTGGTTACTTATAGAACAGAGAGATAATAATTACAATAATTATATTATTTAAACGCTTGGATGGTTTGCGGCTCAGATTTTATGTTCAGGCGTGGTATTCACAAAATAAATAAGACGATAAATACCTTTAGCGCTATTGTCAGCGATCACCGACATTAAGCAACGTTCCCCACGGTCAGTATTTGGATGGGTGACCGCGGGTGGCACTTTCCAACTGAGCGCTATCGTGGCTCTTATAACCCATTAAATTGTAGGTCCCGGTTGTTTTTACCATTTATCCAAGTCTGCGGCCTTCAGACGGCCCAAAAACTCTGACACCAGGGCTAGCCACCCGGCCTATACGAACTTACCTACTTTTTTTTATAGCGCTATTTCAAGGATTGAACATCTATGAGTATGTAAGTATATATTAAACGAATACTCAAGTTTTACCAGATTGCGAAGAATTCCAAATTTCATTTTTATACTTGGCACAAAAAGTCTCTGCATGGTAAAGGAATTTCACGCTAATACAGGATATAATTGATTTGTTTAGTTTGTGAAAAACTGATTTGTTTGTTTGTGAGAGATGCAATGAGTTTTTGTAGTACCTAGTCATATCCCTATTAATTGTTCCTTAGATTTAAGATTACATTTGCATGCCGAAAGGTAGAATATGGAATTCGATTTTAGGTATTAATGCAATCCTTATGTACCCATATCCGCAAATAAACGAATATGAATATGAATTATTGTTGCCACTTTTGATGTCAGTACCAATGTCAATCTATCCTTTATTTCCTCTTTAAAGGGTTTTTGTCTGTTTATCATCATGATAGAGGTGGGGTACCTACTTGGTAGGTTAGGTTAGTAGGCTTCTGTCTTACTTACTTTTGTATTTAATGTACATACATGGACGATCCTGGCGCAAGTAAAAATAAACATGGCAACGCATGGAAGAAAATTTCGTCCATGAGACACAGACTTGAAGTTTTTATAAGAAAAAGAAAAGAATTCGAGCTGTTACAGATTTCATTTTTCAGGTTCACGTTCCTACCATCTTGGACTTAGTCCGTCATTAGGCCCAATTTTAGAGACGCCATCGTAATTATAATAGCAATTAAGAGTAGCCCTGTTTCTTTTTCACTGTATGCATTTGATAGAGAAAATACTATTTTACATTGCTATTCAATTAACAATGGTGCCGTTAAAATTGGGCTTATTGTATTTTTCTTTCTAATTGTCTATATTTTCTACTAATTATCCCAAACTTACTTTCCGCTTATTAATAATTATTTTTCGCAAAAAACAGCATGACCGACTTCACCCGTGTACAGAATTTGCGAATATTTCGCATGGATCGATGTTACATTTTTCACATTATTGTTGATTTATCAAAAATGGCTCGGCCGATTTCAATAAAATTTTAATAGGAATAATTTCGAAGTATATTCTTTCCAATATAAATTAAGAATTATTGAAATCGGACTACTACGAAAAAAGTTATGCATACGCATACATATGGTTATATATAAAATATATATATACTCGTATATACATACACGCGTCGAATTGAGTACCTCCTCCAGTTTGGTTCGTCGGTCAATAAAGTGGATAATGTTTGTCAGCCACTCAACATTGTAAAATAATATAATTAGCAATCTTAAAACAAATGGAATCGCAATTAACAAGTAGGTATTTGATTTATTCAAGTCATTATAAATAAATTATAACATAGTAGTTCACTATTATCAATCAATCAATGACCAGCTGCCTGAAGGAACCTTCAGCGCCCATCATTTCTGGGTTGATGGGAGGCCCTAAACGCTTGGTCTCGTCTGTCCCGAACTGCTCTTCCTGTTTCATCCAAGAACTATATTCTCTGAACTTGGACACCCAGTATTCTGAAAAACAAAGACAATGTAATTATTTTTCACAAAAAATGGCAAAACCGCCTTCCACCGTGCACAAAATTCGAATTTTTTGCTAGTATTGTTTACATTATTGTTGATTTATCAAAGACGGCTCAGCCGATATCTGTAAAATTTAAATGAAATCATTTCGGGAGTATACCTTTTCCAACCAAAAAAAAGAATTTTTCGATTCGGTTCACAATTAGCGAAATTATCGATGTTCATCGTGTCCAAAATTCGGATAATTCGCTCGAATTGCTTACATTATTAAGAATTAGAAATAGAAATAATACTCTTTATGGATTTTTTTTATTACTCACCCACTATTTTCGCTACGGAATCTCCTGTCCCACCATATTCCTTTGGTAATATTTCTTTGGGTATGTGTTGCGATAATTCATCAAGAGTTTTGTGAATTTTCAGCTGAAAATGTCAAAATCTTAATATAAATCCATGATAAGATAAATAAATAGATTTTTTACAACATTTTTCTTTATTTTGTAATTTTGTCTGTTGACAATGAATTTTTGTGTTCTACGTAAAAAATAACCTGCAGGCCTGAAATAATATTTTAAAGGGAATAAATATTTAAAAGATTGACCACTTAATAAAATTAAAAAACTAGATCAATAAATGATAAGGATTTTGTAGCGCTAGTAAGTTTAACTTCTATGTCTTTGTCATAAACTATTGCATGTAAAGTAAAGTGTGTATTTTTTGGCTCTACGACCTTCTAGGGCCGCGTATGAAGCTGCAGGTATGTAACAAGTTACTGTAGAGGACAAATTCTTCATTGTACGGTTACTTCCTTTTGGTTACGAGGGAACATATTTTATTCGATAGCCGATATTAGCCTTTTTATTTCGAAACCTTCTCTCGAACTCTCTGATTTTATTACCCCCATTCTAACAGGCAATAAAATAATGACTAAAAATATTGAATTACAATAATGTGCATTACCCGCTGTTTAGCCTTTTCATTGAGTAGTCCTGATATAAGAGTAAATATCTTCTCTACTCCCGAAGGCAAATTAACATGATGGCTACCCTTCAATCGAAGAGGCATTGCTTCCTGTAAAATAAAATATTCATATTAATTATGTTCCTATTTAGTTATGTTTGCTTATATTTTAACCTCTATGATTTTAAAAGTTTTGTGTCTTGGGTGATCGTAAATAAACTAGCTAAAGACCTGGTAAGTGGCATTGTCATTGAATGCGGGTGCAAAAATAGATTTAATAAATAAAACCAAATATCGCAACAGGTTAGCGCATCAAAAAAACTGCTTATTCCAGTTTAAAACCCTTCCCAGCATAGCACTGTTTCCGTCACTTTAAAATAAACTCTTATTGGATAATAATAGTTTATATACTGTACTATGCTAGCCTTTATAATAGTCCACTGCAGAACGTAGGCCTACCCTCGAAGGGTGATTGAGCCATATCCATCACGCTGGACAAGTATAAGTTGGTGGATTCACATACGCCATCAAATTGCTTCTACGGACCTAATGCAGGTTTCCTCACGATGTTTTCCTTCACCGAAAAGCCGGTAGTGTGAAAAATCCCTTCATAAGAACCCACGACCTCACGATTGTAAGGCAGGTGTCACTACCTCTAGACCACCACGGCTTCAATTTCTTTTTCTTATTTTTCTATCTAATTTTACTGTATTGGTCCAAATTTCAGAACACAGAAAGCTTCACTACTGCGTAGCCTGATTTAATACTTCAAACAGTGTAGTTACCATAATACTTCTTTAGGCAGGTCGCGGGCTTTACAAAAAATAATCGGACAAGTGCGAGTCGAACTCGCGCACGAGTTCCGTACTGTATGGAAGCCCCCCTTACATATTTATTTTATTTTAATTTAAGAATTAATTATTAAAGTACCTAAACATACATTTATATATTCTGTGAATATTTCAGGCGTCTACCTGCTACCGTTATTAATATCAAGGGGAAAACGGCTAAAACAAATCAGGATTGTTGTATGGGAGCCCCCTTCAAGTATTTATTTTATATTGTTTTTATTATTTTTTGTTAAAGTGGCAATAGAAATACAGCATCTGTGAAAATTCAAATGTCTAGTCTCTATCACGGTTCATGAGATACAGCTTGGTGACAGACAGATAGATGATGACAAACGGACAGACGGACGGACAGCGGAGTCTTAGTGGTTCCGTTTTTGCGCTTTGCGTACGGAACCCTAAAACAATACTAAATACTACCGGTAACAGTTACAATATTTTTACGATTAATTTTAAAATACCATATTCGCGTCTACTGTACAAGATTGATTTAAAAACGGTTGTTTAAAATTGATCAGAAAATAAAATCTATTATTATCCGATCAAATGCTCTATTATTTTCCGATCAATTTTCAACTATATTAATATAGGCATAACGCCATATTAATGCTTATGTTCACTCTAAAGTAAGTCTGTATTACTTGAAAAACGGCGATCATTTTCTTCAGCATGGTAGGGGTCGCCTGAACAAAATGGCTCATAGTGACATTTTCGTAGTCCACCATTATTTTCGTCCCCATCACAGAAGCGACGTCATCTTCTATCATTACAATCTGTAAGTCAAAAGAAGTTCAAATGAAATAATTGTAATAAGTTGTAAATAAAATAAAAAGTTTTCAGTTTTTCATTTCCAAATCCAATTCTAATGACTCAGCTAAAGCCCTGATTTTGTATGTTTTTCAAGTTATTATCACGTGCAACAGATTCTCGAAACGTAGCTTGAAGACAGTAGGTAATTAAGACCTTGGACTGTTATCCGTAAAATGATGTGTAACGTTTCATGTCAGTTTGTCTGTACTTACACTAAAGATTTGTTGTTAAATTGTAGTAGTGGAAAATGCAACCACAGCCCAATACTTAATTGTTAAGCCAATTTCTAATTGATGTATTGATTAGCTTAATCGTTATAGTAATAGGTAAATAGTTTTAGTCGAAATATTGAATCTGTTGAAATTTAACTGTAGGGAATAGGTGTCACAAATTATACAGGCGGTTACTTTGCTAACCGGACAACCTATGAACTTCTATTGAGAGGGCAACTCCGAAATTGAAAATAATAACAGATATCCCTCATTCCTAACAAAATTTCATTAACTCTCAACAAACTACTCTTTTATTGTTATATTGATGATTTTGTAAACAATAATGCGTTTCTATTTTATTCTATTCAAAAATACATTTAACAACTGTTTTTTTTGCGATTTTAGGGTTGGTTCAATAGTAAGAGCTGAACAAAGTATTTACACATATCAAAGCAATGATTACTGTAATCGAGTTTGTATAACCCACCTGAACCAAGTAATAAAACATGCACATGAGATCAGCAACGTTGTGAGTATCGGGGTTGAAGACTCCTGGTCTGATCACGATCACCCGTGGAAACAGCTGGTTCATTGGTTTGGGCAAAATTATGCATGTTCTGTAAAAAAAGGTCATTGATTTTTAATAGAAAAGCTATGACCAAACGTGCTATTTGCTGTGCATGCGATGGGCTTGCATAGGACATGGAATTCCGTCTACCTACTGACGTGTACACTACATGTTGCCTCTAGATGTTTTCCTTCAGTGTACGAGAATTGAAGACATTCTAAAAAAATACTTTTTACTTTTAAGGGTCATGTTTTAATTCGTGTGAAACGTTTCGAAAACAAACGTAAGAAAACAAATGTTACGGCCAAAAATAATATTAGAGGTAGGTTTTTTGTACACAAAAACAAGCTTTATCATGTAAGACTAAAAAAATTCAAGAATTTGTTAATGTACCCCTACTATAAATCATTAGTTTTCACAAAAAATGGCAAAACTGCCTTCCATCGTATGCAAAATTCGAATATTTCGCTCGAATTATTTACATTATTTTTGATTTATCAAAAACAGCTCAGCTGATTTCTGTAAAATTTAAATGGAACCACTTTGAGAGTATACCCTTTCGAACTAAAAAATAATTTTTCGATTCGGTTCACAATCGGCGGAATTATCGATGAATACAATAAGCAAAATTAAAAAATTTGAAAAAACCCACGACAGTAAAAATCTCATCGAAAAAGAATAAAAGACGTAATTTTTATAATTTGGGAACATGCATTAAGCTATCACGTACACATTGCTGAAAACAGAATTGTAATCGGATATTTCGTTTTGATTACATTGATTTTGATTTTTTGATTTTTAAAAGTTCTTTATTAGTCAGAAAGATATTTACAGAGAACGTACAAACTAGACACAGTCTAAATAATTTGTATACAACAATGTTATGTTAATGACTTTATCAGGCTAACAACGCCTCTGAAAGTCTTTCAAAAACATTAGTTTATTAGAATATGTATTGTTTACATCTATGATCTAAAAACTAAATTTATAGTGAGAAAATGATTCGATTAATGATCCTTTTGCACCAGGCTCATTTTTTAAGAAACGCTTCATGTTAAATAATTGTACCTATGTACAATAAGTCTATTTTTAGAATAGAATCTTGTTGACAACATTCGCGAAAAACATATTGATTAATTAAGTAAACCTAACAAGGGGGTAGAAAAATATGGAATCCACCTTCATAGTCATACTTAAATCATCGAGTGGCTAGGAGTGAGCGAAATAGGTAACATTACGTCATCAGAGTCGTCTAGTACGTAGTGATGGGGTAAGCGGTATCTTTTATAAGTATCGACATACGGAAGTTGTGATAGTCGAGTTTTACCTATGACAGATATTAAACGGTTAGTATGATTTTTGTTAGTAAATTTGTAGAATTTTATGGTTTGTTTTAGTATAAACTCATTTATTGTGGGGAATTTTATTTTAGAGTGTAATTTTTTTAAGTTTGTTCGGAATTTAGTTTTGTACGCAATTTTGAAGGCTTTGTTTTGCAAAATTTGAAGTTTTTTATAATTTGATTGACATGTTCCGCTCCATACAGGAGCGGCGTAAGTAAAGCAAGGTCTTATCAATGCCGAATATATTTTCAGTTTAGTTTTAGAGCTCAGATTACTCTTCCTATTCATAATAGGACTTAATGCACCAAATGCTTTAAGACCTTTTAACTTAACCTTTTCGACGTGCGCAGTCCAATTAAGCTTAGTGTCAAGATGCACACCAAGATATTTGACACATTTTGTCCAAGGTATACTATGATCATTGATTTTTAATAGACGATTAGGTAGTTTACGTTTACGAGTGAACATAATTGCGTCAGTCTTCGACTCATTGAGTTTGAGTTTCCATTTTTTGAAATAATCGACTAGTAAGTCCATAGATAACTGGAGTCTACTTATAATTAGATTTTCATCCTCAGAAGACGTGTATGATGCAGTATCGTCAGCAAAACAAGCAAGGCTAGTGCGGGGTTGCTTAGGAATATCATTTAAATAGAATATAAACATGGGGGGTCCTAGAACAGAGCCCTGTGGCACTCCGGCGGGGGGGCTAAATGGCTTAGAAGAAATATTGCCGATATAAACTCTATAATCACGGTTTGGTAAGTATGACTGTATAATTTTGATTAGGCTTATAGGTGCTTTGTTTGATTTCAAAAGTTTGTGAAACAAGCCATCGTGCCAAACGGTGTCAAATGCTTTTTCTATATCCAGTAAAAACATTCCTGTGGACTTTTTTTTGATTACATTGCAACATTGTTTTGCACTAATATTGTGGCGCCCCCTAGTGAGTTACAGTCATGACACCTGTCTAAGAACATGAACTCATCAAACACAAACCCGTTATTGAAAACCGCATCAAAATCGGATCATTCGTTTAGAAGATAGGTGGGAACATTACTTTGCACAAACGCACACACAAACAAACATCAGTCTCTAACCCTAAACGCATTAACCTGCTCCGTTCCGTCGTGAGTAAAAAAAAAACTTACACACGAACATAGAACCTCCTCCTTTTTGGAAGTCGGTTAAAAATGAGCATGACACGTGGAGCTGGAAACTATAATTCGCAAGGGAATACCTAGTGTTACCTAGAATATCGCTCGCAAAAAGTACCAACTCTTATAAAAGTATTTCACGCATACAGAAGAAAGAATGCACGGGGCTATAGGTATATTATACAATACATGTATTTCTATTTTTGGCTAGATAAACTATAATTTTGCAATTGATTCAACAGATAATACGATAAATAATAGCTTTATGAGATTACAACAGGTGCTAGTTTTTGAAGTGTTAACACAGAATAGATAACGTTTATAAATTGTCCATAAACGTGACATATTGATTTATAGGTAGAAATACGAGTAACAGTAAATAAACTAAATCAATCTGACAGAACTAAGAATCCAGCCAAATTGATTTGTATTTTTTCATGGAATCATTCACCCGAGATTTTGAGGCAATCTGTCGAAGAACACCGTTTAATGGTTTCACAATAAATATTTGCTTTGGTTTAGCGATTTTTAAGTAATTAAAGAAAAACGGTAAAACTTGCAGTGCCCAACTGCCCACTTTATTAAAATCGCTACTTTTATTCTGCTATCGGGTTGAGGTCGACTGTTACATTATTATAAAAATATGTAAATTTTACGATTAATCTTGGTACCTTAGTGAGACCACGCTCACCTTAGAATCATGAGCTTATTGGTTCAAAGCCTGGTCCCAAACCAACGAGTTCCTTAGAATTTATCTACAAGTTTTCATCCCACTGGTGAAAGAAGACATCGTGAGATATTTTTTGATAACATCTGGAGATGTCATGTAGAGCCAGGCTTCTGGCTCTACACGCCATAGCTCTACATGTTCTAACTTCACAAACTCTTCACTTTGGTTAAAATTTATCAGGTTGTTACCAAGTTGTAGGTTGTTAACTTGTGACGTTTGTGAAGTTAGGGCTTGTTTATGTTGGTGGAGAGTTACAAGCCTAGGTCTATATGAGATCTGAAAAATTTTTGGCAGTGCAAGCTATAACTGTTATGGTTTCGTCCTGGCAACGTTTTTTAGGTGAGATTAAGTACTACCTATAAATACGCGAAATATGAACGCTCGAAAACATGTTTTAAGGTCTAGCAGCGTGAAAAAGCAGAAAATACTGACCCTAGTTTGAAAAATTCTATGAATTTTGGATCAGCAGGTTTTATCCTCAAAGTCAAATCTGGCGCAATCGTCCTCAGAGTGTAATAAAGGTCCAACTTCTTTTTCACTCGTTCTAAACTAAACTTGCATCCTCTTAGCATTGCCACTAGCCATTGATCATCTGAAAATATTTAAAAAAGTATTAAAAAAAAATCTTACACAGTTTAGTTACAATGTGTGCTTTTACGTAATTTTATACTGGCCAACAACTAAGTAATCATTCAGCATGTTAGCATTTAATTATATTTAACAGTTGAGCCACGTTATCAAAAAAATATCGCACAGATAATCTGATTACATTGGAATTGAAAATATATTTTTGTCTGTATGTCCTTTATGGAATCGTAAACTATGCATTTGATCATGTGATGATCTATAGCAAAGTTGTTGTCCATGAGCCAAGGAAGATTTTTGAGTGTCATTGACAGTTGACAGATGGTGAGAAGAAGTTAACAGGGTCAGCTAGTTGAAAACAATAATTAAGTATATTTAGTTGTAAGTAAGTTTCTGCAAAATATACACTCTATTTTAGAATGTCATGACTATATATACTAAACACGTCTACAATACTTATCTCTATCTCTTTGATCGTCAGAAAAATAAACGTTATGCATCTGTTTAATTACATTGTTTTTTGCCAATATAATGTACATTTATTTTATTTTGACCTTCTCATATTACGTCAAATTGCCTTGAGTAGCAAACAACAACAATTTTAATCATGAAATATGAATCACACGTAACGTGAAAGTGTATGTAACACTAACCTGTCCTTGCTCTCAAATGGGGTTGTTTTGAAATCCATTCCTTTAAATGTTGAACATCGCTTAAAGTTTGAGATGGCTTTTCGTTGAGTTCTTCTCTAGCAATCTTGGCTAAATCTGGGGATAGCTCGCGAACCATGATTCACCTAAAAATCAAAATGAGGTTTTTGCAATACTATTATCTCTATCTCTTATAATAACTGGTCATAAAGAGGGCGGAATATGGATAACATACTCATACTTATAACTTAGTTGAATTGCACCCAACTAACAACAAATAAAGAAATTATTAATTAAGATATTTATATTCATTTCTTTTATTACAGTATACCAGGTGACTGGTTGAAAAATTCACTTGTTCTATGATATCATTGTACCTACATCTTAATAACATTTACCATGAGGCTAACACCCAAACACATGAGGAAAAACATCAACTGTTTCGTAAAGAAACCCCTTGATAAAATAAATAAAATACTATTTATTTCAAGGCTATTTCCATAGTTACAGGCTCAGACCAAGTAAAGAAAGCAAGACAGAATGTTGAGAAACAAGTGAGGCCGGCAAAACTACGCCTTGCCGTGTACAGACACAATTACACATACAAACACGTACAACGAAATTACGCCTTGGCTCGTCAGTCGAACTCAAAGAAAATATTTACTCCTAGGTCGAACTACGGCGGCGCAACACCGAAGCACTCACCACATGTATATAAAACTGTCCTCACTTGTCTGTTCATTATTTGGTCTGAGGTTACAATTACACATACAGGTAGTGAGACACAAAAATCATTACCTGAAGTCCTGCATATTGACAAGTCTATGAACAATTAGCATTTAAAATGTCCAACCAGACAGGTAACAATTTCAAAGATTGTGCCAAAAGAAAATCAAAAATTAAGGAACGTGCAATGAATTACGAAATCAAAGAGTTGTTTAATAACAAAAAAAAAAAAAAAATTGTACGCACCGCTTGACTGCCTGGCACTCCGCCGTATCGACTAACTGATAAAACTCGTTTGTTATCGTTATCAATACATGCCTCTACGTACCTAATATGCCCTAATAAATAGATGATATGATGGGTGAAGCTACAATAACACCTTGTCTATGCTCAACTCTACTAGCCAAAGGACATTGGGTAAAGTGCATAGAAGACTTGGCGTTTATTGTTTTAAGGAACTGTTACTGTGGCGAGCCTTCGCTGTCGCCGGCGCTACCGGCCTCCGTGGAACGCGTCAAAACTCTGCGAACCGCGCACTCTTTTAAAATATGGAATGCGATCTTATTTTTGTTTTTGACAAGCTATTTTCTCATGCGGTGATAATAACATTTTATTTGGCTTTTAATATTATTTAATGAATTTAAATGAATATCATGAAAGAAAATTACATATGTTGCAATAAATAAATAATTGAATTGAATTGACATACCTATATGTAAATAGCTTCTTGGTGGTTATCGATTTTACGCCTACTTCTAATAAAGTGAACCTGAGATATTTTCACTTACGAGTAAGTGCAATTACTAAAGGAACAATGTGTTAATGAACACATAATTTAGTAATTTAATTTGTTGTTTTAAATACTTATAGTAACTTGGTACGAGTCAGCAAACATTTGAGTTTCCCCATACATTTTGTGGACAACGCCAACTATACCCCATGTCCTGATGAGATCATTTTAAATTTTTTTACAGACTGTTGCGAAAATAAAATAAGCTGTCCCATACAAAAAATTCATCGTCTGTAAAAATTGTTCGGAACAGATGATTAATTTTTTCTTTCGGGATTGTAGGGCTGGGGCCTTATTGTGTAAGCGCTCTGACCTTCGGCTTCGCTTTATCTCCTGCTCACGCCAGTTAGAGTCTGGCCAACGAAAGCTGTCTGAGAAAAAAGGCGGGAATTTTAAAAAATCAAGAGCTGTTAGCTTGTTTTCTAGTACCGCTCAGCTGATCTCCATGAAATTTAGCATGCACGTAGTTTAATAAACTACGTGCATGCTACATTTCACTTCTACTTCTACTCGAGAGCGAGCGGGAGCGTAACATTATTTATCATCGTTATCATTATTAGCCGTAGGACATCCACTGCTACACACAGGCTTCCCCTACAGATTTCCAATAAGCCCGGTTGTAAGCAGCTTGCATCCAGCGCGTTCCTGCGGTTTTAACCATTATCATCGGTCCACCTGATCGGTGGCCATCCTACGGTATACTTGCCTGTACACGGTCTTCGTCTGAGAATTTTCGTCCTTCAAACTACGAGTATGAGCCCTGCCTACTGTCATTTCAGCTAGCTAATCTGTCAAGCTATGCTTAACTTACTTTGGTTCGTCTGCGGATGTCTTCTTTCCTGATTCGATTTTACTGAGACTCCGAGCATAGCCCTCTCCATAGAACGTTGGACTATATTTTAAGCTTTTGCGTAAACGTAAACATGCTGAAAACCACGATTCACGATACTAAGTAACAGTTGTTTATAAGTTATAAGCATGAGCACTTACCTCTAGAAGCCCTGTCACTTTTAAGGCAACACCTTGTAAAAACCTTGATGTTGGCGAATTCTACTTAGGCTTCACCATTCTCTCAATACTTTTTTTTTAAATCTTTACAAGTGCTTTTTGCACAGCAAAAATGGCGCCCTAGTAGGAAATACAATTAGATCTCAAATACTTATACAATGCATTAGCCCTATTAGATAGACCAGCTCTAAGCTAGTATATTTTTTTGTATCATTAGCAGTAGATTGGGCTAAATAAGAATTGCACTGGAATAACAAGAGCCTGCGGGAGCCTCGTTCCGGACACATTCCATCAAAATATATACCATTATCTTATCCACTGGTGGTATCTTCCACTCTCACTACTCTAATAGTAATCAACATTAACTAATACTTGGCTCCAAATTCTCGTAAGATTCCACACATTTTAACTTTTTTTCATAAACTCACTAACATTAATTCTTACATACTTAAGTATCTGCTCACATCAAGAGTCATGAAACGATAGGATTTGCAGTAGGTATAGAAATTTACTGTCACGTCTAGTGACGTCATTATAAGATAACATTCGTGGCTTCTAGAGAATTTGTGATTTATGTAAGATTTTCCATAAGCAGCTTTAGTGTTCTGCTTCCAGGTTTTGCGTAGTTTCGTTTGCCTCTGGTTCCATACATTTTGGTTCATTCTTCCTCGTTTCCGCCAGGAGCGTTGTACAAAAATGTATTGAGCCATACAGAAACAGCTGTAGTTTCCATTTACGTGTAAACCTGGACTAACCCCTTTGAATCGAAAGAACTCACCTTGACTAATGTATATCTACACAATGCAGCAAGTCTTTATCAACCAGTTTTATAGGAAACTAGCTACGCCCCCCGGTGTTACCTCCGTTAACCCAAGATAAAAAGTAGCCCATATGTTAATACAAAGTCTAAGCTACCTTTAAACCGAATTTTAGCCAAATCGGTTCAGCCGTTTGTGCGTGAAAGAGTAACAAACATCCATACAAATACTTACAAACTTTCGCGTTTATAATATTATAGGAAACTAGCGACCCGCCCCGGCTTTGCACAGGTGTATTATACATTTAAACCTTCCTCTTGAATAACTCTATCTATAAAACAAAACGCATCAAAATCCGTTGCGTAATTTTAAACATATAAGCATACATAGGGACAAACAGACAGGGAAGCGACTTTGTTTTATCTATTAATCAATTATTTTCTACGAAATTATGTTCATTTAAAGTCCACAACAAATTATTATGATCAAATGTAGGACTTACCTATCGTTTACAAATAACACCAAAGAAATTACCACGAAGGTGTAACACCTAGACTTCACGACTTAACACTGTTACTGAGTCAGGTGCAATCAATTAATGACCACTTCTAATAGTTTGCACTTCTGGTTGATAATTGTTCTATTAGCATCTATGACGCTTGCTCTTTCAAATGGTTGATTACTCATGCATCATCACTATCACTACATAGTAAAAAACAAAGTCGCTTCCCGCTGTCTGTCCCCATGTATGCTTATATCTTTAAAACTACGCAACGGATTTTGATGCGGTTCTTTTAATAGATAGAGTGATTTAAGAGGAAGGTTTATAAATTATGTATCACCTGTGCGAAGCCGGGGCGGGTCGCTAGTATTATAATAAAAGTATTAAAAATCATGCTGTTTTTGCAGCTCGCAGTAAATGTAAAAAAATGTAATAAACAATTAACCTGCAGCGTGCGTACTGTGATCTTTCAATTTTGTTTACAAAACACGTATTTTCATAAAAATAAAAATGAAACATTAGTTAAGGTTATTTTGTTTATTATCTTAGTAAACTCATAAACTTTTTATATTTAGAAAGGATACGCCTCAGTCGCATGATAATGTATAAAATATGAGTATTTGCATGGTATAAAAATATTTGTATCATTCATCAATATGGAATGTCAAAATAAGGCAGAAAAAATGCCAAGTCAGTGGTATCATTGCACGACGAAAGGCGGGATATAGCGCACAAAAATATACACTTCTGCCTGTGTTGAAATATACCTTACCCATATAAGCAGATAGAGATACTATTAATTATTATAAAAAAAAACAGTATAGCTACATTAAACCGACTGATTACAAAAGTTGAAAAATTACAGCCAGAGGTATCTTCAATCAAAATCTAACTGTCTAAAGAACCCATCGACACCAAATAAAGATTCAGCTGTTTTGGGTGTACCAGCTCTTTTGGTCTCGTCAGTGCCGTACTGCAAATCTTCTTGGAGAAAAGCTTCGTAACTGGCCACTTTTTCCACCCAGTAATCTGCAAACAAAATAAAATTAAAAACTATTTCAATTATATAACAGTAAATGTAAAGAGTCCACACATAAAAACCTTGAGCCGTGAAGTTTTGTAATGAACACTTTATATCAATAACTATAGCAGGGACATCGAATTATACAGGATTAGTTTACAAAATCATTAAGACTTAAGTTTAAATTCAGCTCCCATGCACGTCATCACCAATACATAATCGCGTATACATAATGAGTTTTACTATTTTGACAACTTACGAGTACAAATACCTACTAACCAGTACCAAGTACACAGCACAAACTCCTCTCAACTCCACGTTATTAAACACCCTAGAAGAGAACTAGCTTCCACAAACACAGGGAATCCTACTGTGGAAGCTAGCGCCTCACAATCAGCTAAAATTAAATATAAATGAAATCAGTATCTTGGTTATAATAATTATATACTTACTATTTGTTAAAAAAATACTTATTATAATTATATTATGTGAACTGTTTTATGTTAATGCATGCAATCTATTAATATGAATTTAATTTAATTTTAAACACAAAAATGTACTTAATTATGTTATTTAGATTTAGCTTAAGAAGCAATGTATTAATCACGAAATAAATCATTATCGTTATAATTACCAATTCATCATCATATCAGCCATTAGACGTCAACTGCTGGAGACAGGCCTCTATATAAAATTGTTAACTGTACTGGTACAGTACAGTGGAAAAAATCTTGCATAATGCGTTCAATGTGTTCCTGTAGTCTTAATGATTTTGTAAACTGTACAGGAATAGTTTGTAACTGTATCTACTGTATACAGTACTGTACTACAGTACTATTATACAATACAGTTACAAACTGTACAGAATACCAGTACAGTTTAGAAAATCACTAAGACTACAGGAACATTCTGAATGCATTACGCAAGATGTTTCCCATCAGTTCTTTTTGGAAATATGTGATGATGGTAATGGCGTGCATGGGAGCTGAATTTAAACCGCTATTCCAACCGACCATAAGAAATATAGCCCTATAAACGTGAAGCGTGGATTCAAGCCCAGTTTCGTACCAATAAGTTTTTTGAATCGATGTACGGGTTTACACACTACTAGCTTTTCGACGATGAAAAATATCCTGTAGCAATCTACATAGAAGAATCGTGATTGTGAAATTTGCCAACTTGGCGATGGCAACTACAGAAATGATTTATTATCGTATGCCGTTTATCATCTCTTAGGAGTTATAATAATTTACGTAGGAACTACGTTTTACATTTACTCACCAATTATTGCTTGTGTTGGGCCACCATTGCCGCCATATTCAACGGGTATTATATCTTTAGATACGTATTTGTGTAGTTCTTCTGGATCATACATGCGGACCTGAAATACGTAAAATAACTTGAAGGTAAAATATTAGAAATTCCCTGTACAATACTTACTAATTTTTTGTATAGAACACAAACAATCCCAAGCTCTTTTCGAGAAACGATGAACTTTTTATTGGAACAGCTGATTTATTTCGCGATTTTGGCGAACTAAGCTCGTCCCATCCATTTTGTCTTTGAGAAACATAGAAACAAAGAATAAAATTACCTATTACTTTACTAATTGATTTTTATATTTACCTTCCTTCTATTTTTCTCATTTAAAAATTGCAAGCCCATTTTAAAAGCACCTTGAAAGTACGTCGGCAAGCCCATAAAATGCACTTCTTTCAACCTTATTGGCGATGCATCCTGAAACATTAATCATGGCTGGTCACAAACTCGAAACTTTCACGTGATTACTTTTGTGTTATTTTCTTACTTCTAGCCTAAACTCGTAAACTGCAGAAAATATTCTGAGGTGCAGCCTTTAAAATGCAGTATGAGCAAAAACGCGGTTTCGAGAAAAACGCGAAAAACTTTTTGATTTGTTTTTTTTCTATGTTACAAGGTGTTATGATGTATGTTTTGAATGCCATTGGGCGCATCTGAATTCGAAGAAAGACTTCACGAAAGAAAATACGCACTTAGATTAATATATGATAAATAAAAACGATTTTGAAAAAAAAAGTTCCCAAAAAAGAGCAGTTACGACACATAAAATTTAGTGAAAAAGTTCGCATCATCAGATTAAAATGCAGTAATTTGAGTTAGTACTGCAAAATTATGCGGGACATGTACTACTTTGCCGTTTAAAATGCAGTATCAGATTTATTTTACTGCATTTTAATGTGTCTCTTGAATAAAATGTAGGTGCAGTATGTAAATAATTATTGACTAAATTACGTAAGCTACTTATTTTATGGAGTAAGAAAGAGTATTTCGATCAAAATATTTTTTTATTAAAGATATAGTAAGAAATCAACACTGCACTTCAACATCAACAAAAATCAACACAATCACTTTTTATTATTATTTAGACTATTATGGCTCAGACTTTTGAGATATCATAGCTATTTGGGTTAGTCACACTCACAGTATAGAGGTAGTAATTAAAACTTAAATCACTTATAACATTTATGATTAACACTGCCAATAATCAGGGCTGGATTTAGAGGTCTAGAGGCCTCGTGGCAACAAAATAGTGGAGGCAACCTGGCTCAAAATTATTTTCCACATAAAATAAATAATGTTTATCGGTCTAGGGAGTTAATATTTCCTGAAGATGGGTAGTAAATTGCAAATACTATTAGGGTTATTTGACATTTGATATTTTATCGATTGTATGATTGGAGTAAACAAATATAGATCTATGATTTCTGTTTATATTTAAGAACAATACAATCATGTTTGTATAAAGTAATTTAGGTAAAAGTAAAACCGTGAAAAAAATATCGAAGGGAGAGTTGTTTTCTAGTCAGATAAGTCGAATATTGAAAGGTTTTTTCCCGAAGTCTCTGTTTGTAGGGACTCCTCTTTTGTGGAGGCCCAGGGCTGAAGCCCCGGTTACCCTCCCCTAAATCTGGCCCTGCTAATAATACTTACGAGAAAACTGAAATATGCAATAAAAACTTATGAGATCTTATCAATAGCTGCTCAGACATGCTTAAACACTTAAATAACTATCTAGGAACAATAATCATAGGTATTCTTCTAAGTATACATAACAAAACAAATGCTCTCCTTCCGTATGTTTTAACTAAGGACGTAGTACGGACGCACCACGGCGCCGCCGCCTGCGCTAGTTCGAGTCGCGGCGTCATCCCTTGAAGGCCGCAAGTTCTACGTATCCGTCGAAAACGTCAGCTCCGGACACAGAAGAATGGCTGCGGGAGTTTCTCAGGGGAGTTGCACATCACCATTCTATTATGCCATTTACACGGACGACATACCGATCCTGGAAGACCTCAGACCAGGAGAACGGGGAGTCGTCCTCGCCCTCTTCGCGGACGATTGCGCTAACATTGCGTCATCCAGGAACAAGCGAATAGAAGGTGGCAGGATCCACTAGTCCTAGACATCCTGCCAGAATGGCTCGATAAATGACGGATTGCCATCAACGTGGGAAAGACCGCAGCACTGCTAACCGGGAGATCACCAACATCGATCTACATCGACCGGGCCCTTCGCATGAACTCGCAGACCTTGCACGCCGTTCACCAGGCGAAGGCTGTTCGATCCTTGCTGCGGCCCGTGCTGAGCTCTAAGCTGCCACTGAAGACCAAAGTAGGGATTTACAAGACCTACTACTCTGTGTAAAAAGTATCGGGAATATGTCCATAAAAAGACCCGTGTAAAAGAGGTCGTTCTAATTTTTTTACTGCATGTTGGTAGCACTGTACTGATTTAGCGCGCAAAGTTTGAGCGGGATCTGTCATTTTATTTGTTTTAAACTACACTTTTTGTTGGTCAGAGTTTTGAGTTCTCGGCGATTTTTACAATGGAAAATATTGTTGAACAAAGAGTGTGCCTTAAATTTTGTGTTTCGAATGATATTTCATGTGGCGAATCACTAAAAATGTCATATCGAAAACAAGGGCTTATGAATGGTATAAGGCTTTTAAAGAAGGCCGAGAAGTAGTAGTAGACTTGCCTCGTTCTGGTAGACCTTCAACCACTACGACCAAAGAAAACATCGACAGAATCAAGAAGCTAGTGCTCGAAATTATACATACATTCGTTCCTGGTTAACTTACGCAGCGCCCGCTTGGTACGCGCTCTGCTCAGCCAGCCAGAAGAAAAAGATGCAAGTGGTGCAAAACGTCCCTCTGAGGATGATCTCGGGAGCCGGCCGGTACTTTCGCAATGACGTTATCGCCCGGGACGTGCGAATCAAAACCGTGGGGAGTTCATGGCTCGTCTGTCGCGCGGCATGTTTGTCCGCACGGACAATGGGCCATAACCCCATCTGAACAACATTGCGCCGCTTCACGCACGCCTCCCTGCCGAACGTACATGGCGTGCCCTCCCTAAATATTTCCTCTTGGCTGGCTCGGACACGGAGCAGGACTCTGAGGGACCAAGCGGCATCCAAAATAGAGATGAGGCCTAAACTAAGAAGAGAGTACCACCAAGCCAAAGAATGGCCACCCCAGTACAACCAAGCCAAGATGTGGCCAGCGATGGCCATACAAGTGGCTAGCGAGGGTGCTGAGAAAAGCCGCCCGTCCTCGCGGACGGAAAGGGTACTCGCATCCTCCCAACATTGCCCCTCAGCTCGATAGCTGAAGCGTCCAGCCGCCGAAGAGAGCGCAAGCTCGAGTTGGCATCCTAACCCTCGCCAAACACGGGGGGGAAGAACCCGAATGATGATGATGGGTTGTAGGAACCCGCCGCCCACACCTGTTTCAGTCCTGAGTTAAGTCATGTCTCAGTACTGAGTTGAGCGGTAGGATTATACTTGTAACCAATATTCCATAAAATAGAATTACGTGATCTATCATTGTACATTCATATCAATGTAACAGGTATTATGTAAAAATTAGGTCTTAGAAATAGGTGATAGATTTGGATAAATGTAAATGTGTTATCATAATTTATTTAGAAACCTTAAAAACATCGAAATTACCACACAAAACAAGTAGCCACGCGCTCTCGACGTCCTCCTTCCACGGCGCGGCGTTCGGCACGCGACTGATTGAGCGACAAATACTAGCTAAAATGCAGTAGGAAACTCCACGAAAACAGTGGAATACAATGACTTGATTCGAATTACCAATTAAAATGCAGTAATTACGACTTATACTGCAATTTAGGCTGTAAAATGTAATTATTTAAGCGATAGATATTATCAATTATACTGCAGTAAATAACCAAAATACTGCAATTTAATTAGTAACATTGACAACAAAAAGTAACCTATGATATAAATAAAAGACAGTTCAATTAACTTCACTGCATTTTACTTTGTTTTGACCGTATGGAGAAAATAGGTGATGCTGTCTTAAACACCACGTCTTAGTAACTTACTGCATACTAGTCTGTAATCATTTTGAAAAGTAACAAAAATAAACTTTGCAGTATTCATATTTTCAGTACATTATCTATTTACTGCATTTTAGTTTATGTGTTCACCATATTTTTAAGGTTATGGTTACCGTTTTTTTGTAGCAGTGACGACATTTACTGCATTTTATCTGGGAAAACAAAGCTATTAAAATACAGTAATTGCTCTTACTGTATTTTAGATAGTTTATCGTTACATTTTGCACAAAACATTCCTAGTTACTGCGTTGAGGTAGTTGTTTTTTACTATCTTGTAGTTGCGATAATCAAAAACCGATTACATCATTCGATTCTTTATGGCGTGCCCATTACGGATCAATACTTAACTCAAAAACGTCAAAAAGTCAGATACTGCGTTTTAAGGACTGCAGGGCAGTATTGATTGTTAATTTATTTGTTGAAATTAAATTAATCTGATACCTAATATTTCTAGGTTTTCCATTTACCTATTCGCATTTACTTAAATTACTTACCGAATCATGCTCGGTGGGAGACGAAGCGGTATTGTATTGGCCTTGAGCTCGATTGTGGGATTCAACGATGCATTTAGAACTTTCTCCTGTAGGCCGAATCAAACTTTTTGACGGTTGTGCTGCTAGCTACAAGCTGCGCAAAACCCAATCCTAACTGAAGCTCGCTTGACAGCTGCATGAGGATTAAATTTCGCACAAATTGAAGCTAACCTCACAGCCGCCAAGAAGTTTGATTCCGCCTGTTTGGTAAAAAAACATCGTGAAAAAATTCGATAGAGCGGAGTCATTGGCGTACAGGGTGCGGCTAGTATGAGATTACGTAACCAGAACCTACAGTAGTGTTCCTGTGGCTCCATACATATTTCTACAGGGCCTCTGGCGGAAACCAGAAGAACTAACAAAAATGTATGTATCGAAATGATGAGTACATTTTTCTAGCATATTTCCGTCGTCTAGAGAAAAACTCAATTGCTATTTTGAAAGACAATCAATGGCAGATTTTTAAGGTTAGGTTAGACGCACCGGTTGTGGCGATCTTAGTATCATTTGTGGCCACTTTGAATTTTAAGGATTAATAAGACAATGGTACGTTAAAATAATTTTTTAAAGAAATTTTCAAACATTTAGATTCACACAAACAATATTTTATGGTATACATTGTTTATAATTATATTTATAATTTTGACACCAAATGGCCACAACCGGTACACCCACCATATTTACTGCATGGTACAGAACTCTTATTACTCGACGGGAAACATAAAACTTTTATTACCTGACAGTGCACTATAAGTTTTCTTATAAGTGTCGGCGTTACTTGCCCAATATGACTTATATTTAAACCCGTGAGGTCCAGAATTAAAATAACTCCCGCTACCATAAACGCATCATTTTCCATATGACTAATCTGAAATTGAGAACCAAGATTTAAACAACTTTTAAAAAAAATTAATTTAAAAGGTCGCATCAAAATTCAATGTTTCGTTAAAAAATCACGTTTAGTGATAGTTATTTTCAATAAACAATGTAAAAGTTCATAAATTTTCTTAGACTTCATAAAGCTACTTAATTACGAGTCTACGTTTAATAAATTTTGATAAAATGAATAACTTGCCAGTAAGTCTATTGGGAATTCCCAGTAGTTCAACTGGTAAAACTACACTGTAAGACTAAAATTTCGCGATCATTTTAACTCATGCTTTCGACCGTCCAGGCAACTGACCTTTGCAACTAGTTGCCAAAGAGGGTTTTTGTGTGGAAGAATGTTTTTTCGGATTACACAATCAGATGCAAACTTGGAATTTTTCATCATAACTAGTATTACTGCCCAGCAGATTATCCAAAAATTCTGGGCGGTCGTCCACTTTCGAATTGCCATATTTGGGCCAATTTAGCAAATAATGCTGTACACGCTTGCCAGAATCGTAAATCCTAGATCCCCCAGTAGGTGCTACGATAGTCCAAAATTGTCGTATTTTAGAAAATCAATAATAACACTAATTTCTATGCTCGTTATTTGAGCTTATGTCTGTAACAATTAGACTACAACAAAACATACTATTAAACTACTTCTACTACATAAAAAGTAATTGGATCGTTGTCCACAGGCCACTAAAGTTCTAGGAATAATCCAAAACATGCTCAAGCCCACTGCCAACTGGCAGTAGCATACTGATTTAGCATTACCATGCAAAATGAGAAAGTTTATGCCTTAAGACAAATAAATATAGGGATGACAAATATATTAAAAAAATATGTACCATCTGCACAGCTTGAGTTACTGAAATTAGTTCCATGGGCGTAAATTTACTAGCATCGTATTGACTTGTTCTGACGATCGCTACTATGGGACCATCTGGATTTTCCCTCTTTGGAAGAATAACACCGAATCTGTAAACATTCAAATAATATTTTGGGGACACTAGATCAAACGACAAAATTATAAATGGCAAGCGATATTATGGAGATAAAATTATAACAAAATTGTATGTGTAAATTAAATTAAATTTAAAATTAAAGTCGGTGGTTAAATTATCACAATTGTAGTAGGTACATGTCTTTACTACAGCTTTTAGTTAGTGCAACAAAATACTTATATGTATTATTTTAATTCATGTTTACAATGTATTACGTCTCTGCATCTGGGGGCACGATATTGCCCCTGCCAAGACGAGCCAAGCGAAGCGAAGCGCAAGGGCACTAGCTACCTTTTCTCGAGGCGGTTCGTCGTTTTTACTTAAGTTAGGAATATACCAGATAAACAAAATTCTCGGTATATCATGTCCATAATAGACTTATTAAAAATATAAAGTTTTAAAAACATAGCTTTTATACTTTATTGAAATCTAAAAACACCCGATTTCGTCACTTACTGACAGACTCTGATGATCGTCAAAATTCTAAGGTTCATCCCGAAGTACTAGAAAGCTGAAATTTGATATGTAGCCTAGTGTTGGTACACAACAAAAAACCCCTACCTCTTAAACTCGGAGATGAAAGATTGTTACCCACCTTATATAGTCAAAATATAAGTATGGGCCACATATTGACTAAGGTGTGGAGTTTGTGAAATAAGGGCTTGTGGAGTTAAAAGCTTGTAGGCGTTAGAAGCTTGGCCCAACACGAGATCTGATAACTTCCTGATAGTGCGAGCTGTAGTGTCGTCTTGGCAACATTTTACACAAATTAATGTTTTTGTGGGATAATAATAATCTTGATAGGGTTTTCCGGCGTCATCAAGATTAAACCTGCATACATACATATTTTAACTTACGTAGGCACAATCTTGCTTTGGGTTCATGATAAATAACATTTACGTGTATCTATGACATTAATCTTACCCGTTTCTTACGATTTCCTTGAATTTTGGGTCCCAGTATTTAAGTGCGGTCATCTCAGGAGCGATGCTTCTCATTGTGTAGAAAAGGTCGAATTTATCTTTCGCTCTTTCGATACTGAATTTGCAGCCTCTTAAGAATGCTGCTAACCATTGGTCATCTAGTAAAACACTTTAACATTATATTTTACCAAAATAAATTTTAAAAACAAGTCTGCTCTGAATATCGTCCGATAAAACCTACATTAAATAAATAAATAAATATTGAATAAATATTATGGGGCATCTTACACATGGTCTCTGACACCAAACTAAACAAAGCTTGTCATTTGGCCGCCGGAGACTGATATACTATAGATATATACAGAATGTGGAACGCTTTGCCTATGTCTGTCTTCCCGCTAAAGTACAATGTGGGCGTCTTCAAATCCCGAGTAAATAGGTATCTTCTAGGTAAGCGTGCTACAACCTAGACCGCTTATCTGCTTAACATCAGGCAGTATGTGGTCAAACGCAAACCTATTCAGAATAAAAAAAATACTACATATACATATTTTTAAACTAGCTGACCGTCCCGGCTTCGATTACAGGTACGATTGGCTATAGAAGAAAAATAGTAAGGATCCCTAATTTTCTCTTAAATATAATATAGGCTATGTTCACCGGGGATGGTGTAGCTTTCCAACAATGAAAGAATTTTCGAAATCGGTTCATTAATTTCGGAGCCTATTCGATGCAAACAAGCAATCAAATCTTTTCTCTTTATTACATTGATAGGAATAGATGGTATAGATATATACTTATAAAGATAATACCTAAATAACACCCAGACACAGAGCAAACACCTATGTTTATCACATAAATACTTGCTCTGGTTGGGAATCGAACCCACGCTCTTTTTGATCCCGTAGTCAGGGTCACTTAGTAACCGAGGCAGTCATAACATTGTTGTCATAATCCCATCAACCTAAAATATGCGAAATAATCTGTATGAAAATATATTTCCATTGCTTATAGGCATGCGCTAACTGCGCATGGGCGTAAAGTGAAGATTAATTCATTAATTCTGTTATACAAACAGTTCTTGTTGTAACGAAACGGCCAAATCACATATATTGACTAAGCTGTAGAGTTTGTGGAGTAAGGACTTGTAGAGTAAGGAGTGTAGAGTTAGAAGCTTAGCTTTACGTGAGATCTGACAACTTTTTGATAGAGGGAACTGTGACTTGGCTTCATTTCACATGTAAATGTTTTTGTTGGATATCATTTATTAACAGCAGAGTTCTAGCCAAAACAAGTATAACGAGCCCAAACACGACGGGTCTATCTTGTTTAGTACAGGAGTTCTTATGGCCACCTTCTGACTACATCATCGGATCAGCTCCATGGTGCCATATTATTGCATTGTCACGTGATATACATTTGTGTGCAAAACTTTAGCTTAATCGAAAACCGGGAAGTTGGTCAAATTTAACTTGCAAGATTCCACCCGAACTTATTTAGGTACGTACTACGCACATACATAGGTACATCCATTGCAAGTTAAATGAAAGGTTGTAAACATAATTCACTTAGTTTAGTACTTAAAAACATTTACCTGTTCTTGCCCGCAAATGTGGCTGCTTAGCAATCCACTCCTTCAAATAAGCAATGCCTTCTTTTAATTTCTTTGGAGTTTCATTTAATTCATTTTGCGCCTTTTTCACTAACTCCGGACACAGAGGTCTCACTGATATCGACATTCTCAACTTAAATTTTAAAACTTTTTTTTATTCAAGGTAAATTTTGCAGCTCGTCCAACCACTTGTCAAGTGTATGCCTTTCTGTTGCGTTTTTTTAAAATTTCGCAAAGTTGGATACACGTACATGGACCGGTTCCATATCAAGGGCAGCAAACCCAATTATCTCTCTGGGTTTATTATAAACATAACAATGAATCACGTATGATTGTTACTGTCTCAGTTTATTTCATTTATCTACAAAGAGTAAGTGAAAAAAAGTATGTCATTTAGTACTTTTGTAAATGTTATTTACACAAATTCTCAGTTTCAATTTCAACAATCAGTTCAGGTCAGCGGAATGGCCAAAACCGGTGAAAGTTGCAAATTTGTTGCACCGGTTGTATCCACTTTAATTAAAGTACTAGGAAATAAATAATTATCCAAATTGTCTTACAAATATTAATCTAGAACATTATTTAGTAGATTTGAATCGATTTCGAATCAAAATGTAAGGTACTTGTATACAATAAAAAAAATAACAGATTAGTTACAAAGAATTTCCATAATAAAACCAGCAAATTTACCACTTTTCATTTTTAAAAGATTTTTAAATAATCTGCCAAGTACGAGTCGGACTCGCGCACGAAGGGTTCCGTACTGTATTATTTTATTTTAATTTAATTGTTTATTATTAAAGTAAACATGCAGCTAAATATTCTGTGAATATTTCAAGCACCACTGTTACCATTATTGATATCGATCGAAGAACGGCTAAAAATTTAGATTTGTTGTATAGGACCCCTTAAATATTAATTTTATTCTATTTTTAGTATTAAATGTTGTTAGAGCGGCAACAGAAATACATCATCTGTGAAAATTTCAGTTTTCTAGCTATAGCTATTCATGAGATACAGCCTGGAGACAGACAGACAGACGGACTGCGGAGTCTTAGTAAAAGGGCCCCGTTTTTACCCTTTGGGTACGGAACCCTAAAAAAGAACTGTACACATACGGTGCTATAAATGTCACATGTGAATAAGAGCCTGAAACGAAGATTTTCCCCTATTTATTCATAAACATTATCTTTTCTGTTTCTTATTTACATGGCTTTAAATATAAAAATAGCCACAGCCTGTACGTTGGCCATAACCGGGGCGTCTACCAATACTATTTTTTGAGCTTTTAAATATGTATCTTATAAACGTTACATGTTTTTTTCTTCTTATCGAGTTTCACTTATTATACATCTGCGACAATCCACCTAGTGGTCGTTTTGCTCATTGGTCAGTTTGTGAGGTACCCATCTTGGGCAAAGCTTATGGAGAGAATGGAGATGAATAAAATAGATAGTTTTTTCGTAGCTAATCAATTCGATCTCAAGCTTTTCACATGCTATACGTTTAAACTCTAATTTGCCGCAACAGTGTCATGTTTAGTGTTTTTTTTTAAGATGAGTTAATCAGTTTCTATTGAAATATGGACTTATTTTACACCTTCCCGTGCTGAACGAGCTAGATGCAAGATCTGTAATCTTTTTTTATAGATGTTTTTTCGGACGTTCTTATTTGCCAAACATTCGCAAATGGGAAAGCGAATAATTATTTTTTTGCAAAAAAACAGCATGACCGACTTCACCCGTGTACAAAATTCGCGAATATTTCGCACGGATCGATGTAGCATTTTTCACATTATTGTTGATTTATCAAAAATGGCTTAACCCATTTCAATAAAATTTTAATGGGACCAATTTCAAAGTATATGCTTTCCAATAAAAAAAGAATTATTGAAATCGGACTTATATGATAAAAGTTATGCGTGGTTATACATAAAAAAATAAATACGCGTCGAATTGAGTACCTCCTCCGGTTCGGTTCGTAGGTCAATAAAAATGTCGAATATTCGTTACATCACTAAGGTAAGTATTGAGTTAAATTTCTTTTCAATATCGAGGTTCGAATTTTTCAAATCGCCTCACTTAAACTTATTTATGTTAATCAACTTCTAATTTCCTAAAGGATCCCTCGGCTCCGAACATTTCCTCTGGTGTCCGTGGCTTCCCAGGCCGCTTCGACTCGTCGGTGCCATACTTAGTGTCCTCTTCCAAGAATGAACTGTACTCCTTCACCTTATTCCTCCAGTATTCTGTAATTACACGAATTCAAATTCAGAACATACTACGTTTTACATTTCTTCGTGCATTTTTGCTTCATTCATAACTCTCTTCGGTAGAATTCGTGAGAACCAGATATGTAGTTTATTCATTCATGTTTCCGTACCTTAGTAGGTACATAATATTTACGCAGTTTATGTGAATGTCACGTTTTGGGAAAATTACACTTGATTTTTAATATGACTAGCAGCACCCGGCGAATTCAACTGATATTGGGAATAAAGAGTGGTAAAGATAAAAAGAACTAACTAAGTAGAGTCAATCGCTTTCAAACACTTTGAAACTATATAACAGCAGCACAATAAAGTGATAAAACAAACAATTCGTTTGCATGACTCTGCAAGTTTTTTTTAAGACTTATATATTTTCAAATTGCTGCTTTGATAAATAGTTGTAAAAGTTGTGATACTTTCTTAAGCGGGCTTGGCTGACCACCACAAAACTTCTGCAGAATATTCAGCTGCAGTCTGCATTCAAAATATGAAGTAATTACCTACGATTTCTTGCTGGGTACCACCATTCCCTCCATACTCAGCAGGCAAGATATCTTTCGGGATGTGTTTGTACAATTCTTCGTAATTTGTGTTGTGAACGTATAACTGCAAAATCAGAAGTGCATTAACATTCTTAACTTTTTGGCTATGAAGTAAATGTAGATAGTTAATGCAATTTTACCCTATTTCTATTCTTTTCATTAAGCAAACCCTTTATGGCATTGAAAATGGTCTCGAACCCAGTTGGAGTGTTCAAGTAATGAACACCCTTCATTCTCATAGGGGTGGCATCCTGGAAAAGAAAGTTCAATGAATTCATTTGTCACAGTTATTATTTGGGCATATAAACGTGTGATTTAAAAGATAAAGCGGGCTGTTTAACTAATTTTAAGTTCATAGTTCGTTTATTCGACAAAGGGGCTGAAATTTTGTCGAATAAACGAACTATGAACTTAATGCACTTAATTTTTTGAATTGTCAACAAAAATCTAAACAATAGTAAAAACTTAACAAGAGAATAATTACTTACATAAATAGTAATAACCAATATCAAATTAAGTCAAATCATCCATTTGAACTTAATTTCTATCAATCAATTAAATAACATCACATTTACAGTCCGTTCACATTTACTTTGGCTATCTATGTTGTTAAACTGGCGTAAATCAATAAAAAGTTAGTATATCTTTCTATCTATTGAACGTGTATATATTCCTACAGGATAAACAGCCACTACCAATACATTTTATCATATATTATATTATGAATATGGTATGGCAATATGGATGATATAATGTACCTACTTGAATAAAAAGAGACGTAGGTACACAAGTGGTAATTCGAGAAAAAATTAAACAAGATGATATTGTATCGTACTTATGTCCATTCAAAAATATTTTTATCACTCCATTTTTTTAAATGGTAAAAATAAATTGTATGAAAAATGAAAATACAGCTAGTAAGCGGTTTTAGCAATAACAATGTGCTTATATCGTTGTTTTACTTGCATTATCACCTGATTCTTCAACATTCATCTCTTATTTTGCAAAAATTATTAAATGCACAACACAGGCACACAGTTAGAACAATGCTTAATAAAATTACTATGAATTGTGTCCAATTGATAAAAAACCTTTTACTTTAACTATTTGAAGGTTGCTCAGCGTTGTTATTATTAAAATCAAATATTTTTATTTATCCTGAGACAATTAAATTTATTTTTTTAATCGGAGGGCATTTTTAGGGTTCCGTACCCGAAGGGTAAAAACGGGACCCTATTACTAAGACTTCCATGTCCGTCTGTCCGCCTGTCCGTCTGTCTATCACCGGGCTCTATCTATCTCATGAACCATGATAGCTAGGCAGCTGAAATTTTCACAGATGTTGTATTTCCGTTGCCACTAAAACAACAAATACTAAAAACAGAATAAAATAAATATTAAAGGGGGGCTCCCATACAACAAACGTGATTTTTAGGAGTTTTTCGCTCCCTATTAATAACGGCAAGAGGAATGGGGGGGGGGGTCCCATACGTTACGGAAGCCTTCGTGCGCGAGTCTGACTCGCACTTGGCCGATTATTTGTTTTTAACTGATGTAATAGAACAATACTTTCTCAAGATGTAACGAGTGCTGTGGTTAGATTTTTTGATTATTATCCAGCCTCCATACATTTTGTGGACGTGTCCTTTAGAATAATGGTATATGGCCTTGCTTAGCATGTAGACTTTATCTTTAGAGTAGTTTCAGAATTAATTATAGAATTAATCTATAAAATTAAAATGAACTTACTTGGCCGAGAACTGTCATTTTCTTCATAATCGATGGAGTCATTTGCAAGAAATGGCCCATGGTCACACCCTCTAAATCCAGAATAGTTTCACTGCCGGCTATAACTGCATTATCGTCTTCCATTAAAACTATCTGTAATTTAACAATATTCACTATAAAACATTTGTAATGTAACTACAGTAGAATGCTGATTATCCGAATTAATTGGGACCGGAGCTGATTTGGATAATCGAAAATTCGGATACTCGGACATGGACTGGTAGTAAAGAAAAACGAACTGTCACACATAGAATAATAGGCACCGGACGACAAGAATTTGTACACCTTCGCATTTGGGTTGCCGCTCCATCCACTTGCGGGCGTTATCGAAGCACATAAAAGCCTCGCTGTGAGATGGTACACTTTGATCTTGAGCCTCTTTCCCTTCGGAGGACCGATTCGGATAATTTCGGCGTTCAGATAATCGCAGATTATCCGAACGTCGAATAACGGAATTCGGTTATTCGGCGTTCAGATAGTCTGCGTTCTACTGTACTTCTGTTTGAAAATTTTGTTATTCTACTGAACGGCAATAATGATATATGCCACGTCCATAGACATAAATTTGCTAATTTAAACATCCTAGTTAACTTAAATTTTACCTTTGTTATAATTCCCATTATTGACCACACATCCGTAATATCATACTTATCGGGGTTGTACTTTCCAGGTCTTGCCAGAGTCACCCTTGGACTTCCAGGGCCTGCTGTTTTCGGAAGAATCAGGAAAACTCTAAAAATAAAGTCAAAACAAAATAAGTTATGCCGAAATCAATCGCATAAACAAAAGAATCAGATGTTTTTATCCAATTTCCAAAAAGGAGGAGGTTCTATGTTATTCTGTGTGTGTTCTTCGATATTGTGAACCGAATAAAATAAAAAACCTTTTTTAATTTTAAAGGGTATACGGGTCCCATTTAAATTTTATCAAAATCGGCTGAGCCGTTTTGAAAAATCAACAATAATGTTAAATTTGTAGACACCAATTCGAGCGAACTATTTGAATTTGGTCCACGATGGAAGTCGGTTTTGCCATTTTTTGCGCAAAATAATTATTCAAACACACGAAAAAATATTTAAGTAGGTACACAGGTTCTGGTTTTCATGAGCGTCCCATGCCTCCTTCTAAACCGTTTCTGAAGAATCAGTAATTAGGCTAGATAGTCTGCAAGAATTTGACTGTGCACTGTTTACTATTTGCTTTAAAAACACAGTTTATCATCTACAGCCTGTCTCTACGAAATAATTAAGTTTATTGAAGTAAACGGAGATGCTAACCTCTTTGCTGCTTGTGCCTTTTTAGGGTTCCGTACCCAAAGGGTAAAAACGGGACCCTATTACTAAGACTTCGATGTCCGTCTGTCCGTCTGTCTGTCTGTCTATCTGTCACCGGGCTGTATCTCATGAACCGTGATAGCTAGGCAGCTGAAATTTTCACAGATAGTGTATTTCTGTTGCCGCTAAAACAACAAATACTAAAAATAAAATAAAACAAAATTTGAGGGGGGCTCACATACAACAAACCTGATTTTTTAGACGTTTTTCGATCTATATTAATAATAGTAACAGGTACATGCTTGAAATTTTCACAGAATATTTAGTTTTATATTCACTTTAATAGTAAGTAATAAAATTAAAATACAATAAATATTTAAGGGGGGCTCCCATACAGTACGGAACCCTCCGTGCGCGAGTCCGACTCGTACTTGGCCGATTATTTCCTATTGATTTTTAAGCTACCACAGTCCCAGTTACGCTTAGGTTCAAAATATGGTTTCGCTCAGCTGTTGCTTCTTACCCTGAGTTCATGATATTGTCAAACATGGCGTCAGTGTGTTTCAGTTTGAAAAGCTCCGGTGCCGTAGAACGAATGGCGTAGTAAAGATCCAACTTTTCTTTTGTTCGTTCTAAGCTGTATTTGCAACCACGTAAGAATGCCACAAGCCATTGGTCATCTGAAATGGTGTTTTTTGTGCCGCATAATTAATATTTTCGGTAGCGCTCGTAGCGTAGTTTGACTAGGTGATTGTCAACGATCACCGAAATTAAGCAATGTTCCGCACGGTCAGTACTTGGATGGGTGACCGCGGGTGGCATTTTCCAACTGAGCGCTACCGTGGCTCGGATGATACGTTAAATTGTAGGCCCCGGTTGTTTTAACCGTTTAGCCATGTCAGAGGCCTTCAGGCGGCCTAAAAACTCTGACACCAGGGCTAGCCACCCGGCCTATACGAACTTACTTACTTAATATTTTCGAATCTAGGAGGGCAGCTAAGGAAATATGTTTTAGTGTCCTTACCCATAGAAGAAGACATCAATTAACATTCTTTCCCAAAAATAAAGTCTTGCACTTCCAGAGAACACCTTTAGAATCCCCAAACACTGGGGAGGTTTTGCTCGTAGCAATCACGCAATGCACTTAAACTAGGTACTACGTTAAACTTTGAACAGTGAGAGGATGCGATCCTGAAGGGTTGTGTGTGATTAAACAGAACAGACGACGTATCTTTGAAGTGGCGTGAATTGAACATTCAAATATAATATTATAACATTTGTGCGCTAAATTCAATTAAAATAAATAAGTTAACATCAATTTATCAAAAATAATATACGTTGTCTTCTTAAGGTTACGTGGGTTACGTCAACTGTATAATTTTTGTAGTGATGTGCTACAAAATGTCACGTATACGTAACAGAATTTATTGCAATAATAATAAAACGTTATTATTTCGAATAATAGTATAGTAGGCTAAAATTAAAAGTAAACCTTCTCCACACTCAATCAATTGTAAAACTAACTTTACGAAGGGAACGAACTTGAGAATCTATGGAGTAGTAATTTAAACAAAAAAATATCAGGTATAACTTTGAAGTGTGTATCTGTGTATTTGTATGATGTCTCTGCTCTGGAACTACCACAGTTCCCAAATTAATAAACCGATTCTGATGTTGTTTTCATTTTTAGAGTTCCGTACCCAAAGGGTAAAAACGGAAATCTATTACTAAGACTCCGCTGTCCGTCTGTCTGTCTGTCTGTCAACAGGATTTATCTCATGAACCATGATAGCTAGCAAAAATTATGTATTTTATTGCCGCTATAACAACAAATACTTAAAAACAGAATAAAATAAATATTTGAAAGGGGCTCCCATACAACAAACCTGTAGGAAGACACTTGAAATATTCACAGAATATTTATTGTTTATTCTTACTTATAAAATAAACAATTATAATCCTTCGTGTATATTTTACTATCTGTGCGAGTCCGACTCGCACTTGGCATATTATTATAAGCTGATGTAATCGAGATAGATCTTAGCTATATATTTTCAAAAATATATGTGTTAAAGGTGTCCAAAGGAGACGTCCACAAGTGGTAAATTATTCAGCGAAAAATCTAACCAAGATGATATATACATCATTTGAAAGTTGTTTTATGGGCTTCTCAAAAATATCTAATTTCGACATTTTCATACCTGCATTTTTAATAAATGTGAAAAATAAATTGTGTGAAGAATAATACAGCTTTTTATTTTTTTTCTAGTTTAACAATAATAAAGTGCTTCTATCGTTATTTTACTTGCATTTGTAGCTGATTCTTTCACATTCATCTCATAATTTACTCAAATTAATTTTTTTAACCTACCTGTGTGACCAGTTAGTAGGTTCAATGTGACAAAAAGACACTTAAAAAGTGTGTCTAATTGGTAAAAATGCTTTATTTTAACAATTTGGAGATTACTTAATCAGGGTTGTTAGAGATAAAATACCTATTGAGCCAGATATATTTATTTATCCTAATAAATTCAAAATTGTTTTTAAAAAATTGCAGGGCTCTTTTTTGTTTTTAACTGATGCAATAGACTCAGAAAAATATGAACTTTCTCGAAATGTAACAAGTGGTGTGGTTAGATTTTTTATTCTTATTATACCAGCCTCCATACATTTTGTGGACATATCCTCTTACTGTTGCATGTTGGTACATAAGCAAGACGCTAAATGGACGCTACATTGAATTAGCGGTAGTGTCAATTTGCGTAGCCAGTTTTGTCGTATTTGTTGAGTTCAGTTTATCAGACAGATTAATATGATAAGTATTGTTATTCACAATTATTTATGCAATAATATTAATAACGCAATACATTACATTAATCCCTTGACACTAATGTATCTCTACAAATAGATTGCGATTTTATAATACAATAAAATATATAACTTACTAAGTTCAATATGGCTATATAGTGTCTACTTTTGTATCCATTAATTTAGCGAATATCTAAAAAAATCAGCATTATATTCTTCGCGTCTATTGAGTTATGGGTTTCGGTCGGTGTTAATTAATTATTGTTCAAGTCTTTCTGTGTAACCTGTTGCATCCTTGGCACAAAAAAATCCATTATAACTACAAAGCAGAACCATTAATTTTAATTAGAACTAATCATATAAAAGGTTTCTAGTAAACGTGATGATTTACAAGAAAAAACTATTAAATTATATTTGTAGCTGTCAAAGGTCATCCAAGTGCCTGTACACAAATTACACCTCGATAAGACATTATCTAAAGTAATCAACAAATGTACTAGAGAAATTGCAATAAGGCAGTGATAGAGTGAATTAGAATTTATTATAAAATTACCTACTTCAAACAATATTGTCAGATGGTCACGTACCGGTCCGAGCCCGCAAATGCGGCTGTTTTGCTACCCAATCCTTGATGTGCTGCAAGTCATCCTTCAACCTCTTTGGGTCCTCGTTTAATTCCTTTTGGGCTTTTTCAGCCAACGCTGGAGGCAGAGCTCTTACTGACACGGCCATCCTGGCTGACGGTGCGTCCAACTAATCTACTGCAAATTAAGTACGGGCAGTAGATACTTTTAAGGTAGATAAATAAAATAAAATTGATTAGATATCTCATGTTTGCACGCCGTAATCAACGGGTTTATAGCTCTGTATTATTTAATATAGGTACAGAGTTATTACATCATGTTTGATCACTTTTGTAATGTAAGTTTTTTTTCAAGTCTGTATTAGTTAAATTAGACAATTAAATATCAATTTCAAACAATCGTGTACATGAACTATATAAAGTATTGAAGAGCGTATCGAATCATGCGTGTCTTATTTTCTTTAAAAAAAACTATTCAACAACACACTGTACACGATGAATAAAATGTAATGTGTCATCTCTCTTTTGCCTTTACGTGAAATCAAATAGACAAATATTAAAATTTTATATTTTTGAGATTTAAGAGCTGTACAAGAAAAATGTGGAATTTATAAGGTTTTGTGACATTGGTACGGGTGGACAAACAGACGACAATGGTGTTATAAGGGTTCATTGTTTTAATACGGAACCCTGAAAACATCACTTCCTTACAGTTAGTTACAATTCGCCTCAAGACCTTTTGGAACGATTTATACTCAATTATTTAATCGTATAGGTAAGTGTTTGTATTCATTAATAAACCTTTAAAAATCACATCCTGAAATTAATTGGAAACTCAGTTTCCAATTATTACGTACTTTAATAACGCTAAGCGGACATATATATACTTATAGACCCTGACTAGTGGCTTTAGAGTAAGTGAGACATGTCTGACATGGCTAAACGGTTAAAATAACCGGGACCTACAATTTAACGTGTCATCCGAGCCACGGTAGCGCTCAGTTATAAATAACTAACTCAGTTGCTTTAGAGTTAGATAATACTACAGAAGAAATTATTTCTTGCTACATCTGTATTTTATACTCTTAGCTTGTTTTTAATTCTAAATATGTATGAACTTACTTATAATGTAAATATAAATTTTGTATTTCCATTACATTCCATTATATATTTTGTCAGGTAGGCTGCTATAAAAATCACACAGAGTTTGAGATTGAAAATCATTTTAATACCAATAAAGGATCCGTACAAAAATTATATACCCATACAGATTTTTCCAGAATTTGGGCACTGCAATCTCATAAGATATGCCTTTTAAGGATCTTGGGTCTTTAGACACTGACTGCACAACATTTCTATATGTATTATCTTTATTAAAAATTAAATAAATCTAAAATTTTCCTATATGTATTAATCAAATTCTAGTTTCCTAAAGGATCCCTCGGCTCCGAACATGTCCTCTGGTGTCCGTGGCTTCCCAGGTCGCTTGGCCTCGTCAGTGCCATACTTAGTGTCCTCTTCCAAGAACGAACTATACTCCTTCACTTTTTTCTTCCAGTATTCTGTAAATGTACAAAAAAGATGTTTTACCGTAGGCTCAGACTTTGTACTTTGTGCTCTAAAATAGAAAAGAATATTATAATAATTTTACAAAACAAAATCCAGGCACGGTATATTATGGGTATATTTTTACAATGTCTCTTTTCATTCAAAATTGTTGGTTGCTTTAGCATGCCCAGTAATAGACGACATACGATGAAAATGGTGATGATGGTTATATAGTCCAAAACAATAAAGTGGTTAAGTTAAATTACGAGCCTACCTACCCCGTAAATAGGACTTCAGTGCCTACCACTTTTACAATACTGTTACTGTAGCTGTTACAGTGAGAATTGAAAACAAGTACTATAAAGTTTTGCATTTTTTAAAATAATGTTAATGTCAAGTTTTTTTAAGTATCATTACCTATGATTTCTTGCTCAGTTCCACCGTTCCCTCCATACTCAGCTGGCAAGATATCTTTCGGGATGTGCTTGTACAATTCTTCGTAATTTGTGTTGTGAACGTATAACTGCAAGATCAGAAATGCATTAATATTTCCAACTTTTTAGCATTCAATGAAATTTGTATGTAGCTCATGAAACTTTACCCTGCTTCTATTCTTTTCATTGAGCAAACTCTTAATGGCGTTGAAAATGGTCTCGAATCCTGCTGGGGTATTCAAGTAGTGAAAACCTTTCATTCGCAATGGAGTCGCATCCTGGAATTCAAAGTTTAGTTAGTTTTATGTTGATATTTAGAATTAAAATCTGTTATTTTCGGAAAATCATCAACAAAAAACGCACTCTCTGCGCTCACGTTTAGCAAAAGTAATTTAGTAGACTTTGCTCGATTTGAGTAGTATCAATTCTTATCTACGACGTGACATTGACACCCAATTAATGTCTTACCTACTTATATTTTTGTATTACCAAAATAATAATATGTTTACAACACGAAATTTTGACTTTGCTCAGCCACTGTTCCACGTTTCTGGTGGGTACTTAAGTGCTAAGTAGCCTCATAGTGTATCATTTTAGTCTAAGTGTCACGCTTGCACTAAATTAATAAAATTAAAAACATAAACAAACAAACCTGGCCGAGAACTGTCATTTTCCTCATATTTGCCGGAGTCATTTGTAAAAAATGGCTCATTGTCACACCCTCTAAGTCCAGAATAGATTCGCTGCCAGCTACAACTGTATTATCGTCGTCCATTAAAACTATCTGTAAATTAATAACGCCTGTAATATAACTTGGATATTTCGAAATACTACGTACGTAATCTGTGTGTCTTCATTCAAGAAGTTTGCAGCCCTATCGATCGAAATGTTGTGTGCCATGTGCCATAATTCATTGACGTCACAAGTTGCTAATCTCATAATAATGATTGGAGAAGCCATGTATCTCACAGTATAAGTATTACAACATTATGTGATGATTATTTCTTCAGTGATTCACTTTTGGTTTGATATAATTCCAAAATGTCACTTATTTTTGACCGACCGACCAAACCGGAGGAGGTAATTAATTCGATGCTTATATTTTTTTATGTATAACCTCGCATAACTTTTTCGTAGTATTTCAATAATTCTCTTTTTATTGGAACTTTTTTTTTTAATCAACAATAATGTGAACCATGTAACATCGATCCGTGCGAAATATTCACAAATTCTGAACACGGGTGAAGTTGGTCTTGTTATTTTTTTCGAAAAATAATTATTTACCTTAGTTATGATTCCCATTACTGAATGCATGTCAGTAACACTATATTTATCGGGATTGTACTTTCCAGGTCTTATCAAAGTCACCCTTGGACTCCCAGGAGTCGCCGTTTTTGGGAGGATGAGAAAAAAACTAGAAATTAATAATAAGTTAAATCATGAGTAGATCAAATTGCTTACAAAAAAACTAATTCGGTTCCTATGTCTAAGCAACTGTTAAAACAATGCTTTCGGCTAAGGCGCGGGACAAATACAAGTGGCGTGTGGCGGAAGCGCGGCGCAGGCGTGGCGCTGGCGTCGCTATCTCGCTTTCGCGCACCCGCAGTTACTAGTGGTATGCCGCACGGTGGACCAAGAGACAATTCGTGACGATATTGAATTTAATGTAAAATTTAATCATCAATCTTGAATTGTAATTAAAAATTGACGTCAGTATAGACCATATTATAATAATACGTCGTATATTAATAAAAAACCTTGAAATCAGATACCTATACGTTTTGCAATTATAATTTGGTTATTACATATTATTTTAAATTTATCAGTAGTCAATCTACCAGCTAGATGAATATGCATTTTCCAATATGTACATTTTTTTCTAGGTCATATCTTACTTATATAATCTATTTATTTATTTGGACATAACAGTATTAAAACATTGTGGTGATTATACACGTCTTAAAAACGATCTGGATAATTTAGCTTGATAACACTGTATGTTTTCCAAATAAAATAAAATAAAAATAAATAAAATATATAGGGTATTAAATCTTCCATTTGAATGACAAATCTATGCTCCTGTCCTGCATGCCTCAAACGGATCCCTTGTGTTCGCCCGCGCCTCGCCATTCCGACACCGCTTCGCGCGCTTCTTTCGCGCTGCTCCGGCGCCTCGCCCGCGCCGCACCCACGCCTCTTGTATTTGTCCCGAGCCTAAGCAGTAGTGAGAAATTTACCAAGTTATAGGTACACACAAGTACACAACTAACTTGATTCGTTTACATTACCTATCTGTTACAAAATCTATTTTAAAGACTCAGTCTAGCGTTTACAACTATGCCATAATTTATATACAGGGTTATTTCTAATCAATTAGCATCCTCTAAGGAGCTTATTCTGTACATCAAAACTAAAAACTTTTGTTCTACGACTTTAAATAATTCTCAAAAAAAAGTTGTTGTTCCATAGAAAAATATCGTTTAGGTACCTCGACAAAATGTATGGAACAGCTGTTTTTTTTTTTTTTAGTTTAGACAAAAGTCGCAGAACAAAAGTTGTTAGTTTTGATGTACAGAATAAGCCCCTAAGAGGATTCTAATTGATTAGAAATAACCCTGTAGACCCAGAATTATCAGCGCCACCTTCAACCATCGATATATTTGTTGCAATTACTGTTGTTTTGTTTTTGCTGAAGCATTGACGTTGAACTATCATAGTCCCGTATACATATACTTAGAAATCTTCTACGATAACATGGCCCGCCCCTCCACATTATTTTTCAACATTTGAACAACATTCAAACGTTTTGAATTTTAGGGGGGCAGGTCATGCTATCGTAGACTTCGAATCAAAATTTCATTTTAGTACCTACTTCTACAGAGCTGTCCTTTATTTCTTACCCCGAGCTTACAACTTCTTCAAACATAGCATCAGTGTGTTTAATTGAGAAAAACTCCGGTGCCGTGGAACGTATTGAGTAAAACAGATCCAGCTTTTCTTTTGTCCGTTCCAGGCTGTATTTGCAGCCACGCAAGAATGTGACAAGCCATTGGTCATCTAAAATGGTAAATTAAGGCAATTGAGGCGAGGTGCCAACTTGTTCATACAAAAATAATAAGCTGTTATCTACTTTTTAGGGTTCCGTACCCACAGGGTAAAAACGGGACCCTATTACTAAGACTCCGATGTCCGTCTGTCCGTCTGTCTGTCTGTTTGTCTCCAGGCTGTATCTCATGAGATACAGCTGTCTAGCTATCATCGTTCATGAACCATGATAACTAGAGCTGAGTTTTCATAGTTTTTTTAATGACCTTAAAGTTATAAACCTCTAAAATGTCATATTTTTACGTAAAACCTTGTCTAAAGTATACATATACCTACTAAAAACTTTTCTGAAAAAGCAAGACGTACGAGCGTGCAAAATTTCTTGTTCAAGCGATTGACACCAAAAACATAACATTTTGTTGCAATTTAAGGAGTTCCGGTTGTGAGTTCGTTCCGGGGGAAAACTTATAAAATTTTCTGCCGGAACTTAAATTTTATCAAAAATGTACCGCAAATTTTCTCGATGTTCTACAGAAATCGCAAAAACACTGATCGATTCACAATCCTCTTAATTATATGCTAAATAAGACTTTCATATTGTACTCGTATAATATGTTTCTAAACATAAGGAGGAAGATATCTTGACGTATTTTAGAAAGAAAGTTTCTCTTTCCAATTCTTCAAAGGCTTCTTTTTGACCGACGAAACGGAGGAGGTACTCAATTCGACGTGTATATATTTTATGTATAACCATGCATAAGTTTTTACATAGTGGTCCGATTTTGATAATTATTTTTTAATAGGAAAGACTTTTTAATACTTCAAAATTGGTCCCATATAAATTTTATTGAAATTGGCTGAGCCATTTTTGATAATAAATAATAATGTAAAAAATGCTATGTCGATCCGTGCAAACTATTCGCGAATTCTGTACATGCGTACACGGTTGAAATCGGTCGTGCAATTTTTTGCGATAAGTAATTATTGTTCTCAATAAATATATAAAACATTTTTTTAAGATTTAAATAAGCATGATAATCTATACCAATATTATAAAGAGGAATAATTTGATTGTTTGCATTGAATAGGCTCTGAAACTACTGAACCGATTTCCAATTTTCTTTTACTGTTGGATAGCGACACTATCTCCGGATGACCTAGGCTATATTATATTTTCAAAAAATAGGGATCTTTACTAAAACTCCTATACCTACATTATGTGGTAGATATATTGGCACGATACTTATAAAATCTGTCTTCTTTAGCTAATCCTACCCGGGCAAAGCCAAGGTCAGCTAGTCGATTTATAAACCTAAATTCAGCTAGGTATATTATGAATGAGTATATCGCAATAGAACTTAAAATTTGGTTAAGTCATGTAATGTAGTGATTTAATTTAATTTATCTAACAGATTAATATGATAAGTAATGATTTTTTTACACTATGTAAGTAAATGGTACTTTACATTAACCCCTTGAGTTGTTGTGCATATGTCATTAGATATATGATAGTAACCTACTAATTTACAGCTAGATATAGATAAAGTTCATGTGTAATTGGTATAAAGTTATAACACGAAAAACAACATTTTGTTAAGTCATATTTTCAAAATATTGGTTCTACGATTGCAAAAACATGAACAATTTCTACTTATATTGTTCCTTATTTTTCTGTGCATTCCGTGGTACAACTGACATGAGGAGTCTTGGTAGTGAGTAAAGCATTACTTTGAATGAAAAAATGTTAGTGAAGGCTTTAAAAAATGGAAATCAAAATTATCTGTAAATAAGTAATAGTTAATACAAAGTCATAAAAATACATGTGAAAGTCTATCAACGTAGATAATATTGAAAAGGGTAACATGACTTTCTCGCAAAATCACGAAATGCAAAAAAATAAAAATGGTGGTGAAGTGAAGTAGCTAAACTCATAAATTGTAAATAAAATTACTTTATGAAGAGATAGATAATCACGTACCGGTCCTAGCCCGCAAATGCGGCTGTTTTGCGATCCAATCTTTAATGTGCTGCAAGTCATCCTTAAGCCTGTTTGGGTCTTCGTTTAATTCCTTTTGGGCTTTTTCAGCCAACGCTGGAGGCAGAGCTCTAACCGACACGGCCATCTTGAATTCAGGGTCAACCTAATCTGCTGCAAACTAAACACTGCTCGTGTAAAGTTATACAAAGATAGAATTGATTAGATATCTCTTGTCTACGCGTCGTAATCAATACATTACGTAGTTCCTTATTATACAGGACTCCACAACTTTTTAATGATTGCATCATGCTCAATGTGATGGTTAAAATCACGATTAGATCGGACATCAATGCCACTGCCTAATTGCCTCGTTATGGCAAAATAAACAATCCAAATATTTATATCGATAAACCCTATTAAACTTACCCTAATAGTTAGTGACAACCCTATGGGGATTGAGAAGAACTAAAAGGATTGATATCTATAGGTATACTAATTTAATAAAGAGGTAAATAATGTCTGGAACTACTAAACCGATTTAAAAAAATATTTTACTATTAGAAAGCTAGGATGACATAGGTTATATTATATTTTCAAATAAGATGTCAACTGCGTGTCGAGACTCGCGTAGATGGTGACGATGATTATGATGATGATAATAACCGATTTTATAATGCCATAAGTTGGTTGAGTGCTAGAAAAACATAACTGGCTAAAAAATAAATTTGTGAGGTCAATGATCTCTGAGCTATGTGCAAGCAAAAGAATTTAAATTTTTCTTAAAACTCAAAAAGTTACTATCCAGTTTTCAAAATTATTTTGAGATAATGTTTTAAATGTGGTCATAAGCTCAAAACTTTTAAACATTCTATCTCGCATACTTTAGAAATTAAGAGGGGGGACACACTTTTTTTTTAATTTTGGCAACCTACATCTCACAAATGGTATACGTGACAAAAAAATAGTTCGAGAAACCTGACATTCATTTTAGAAACCCTATTCAACGAAACCCTCACGACGGGGTGGGGTTAAAAAAAAGTTACATCCCCACTTAACATATTTGGGAGTTACCCCTTAAATAAACTGTTTTCAAATTTTTAAGTATTTGAAATTGAGATCTATACTGGAACTATTACGTTATCAAATTTCATCTAATTTGGTTCATAAATGTGGAAGTTATAAGGCTTTATTGCAATAACAGAACATGCGTGCTTTATGAGAACGGACGGACGGACGGACACAATGAAGTTATTATGGTTCGTCGTTTTACTACGGAATCCTAAAAAATTAGGGATCATTACTAAAACTCTCATATCTACATTAGGTACGTAATATGTATACAACATTTTATAACTACCTAAATTACACGCACTCTTATTACATGCACAACATTTTTAAAATCTTTCTTCTTTAGCAAATCATACCCGGGCAAAGCTAGTATCAAATAAAAGCGAAAACCAACCTCATACAGTTTACTTGGAAATTAATCAAAATAATAATCGGCCATGTAAGAGTCGGACTCGTGCACGAAGAGTTCCATACAGTATGGAAGCCATAAATCGTAAACGATAAGTTTTCCAAAAAAAGTTTATTAGGAAGACAAATGTTAAATTTTATTTTCTACAATAATAGTTTCCATAACTTTTGCCCTGAAGTGCAGGCAGTAGTTTCCAAGATATCGACCAAAAACGTTGTTTCGAGACGGCGCTTGAAGCTCCACCTGGATCTGTCAGCATTTTGTGATTTTATGCTCAGTAAGTGATCCTAAACCTTATTAAAAAATAATTTGGATCGGAAATTTAGTGCAAAATTGAAAAAAAAAATGTCTTTTTTTCCTGTACTAATTATTTATAGGAAATTTTAATCAACTTCGAGTTTTCTGAATGATCCGTCGGCTCCGAACATGTCTAGTGCAGTTCTCGGCGTCCCAGGTCGCTTGTACTCATCGGTACCGAAATTGCTTTCTTCCTCTAAGAACGCGTCGTATTCTTTCACTTTGCCTCGCCAATGATCTGAAATGTAACGATTGTAACATAATGAAACAATTAATAATTTAATCTTATTTTTATTTATTGTCGTCATTGGGTAGATTTCTGGCTTTTTCATAGGACATACGTTACCATCATCATTAAGAAGCCTATCGTACTCGTGTCTCAACACGCTCTTAACAACTTATTTATGCTTAAGGCTGACCGCAAACGAGCTTTCTATCACAGTCATAAAACGCCGCCACTCATATTTGTGAACTATTATAATTTACTAGCTACAGGAAAAAAAAACATGTAGCAGCCAAGAAAAAAGTATTTAACTTGTGTATCCTACCTTGTCTTACATATGGATGTCAAACTTGGGCATTGACTCAGAAATCTTCTAAAATTGAGAACATGTCAAAGGGGGAATCAAAAGAAGTATGTTAGGAATCACAATAAAAGACCTTAAAAGAGCAGAAGGGCTAGACAACGCGACACTCGGTTCTAACGATTCGAATAGAATCGCAATGTCGATTCGTCAACAAACGTCGACGTCGAAAGGAACTGTCACGTAGAGTAAGCGAGACCAATGCATATATCAGCGCCCACGCAAAAAAGAGATAGAAATTCTTTCCATTCCATCTAATGGAATCGTCGTCGAATTTTCGCTAAACCGTAGCCAAGTTGCACTTTTGACAGTTGTTTTCGTTCGCTTAAGTTCGCTAATTTATTCGTTTGAACGAAAATCTAGCGAAGACAAAAATGCTGTAGAAAGCTGAGCAAGGCTTAAAAATATCGTAATAAACATAATATTTCTCGATTTTTGATGTGTACAAATATTTGTAAGATGTAAAAATGGACGGCGAGAACACTTTATAACTAAATAGTAAACATTTTACAACAAAAAAAGCATTCAGCAATTTATTTATCATTCGATTAACTTCGACTTTAAAGTGGTAAGTGGTAGATAGCACTAAAATTCACGACACGAAACTTGAAGAGCTATTTATAATTCAATCAAATGTACTTAATGAATTTGGTACTTAAGTTTTTTCAAAATTGAAGAGTTCATGTAAATACTTTGAGGAAATATTACTACGTAGTAATATAGCTCGATGTGTAAATAGTGTTATTTAATATAAGCCGTAAAGTGTTATTACTTATCTACTTATAAAACATGAAATTCATGGTGCGTTTTGCACATCAGTCATGAATTTTAAAATTTTTGCTTTAATAATTGGCCAAGTGCGAATTGGACTCGCGTACGAAGAGTTCCGTACCCTATGGGAACCCCCTTAGCCCCATTTCAAGCGTCTACCTGTTGCCGTTATTAATATGAAGCAAAAAACGGCAAAGAAATACGTTTGAGGTATGGAGCCCCCCTTAAATATTTATTTTATTCTGTTTTTAGTTGTTGTTGTTATAGCGGCAACAGAAATACATCAATTGTGAAAATTTCAGCTTCCTAGCTATCACAGTTCATGAGATACAGCCTGGTAACAGACAGACGGACGGACAGCGAAAGTCTTAGTAGGTAATAGCAAAGAATATATAATAATGTAATAGGGTCCCGTTTTAACCCTTTGGGTACGGAACCCTAAAAATGGATTTGAGACCACAAGGCAGTGCGGAACAGCTTTCAACCCTGTGGGGATTTAAGGAAAGATGCTGCTGATCTTCTGTCTGGTATTCCGTGGGCGCATTGAGGTTAATTGCTTGTGGCAGGTGTTGACCCATACTTTAAACTCAATCGGTGGTGGTGAAAACAAAACTGCGGACAGGTGGAAGAAGGTATACACCTATATAATATCTTGTTTGCACTAATGAATATAAGATAATGATATTAACAATTTTCCTGCTCTGCTTCACTTATAAGGTATATATTATTATGTGTATAGATAGGAATTTGCTTCAGCAGAACATTTAGAAGTCTGTACCTACCCGGCTTAACTAAGTTATGGTTCATTGGCATAGTTTGTTTAGCTGCACTCTGTAGTTTCAGACCATACCAATATTTTTAATAGTCCACTGCTGAACACAGGCCTAAACTTGAAGGACGATAGGAAAAAATCAACCACACTGGTCCACTGCAGGTTGGTGGATTTACATAAATGCCATTGAATATTTTATATGGTATACAGTTGTCTCACAATAATGTTCTTCTGCACATCGAGAAATGCCCAATTCTCATAGTGCTCATGTAGTCGAGGAATGCAAAATTCTGACTTATTTGATTAGCTAAATCTAGGAATGCCTATTTCTCAAAATGGCAAAATAAATTAAGAAAAAATAACATAAAAATAAGTTTACTAAACTTTCTATACATAGGGTGACCGGTACCTAACGGTAACAACCTCTTAAGGGCGAGTTTAGTAGATTCAGAAGAATGAATTTAACCATGGGATCAACCGAAACCAAATTCGTGATTATCAACTAAATGACAGTACATTTTTTTGCAGAATTTGGGTTGGTTGGCCCCATGGTAAAAGTAGATGGACCTTGTATATAAAATGTATGATATTTTTAATAATATTCTCAATTTAAGTTATTTTGCCAATTTGAGAATTGGACATTCTTAGAATTAGCCATTGTTACAATTGGGCATTCCTCGCCTAAACCATGATGAATACCTACATTTTTTATGTTTTTCCTAGGCTCAACAGCTTGGGCAGAGGTTTCTTCTAGAAGAAAGCAATAAAACAGGTTGAAGTACAAAACTGTCAAATGTCGAGATTTATTCAATCCAGCAGAATAATAATTATTAAATATTCATGTCAGAATTACACAGGAAGACATTTACTTAGTAAATAGCGTTTTGTAGTGAAAAAATCTTAATAGTAATGTTAGAGTTATTTATCACATAGGAAGTCATTTATCCTATTATACCATTTAGCAGTAAATAAATCTTACAGTATTTTTTGTCTTGATTTGTATTTAATTCCCTTATACTCCGTGGTATCTTGTTGTAAGTGATAATAGTTTTTAAAATACTTACTGTCAATAAAACACAATTTTTAGTTGTTAGCCCCCAAATATGTATTTAAAAATTATACAATAAAATGTATGTATAGTATTCTATCTTGCCTCGGTGGCCCAGTGGTTAGTGATCCTGACTTCTGGATCAAACTGGTGTGGATTTGATTCCCGTCACAAGCATTTATTGGTTTACTCCTACTAAAACTGCCACTACTAAGGGACGTTGGGTCATTAAAAATATTGGTCTTAAAGTTTCCCCACTAAAATTTCGTTTGGAGTTTTTGCGTTAGTTATAAACTTTTTTATTTTATTTAAAATAATATGGTTTTAGTTTGACTACATACTGATTACGACTGTCTGTCCACAAAGATACACCCAGTTTGCAGAATTCCTACTTTTACTAAGAATTCCTAGGATATGTTTTCTTTTCTTATTATTATTCGACGTAGAGGCGATAAGTCCTGCACTGACGTCCCGCATGGGGTGTTTTGTGCATTTCCCCATCCAGAGTCTACCCGAGCCAGCCCAGCTCCTTAAAATAACGGAGCGTGGCTCTGGGCCGCTGGCATAACTGCTCCAGTGGCTTGGATGGTGTACCAGATAGCGATGAGGATGATGATGTCGATGCAGATGACAAAGCAATAGTAGCGTCATGCAACCCGCAAGCGATTCTAGTTTCTGCCGTGGCCTTGCAATGCCACGGCCTAACGACTGCCACTGGTGCTTATTGACACGAGAACATGATACATTGCCTCTCGATAAGTATTTGGTTGTCAACTCCTCCAATTGGCACTGTAACCGTTGCCTCCACACACCAATGCACATTCAACTGGGTTGCGATGTGAGCAAATTATAGGACTTTTCTTGTGGTATTTGATTCAACATAAGCAGAGCTCAAATTGGTTTGTAATCTTCTTGTAAATACTTGCTGAAATTTCTCTTAACCGATTCCGTGCCGATGGCATCACAATGGTGCCATAGATATCTCAATAAACATTCTTGAATCCTGAAGAAGTACCCGTTTGAACCTGAAACATGAATTAAGTGTTCATTATAATATGATAACATATCTATGTTTTATATTTACAACTACATGCCTGTTGTTTTAGATGTGATAGCACCTATAAATCGATGAACATCAGTTGCACGTATGAAAAAGTGTCATGTCCCACCTGAGTCGAGCATGCAAGTGAGAGCACGGAACAAGCGATAGAGAGACACGATCGGCCTCCGCTTATAACGTTATCACTTATAAGTATTGTCTGTAATTTGACTTAACAAAACATTTTTCTACATTGATTCTTGTATGAATAGTTCCTTAAAACTTTACACAGACTCAATGAATGTTTTTAAAATCGGTTATCTACATTATTTTATGATCTCAGATCACATTTCTTGTAAATAGAGATGATTAATTTTTTGAGTAGCTAAAAAGTTATCTATTTCAATTTGCTTGACTAACGGAGCCAAAAGTTGCATGTCCATTAGGGCACTTAGAACACACACAAAAGTAAGTTTAGCTCAGCCAAACTGTAGCAGTTATTAGATATACTCGTAAGTACCCTGCATAATTATGAATCTTGTAATGTCATAGTTTCGAACTCATTTCTATTGTAAAAAGTAAGTGGATATCATGCTATAACTTTAATTTGAATAAAAGCATAATTATAATAAAGGATTTCCTCGTTTTTTCTCGTAGTAATTTATTCAAAAAATATTGTACCTACCATGTTTGTAAGCTAGATAAATCTTTTTTCTTTTTACTGTTCAATGGCTTGTTCTGTGGCTCTTTCATAATTTTGCTGTCTTGATTTAGGCGTGAATGTGATTAACAAATTAACAAAACCCCTGTAAATATACAAATCAAACAAGAAACAACATTCAAAACGAAAGCGAAAGATTTCGAGGGGAATGCAAATTCAGTGTTGCCACCTTAGTTTTAGTAATTGGGGCTGTTGAAGAAGCTCTAAAAAAGGCTAGCAGGAGCAAAAACTATCAAGAAAAGACTTGCAGTAAAAAAAGAATAAAAAACACCTTTCCTATTGTCATTTCATACCCTCATCACTTTTTATAATTGAAATTCCTAATTTCAATTATGTATTTTTTTATTTGAATTATAACAACATTTTTGCTAGATCTAGCTCCAAAAGGGCTAAGGCGGCAACACTGTTTATTTAACACAGAATTTTATTATACGAAATATGTCACTGTCAATCATTTGTCAATGTAAAAACGTCAAACTTTTTTTTTATTATCAGAATCATACCTGCCTTTAGTCGGAGTCATGCAAAGATTTTCACTTGACTTGACCACTCACACTTTACACATCCTTACTCCCCGCGCAACTGACATAACGAATTCGCAACTGCGCAATGACTGGCGTCGGTGACGCCAAAAAGTTTGATTCGGCCATAAATAGACACAATGTAAATTAGGATAAAATGGAGACTCTGACTAAAAGACTTAGTTTCCATGATCATTCAAAAAAATAAAATCGATTTGACACATAATTTGACACGAAGATCCCAGAGGGATATTTTATTCGGTCGAGATTATCCGAAAGAGATGCATTGATATTATAAGGCACGAGTTAGCAAGAGATATTAAAAAGATCTCGATTCGGTGAGCAATGCCCACTGAATTCGTCACGACTGTCGATATGTTTTGATGGAATCGACTAGTCGAATGTTACATCGGCTACCATTTCTGATGGAATCGCTTTGCTCACGTGACTTATGTCAGTCCCATACATTTTTAACGATTCGAACCTTCGCTTCGCTAATGCTATCGATTCCATTTGTTACATTGTCTAAGGCCTCAGAAGATATTAGGGCGTCAACAAGGGTCAAGGATGTGTTGATGAAAATACTGAAATTGAAATGGCGATGGACAGGACATATGACAAGGGATAGCAAGATTAAATGGACAATGACTGTTACGGAATGGCATCCACACGGTGGTAAAAGAAGAAGACAAATAAAAAGATGGATGGATGACATCAAAAATACTAGAGGAGCATTTTTTTTTAAATTCCGATGTGTTAGATTAGTACAATGTTAAGTTTCATGTTTAGATAAAGGCTTAAATAAATAATTTCCTAGCGACCGAAAGCGGTGTTTTGTTTTGTGATTAATAGAGGCTATATATTATGGCATCAGTCTGAATCTTGTGGCTTCAGTTCAGCTTACCTAAAATATCAGCTATGACTCCGCCGTTACCTCCATACTCCGCAGGTAAAATGTCTTTCGGGATATGCTTGTATAAATCTTCAATATTTGAGTGTATGTAGAACTAAAAAACAATTCATAAATAAGTCTAGCGTAAGGCCGCTGCACAATGACTTAATTAAAAATATATAAATTCTATTTGAGTATAGGTTTATACTTAGTACTGAAAAATTTTAAGGCCAAACTTATACCTATACTATGCAAAACTTAATGCGCGATTATTCTTACGTTTTTTCTATTCTTTTCAACTATTAAAGTTTTTATCAAGTTAAAAATTGTTTCAATCCCAGTAGGAGCGTTGATTATATGTAAACCTTTCATTCGTAATGGCGATGCATCCTAAAAACAAAACAAACAATTTAATAATCTATACACAAGGTGTATTTTTAGACTACAAAAATATTCTGGAATATCATTACCTAGTCATCACTATGACAAACTTTTATTTTGGGATCTACACGGATACCGAAAAAACAGCTGTTCGGTACATTTTATCGCAGATTATTAAATATTTTGAATGGGATTCCTATTCCCATAAGTGAAACTGTAAAAAACTTATGTATACTTTTAGATAGACAATTCTGTTGGCACAGTTGGCACCCTCAGCTGGAAGAAGTCAGTCGAAAAATGATCGGCTCAGCAGCGTCACTTAAACGTTTGCGAAAAAAAATCTCTGAATTTTGCCAAAAGATTGAATAGAATTATCCATCGCTTGCACCGTAATACGTGGTCATAAATAACCCTTTTCTCCTTTTAAAATCGACTTCGTTCCTTCCACTCCTATGTATCTCAATGAACGCTTTGAATTTATTCATACACTCCTGTGTTTGTGTAATGTCCAGTCCATCCAAAGGTTGCCTGGCAGAAATAGCCAAAATTGGTAAGGCCGCTTTTGTACAACATGTACTGTGTAGCTTCTATAATGTGTTTTTGTGAATTTGGTGTACAGTAAAGATATATTTATTATTTAATTTTTGCGATATCAGACTCCATTGTGAAAGTTGGTAATGAAGAAGTAGTAGAAGGTCAAAAAATATAGGCTGTTATCATCTTAGAAAAAAAAAGAATTCAAGTGAATCAAAATGAATAAGTTGTTACACCGACCTGACCGATTACAGACACTTGTTTCATGTAAGTCGGTGTCATTTGAGTGATGTGCGCCATTGAAATACCTTGACAGTCCACTACCATGATGCCTCCTGCGACTGTTAAGTGATCATCTTCCATGAACGCTATCTGTGAACATTAAAGGACAATTTGTTCAACACCTCGCCTCGCGGGGGATTTATTTTTGAACCAATAACTCACTAGATGGTCACAAGACAGAGTAAGAGCAAGAGTGGGCATAACATTCCATGCTTTTATAGAAGTCATTTTCTAACGTTTTCAAAGTTATGTTCCCGATATTCGCTATACAAGGGATTGAGCGCCAAGTCGAGTTCTATATAGTTATTAATTTAATTATTATTGTTATATAAAATACCAGCGACCCGCCCCGGCTTCGCACAGGTGTAGGTATTTTATACAAATAAACCTTCCTCTTGAATCACTTATCTATTAAAAAAACTGCATCAAAATCCGTTGCGTAGTTTTAAGGATTTAGGCATACATATGGACAGACATACATGGAAGCGACATTGTTTTATACTATGCAGTAAAATAATGTTTAGCACATATTAGTCACAACAAGTTTGATAAATATGAATTGTTTTAATTTTAATGTTATAAAGCTGCTTTAGCTATTAGCTTGGATTATATAAATATTAATAATTTATAATCCACCAACCCGCACTGGGCCAGCGTGGTGAATATGGCCCAATCACCCTTCGTGGGTAGGCCTACGTCCTGCAGTGGACTATTTAGAAAAAGGCTGGTGCAATATATAAATATTACTAGTGTATTATTGTAAACGAAGAATTTAAATAAAGAATAAGTAACACGAATTAGTTCACTACTACGAGTAACACGGAAAATGTGAATAGGTAGGTATCAACTTGGGATATCAATTTTGGGCGGAAAGCCAGCCTCGCAATTCGCAATACAGCGAGGCAATGCGGCCAGCATTTTAGGCACGTTGCCTGAGATTAAAGACTTTAACTTTTTTAGAGAACCTATAAAAGGTTTAAACAGTGTCTATTTTTTTAACTTGTTAACTTTAGATATAAGATATTTTAGTTTAGATAGGTTTATTTAAGTTTGGATTCGTTATTTTAGTTTAGATGGGCTATTTAAGTTTATATTTTATGTTATAAAAGTTGATATCCCAAGTTGATACTTATTGTGAATGTACAGACTTTTGCACGTTTTCTTTTCACATTTTATGTAGCTACTTGTGCATAATAGCAAAACAATAAAGTTTATTGCCAAATGTTGTTCCATCTTACCAACCTTTTCTAAATGTTCCAATGCTCCCATGAAATCAATGATGCTATAATTATTAACATTAATATTTTTCATTCTTGCCATTGTAACACGTGGTGAATCTGGAGCCATAGCTTTAGGTAAAGATAAAAATCCTCTGAAATATTACAATAAAATTAGTACATAATATTGTAACAAGATACAATGACGAAGAACTCAAAACAGGTCAGTCAATAGCCGTTGTGAGAGCTTAAAGCCGCATTGTGAATACATAGTCACATTTAAATACGAGCCCACGTATCCACAATGTAATGTGTGGCTTAAGCCTCAAGTTTAAAAAAAAATGTATTTTTTTTTTACCATACTCCTGTGTGAGATGAAATTGTTTTTCACCACAGCTCATTACGTAAGTGTCAGAGAGCTATGCTGAGAGGCATCAAAAGAATTTTATTAGAATTAGAAGGCAAAACATTGGTACCACCTCTAAAGTTTCAGTTTTCTTTAGTTCTTACCACATTGTGTAATTTTTTTTAAATCTTACCCATCACTTAAAACAGCTTTTAAAATGGGATCAGTGTGTTTAACTCGAAACAGTTCTGGGGCAGCCGAGCGCACGGAGTAGTACAAATCAATCTTCTCTTTTGTTCTCTCTAGACTGAACTTGCAGCCTCGCAAAAATGTCATCAGCCACTGGTCATCTGAAAACAAAAGCAATAAAAAAATTGTAATATGAAAAGCATCTATTTTCAAAAAGCTTTTTCTTATACAAAGCTGACAATTTTCGTTTAATATACCTACCCAAGTCTAGAATAATTAATTTTCTATTCAAAACTGCGTTTAAAAAATTAAATATCCTATTGCATTCAGATTCGTTGAGCTGTTACCTTATAAGCACCATAAATACACTTTCACGTACGTAATGCCTTCAAGAAATTATTTTGCAATGTGATTAATACTAAGAATTATTCTTAATAATGAGTAGCTACCTCCAAAAATCCAAGTACTTTGCCAAACAACAGCTTGTATAAATGTACCTATACACTACCTATGTATTTATCTAGATTTAAGGTATAAATATATATTAAATAACTTGACCGTTACTGGAAGCTTTTATAATGAGAGAGCGTATCCCTTTCCGTCGAACAGCTAACGTTTTCAGTCCCTTTAAGCGTTGTAACCGGAAGCCTCCAGGTGGCGCCCCTGTAGCGACTGCGCGCCATTTTATTTTCTAGGAAAAATGGCGTGCCTTTTGGCCTCATTGGCGTTGAATTTTTCGTCGAAGCAACAGCTCCGGGCAGCTCTAGCTAGCTCCCGGCCTGTTGTACAGCTTATTTTTATAAAATCATTATCTAAAACTAATATGTAGATTAAACTCAGTGAATATGTGGTGGTGCTCAGCATCGAAATGAACACGTTGTTTCCAAGAAATAACGGAGCTAAGTATAAGTACCTGCGCAGTAAGTTCCCACATATTATTACATCTATTTCTCCAAAAATGGATTTTTTAAAGAAATTTACTGTGCCCAAGGTTTGAAAACCAGGGTGGCATAGCAATTACTTAATAAATAAAATTTTAACGGTTTTTACCGTTCGTTTACAAAATTTTCAGCAGAGCCTAATTGGTTTTAACCAAGAGTGCTTCAAATAGGGCAATCGGTCGCCCTATACAATTGTTTTCATCCCTGTTTAATAAATTTCCTTTAAAAATAGATGAACGCGACTGCTTCAAGCGGTCAAGGTCGTGTGATGTCAGCTAAGCAGAGCTTCTTCGGCAGCGGGTAAGCGTGCTGAACGTTTCCAACCAGATGGAGAAATGTATCGATGAAAATTGGTAAGCGAAATTTGGATTCTTAGTAGAACTTCTTTAAGCTTATATTGCAGCAGAATTTTATTTATACGGCAGTTTAACACTGCAGTGTTCATATATTCGGCACCGTAAGATATACTCGTACCTAGGTTTCCTAAACCTAGTATCAAGCAACCTGGGAAAAATATACGGCACCTTATGATAGCCGAGAAATAGCACCCACCTTACGATTTTTAATCTTATTTTACCAAAGAGTTTCTAAAATGGTCAGAACTTTATCTCAGTTGATAAAATTTTGTGCAAAGTTATATTTGATGCGTTTAGATTTCATTTTATTCGTTAGAAAATGAGCAAATACTTTCAGCTGTTTCTATTGAGCTTACTGAGTACCTAAGCGCCTATTTGCGAGCAACTTTTGTTCTTTCGACTCGAAATATACGTGATATTACAAATACCGCCGTTTTAGGGTAAATGTACTTTTCAGAAACTACCTTCTGATTATTTTTAGCAAATTGTTTGACAAAACCACGTATAACAGTATGGAAGAAGCAACGTTACCATGCTTCAATGCATGTGAACCACCCTCGTGGGGTCGGTATTTTAAATACCTTCTTATGAACGGATCAAGCTACCTGATATCAGTGGCGTGTGCTTGATATGAACATGTTGTTACCGATCATATAATGATAAAATCGATATAATTATAAACGAACAGGTTAGCGCACCTACCGGATTTATGCACATCATCAATTAACTACCCTCATGGAGTCAGTGCTTTTTGTCACTACTTGGAAAGTGAGTGATACAGTGTACAATGCACTTTTATATCATATTAATTAACTACCCTCATGGGGTCAGTGCTTATTGTGATACATGCCACTCTCGCGGAGTGAATTCTACACGATTTATGCTAAAAATTTAAAAACTGAGTGTAAATGTACTTCCACAAATCATAACAAACATTTGGCTAGTTTAGTTTCGGCCACTACCTTGTACAGTATTCAATTATTTGCGTTATTTGTTTTGGAAAATGAAATTCCTATTATTTTCTTTCATAGAAAATAAGAAATTCTATTCAAATTAAGCATTCAATACGGTTGACCTTATTTTAATGGATGATTTGAGCTACTGTACATAGTCGGGTCTTTGCATACTCGTACTATCGTCACAGGACTAAAGATTGAGGTAAATGTGTTTTTCACATAATTATAATATGCTATCATCGCAGAACATAATTATAATATGCTACCTTCGCCTTCTCCCTTTGTGAAATTAGGTTTCCATACTCGTAGCTACAAGACCAGTAGCTTCTATTCAGTTAGCTTCATTGGGAAAAATTGAATAAACATAATTCATGCGATTCTAACTCCAATAATTGCAATCCTAACGTAATGAATTATAACACTATCAAGCATTCGCAAGCTTGTAATAAATCACTGAAAAACGTAGTGATTCTCAAACCAAAGCAGTAATAATTGGTAGCATACCCAAAAATAATAAAATAAGTAAGGGTTTGTATAAAATGGGGCTTATATCATTAAAATACATTAATTAAATATACCATAAGAAAAATCAGACTGTTCTTTGTAGGAAGTCTGTAAATAGTAACAACATAATAATATTAAAGAAACATGTACACAGCTCGCATCTATTTAAATTCTATTAAATCTCTTCACATTTTCGGGAAAGAAAACCATTCAATGTGCAATTTTGCAAGTACCCTGTTAAGGTGATAGCATGACTTGCTTGAGCAGTACTATGTTGTGTATCTACTAAAATAGAAACTAATTGGAGAAAATTAGCATGTCTTATCCGCAAGGATAGCAATCGTGAACATGTGCTCTTACCGATATACGGAAAACATAAATTAATTGATAAACATCACTATGAAAGTGAGTTACCCACATACTCTGTTTTTCGCATATAACAAAAACTGTGTAAGACTAATAGATATTTAAACTGTCGTTGCGATATTTATTTTATACTTAATCCATACCCCCTATTTCTACTATGTTAGCAGTGTTTAAGTTCACTATTTTAAAATGAAAGTCATTTTATATGATGTAGATATTATTTGAGTACATTATATATCGGCATACCAGAATGCAAAGCTACTAAAGGCCCAACAACATATCTACCTACCTACTTTATATTGTGTAATATAATGTTTTTCTATTTGAAGAAAATAGAGAATAAGGTGCATCTTACCAGTGCCTACCTAATAATTGTGTCTGCGACTACAATCGTGTTGTAAAGTTCGTATAGTGAAATAAAATGACAAACAGATGCGATACCATAATCGCATGACTAATCTGTCATATTTAGGTTTAGTTTATAGCCGCAGGATTTTTATATTTCATGTAATGGCGTTATTAGTTGTAATTAAGGAGAAAACAGTGAAACTATGAAGAATATTAAATATAATCGTGAGTTGTATCCGGTTTTCATATAAAATTTAGTAATGAATCCTCACGCTAGTTTCAATGAAGTGATTATATAGAATGTTGATGTCTTTGTGTTAATACTCCGATAAACTGTACTCCGGCAATTCTTAACTTCATGGGTTACCAAAATACAGGCCTAGCCGAGTTTGGAACCCACTGTAAAGTGTAAAACTCTTGTCTTTAATATACTTTATGGCATATCTTCCAACAGCAATTGTAAAAATTTTTTTTGGTCAAATAAATATATTATCTTATCTTAATACATGCAGTAATGCATGTTGCATTTGTGGCCAGATAGATTGTGTGATCTTCCGTCGCACGGAAGAAAACGTGAAGACAAGTTTGTTTACCATCTTGGCTCAGGCTAATACCCCTTTTAATGTTGTATTTTGTATTAATGACCATTTATCATAAAAATATTACATTATGAAACTTTTTAATTTACTTAAATACAAACAAAATAAGAATGTAGTGTTCGTAAAAATAGATTGAAACAAAAATGCGCGTCAGATAACCCTAGCTTTTATGGTGTGGACCTGTGACCTACCCAGGTCAGGTCTTACTACCTTCTTTTTTCCACAAAACAGCACATTGTTGGATAGATCATCTCAAATATTAGCTAAAAGAGACTAAATTTAATCAACACAAAAGTTGATGTCTAAGTATTTATAAAAAAAAAAAATATTATAAATATTTCTGGCAAGTGCATAGGTTACGGTGCACTTTACGGCGGCGGCGCCTACGCAATGTATAAAATTAATGAGATTACTTAATTTTTGAGAATGTTGTAATCCAACATAATAATATCATTGTAAAAAGCAGCCTAACTAATTTGCTTTACATAAAACTAATCGTTAAGTACAGATTAATCCTACATTCGCAATTTGACGATCGAGCCGGGAGTTATTAAAAATTCAAGGGGCTATTTTTGCCAGTGGTGTTTTTTGAGTTATTTCTCAGTTTTTGTTTTCTTTTGCGAGTTATTAATCAAGTGAGTTTGTCAAAACTAGTATTGGAACGAACTTAGCTACCTATTTCTCACACATTGTTAGTCGCAGCTTAAACAACTCTTATTAAAAGTAGCGCTATTGCTTCGCATGACAATTGGAAATCTTCAGGCGCAACTCCAACTGATAGCTATAAGCTAGAGACCATTAAATCTATAAAGATTTACTAACATACACATGTATCTTGTACGTATAAGTACGAGACCAATAACTGTACCGTGACATTTAATTGCATAATTACTTTGAGTTTATTTTAGCTGCCATTGTTTGACCATTGTTTTTAGTGGGTCAGTGACATTTTTTATTTTATATTTTTAATATATTCTTTCAATTTTATATTGACTGAATTGGCTTCTACATAACTACTATGAGGTCAAAATCTAAAGTAAATCAACTTTCGAGATTTATTGCCAAACTATCGACTCATGTCGAACGGCACAGTCTAAGCAAGCCACCTACCGCCCCTCGCGGGGGAGAGGTACACTTAATGCAACAGTTCCATCGCGTGGAACTCCCTGCTTTAGTAATGTCGCAAAATATGAATGCATAACGCATCCTTGCAATAATGGCACAGGCTAAGTAAGCCATCCACCGCCCATCACGAGGGAGAGGTACTTGAAAAGTAACAGTTCCATCGAGTGGGACTCCCTGCTTTAGCAATAATGCAAAATATGAATGCATAACGCATCCTTGCAATAATGGCACAGGCTAAGTAAGCCATCCACCGCCCATCACGAGGGAGAGGTACTTGAAAAGTAACAGTTCCATCGAGTGGGACTCCCTGCTTTAGCAATGATGCAAAATATGAATGCATAACGCATTCTTGCAATAATGGCACAGTCTAAGCTAGCCATCCACTGCTCCTCACGATGGAGAGGTACTCTAAAAGTAACAATTCTATTGCGTGGGACTCTCTGCTTAGTAATGACGCAAAATACGAATGCATATTGCATTCCTGCAATAACGTAATGTAAATATCATTACCGAACAAATCCTTCTCAATAGAATCTATTGTACGATGTCAGATTCTTTCAGGTGGCTTAGAAACCCGGACACTTGGGTTAGCCACCCAGCCTAACCGTAAGTACAGGTATGCATGTAGATATGCGATGAACACAACGAAAACGCGTTGTTATAAAATCCTCGTGGGTTTATGTACATATTAAAGCTTTACGTATGTTGTAAATTATTTATACTTTAACACTTTGTTGTTGTATATTGTTTTTATTTAATTTTGCAAATTAAAAGTAAAATAGGTCATGTTTATTGAAGATAATGGCCTAAGTGACCGGAAGAATCTTGATGTCCATTTTCTTATGGGATTTAAGTTATATTTTATATTTTCTGGACATTATTCACTATAAAGTAACTTAATGTATTTGAAATCATTAGTAATTAAATTGTCACCCGAGCTATAGATCTCACATTGGCGTAATCACATTGGCGTACCTAATACATAATCATAAGTTATATTTAAAAGCCCCACTCCAGGTGACGCCACCAGGCGATAACAAACAGAATCTCATTATAAAAGCTTCCAGTAACGGTCAAGTTATTTAATAGCAGCGTTTTACCTGAAATAAAACGCATATTAAAATACTTACCTTACTGGAAGCTTTACTTTTAATTTCTGCCTGGTGGAAATTACAAAAATTAACGCAATGAGGCCAAAAGGCACGCCATTTTTCCTAGAAAATAAAATGGCGCGCAGTCGCTACAGGGGCGCCACCTGGAGGCTTCCGGTTACAACGCTTAAAGGGACTGAAAACGTTAGCTGTTCGACGGAAAGGGATACGCTCTCTCATTATAAAAGCTTCCAGTAAGGTAAGTATTTTAATATGCGTTTTATTTCAGGTAAAACGCTGCTATTATAGAGTGCTTAAAAGATTTTATTAACGATACAAAGATTCATGATTGTTCAAAATTGTCGACTTTAAGGTAACAATCCCACAACAATCGAAATTAAATACGCACACGGTTTTATTTAATGAGGCAAGTGCTGTGCTATGATTTGTTTGAAAAATGCATCAGAATTACTAATGAGATACTTTTCTGCTTATTTTATGACTCCGACAATTATTATCATCATTATAACAGATAAATAAATAAATAAATATAAATAAATATTAGGGGACATCTTACGCACGGTCTCTGACCCCAAACTAAGCAAAGCTTGTGATATGGCTGCCAGAGACTGATATACTACATATACATATTTTAAATACATACTTATATAGATAGCACCTAAATAACACCCAGACACAGAGCAAACACCTATGTTCATCACACAAAATGTTTGCCCTGGGTGGGGATCGAACCCACGCCTCTTTGACTCAGCAGTCAGGGTCACTAACCACCGAGCCACCGAGGCAGTCAAATAGATAGACAAACTGTGAGGATTAAACCCAATAACAAACTGTGGTGTATTGACGAAAGAGTATTTAGTTATTTTTAGAAGAAAACTGTTTCGTGTTGTTTTTATTGTGACAGTGTGTTGTTTTTATTGTGACAGTGTCAGTTTTTGGTTAGCGACTAATAAAATAGAACATGGTATTTACAAAAATGTGTATTATTGGGCCAAAAACTCATTAATTGGCGACGAGATAGTAATCAACGTGTGAAAAAGTGTTGCTGTGAACTCAGAATGGGTAGTTCGGCCTTATTCGGGGGCAACCTCACGTTCGACCACCGAAGTCAAGAGTGGAACATTTTTATCAGTAGATTCGTCCAGTTTTGCACTGCAAACGACATTACTAGCGATACTGATAAAGCTGGATTAAAGCGACGAGCGCTTTTACTCACTGCCTTAGTGGAGGAGACATATCGTGTTGCAAGAGACTTAGTTTTTCCAGATGACCTAGATGGCGTAGAATTCTCGGTGTTGATAGAAAAGTTAAATAAACATTTTTCGCCAAAAAGGAGCACTTTTGCCGAAAGATTCAACTTTTATAAGGCAGAGCAGCGACCCGGTGAGGACTTAGCCGAGTGGGCAGCGCGGGTGCGCAGTTTGGCTCAGTTTTGTGGATTTAAATCTGAGTTGGAAACAGCCCTCCGAGATCGTTTTGTTTTGGGACTAGAAAATGTCAAGGAGAAGGAAAAATTGTTTGCTGAAAATATCGAAACGTTAACTTTCGGCAGAGCATTGGAGTTAGCGCAAAGTGTGCGCTGCGCACGAGCGGCGCTGCAGTCGGCGCAATCAGGTGGAGCTGCGGCCGGCGCGCAGGCGTCAGCGGTCTTGGCGCGTCCTGTCTTCGCGATACAAACCGCAGGCGGAAAAAGCACAGCTACTATGAATACCGCACAAGCGTTAAAGCGATGTGAAGTATGCGGTTATAAAAATCATGGAAAAGATTCGTGTCGGTTTGTTAATTATTCGTGCCAGGTATGCAAGCAAAAAGGACACTTAAAAAAGATGTGCAAGGTGAAGGTCCAAAATAGTAATTATATACAGGATGATGACGAGAACTTACAAGGTATTTATAATTTGTTTAATATTGAAGAATCCGACCAAGATGGGCCGATATTGCGGGAGGTCTCGTTAGGTGATAAGCAAATGTCATGCGAAGTCGATTGTGGTAGTGCTGTATCTATTTTACCTGCAATTGTTTATAGGCAATTTTTCAAGAGCAGCCATCATAGCTTGCAACCTTGCAGCGAAGTGTTTAACTTCTACACGGGTGTTAAGATTTTGCCTGAAGGTTGTTTATCTTTGTCAGTAACATACGAAGGACGCACTATGCCGATTAAGTTTTTTGTTATATCGACAAACGTGAAGCGATCGCCGCTGCTTGGACGCGACTTTATGAAACTGTTCAATTTACATGTTTGTAGTTTGGACTGTAATAAATTGAGTGTTGAGAAAGATGTTTATGAGGGTCTATTTGAGAAGTACTCTGAACTGTTCAATGACGAATTAGGCAGGTTCAATAAATATAAGGTGAGCCTTAAAATGAAACCAGACGCCGAGATGAAATTTTTCAAGCCACGTCCAGTTGCTTTGGAAGTTAAACCTTTAGTTGAGAAGGAAATAGACAGAATGTTGAAGTTGGGCATTTTGGAAAAAATTGATCATTCGGATATAGCAACACCTATTGTACCGGTGTTACGGCCTGATGGAGACGTCCGAATTTGTGGGGATTTTTCCGTAACGGTAAACAAAGGTTTGTATTTGGATAATTATACCCTTCCGCGCATAGAGGATTTATTCGCTAAGCTACATGGAGGGGTGGCGTTTACAAAACTCGATTTGTCAAGAGCCTATAACCAACTCGAATTAGATGAATCGAAGAAATTGACGTGTATTAACACACACAAAGGTCTATATAGGTACACCAGGCTTGTGTTTGGATTGTCCAACGCTCCTTTCATTTTTCAACGCACTATGGAGCAGTTACTCGGGGATATCGATGGAGTATGTATCTATTTGGATGATATACTGATAACGGCCCCTGATAAGGCTACCCATTTGCAGCGATTGGAGTTAGTGCTGGCTAGGTTGCAGGATGCTGGTATGCGGCTCAAGCGGGACAAATGTGAGTTGTTCAAAAAGTCGGTAGAATACCTAGGATTTGTAATAGACAAAGACGGACTTCATAAATCGATGAAAAAAGTGGAAGCTATTTTAAAATGTGGTTCACCGAAAAACACAACAGAACTGAAGTCATTTTTGGGAATGGTGAACTATTATAGATGTTTTGTTCCTCAAACTTCATCCGTTTTGAGCCCGTTGCACAGTTTATTGAAGAAAAGCGTCAAGTGGGTGTGGGGTAAAGAGCAAAAAGAAGCTTTTGATAAAATCAAACAGGAATTGGCGTCGGACCGCGTTTTGGCTCATTACAACCCCGCGTATTCCACGATTGTGACGTGTGACGCTGGCCCAGTCGGGCTGGGCGCCGTGTTGGCGCAGCGACAGCCGGATGGCAGCGAGCGCGTTGTCGCATACGCGTCTCGTTCTCTTTCGAAGGCTGAGGTTAATTATGCACAGATACAGAAGGAGGCTACATCTATCGTTTTCGCAGTAAAGAAATTTCATCACTATCTTTATGGGCGGTTGAAGCCTTTTATTTTGCGTACCGATCACAAACCTCTTTTGGCTATTTTTGGCGGTAAGAAAGGTGTGCCTGTTTTGGCAGCTAATAGGCTGCAGCGATATGCGTTGTTTCTGTCAGCATATAATTTTGAAATTGAATACGTCAGAAGTGAAGAAAATGTAGCAGATTTCTTATCGCGTCCGGTTGATTCTCTAATTGTGAACGAGTCGCAGGAGTGTACGGACAATACATCGTATGTCAATTTTATTGGAGATACGGCTTTACTTCCAATTACGTTAGATGACGTTAAAGAGAAGACAAAGCATGATGAGATTTTAAATAAGGTATGTAAGTTTTCCACTGAAGGTTGGCCTTCCAAAGTTGATGACGTGGTTTTAAAACCATTTTTCTTATGTCGTCATGAGCTGTCTGTGGAAGACGGTTGTATTATGCGCGGTCATAAAGTCGTGATTCCGTCAGTGTTTAGAGAAAGGCTTCTAGATGAACTGCACCGTTCTCATTTCGGAGTAGTAAGAACCAAATCGGAAGCAAGATCTCGCATGTGGTGGCCAAATATCGACAAGGACATAGAAGAAAAAATTGGTTCTTGTAATGTTTGTAACACTTTACGCAGCAATCCTCCACACGCGCCACTTGCACCATGGCCATACCCAGAGTGTCCCTGGGACCGTGTGCATTTAGATATGTTTATGTTGTATGGTAAACAATATTTGATTGCAATCGATGCTTACTCTAAATGGGTTGAATGCTTTTCAATGCAAAAGACTGACAGTGAAACTGTTATAAGCAAGTTATGCGAGATGTTCAGCAGATTCGGGCTAGTGCGCACTTTGGTTACTGACAATGCATCAAACTTTTGCTCTAATGAAGTTGAATCTTTTTGCAGTTTGAATGGAATTAAGCATTTGACAATTGCTCCTTACCACCCCGCATCAAATGGGCAGGCAGAAAACTGCGTAAAAACTGTTAAAAAAGGTTTGAAAGCGATTTTAGCTAGTGCTGATAGTCAGAAGGTTATTTTGGCGAGGTTGAATACATTTTTGTTTGATTATAGAAATTCCGTTCATTTAACTACGGGATTTTCTCCAGCCCAGTTGATGTTAGGGAGACCTCTGCGGTGTCGGCTCGACTTGTTGCGAACGCCTAAAGTTGCACCTTCGTCATCGTCCGTATTGGCCACTAATAATGTTGTTAATACACAGGTTGCGCGGAGTAAGCAGTATGGACATAGAAAAATTAATTTTTCCATTGGGGACAATGTTTTGGTAAAATATTATTTTAATAATGGTAATAAGCATACCTGGAAACGAGGAGTTATTCAAAGTTGTATTGGCTCTAGGATGTTTATTGTTTTTATACCGGTGTTAAATATTACGGTTAAGAAACATATAGATCAGTTATTGGCGTACAAGGGACGTTTGTCGGCGGACTGTGAAGATCAGGATGATGTCAGTTGTTTCGGAGATTATTCGATTCCGGAGCCAACTCCAAGAATAGAAACGAATATATTGGCTTCTCCCGCGAGTCCTCGGATGTCTGAAAATGAACGTGATGCTATTGTAGTGGGGGAGGAAAGAGACGTGAATTCCGGAGACGAATTTTTAGATGCGTCTTCTTCCGGAGTTATCTCTAGTTCTGACACTGAGCAAGGGTCGCCAGAACGACAACTTGTACGCCGGTATCCTGTTAGGGGGACTAGGAATCTAGATGTTAATTATAGGTGTTAGTTATTTTAATGTTGTGGTTATTTTTTTAGTTAGTTGGGGAGGAATGTGGTGTATTGACGAAAGAGTATTTAGTTATTTTTAGAAGAAAACTGTTTCGTGTTGTTTTTATTGTGACAGTGTGTTGTTTTTATTGTGACAGTGTCAGTTTTTGGTTAGCGACTAATAAAATAGAACATGGTATTTACAAAAATGTGTATTATTGGGCCAAAAACTCATTACAAACTTTGTGAGTCATTTGATTATCACCACTCCCACTATTTTTGCCGAACGTAGGTATATTTGGCCCCGAATGACTAAACAAGAAAGCATGTTTCATCCTAAATCACATCTCTGATTTTCATCAAAATGTAGTAAAATAAAAACATGTTCAAGTAAAAATGCTTGGCATAATTAAAAAAACAATTTTAGATTGTACCAAATTACAAAACAAACAAAACCATTTGCAGACTCAGTCAAATAACCCGCCCCGAATTCACGGAACAAAGGTCCCCAAAACACTGGCCGCATTACCGCGTTGAATGGTAATGGCCAACCTTTGCTCCAGGAAACAGCTGAAGCAGGAGTCACCACACATTTCCCTAATCCGCCCGCCAATTTGTTGGATTTACAGTTTGGCCTCGGTAACAGATTATATTTTTAATCGCAATGAGTAGCGTAGAAGAAGAGGATCTTGTACATAGCAATAGGTTTTACGAGCTGAAAGTAACGGACGTCGAAACTCAAAATATGCAAAAAAAATGTATTTACCCGTTCTCGCGCGTAAATGTGGTTGCTTCGCTAGCCAATCTTTCATATGTTGAAGGTCATCTTGTAATCTTTTCGGGTCTTCATTTAATTCAATGCGAGCTTTTTCAGCCAAGGCAGGTGTTAATGGTCTAACTTTCATTTTTCCTGAATAAAATACGTCCAGTTCACTGAGTGCAAATACTGATATTATGAGGACGCGAGGAATTATTGGTTAGGTATTGATTAGCCCGATTATTATCAAAGAATTGTAGATAAACCAGGCTACGAGGTAATGTGATACGACAAAATACAGCTTAGGATTATATTTGCCAAAATTTTTTTTTAAAAACTGCGTGCTGATTGTACCTAAATATGATAATAATAATTATCTGTATTTTTAGGTTTAACTAAACTAGTAGGTACATAACTAAATATGATTAAAAAATAATAATTTGTATTTTCATGTTTGACTAAACTAGATCCTTTAATACTGTACTTGAGATCTTATTACAGTAGAGATGCTCTAAAAATTATTTCTAAATACAGAACTGATCATGTTGACCACAGCATCAATTCGTATGTTGTAGCAGATAAAAAAATACTTTGTTACCCACCTATCTATAAAAAACTTTAGGCTTATTTAATACACGTCTTCTTCTTTTAGACTTCTTTCAGGAAACAAATAGGCAGTTAGGCAGACAATATATAGGAGTTTTAAATACGAAAAAGGTATGTGTTTGAACAAATCATGGTAACTAGAACCAGCTGCATTCATTTTCATCCGCGCTTCTTGCATCGCCCGCTATCATCCATTTGTTGGTCGAAAATTGCATGACACAGTTTATGATGATGTTGGCTTCGAGCTCCAGCTTATATTTTTTAGGTGGGATTTTATTTATGTGTGCAAAATTTATGCATGTAATAAAAAACTAATTGATAACTCGGCTAGCACATTAGCCTGGCTACGTAATTTGTCAAAAATAATGGGGTGTTGTCGCTGATAATTTCGAGCATTTGAAATAAAATGTATTTTTTATGATGCGAAGTTTTCATTTTTTTCTAAAGTAACCATATTATTTTTCAAAACTCTACGCACTTACTCTGCTAATTTAGGTATTTTTCTTTCCTATAGCCATAGCTATAGTATGTATTTTTCTTTTAAAGACGTGGTGTAAAGGTAACGAACATAAACATCCATGTTAAAAAAATTTTTTAACATGGATGTTGGTGCGTACAGCACTAGGTATTTTCCCTGAGTTTGAATTCGCGCCTTATGCGCTTCGTAATGTCATGCGACCACACATAGACAAACTTATTTTCTGAGTATGGTGTTGGTAGTATGACCACAAACCTAGAGGAGTTCGTTGTGTTGTGTTGGCAACACTTCCACGTCCGACACCGAGAAGGACGGACGCGTCCCGGTTGTGAGCTGAGTATCTACGAGAGCAGAGGTTTTCTTCCCGCATCCGCGCACGCGCTGGTTTTAGTGTTTCTGGAGTTACATTTGTTGATGAAGAAAACCCTCGACCTATGGAATTTGTGAGCAAGCGAGGCGACAAAAAACCACACACAGACCCGAGAAGAAGAAACAGCTACCTCAGCACGAGGAGCCTCAAGGTGAGTGGCTGTCTCCACACCATAAGTTTGATCCGTTCGAGCCGGATTCTGTATTTTTCTGTGTGATGGTCGTAGATTATCCCTATTTTTCCCATATTTTAAAGAGTTCTCATACCGCCATTAGAAAAAAAAATACCCACTTATTTCGAGTAAATGTTCATATTTTCACCGTATGTTTGCATACAACGTGTATTGTCGTTGCGATCTTACAAATCCCGACAATCTTTGAGTGTTTTGAGTTAAAATTGAGTTTGTAATTGAGTTTTAGAGTTTTAATCTTGTTATTCCCTTTTTGCGTTGCGCCGTTACGACCCGCAAAATGGCGGAACAAGATATTTTCGAGCGAGAAATAATACTCGATGAGATCAAACGCACCTTACAGTATTTTGAGATAGATGAGAATCAATTCAGAATTAGAGCGAGAGATATCCAACAAATTCACAATAGTTTTTTCAAACTTCAATCTAAAATTGAGAGGTCATTATTGAAATTGCAAACCTTTGATCGAGACGAGCAACTGCGTATTAGAAATCAATTTAATGATTGCTACTACGCAATTCAAGGGCATTTAGACGAGATAAAGAGAAAAGAGGATGAGGGCAGACGTATGAGCAAAGCATTGTTTCATAGTTCCATGCAATCGAATAATTGTCACAAACTACCTACCCTGCCATTACCATCATTTTCTGGGGAATCCACGGAGTGGACCTCATATTATGATTTATTTCGATCAATCGTGCATAACAATGATAACTACACCGAGTCTGAGAAGTTTAGGTATTTACTCCTGACCTTGAAAAATGAGCCATTCAATCTGATCAAATCGATACCTCTCACGGATGAGAATTATTCAATCGCGTTAGACGTTTTACAATCGAGATATTCGAACAAACGAGCTATTGCATCCAAACATCTTGATCGCATTTTTGATATCGAGTCATGTTCCGAGAAAAACACAACCACAGGTCTGCGTAAAATGCTAAATGTCTATCAAGAAAACATTAAGGCGTTAGAAGTGATGAATTTTCCCGTTTCAGAGTGGAGTTTCTTGTTGTTGCATATTTTACTGCGTAAAATACCTGTTTCCATTCGTAAACGTTTCGAGTTGTCATTGAGAAAACCTACCGAGATACCTAGTGTAGGATTGTTGATTGATTTCTTAGAAAAAGATTTGATTGCGAGCGAAATCGTCGAATCCGACGATAAAAAACATGAAATTGCGGGTAGTTCGAGACGCGGCGACTCGCCACGCACCGCAACTCGAGCATTGAGTGTGAGTTTCTCTAATACTGATAAGACCCCGAGTTCAAGCGAGTTTCGACCTTCACAGTCTGAGAATAAAGACAACAATTGTGTTTGCTGTAATGGTCAACATTCGTTGTCGAAATGTAGCAAATATATGAGTTGGTCCCCTAATGAACGTTACGCATTCATTAAAAATCGAAATGTTTGTTTCAATTGCTTAGGTACGTCTCACACTGTGTCACAGTGTACGTCAAAGTTTCTTTGCAGAACCTGTTCTAAAAATCATCATAGTTCGATATGTTTCAAAACAAAGGGCGATTTTTCAAGAGACAACAAGCCGGTTTCCTTATCAGTTGCTGAACATTCCATTGAATCCCCTCTACTACGAGATGCGGTTACGTCGACTGCAGCGACACAAATCGATTGCGCGTCATCCATTGCGCGTTCTGTTCGAACGAGAACGGTGTTACTCGCTACTATGCTAGTCGATGTATGTGTAGGTGCTGAGAAAATCTCAACTGTGCGTTGCATGGCTGATAGCGGGTCACAGGCAACTTTCATGACTGAAAGCTGCGCGAGTAAATTAGGACTCAAACGTCGTTATGCGAAAACTCCAATCTATGGTCTAGGAGATAATGAGCCGATTCGTCCCAGAGGAGTTGTTTCGTTCAATATTACCCCGAGAAATGAGATGCAGCCGTCAATACCTATTGACGCGTTAATCTTACCGAAACTGACGCATTCGTGCATGCCGAGTGTTCCAATACCTGCTTCGGGTTGGTCCCATATTAAAAACTTGAAGTTGGCTGATCCTACGTTTTATTCACCCCAGCCCATTGACATGATTTTAGGAGCTGATGTGTTATCACAAGTGTTGCTAGGTCACGTGATTTCTGGAGGTCCTGAGCTACCGATTGCCATGAATAGCGTGTTTGGCTACGTGTTGTTAGGAAACGTAGCATACGATTCTCCGAGTTCTTTGCCCGTTCAAGCTTGTTTCACCTCAGTCTCCGATGATAGTGATTTGAAAAAATTCTGGGAGCTCGAGTCCGTACCGGAAGTGAAACTACTCACACCGGAAGAGCGATTATGCGAGTCTATTTTCGAGGAGTCACAGTCTCGTGACGTCACGGGAAGGTACTCAGTGGCCTTGCCTCGCAAGCCTGATGCCCCACCGCTCGGTGAGTCACGTGACATTGCACTCGCGCGTTTTCACAAACTTGAACATCGTTTAGAGCGGAACCCGAGTTTAAAGTCCGAGTATCATGCATGTTTACAGGAGTATTTAGATTCAAATTTTATGGAGCCTGTGTCTGAGCCTCCCACGTTAGGGAGTACTTACTACATTCCACATCATTGCGTAATTAAAGAGTCTTCTACGACTACTCGAGTTAGTGTCGTATTTGATGCTGGATGTGCGAGTTCTAATGGGACGTCATTGAACGACATTCTTTTGACGGGTCCGAAGCTTCATCAGGATATTGTTGACATCCTTTTGAAATTTCGAGTGCATAGTGTCGCGCTTTTAGCCGATATTAGGCAAATGTATTTGAACATAAATGTTCGAGAATCAGATCGTGACCTTCAAAGAATTTTATGGCGGACTTCGCCGAGTGAGCCCATTCGAGATTATCGTTTGCGTACGGTGACTTTTGGAGTTTCGTCGTCGCCGTACCTAGCACTTCGTACTATGCGACAGTTGGCCCTAGACGAAGCTGAGACATTCCCCCTTGCGTCCAAGGTGTTATTGGACCAAGTATTTGTCGATGATGTGTGTTGTACTGTGAGTGACGAAGAGAGGGCACTCGTATTGCAACAAGAGTTGATAGGTATTTGCAAGTCAGCCGGTTTCGAGTTACACAAGTGGCACAGCAACTCGCCCGCATTACTAGCGGCAGTTCAGGCGCCACTTCTTCATGGTGAGCGGCAGGAGGAGGTGCCTTTTGCCCCTAGGGAGAGAGACATTCAAACTAAAGTGTTAGGGCTTCAGTGGAATCCTCAAACAGACAGCTTTACGTTTGATGTGCGAGTCATATCGGACATTGTTACTAAGAGAACAATTCTTTCTCAAATCGCGCGGACTTATGATCCCGTTGGGTACCTTTCTTCAATCACAATTTACATGAAAATTATTTTATCTCTTTTGTTCATACGGGGCGTCACGTGGGACGAGAGACCCCCGATGGATATTGTGAATTCGTGGACAACCTTCGTTCAAGAGCTACCACTTTTATCCAAAGTTTCAATACCTCGCCAGGTATTTTTCCCATCGAGCAGTGTTCAACTTCATGGTTTCTGTGACGCCAGTGAGCGCGCCATGGCAGGATGCGTTTATGCGCGCCTTGTTGATGACGTCACGAAACAAGTGAAAACATTTCTTATTCTCGCCAAAACGCGCGTCGCGCCAGTATCACAGCGTCTGTCCATTCCTCGCCTTGAGCTCATGGCAGCCGTGATATTGTCCAAACTTATCGAGAAAATGCAAAATACCTATCGCGATCGCGTTAGGATTGATGAGACATACGTGTGGTCGGATTCGTCGGTAGTACTGGCGTGGCTTCGATCACCGCCCTATGAGTGGAAAACATTTGTTTCGAATCGCACGAGTGAGATTCTCACGAGACTTCCAGATTGTCAATTTAGGTACGTTCCCTCGGCCCTAAACCCGAGCGATGCCCCCTCCCGAGGACAAATGCCTTCGACATTCCTAGAGAACGATGAGACGTGGTTTTATGGCCCTCAGTGGCTACGCGAAGAACCTAGTTCCTGGCCACAGCCTAAAATCATCCCTGGTACTAATGAGGAAAAACGCGCTACGCCAGTCGCGTCATTTCCCATTATTCAAGCGAAAGAGGTTGAGTTTATTGATAGATATTCGAGTTTAGGTAAACTTGTCCGAGTTACATCTTACATTTTTCGGTTTTATACCATTTTAAAATCGCGAGTTAAAAACGAGAAAACATCGTATACAAATTACATTACAGTCCACGAGTATAACTTTGCCCTAAATAGATTAATTTATTTAGTGCAACATCAAGTCTTTCACGACGACTTTAAAAACATTGCAAAGGGTCAACGACCTTCGAATCAGCTGAAGCGACTCGATCCTTTTATTGACGAGTTAGAATATTTGCGAGTAGGCGGACGCTTACACAAATCGTTGCTGCCTTACGAGTCAAAGCATCAATTGATTTTACCTAAGAGACATCCCTTAACGAGTTTGATTATTGACGAGGCCCATGTCATGTACCTACATGCAGGCACTCAGACCGTTCAATACCTACTTATGCGTAAGTATTGGATTTTATCGAGTCGAGACATAATACGGAAGCGAATTTTCCTTTGCGTACGTTGTTTTCGAGTGCGGCCGGTCCCGTCGCGTCCCGCTATGGCGCCACTGCCCGCCGCTCGTGTGCAGCCGCATCGTGTCTTCCAGATTTCTTCTGTGGACTACGCGGGCCCGTTCTATGTCCGAGCTAATAAAGTGAGAAACGCGAAAGTTATTAAAGCTTGGTTAGCAATTTTTGTTGATGTTTCTGTGAAATGTTCGCATTTGGAGTTAGTGTCTGATTGTACAACTGAGAGTTTTCTAGCAGCCCTACGGCGATTCACATCCCGCAGAGGCCTAATTACCGATTTATATTCTGATGGTGCTAAGAACTTTGTTGGGTGCAACAATTATTTGCGAGAACTGTACGAGTTTTTGAGGAACGATTCCGTGCAAGCAGAATTGAACGCTAAGTCGTTGCAACAAGGCATCACTTGGCATTTTCAGCCAGCAAATTCTCCTCATATGGGAGGTCTTCACGAGTCTTGGGTTAAGAGTGTTAAGAGACATTTATACCGAGTAGTAGGCACACGAGTATTGACCTACGATGAGATGCACACTTTACTGTGTCAGATTGAAGCCGTAATCAATTCACGGCCTCTCTGTGTTTTGAGCGCAGACGCAGCGGATCCGCTGCCTCTCACCCCGGCTCACTTCCTTATAGGCGGTCCGTTAACCGCACTTCCTGAGATTCCCCTGACGGACTCGAACCCCGACCAACTCACAAGATGGAACTGGGTCCAGCAGTGCGTACACCACTTTTGGTTACGTTTTTCTCGAGAACATTTGCACGAAATCTCCCAACGAAGCAAGTGGCATTCTGATATAGGTTCTCCTATACGTGTAGGCGATATTGTTGTTATGTGCGATGATAACCTTCCCCCACTTAGGTGGAAGTTGGCTCGTGTACACGCCCTTCATCCAGGTACCGATAACAAGGTACGAGTTGTAACGTTGCAAGCCGGTACAACATTTTACAAGCGTGCCGTCGCAAGGGTTTGCAAACTTCCAACAGAGTAGAAGATGTCCAGAGTGCAAGTTATTATTTTAGTTTTTTTTGTAGAGTAGAGAATGCACAGAGTGTTAGTTAAGTTTTCTTATGAGTTGCTAATAATTTGAGTTAGAGTTTAGAATCCCTTACGGATACCTACTTAGTAAATTAAAAGAAGTTAGTTCTTTTAAGGTGAGCGGTATGGTGCGTACAGCACTAGGTATTTTCCCTGAGTTTGAATTCGCGCCTTATGCGCTTCGTAATGTCATGCGACCACACATAGACAAACTTATTTTCTGAGTATGGTGTTGGTAGTATGACCACAAACCTAGAGGAGTTCGTTGTGTTGTGTTGGCAACACTTCCACGTCCGACACCGAGAAGGACGGACGCGTCCCGGTTGTGAGCTGAGTATCTACGAGAGCAGAGGTTTTCTTCCCGCATCCGCGCACGCGCTGGTTTTAGTGTTTCTGGAGTTACATTTGTTGATGAAGAAAACCCTCGACCTATGGAATTTGTGAGCAAGCGAGGCGACAAAAAACCACACACAGACCCGAGAAGAAGAAACAGCTACCTCAGCACGAGGAGCCTCAAGGTGAGTGGCTGTCTCCACACCAGATGTTTATGTTCGTTACCTTTACACCACGTCTTTAAAATTAAACCTTTCGCTTGATTGTGGCATTACATTAGGCGCCCCCTTGACGGTTCACAATTAAATTGTTTCACTGTTTAGAACATAAAATGGCGATGGTAACACCCTTTATTAGTATTGAAAGAAACAACTCCTGTGTTTATGTTTCCTTCTCATCTGTGTTTGGTAACTGAAAGTCGCAATATTCAACAGAGTTATTTATTGGTAATAATGCTAATTAATCGACTTCAAGTTTCCTAAATGATCCGTCGGCTCCAAACATATCTTGTGCAGTTCTTGGCTTCCCAGGTCGTTTGTGCTCATCGCTCCCGAAGTTATTTTCTTCGTCTAAAAACGAGCTGTATTCTTTCACTTTACCTCTCCAGTGATCTGAAAATAGCACAAAATTACGGAAAACTTAGATGGCATAATTGTCAACAAATGTTTAAGGCATAACACTGTTATTTTTTCTTGAATTATTTAAATCGTTGGCCTATGATTGCACGGGCTTTCTAAATATCTGTAATCCCCTATATGTTATATCTTCAGTAATAACTTTTCATAAAATGAATATTACATTTCAAATATTAAAATCGAAAATCCATTTAGATTTTGTTTAATTGTATTTATTTTATTTATTTTACTGACAAATAAGTAATCAAATGACATGTAAAATGCGATGAAAGCAAAATTTTCTTACGGAATAAAAATAAAACTGTTCAATTCATTTCTCATTAACTTTTACTGATATTAATACCATTACCTATTATTTAATTCGACTTTTTAACGCTATCCATTTTTTTATGCTAACAAGAACCTTATATTTTTTCGAGATAGAAAGTAACCTATATCACGTTCCAATCTTTAAACTATGGATATAGTTCAAGGGTTGCCAAAAATCACATCTGTCGTTGCTCTGTTGCTGCGTGAAAGCGTTACAAACAAACTGACATTCACATTTATAATATTATTAGGGATAGTATAGAAATGAAGTAAGGATACTGAGGTTGGTTGTAGTATGTATGGCGTAGGGAGATACATTTAAGTACCTACCTTATTTTCTGAATTCAATTTGAGAGTATTAACGATGATATTTTCATCAAGTCTTATTTTGTTCATTTTTTATCTTGTTTTGTGCCTTACCTATAATATCAGCTATGACGCCACCGCTACCACCATACTCTTCAGGTAAGATGTCCTTCGGAATATGCTTGTACAGATCTTCTAAAGACGAATGCACATAAAACTAAAAATCAAATAAAAAATTAAAACCCCCAAATCAAAGATTTCACGGAATTAAACTTGTCTTCGAACCATTTTGAACCATTTTTTTCGTCGAATTGGTTTGGAGCGAAATTTTTCGAAATGCGAACTTTTCGTGTGCGACTCATGTCTGGATAAAGATTTGGTATTTAACAAATTTAATGATTTGGCACGCAATATCAAATCGGTAATTGATCTTCGCCTTCTGGGTTTGCCGATATTAGATGAGTCTTTTCCACCTTTCGTTCAAGAAAAAAATCAAAATTTTTTGAGTGCACAAAAGGCTACTCAAAATTAACGCCCACATGGCGTTTACCATTATTAGTACTCATAAATTGATTGGAAAAATCCTCGCACTTTGTTTTGGCCATTCCGACGTAGATGTAGCTCATTTGAATGAGGCAACGAATGCTTGGAGGCTCGCTTGCCCAAATACCGAACTTCCAAAGACTTTGTCGTCACAGAGACTGTGGGATCAGCCGATTTGCGAACTAGCACGGATATCTCTTCTAGATACGTGTCCTGGCGTCGCGGATCACGCTCGTATCCTTGTAGTCTCTGTATGGGAGTCCGGTCTTTGGTTGCAAACTTTACCCTCTTTCAATACTGGTAACCTTTTAGACCTAACTGCATTTTGTCTAGCTGTCAGCTTACTCTCGGGTGCAAGGTGTTGTGAGGCCCATTGCTGTCAGTGTGGTACTGTAGTTGACCAGCTCGGTCACCACGGTTCCGTGGGGGCCGGGAGCTCATCTTATTTTCAAAAGACTTTCTGAGCGTCTGGTGGACGCGACGCGTGACCAAAATGCTGGCGTTTATTTGGCTCAACGCATAAATTCAGCGTGGCAATGCAGCCAGCAAGCTGGGCACGCTGCCATCTGGCAGTGGCTTGAGCATTTGGATTATCTTAAGACCTTCAAGGGTCTGTGGATGATCCAATGCTTTTTATGTAGTGTAGTGTAGGTAGTTTTAATGTCAATTTTAAATTTTTTACTACGTCATAATTTATGACAAAAAGCCAGATTTTATGACAACCTTACTTACCCTATTTCTATTCTTTTCAATTAATAAACTTTTCATCAAATTCAAGAGATACTCAAGCCCAGTTGGAGCATTAATTATGTGTATTCCTTTCATTCTTATTGGCGATGCGTCCTGAAAAAAAAAATTATGTCATTATCAAAGTTATCATCATAATCATTATCAAGACTAGGACGTCCACCGCTAAACATCGCTTCCAACCGATCTATACATCTATATATATGTTCCTGCCATTTTGATTATATCGGGCTTGATACGTTAGTTAGTTGTGTATATCTAGTTATTTTTAAAAATATATGTTTTTTTAATACTAAGTTAAAAAAAATAGTAGTCTGTAAGGTTGTTCTTACTGACCTGACCAATGACAGCCAACTGTTTCATATAAGTTGGTGACATTTGCGTTACTTGTGCCATTGTAGCACCTTCCATATCTAATATCAATACTGCCCCTGCGACTGTTAAGTGGTCATCTTCCATGAACGCTATCTGCAAAAAAAATATTGATAAATATAATTAACTAATCAAAGTACTCCAGTGAATTTTGGAAGTACAGTATGTTTACCAAGAAAGTGACCGGCATAAAGGGTTTAAAATTTTTTGAAGTGAAAACTTCTTGAGCTGCATTGTGCACTTTTTGGGATGGGTAAAATATGTAAAACTCCGTGTCAGAACACGTGACCTAATCGAAAATTCGTAAGACAGAGAGAGAGAGTAGACCGCGCGAGGTAGGAGAGAAGTAATATCCCCCTCTCTTTCTACCGCACGGCGATAATGTATGCCTGCTCCTGCTGTTTCTTTTAAAGTGGCGCAGGGCGCTTGCGCAAGTGTGCGTGTGTGATATTGTATTTTATCACATAAATGATAGAACTTTATATGTTCAAGTTTTCACTTCTGCCGGCACTCCCGCAGTGCAGCCCGTTGTTTATTTCTTTTCACAAAACAGTGTATATCATGTAGCTTGACCTTTTAACCATAATGCTTTGGTTAATCCAGCTGTTTACTTAACATACTGTTAAGTTAACATATTGTTATTAGCATACTGTTTTTTTTAATTTTTGCGATCAAATCAAGCGTTTTCTTATTTCTTATGGAAAAACTGTTGACCTAGTCTTTTGAAAATTAAGTCCGTAATAGGGATAGATTTTTTTATTAAAATTATATTTAGTTAAAATTTCGTTTTAGGCTTGTGGTACAGCATCTTGTACTTGATCAACAACCAATAAGAAAATTATCGAACACTGTAAATCATCCAATAAAGGTATATGTTTGATGACGCTTCTCTTCTTCTTCTCTTCGTAAGCATTCTTGCGCACGTACTTTACTATGTACTTAATTATATTTCAAGTGCTACACTTCATTATTTTTACTAAATTTGCCGGTCGCGCTCATAATTCACTAAGTGTACTCGTATAGCGACTGAAAGCAATATAAGAGTCATGAAAGAATGAAAGACATATTCCATTCCATTCGGAATGCGGCGGATCGGACTGTTTCTCAATCATGGAAATTACCCGTTATGCGATTCGCTTGCTACCAACCGCAACCGTATGGTGTACGTGTTCAACGTTTGTTTTCGTTTTTCTCCTGCTCGCACCAGTTTCTCGCACCACGAGAGCGAGTGGGAGCCGAAGCCAAACGTCAGAAACTCAGAACGCGTACACAATCGCAGGTTTAGAGTGTGCAATACTGACCATGCACCCATGATTGCAACCACAGTGATATTTTCGATACAATTTAGATCGCCTTACTTACGGTAGTTGGTCCTAAAGACTTGTAATATAAAACGAAATGAAAATGTTGTAACATAGAACATACCCTTTTTAAGTAATCCATAGTTGACATGACATCGATAATAGCATATTTGTTTACGTTAACATGTCCCATCCTGGCTAATGTAACTCGCGGTGAATCTGGTCCCATAGTTTTAGGTAGAGCTAGATAACCTCTGAAAAAGAGATAAATCGAGTTTAGAAATTCAAAAATAAATCTAGCTTAGGCCATTACCTAGTACATTATTCAATTATTTGCTTTATTTGTTTTGGAAAATGATTTCCTGTAATTTTTAACCGACTTCCAAAAAGGAGGAGGTTCTATGTTCGTCTGTGTGTATTTTTTTGTATATGTTCATTGATAATTTCGCCAATTGTGAACCGAATCGAAAATATATTTTATAGTTCAAAAGAGTATACTCCCGAGATGGTCTTATTTAAATTTTACAGAAATCGGCTAAGCCATTTTTGAAAAATCAACAATAATGTAAACAAGTCTAGCGAAATATTGATATTTTTTAAGGCGGTTTTGCCATTTTTGCGAAAAATGATAAACTTTCATTACAATCTTCATTTAAAAGAATTTCATATTTTCGGATCTTAATAATATTATCTTTTGACATTGCTTGTAAAATAAGGCGGCGTGGTGAAATTTGAAATTGAATTTTTTTTTTTTTCTTTTGAAATTCCATTCAAATTGAGCATTCAATGCGGTTGTTTTACTATGCGCATTTATTTATCACATTTTATTGGATTTTTGAGCTACTTTACTTTTGCAAGATCTTCTTTAAAATACTGTCACGCGGTAAGCGCGCAGTAACTACGACGTAAGCTGTGTTGTTTACACGCGGTAATTTGTTTACGCCAGTCGTCTTTGTATTAGTTCTTTTTAGGGTTCCGTACCCAAAGGGAAAAAACGGGACTCTATTACTAAGACTTCGCTGTCCGTCTGTCTGTCACTAGGCTGTATCTTATGAACCGTTATAGCTACTAAGCTGAAATTTTCACAGATAATGTATTTCTGTTGCTACTAGAACTGCAAATACTAAGAACAGAATAAAATAAATACCCATTTAAGGGGGGCTCCCATACAACAAACCTGGATTTTTAGACGTTTTTCGCTCGATATTAATAACGGTGACAGGTAGATGCTTAAAATATTCACAGAATATTTGGTTAAATATGCGCTTTAAAAATAAATAAAAATTTATTAAAGTAAAAATTCAAGGGGGACTCCCATTTAAATAAGGAGAATTTTTTTGCTCAATATTAATAACGGCAACAGTAAGATGCTGTGTTATATTCCTTTCAAAAATAATTAATAAATTAAAATAAAATATATTAAGGGGGCTTTCACACGGCGCGGAACCCTTCGTGCGCAAGTTCGACTCGCACTTAGCCAGTTATTTTAAAGTTTTTTTTTCTATAGAAGAACAATAGGGTTTCGACAACTTTCATGTTGTTTGCGTTGTCAAACTCAATTGCGTCGATGAATCTAGTTGTTTCTAGACTGGGATGTCCGATATAAACAGACCGGTCGGCTCTTAGCCAGGCCATAAAGCATGCGACCACGAAAAGCGACGAAAAGAACTCATTTCGACGTGTGAAAAAGTGACAGTTATATACTTTGCCATAACGCTGTCTCCAGTCTCGTTCTGGCACTACGAACGAAATAATTCGTGCCGCGCATACTAGCCCGGCAGGAGAATGTTTGTTTTACCTTTACCGCGAAAACATCTCGTGTTCAGTGCATTATTTAGTGACTAGTGTGTGTGAATATCAGTGCCAGTGTGAAGTGTTTTGTATGACTAAATTGTGTCGTTTGTTTTGTGATTCTGTGAAGTGATTGTGGGCAATAAAGTGCAATAAAAGTGATTAATCGGCATTTTAACTGATTATCCAAAAACCAATCTCGTCGGACGTATTCTAGGATAACGTTGTTAACTTATTTCGTTCTAATGACTAGCTTTTACCATGGGATCAACACTGAAACCGTGAAATAAAATCAGCTGTTCCGTATATTTTAGATTTTGATTTAAACCTATCGGAGACTCCCACGGAGTCTTTCTATGTTCGCTCGGTCAATAATGCCTCTTAAATCCGTTCGGTGTTTCTTTTTTTTCGTTTTCAACTCAGTTATAATTTTTTTTTCTAAATCTACTTACCCATCACTTAAAATAACATGAAATATTGGATCCGTGTGTTTCACTCGAAACAGGTCGGGGGCAGCTGACCGCACAGCGTAATGCAAGTCAAATTTTTCTTTGGTTCTCTCGAGACTAAACTTGCAGCCGCGTAAAAACGTCAGTATCCACTGGTCATCTGGAAATCAATAACACAATATTATACCTAAAATTTAAAAAAAAATCTATTTTTTACATAGAACCATTAAACTAGAGAGATAGCGCTGTTGTCGCTTAAGGCAATTCTCATCCACAAAAATGTATGGAAAATCTGGCTCAGAACTGTCAAAACTGTCAAATATGTACTGGAATTTGACACTATTGAGAGAATAACACGGCAACTCAATCGAAATATTATTCATGTCTCTTTCTAACTCATGTTATCTTAAATCATTGCATCTCTTTCTTTCTGTTCTCGATCGACCACATTATCCCTATGATTTCTCTGTGTTTTTTTAAGATGCTTAGATGTGTATTTAATTTTCGCTAGTTCGACACGTCCAAAAAACGTCTCACGAGAAATCTCATGAGTGCAGATCTGCATCTTTTCGGATATTGGTATCTAATGTCAGCTGACATTGATTTGACCAGCTTAGTAAAATATTATGACCTAACCTATTCTATAAAATGAGAATAAGGATACTTAAAAAGAGACTCTTAAGAAAGTTATTTTGCCAGATGGGGAAAAAATATTCTTAATCCTTATTCAATTTTAGTTTTAGCCTAACAGTTTACTTTATGTTCGTCAAGTATCTCTAATATTTCGCGCCGTTAGCAAACTACATAGCGGAGGCTCTATAATTAAATCCTTAAAATGGCTGAACGTATGCGTAAATGGTGACGGGACTGAGTGGGAGCTGGAGCGAACATTGAAATTCTGTACTTGTGCCATAGCCAGGAATTGTTCGTGGTCCACCTGCTTAATTCACCTGAGTGAACCACGGGCTAGCATGTGATTTTCTGCATATGTTAGAAACGATTCAAAATTTGGACTCCTGACCAGACGGCATGCGGCAGATAGATTAAAAGGGAAACAATGACAACAAATTAAATTCACTTACCTGTTCTTGCACGCAAATGTGGCTGCTTCGCTATCCAATCTTTCATGTGTTGAATATCATCTTTTAATCTATTTGGATCTTCATTTAGTTCAACACGGGCTTTTTCAGCCAAAGCAGGAGTTAAGGTTCTAACGTTCATTTTTATATGAATACGTCCTGTTCACTAAACACAAATTATCGTATTATGTAAGATAGCTTGCAATGATTTTTTTAACAGTTGTATTGATTAGCTTTCTTTATCTCATATTTTTAGATAAAACAAAAGCAACAAGGTAATATATTATGATATGAGACGTACCTACCTACCTAATTCGACTTAGCATTATAACTGATAAAAATGATATAGACGTCGTACCTATTAATCAATATTTTAATCACCAGGATATATACCTCCAGACATATTTTCTTGCAGCTATACATCATTTAAATCTGCTGTCAATAATTTATTTTAAATCTTTACCAATATCACCTATTTTTTATGAATCTTTCATGTGTTGAATATCATCTTTTAATCAAAGATCTCTCCTTTTTGTGTAAATGTTTGTATCTACACTAATGTTGTAACATTCTACTTATGTTTCCAATACTTGACTTATAATGACTACTGTTATAGCGCAGACAACAAAACACTCAATTTAAGCAATTTCACATGATGTTATAATATCCACATCGATATCGTAAAAACTCATTATTACATCCTAAGAATAAGAACCCAAAAACCGTCCCGTACCGTCCCGTCCCGTCCCGTTCCGTCCCTTCCCGTCCCGTCCCGTCCCGTCCCGTCCCGTTCCGTCCCGTCCCGTCCCGTCCCGTCCCGTCCCGTCCCGTCCCGTCCCGTCCCGTCCCGTCCCGCCCCGCCCCGCCCCGTCCCGTCCCGTCCCGTCCAGTCCCGTCCCGTCCCGTCCCGTCTCGTCCCGTCCCGTCCCGTCCCGTCCCGTCCCGTCCCGTCCCGTCCCATTCCGTCCCGTCCCGTCCAGTCTCGTCCCGTCCCGTCCCGTTCCGTCCCGTCCCGTCCCGTCCCGTCCCGCCCCGTCCCGTCCCATCCAGTCCCGTCCCGTCCAGTCCCGTCCCGTCCCGTCCCGTCCCGTCCCGTCCCGTCCCGTCCCGTTCCGCCCCGTCCCGTCCTGTACCGTCCCATCCCGTCCCGTCCAGTTCCATCCCGTCCCGTCGCAATATGTTTTTTTTTTTATTAGTGAAGATAAAGTAGTGTATGCAACTGCATATTACACGGGTATTAAAACACGAGTGTGAGTTTATGAAACGAGAGCAGCGAGTTTCATAATAGTAACGAGTGTTCATTATATGACAGTTGCATAAACTACTATTATCTACACTAATGTTGTAACATTCTACTTATGTTTCCAATACTTGACTTATAATGACTACTGTTATAGTGCAGACAACAAAACACTCAATTTAAGCAATTTCACATGATGTTATAATATCCACATCGATATCGTAAAATCTCATTATAACATCGCGCGCTCGCTCCTGATTGGCCCTGCGCGCGCAGCTGCGCTCTCATTGGTTAGATTTTAATGGCGCCAAGTTCACTGTGACAATACACGTACGCGTGAATTTAATGTTTCGCAATATGTTTATTTTTATTTTTATTAGTGAAGATAAAGTAGTGTATGCAACTGCATATAACACGGGTATTAAAACACTCGTTACTATTAAAGTAACGAGTTTATTAAACTCGCTGCGCTCGTTTCATAAACTCACACTCGTGTTTTAATACCCTTCATTATATGACAGTTGCATAAACTACTATTTGTTAGTCTATTGTTTGTAACTGAACTATCTAAATAAAATAAAAATAAATATTCTACATTTACGCAAAACAATAACACAGATCAGATGATATCTATCTGCCTGTTCAGTCCGGCTGCTGGGCAAATATAAACAATAATAAAAAAGCTTTATTTTCTCCATACAAATATACATTACAAATGAGTAGAAAATTGTAGGCCCCGGTTGTTTTAACCGTTTAGCCATGTCAAAAGCCTTCAGGCGGCCTAAAAACTCTGACACCAGGTCTAGCCACCTGGCCTATACGAACTTACTTACTTAATGAGTAGAAAGTGTTATATATAAAAATTTAGTTTAAAAATTTATTTTGTATTCAATTTTGTTAATTTTCTTCATGTATGGATCCCTTTTGGGTAAAGCCTCCTCCGTCCCGTTCCCGCTCTCTCTGTCTTGAGCAATCGTCATCCAGTTTTTTCCTGCAATTTCTGTTATGTCGTCGGTCCATCTTTTACGTGGTCTACCTTGGTTTCTTTTTCCCACAGGGCCTGGCCATTTCGTTGCTTCCAGTGACCATCTTCTTTCTTTGTACCTACTCATATGCCCATAAATATTGAAAAAACTAATATAAATAAAAAAAACTCAAACAAATTGCACCCCAAGCCGGTTAGTCACCGCGGGGAATTCGGACTACCACCCTCCACCCAGGCTGCTGGGCAAAGGCCTTCACTAATTCTTCCAGTTTCTGCGGTTTTGTGCTACGGTGTACCAATTTTTGTCAAAGATGTCAAATATAATTATAATAAAATTGTAGCGCTCGTAGCGTAGTTTGACTAGGTGATTGTCAGCGATCACCGAAGTTAAGCAACGTTCCGCACGGTCAGTACTTGGATGGGTGACCGCGTGTGGCATTTTCCAACTGAGCGCTACCGTGGCTCGGATGACACGTTAAATTGTAGGCCCCGGTTGTTTTAACCGTTTAGCCATGTCAAAGGCCTTCAGGCGTCCTAAAAACTCTGACACCAGGGCTAGCCACCCGGCCTATACGAACTTACTTACTTATAATAAAATTACGTAATTTGGCATATTAACACAGATGAAATACGAATAATAAGACACCAGTTTCATCAAACTTAACTTTAATAACTTAGATATCTATTTCTTCAGAGACTTTAGTCAACCTCGAGTTTTCTGAAAGATCCCTCTAATCCGAACATATCTTCAGCGGTCTTGGGTTTCCCGGGCCTCTTTGCCTCGTCAGTGCCGTAATTATAGTCTTCTTCAAGGAACGCGCTGTATTCCTTCACCTTTTGCCTCCAATAATCTGACAATATAGAAAATACATTTTTAATAAAATTTCTTACCTGGGTAATAAAGTTAGGAGTCGGGGACAGCTAATATTGGCATGGCTACCTTGCAGGAATATAATACGGTAGCGCATGTTCTATGCCGGTACAAAGGCATAGGTATTAGGTACATCGTTATTTTAAGGGACTGCGTGGGCTGCCTCGGGTAGGCGCTGAAAGGGAGAAATGCTCAAAACACCTCATGTCTCTCATGGATATCAATGCAAGACTTATCGCCCCCATGTCGAATAAGAATACGAATGTGAGAACTAGGTTTGCACTCCTAGACACTCTAAAAGCAAAAATATGTGACAAAATATAAACTAGTCCAAAACGAAAGACAAAGTTCGATGCAATCCTTAAAATAAAAATATATGATGAAGTTTTGCGTTATGTGGTATTACATTATCTAATACATAAACACCAGACCTTAATATTAACAACATTGCACCATAAGCTAAGTATGACCGTTAAAATTTACGAGATTATTAATTCTCTCATTATCACACTGACCTACAATTTCTTCAGTGGTGCCACCTTGGCCTCCGTATTCAGATGGCAGGATGTCTCTGGGTATGTGCTTGTACATCTCTTCATAATTGGTATTGTGGACAAATAACTGTAAATTACGAGTAAACGTCACATATTCATATTATACTTTATTTGCTACTAAGTGTTTTACAAATAGGTCTTAAAATTATTTTAAAGCTCTTAAGACTTAGCTTTGTCCTTGCCGGGCATTGCAAATACAGGGCGCTCTCTGTCAGTAGGACATAGGTACTTAGATAATCTTGGCCCATTTAAAATAAACTTATAAAACTAAAAGTAGGCATCTCAGGTATGTTGATCCAAATTGAATAAAATTGTTCCAAAAATAGTTAGTGAAATGAAAAATAGAATATAAAAAAACTTATTTACAGATTTTCAAAATATCCCCCTCCAATCCCAATGCACTTATATAAGTGCATATGCATTCGGGTGAATCAGCTTTCAAAACATTTAAATAATCGGCCAAGTGCGAGTCGGACTCGCGCACGAAGGGTTCCGTACCCTATGGAAGCCCCATTCCTCATGCCGTTATTAATAGCGATCAAAAAACTCCTAAAAATGACGTTGTTGTATGGTAAATTAAATATTTCTTTTATTCTTTTTTTACTGTATTTGTTGTTATAGCGGCAACAGAAATACATCTGTGAAAATTTCAGCTGCCTAGCTATCATGGTTCATGAGATACAGCCCGGTGACAGACAGACGGACAGACGGACATCGAAGTCTTAGTAATAGGGTCCCGTTTTTCCCTTTGGGTACGGAACCCTAAAAAGCATGTCTTCGACAGCCTCGTCTGCATTGCAAAATTTTCGGCCACGAAGCTTTTTTTAACCGCGGGAAATAAAACAAAATCGCTTGTAGCTAAATCGGGGCTGTACGGAGGATGTGGTACCCCCGAAGTTGTCAAATAGTCCATGGTACTAGCAGCTGTGTGAGGGAGAGAAAAATAGGGAAGGTCGAAGTCGATGGAAAATCGACAGAAAAAGAAGTCTAGTTCCTGGAGTGGAGGACAATTTGTATAAACATACTCACCCTACTGCGGTTTTTCTCGTTGAGCAAACCCTTCATGGCATTGAAAACCGTTTCGAATCCTGGTGGAGTATTTATGTAGTGAGTCCCTTTCAATCTCAAAGGCGCTGCATCCTGATAGGAATCACAAAAATAACATTTTAAGACCAGGTAGAGTATCAGAGTAGGCATTGTAAATGATAAATAATGGATACTGCGTTATAATTTATAAGCGTATATTAGTATATTTATAAACGATATTGGTGTATTTATAGACGTAGGTACGGCTGCCGTATTTTCCAGAAATATAACGCGATAATTTAACACACTTACGGCAATTTCCGTAACAATCATAACACTGGGATGAATGGGTTTTCTATAAAATAAGATTTTAATGGTTGGATTTAAAGATTTAAAAAAATTAAGTTGCAACAAAATGGTGTAATTATAATTTTTTTCTCCCAGTAAAAATGTTAAACTAGAAAAAACAGAAATGTATAGTTTTAAAGTCAGTCGACCAAGAATAAAGACATTCAATATTATATTGTTACCTGCCCAGCAATAGTCATCTTTTTCATCGTTGATGGAGTCATCTGGAGGAAATGTGCAACGCCTACTCCTTCCATGTCGAGAAGACTCAGAGATCCGGAGACCACAGTAGTATCATCATCCATTAACACTATCTGGAAATAGAACAAGTAAGTTACTAAAGGAAGGAAAGGAAGTTATCCTTAAGAACTTCAGTACTCCGTACTATCTTTACTAATTCTTACTACTTATAATCCGAAAATGTATTTGTTGGCTTCTTAATCTTTCACGCGGCAACAGAGCAAATGATAGACTTGATTTTTGACCGTAGAGCTATAACCGTATATAAGCTACTTCTTATCCCGGAACAATTAAATGTTCCTATGGGACAGCAAATAAAATCAAAACACCACGCGGGCATAGCCGCGGGCAAAAGCTATTAAAAATAAATAATTGAAAACGAACACTATCTGGAATTAACAAAAGTTACCATACAAGCCGTTATAAAAAAAACATTGCAAACTAGTTTTATTTAAACATCTCCGTTTAATGAAATGTTTAGTGATACTGACACTGCACATCGGGTGCATCAAGTTTACCATGTAAGCAACTCTGAAATGAATTAGTTGTGAATTAAAACACATTATGTCACGAAATAAACATAGCCAATAACATAAAATTTAACTTAAAGGTCTATTAAATTCTTCGTAACCATAGAATGATTTCTCAATTAGCCAACGTTGAAGTCGTGCTTTAAAACTTGGCAAGCTAGGAGCTTCAGTGAAGTGTTCGGGCAGGTGGTTGTATACATCAGGGCCCATAATACCTATGTGTTAGTTTTGTCGATTTTGTCAGCGTTTGATTTATACTCGTACTAGCAAGACGGCTAGCTGTGCTCGTGGGGTAGTCGTGATGCTGTCCTCGCTTCTCATACGAGTCCAGGTTTATTCTTACGAATGTTGTGACTTGTAATATACTAAACGTTCTTTATGTTCAACATCATTCACATACATTCTAGAGTCGTAATGAATTCGGAGCCAGCCAGTAAATTAACATCATCCAAATTAATATACCAGTAACTGTACAGCCAAGCCGTGGTGGTCTAGTGGTAGTGACACCAACCTTACAATCTTGAGGTCGTGGTTTCAAATCCCGGTCCCGTACCAATGAGTTCTTTGGAATTTATGTACGGAATTTCACACCACTGGCTTTTCGGTGAAGGAAAACATCATGAGGCAACCTGCATACGTCTGTACAAGAATTTCACCAACCCGCACCGGTGGATATGGCCCAATCACCCTTCGTGGGTAGGCCTACGTCCTGTAGTGGACAATTAAAAAGGCTGGTACAGTACAGTAGTAGGTAACTATACAGGGCTATTTACTTCTCGAATCCCGGATTGGCCTCATAGTAAAAGTTGTTCATAATGATTGTCTAAATCATCCCTTCAGCATAGTACAGAGCAAGCAGATAACCCTGTATTTATTTTGTTAATGCTGTCTTACCCTTTGTATGATTCCGAAAACGGACATGATATCCAAGATCGGATATTTGTTGGGGTCATAACGTCCCGGCCTGATTATGTTGACTCTTGGAGCTCCGGGCGCTATTGTCTTCGGCAGGATTATCATTGATCTATAACAAACATAAATTGACTAACTAATAGACCACTTTTTAATAAGATATAAAAATGAGATCAATGGTTTTGAAATTTATTCGCGAAATTTCAGTTCAAGATTAATTTATTAAAGTGACAAATACAGTGCTGTACCGTGAAATACAACAGATTGACAAATTCAAATTAGTGGTAGAAAGCGAGGCGGCTGGATCTACGTTCAACAATAGACTCATGACGACTATAAAGCTTTGCATCAATCACTACGTCATATTCAAAAGAAATTTTCCCTTTTTAGGGTTCCGTACCCAAAGGATAAAAACGGGACCCTATTACTAAGACTCCGATGTCCCTCTGTCTGTCTGTCACCAGGCTGTATTTTATGAACAGTGATAGCTAGACAGCTGAAATTTTCACAGTTGATGTATTTCTGTTGCCGCTATAACAACAAATACTAAAAACGGAGTAAAAGAAATATTTAAGAAGGGCTCTCCCATATAACAAACGTGATTTAATCGAAGTTTTTTACTCGCTATTAATAACGGCAAGATTAATGAGGCTAAGGGGGCTTCAACACGGTACGTGCGTGCCCTTCGTGCGTGAGTCCAACTCGCACTTGGCCGATTTTTAGCACTGTACAGAATCATGACTTCTACTTGATTGTGTTAATAATAAGTTTCTTGTTAGCAAATATAGTATTTATGCAGTAGACTAACGAACTGTAGTGCTCTACCCAACTCTACACAGCTCCACTCTAACTTGATAGAGTTACGAGTATAAGGCGTCTTAAAATATGTTAAAAGAGCAAATAGCCACCCGGTCAACACGACCTTACTTATTATTTAACTTACCCTGTGCTCAAAATCTCGTCGAACAGCGGATCAGTGTGTTTCACACGGTGCAAGTCAGGGGCAGTGCTGCGGAGGGAGTAGTACAGGTCTATTTTCTCCTTGGTCCGCTCCAGACTGAACTTGCAGCCGCGGAGGAACGCCAGCAGCCATTGGTCGTCTGAAAGTTAGTGAAGATTTGGCTTTTATTTGAACGCAAAAAATATAAATGCATGTCGTACTAAGAGGTAAATCACTGGCGGAGGACCGCGAGACTTGGAAGTTGCTCTACCGACAAGAGCATTTTGAATGAAGCTCGTTATGTTCTCTCATCGAACAGCACCACCTCTAGTGCTCTAAGCGATGTAATTCGATGTATGTTCCCACGTAACTTAATACTAGAGATAAGCGGCCGGTTCGCAGAAACAAACCGAGCACTGGTCTTATCAGTAGAGCTGACTATGCGTCTGCGAATAAGACCACCTAGATGCCTAAGTTAGCTTGTAAGATGTCTCAATGTATTTTGTTCATTAATTATAGTGCCTTCGCATCGGCAACAACTTAGTTTTATTTTTAGTTTTTAAGAAACATTCTGTCGCGCTTCCGAAAGTTAACTGGCGCAGCCGGTAGGATAGTCGGCTGCTGCCAGCGCGAAAAGTTCGCTCTTAAATTCGGTGAATTTCCCCCGCGTTGTGCAGTATTAAGTAAACGGTGTTAATACTGAATTCAGTTGTATCCGTTCCGGCTATCCACACGAACCAAACAAATAAGTTATCTACGGGCGCAGAAGATGCAGGTCGGTTGGTGAGTAAGCCTTTTTCGCCTTCCTTAACCAATTTTGACCTTGGTCATCGGTCAGATTTGCTTGTGTTAATTGTATAATTAGACAATTTGGTCTCAAATCGATCGAATTGTGTTAATTAAGGATATTTAGGTAATAATAGTAATAGTATCGGAAAATTTAATCTCAAATCGATTGAATTGTTTTAATTAAGGACATTTAATAAAAGTAAGTAATAGTATCGGAACATTTAATCTCAAATCGATTGAATTGTTTTAATTAAGGATATTTAATAAAAGTAAGTAATAGTATAGGAACATTTAGTCTCAAATCGATTAAATTGTTTTAATTAAGGATATTTAATAAAAGTAAGTAATAGTATAGGAACATTTAATCTCAAATCGATTGAATTGTTTTAATTAAGGATATTTAATAAAAGTAAGTAATAGTATCGGAACTTTTAGTCTCAAATCGATTAAATTGTGTTAGTTAAGGATAGATATTTAATAATAGTAATATTGTTAGATAATTTTGTCTCAAATCGATAAAATTTTGCTAATTAAGGATATAACATTTAATATTAAGTAATAGTGTCGGTATAAACTCTACCGAGACTCTAAATTAGGTTTGAATTATTTTGTTTTAGTTATATTAAAATAAAATTAATAAGAAATGGCGCAAGAACATAGAGCTGCTACTCTTGCACAAACGGGAATCCTAAAAAAGGATGCTCTAAAACTTCTGCTGGAAAAAGTAAACTTCAAGGAACAAGGAACAGGGATGAAGTCAAATTTACAAAGATCTCAGTTTTCAATGCCTAGTAGCCAAAATACCATGAGATCCGCGATTTCCGCGCCTCAATTCCAGTTCGGTATACCTGGGAACCAAAATTTAAATAGACCACCGGTTCCAAGGTCCGCACAGCTTCAATTTGGCTACCGCCCGCAGCTAAGCTCCGCGCCTCAGTTTGGTAAATTAGGCCTACAATCAACACCGCAGCAAGGGTTCAGACCCCAATTAGGGACGTCCCTTCAGCTAGGTTCTAGGCCACCCCAATTTGGGTACAAACCACCCCAATTCGAGTACAAGCCACCCCAATTCGGGTACAAGCCACCCCAATTTGGGTACAAGCCACCCTATGAACAACCTCAGCAAGTTAACCCGCCACACTTGCAATCCGGCGACGTATCCTTAAGGACCGCCCGTTCTGTTGGATTTAAGCTTAACGATATAACCGGTGACGACAATGAACAAAATTTTTACCCTGATGATACTTACCCTTATACTCACAAAAACGACATGTACGGTATACTTGCGGAAAGTTAAATTTACAGCTTTCAGATATATTTCATGTGTAATGTTACTGCAACTTCACGTTTTAAAGTTTAAAAAAGTTTAGGAGATCAGCTCTGGGCAAGTTACAGGGTTTATCTACGGCGTGGCCGTTAGGGCTTCGTTTCAAGCTCGCTATAAGCTTGCATGAACGTTGCAACCTTATATTTGTAAGTTACAAGCTCGTTGATGTTACTTTCAGAAATGTTATTGCAACTTTTGCTTGCTTATCGGGACCCTTAAAGAGACTGTTATCCGAGAAAATGATTTAGGGATATCATCTTATGCGTTAGAACTATATAATCTATTCATAAGTAGTTTTAGGACTATATTCATTAGATTAAGTGAAATCGAAACCGCTCTAGCTCTAAGCAAGAGCTCCATACTACACTAGTATATAATTAATTCCACCGAACTGCTTTACCATTTGAAGTTGATAGCAGAATCTAGAAACCTGGTATATGTACCCAATGAATTTAATTTAATTAAGATTGAGGAAACTATTGATGTTAAATCTTTTATCAAAAAGGACCAAATTACCTTTATATTGGAAATCCCTCTGACCGATAATGTTACGTATAACTATTTTAAATTGTACACATTACCCATCCTCCTCAAACCTGAAAACCTAACCGTTGCCATATTTCCTAAGTACCCATTCCTATAGGCGAAAGGGCTGAAGTATCAGCCGATCGCAAAGCCGTGCCGCTCACTCGCTGCTGGAGACGAGTTTCTCTGCGACGATGACAACCGCGCCCCATACAGCGGACCCTCCTGCTAGGAAAAACTAATGAGATACGGGGACGTCACTGACATCTGCAAGCAGTACCCCATTCACTTCGAGGATGTGAAGCTGCAGAAAATAGATAGAAACAACTGTATACTATTCACCAGATCGAAAACAACCCTCACAGAGGCCTGCGGCGAAGAGGCTTCGAAGCAGCAGATATGCGGAACGCACGTTGTGACGCTGAATAGGCCCTGTGATGTCACTGTCAACGGGACGACCATCCGGCACCACCGTTTTTACGCCGAAGTGGACCCAGGGACCCCACTACTCATCATCAACTTACCAAAATTACGCGCGGTCGAGGAAATATCCAATGCACATGCACTCAATATACGAGAGATTGCACTTGACGAAGTTAAATACATGTCCTTTGCTTTGAAGAACAGTGAAGTTTTAAGAAACGGACTCTATAATTAGGATTAGTAGTATTAAGTATAGTTTTGATTATTTTTATGTTTGGTACACCAAAATTAAGCCTTTCATTCAAAATTATCGGAATCCCTCTAGAATCGAGCGCTCCGATAATTTTTCGCTTAGGGAGGGAGACGTTATGTTCTCTCATCGAACAGCACCACCTCTAGTGCTCTAAGCGATGTAATTCGATGTATGTTCCCACGTAACTTAATACTAGAGATAAGCGGCCGGTTCGCAGAAACAAACCGAGCACTGGTCTTATCAGTAGAGCTGACTATGCGTCTGCGAATAAGACCACCTAGATGCCTAAGTTAGCTTGTAAGATGTCTCAATGTATTTTGTTCATTAATTATAGTGCCTTCGCATCGGCAACAACTTAGTTTTATTTTTAGTTTTTAAGAAACATTCTCTCGCGCTTCCGAAAGTTAACTAGCTTTATAAAACAAAAACATGATGTCAGCGAAAAATACCGGTTATTTCTTGATACAACGGAGTCCGTTGTACGGACATATTCTAGATTGTATATTTTCAAATGAAGGCAATACATCGTATGTAAGAAAAATAAGCAGTTTCATATGTTTAAAAAAAAATAACAGTATTTTTAGGGTTCCGTACCCAAAGGGAAAAACCCTATTACTAAGACTTCGATGTCCGTCTGTCTGTCTTTCTGTCTGTCACCGGGCTGTATCTCATGAACCATGATAGCTAGGCATTTTCACAGATGATGTATTTCTGTTGCCGCCATAACAACAAATACTAAAAACAAAATAAAATAAATATTTAAGAGGGGGCTCCCATACAAAAGACCTGAATTTTGAGACGTTTTTCGCTCTATATTAATAATGGTAATAGGTAGATGCTTGAAATTTTCACAGATTATTTAGTTTTATATTCACTTCAACAAGAAATAATAAAATTAAAATAAATATTTAAGGGGGGTCATACAGTACGGAACACTTCGTGCGCGAGTCCTACTCTACTTGGCCGATTGTTTGTGAAATTCCGAGTTACCCTTTAGTACCTAAAAGTTAGTTGTAGTTAACAATTTCCTTCATTCAACTGAATAGACTAAAAATACCAGAAATATCAATAAATACATAATCTAGTGGTGTTTGATTTACCTTGTCTAAGCGTACTACTATTTTTGTGGTATAATAGATATCCTATCGTAATTTTGCAGTTTCATGGTGATAATGAAAAGACAACATTCTTTGATATTGGCACACTTTTATGGAATAACAAATCGAAGTAGGAGAAATAGATGTAAATTACTACATACCTACTTAAGTAATTGCTTTTGATACGACATGTAACAATTCTGTTAGTAATTTTGTTTAACCCCGTGATTAAGTAAGACATTAATTTTTAATGTAAATTAGTATTTAAAATTAATTTATTTGTAATCGATTTTTTTTACTACCACATAATAGGTACGAGTATTACTGCAGAGTTTTCAGCTCTTTTAATGTAATGCTGTATATAAAATATTTATCAAAAATGAGATTTGACTTAGCGACGTGAACTGTGCGTAGAATCTTCTTATCAGGGATAACATGATTCCATCCTTGGTTGTTCTTTCCCGCACTCATCTATACACGTAGTAGAGGATACACGGAAGATCGAGCTTTACCCATCTGACAATTAGATGATCTTACATCGTTTTTTATCAAACATTGCTTTTTTACAAAAATGCCCATGATTTTTTTTTTAAACCATAGGCACGTCTCATCTCCATGCCTTAGCATCTTAAACCAAGTTTTACTATACAGGGTGTGTCTCTAAGAAAACATTATTCATTATAATCTATTTGGTATATTAACAATAGTAGTCGCGAACATATTTTCTTCCTTGATGAAACGCTCCGTGCAATGCGTGGCACGTGGTGCTGGTAGGTGACGGAATGGTCTAATGAGCAGGTACTTTTACACCTACTTTTACTTTTCAAGACAAACAATATTTTATGCCTCACACAGCGGAGTTCAGAGTCGGTCATAATTTGGTACGCTATAATGGGCAGACCTACCTATAAGGATCAAGAAAGCCGCACCCAAACTTCAGTTCGGTTTAAAATAGACAGGCTCTTTAGCAGTCCGGGTAATTCTCTTTTTGCAGCTATTCAAATACGAAATAAAAAGGTATTGTACCTGTTCTAGCGCGTAGATGAGGTTGCTTCGCAATCCAGTCTTTGATATGCTGTAGGTCATCTTGCAGCCGCTTCGGGTCCTCGTTCAGTTCCACACGAGCCTTCTCGGCCAAGGCTGGGGGCAGAGGCCTAACAGACATTTTTGGAACAGAGTACTTCCACCAAAGTCTGAGTACAAATAGTTGTAATATGAGATAACACACGTAAGTAGATAAACACTACAAATAAAATCGATTAGTTATCTGGCCACGTTGTTATCGATGTAATAAATTTGTGCCATTAAATGTACAGGGTTATTTTTGATTCGTTGAAACTATACAAACTTAATTCCCTTGTGGAAGCATTTGATTGTACTAAGCAATAATAATTCGTAAAAATCAATGAAAAAAAATGTAAAATCACTTCTTATATTTTGCTGCAAACATGTTACAAAGTGACACGTATAAAATCGATAATAAAATAATAAAACAAATAATTATTACAAAATAACTTTCTAAATAGTTTCAACGTAAAGAACAACCAAACAATGTTTTGTTTTGAAAAATATAATAGGGTCAAAATAGCCCTGTATCTATTGTTAATCCGATATAAAACAATTATCTTTGTACGGTGTTTGTTACCCTCAACTTGACTTTTTCATAAAATCGATGGCTGTCTATATCAATAAATAATGTTATAGAATATACCTCTATAATTAAGTAGTACGTACAGTAATACTTAATTCACACTCGAGCTACTACTATAGACAACATTTTACTATGGGATCAAACCCGCAAATAAATTCGCTGTTCCATCACTACATAATATAAAACAAAGTCGCTTCCCGCTGTCTGTCTATCCCTTATATGTATGATGCTTAGATCTTTAAGACTACGCAACGGATTTTGATTTTTTTTCTTAAATACATAGAGTGATCCAAGATGAAAGTTTATATGTACAATAAATTCTTAATATAATTGAAGAACTCTCATAATTTTAGAGGTTTCTAATGTGATGTAATAAATTAAAAAAAAATTGGCTTATACGCACATTGCACATTGAACCCGTGCGAAGCCGGGGCTGGTCGCTAGGATAATAATAATTTATCATCATCAAATAATCGGCCAAGTACGAGTCGGACTCGCGCACGGAGGGTTCCGTACTGAATGGGAGCCCCCCTTATTTTTTTTTTAAATTTTATTATTTATTATTAAAGTGAATATAAAACTAAATATTCTGTGAAAGTTTCAAGCATCTAACTGTTACCATTATTAATATAGAGCGAGAAACGTCTGAAAAATCAGGTTTGTTGTATGGGAGCCCCCCTTAAATATTTATTTTATTTTCTTTTTAGTATTTGTTGTTATAGCGGCAACAGAAATACATCATCTGTGGAAATTTCAGCTGCCTAGCTATCATGGTTCATGAGATACAACCCGGTGACAGGAAGACACACAGACAGACAGACGGACATCGAAGTCTCAGTAATAGGGTCCCGTTTTTCCCTTTGGGTACGGAACCCTAAAAAGGTTGTACGATTTGTACAGAAGAGGACTGTATGAGGTGCGTCTAATGATTTTTGAACCTCAGATAAGTATCCCTGCAAGCTGCAAGACGGTGAAAGGAAATCTCCACCAACCTTCAATCCTCGACCGCCTCCAGACTTCAGCTTCAGTTGCGACGGGGACACTGATTGATGACCGGACACTTTCCTTGGCACCAGACACGTCCGTTGCACCGGACACGGGGTAATTTAAATGTTTAGACGATGAACAGTCTTTGAGGTAGGCGCAACGTGCCCACAGTTCAATTCTCGTCGACTTAGTGACGCTTCCGCCCTTCGACGGTAGCGAATATCAAGCGGGTGGAGGAAATTTTCCCATCTACCCTCAATTTGCTTGCAGAGATCGAAGAAATGTATTGTTTTTTTTTTTCATGTGTGCACTAAGCACACATGAAAAAAAAAATAGAGATTTTTTTAAGATTTTAGTGTTGGTTTCTTAGTAAAAATGATAAAAAAAATAATCATCGTGAAGATTTACAAAAATAATTAAACTAACGAAAGTTCTAGCAAAATCTAAAACTATGATAGTCAATAAATGTTACTACGAGTATAGCATAGAAGAATTCTTTACAAAAAAAAAGTTTCAGTCTCGCGGAAGTATGTCAATGATAAGTAGATAGTATTGTTATTATGTAAGCTAATAAGTAATGTAAATAATTTTATGTGTAAGCTAATAAGTAAGACTCAGTAGTTGTATACTTGCAACGCCCTTCTTATACTATTTTTAGTGAGCAAATTTTTACATGTTAAATGGCAAGGTTTGAAATAAAGAATGAAGTTGTTTGTCGAATAAAGTTGTGATGATGTCAGTATCTGATTTATGGTTTCAGTATTACTACACTTTTTTGTGAAAACGTAAATAGTATATTTACTTAGTTTTTCTTCTGAAGTTATCTACTTACCTATACTCACGATTTTCTTTTATAAAAGTCTAAAATATACCTATGGAAGTCTGAGATTCTGCGAATTAGATAAGTAACTAAATAAGTTCGTATAGGCCGGGTGGCTAGCCCTGGTGTCAGAGTTTTTAGGCCGCCTGAAGGCCTCTGACATCGCTAAACGGTTAAAACAACCGGGACCTACAATTATGAAATTGTGCACTTAATTAATTTTAACAAATAAATATTAGAAAACATCAAAATAATGCTTCGATATGTCAAATAAATAGAATTTAGGTATACCTAAAACGTATAAAACAGTGCCGGTCGGCACTTTTAATGTTCTATATTAAATTTTATTATTTTTGTTACTAAGGATTTCATTAAGAAAGATAGAAATCAAGTACAATTAAATGTTTATTTTGTCATGATTAGGTATAATGTAAATCTTACTTATACATTTTGCTTAAATTCAAAATATCGTACATCTAAAAACATCACATTGCTCCATTAAATGTGTTACTGTTTTGCTATTAATAATAACTTTAAAATAATTAAATCTAGTCACAGTTACACTAAACTTCTGAAGGTGTATTTCTACTAAACTTAAAGGCTTTATAGGCCTTAGCCATTACCTACAAATAAGTAGGTTTAACATGAGACAGTTATACGTAAGCAACGTTACAGGGCTTTCATTATTTATCATTAATTCACTTAAAATCTCTCAAAGTTACATATTATGTACAGTAAATAATAGGCCAAGTATGGTATGGGAGCCCCCCTTAAATATTTATGCTATTTTAATTTTATTAATTATTATTGAAGTTTATATTAAACTAAATATTCTGCGAAAATTTCAAGTATCTACCATTATTAACATAGAGCGAAAAACGTCTAAAAATCAGGTTTGTGCTATGGGAGCCCTTTAAATATTTATTTTATTCTCTTTTTAGTATTTGTTGTCATAGCGGCAATAGAAATACATCATCTGTAAAAATTTCAGCTGCCTAGCTATAATGTTTCATGAGATACAGCCCGGTGACAGACAGACAGACGGACAGACGGACATCGAAGTCTTAGTAATAGGGTCCCGTTTTTCCCTTTGGGTACAGAACCATAAAAACGTACGCACTTGACATTTGAACATTCGCAAAAAATACATACCTTATGGAACACCAGATTTTTGTCAGACATTATTAAATAAGCATAAGCAAATTATCGTTGAAATAGTTTACATGTATAATTCTATGTGATTATTTTTCTTAAATTTCTTTTAATATCAGTATTTTTGTCTAATGTGCTAATGAGTTAACTGAATTGAATCTGTTCCTTAAGATTTTAGGTGAATTAGAAAAAAATACCAATTTTTAGATGTAATTTCTTTTACAATAATATTTAATTAAAATCTCACATAACAGTAGATCCCTATTATATGCTTATACTCTATGGTAAATCCCTACCCTATTAAAATAAGATCTTTAATCAACTTCAAGCTGCCTGAAGGAGCCTTCTATTCCCAAGGTGCCATTTTCCACAGGCTTCACCCGTATCCGCCTTGATTCGTCTGTGCCATACTTCTGATCTTCTTCTAAGAACGAGCCGTACTCTGTTACTTTTTTCTTCCAGTAACCTAAACATAAAACAAATTGTTTTATATTATATCCGGTCAAAATATACGTAGAACTTACCCAGAGAGAATTCCACGAATTCTTGAGACGAGAGGGGCTGATTCCGCGGCAATAAATGAAGGATTATAATATGCTCCACGATTAAGGCGACTTGGGCGAAGGGGCGAGTACTCAATAAAGTGACAAACTAGCTAACAGACCTCGAGATGGTATACCAAGAGACTACGCGGTCTTTACCAGTATTTAAGCTGTGTATGTTATAATTATTTTTTGCAAAAAAATGACAAAACCGAGTTCCATCGTGTACAAATTTTGAAAAGTTCGCTCGAAATCATGTATAAAATTTTTGCGTTATTGTTGATTTTTCAAGAACGACTGAACCGATTTCGATAAAACCCAAACTACCTCTGGACTCGGGAGTATCCTATATACTTCCGAGAGGGTCCCATTTAAATATTATCGAAATCGGCTTAGCCGTTAAATAAATCAACAAAAATGTACATGGATGTCTCATCGATTCGTGCAAATTATTCGAATTCTGGACACGGTGGAAGTCGGTGTTGCGATTTTTTGCAAAAATGTTATGACACACTGAAGTTATCAATTATCCGATTATATTTGGACTAAGGTGTGGAATTTGTGAAATTAGGGCTTGTAGATACTCGTAGATAGATGGATTAATTCTTTATTGTCACACCATAAACAACTTAAATAACTAGGAAAACAAGTTTAGTGGAACTTATAGCTAGTGTTAAAACCGGCTTGTAAGGTATAAATTATGGTAAAGCCCCCAGATTAAGCCCAAAATAAACAACTTTCATAAAACTTTCTGAGCAAGTGTTAAAAAATCCTAGCTATCTTACCAACAATCGCGTCTGTGGTACCAGCACTTCCGCCATATTCCGACGGCAAAATCTCTTTTGGTACGAATTTGTATAATTCGTTGTATTTTGTGTTGTGGACGTATAACTGCAAAGGAAAGGTTTTCGATATAATTATCACGCTGAAAGTTAGTAAACAAGCGCCTGTAATATTTTTCATTCAATGCGTTTTGATCTTGTTTCTTTTTCCAACTTTACGCTTATTTTTTCAGTAAGAATTAACAATTTGACTTTTTTCTAATTTACCTACTTATTCCCAATCACATGGTAGGTATCAAACATTAGCAAAGGTGCATTACGTGCCCGGATCATGATAAAAAAAAATGTATATTCAAACCAATTTTGTAAATCATAAAGAAGGAATATAATATCTATGTTGATTATTCATTCATATAATTAAATTTTTCATTGATTCAATACTTACTCTGTTTTGATTTTTCTCATTCAATAAACTTTTCATAGCGTTGTAAATAGTTTCAAAACCAGGAGGAGTATTTAGGCAGTGTATTCCCTTCATTCTGATAGGTGACGCATCCTGAAAAAATATGATGCTTAATGATATTTTAAGTGTATAACAATTAACATAAATGAAAAGAAATCCTGAGCGTTGTTTAACTTAAATGGGAACTCTAGCAGTAGTACCTAGTAGTAACATGGAGGCTTACTGCACTGAACAATGCGGTACGTAGCAACTCCGGCATTGAAAATTAATCCAAGAAGAACTTAGCTACAAGCCGCACTAAACCCAATCCTTGTACAGCTGCTATCTGATCTCCAGTCACGATTGGGTTTTGCACAGCTTGTAACATAACAGCCATCAAGAAGTGTGATTCGGCTTATAACATAGTTGTTTTGCACATTGAAGGCATATGACCAACATCTCAATATGGTTCTGGGAGATGCAGAAGAAACTATAACCACTGTTGAAATTGGTGAAGAGACTTACGAAGAAGTTTATAGGACTACTAAAAGAAACATCCCATGTCGCCCATGTGGCATGTCTCTAAGAGGTGACGGTGTGATATTGGTGTCTCCACCAGTGAGCGTCGGTGTTTAGAGTAACCTTAACTTTTAAGAATAAAATTAGTATCCCATTATTACAGTGTGTATTTCTTCAACACTTTCATAATCTACTCATTCATGAATTTTCTGTTCTTCTTAACCAACAATTCTTCCTCGTCCATTGGTTCTATGATTGCTCCAACTTTAGTTATTACATCAGGTCGAATTAGCTTTTTATATGCTTTCTCTGGAATAAATGTATTTCCAAGAGTAGCCCTTTTGGACGCTTCATAATCTCTTACATTATAAAATGGGTAAGGTATTTCTGTTTATCCAAGGACTATAATTGTACGGTAAAAACTGCGCACAGGCCACTGCAGTGTCATAAAGCCTTTCAAATGAAAAGGCAAGATAAGAAGTTCGCTTTGCTAGTCGCAAAAGAAAGGCGTTACAAATACTAAGTGTTTTCGTACACTAAACAAAGCTAGTAGTTTTATGCGGCAATTTCATAACTTATTTTTATGCATTTTAGCACATGTATGAATCTTTTTCACCTTATATTTTATCACCTGCTTTTTTCATCGCTATTAGGTAATTTTGTCAGCGATCAGAAATGTCTGAATGTAAATATGTAACAGTCAAATCTGACTTGTGTATGTATTGAACTGTTGAACATAGGCCGGCCACGCTGGCCCAGTGCGGATAAATAGGTTCAAATACAAGGCATCAAATTTCTTCTACGCATTTGTAAAAAAATAAAATTTATTCAGGTACCTATTAAAGTTTCAGCACCAAATTCAAAAAAGTTCGGGATCACAAATATTGTCATCGGGGTGGCAAAATTTTAACGAAAGTAATTACATATTACATCATACCTGCGCAGATATTACAAGCTTTTTGATCGTCACTGGCGTCATTTGAAAGAAGTGCGTCAAAGAAACTCCTTGCAGGTCCAGTATTATGATGGTCCCGGCCACGACAGCTTGATCATCTTCCATTAAAACTATCTGAAATCATATAATATCAGATGTTATACTTTTTTTTTCAGCTAGACTTAGAATGAAATCTTATTGAGAAAGGTTGGTGAATGATTTTTAATTGACTTCCAAAAACGAGGAGGTTCTATGTTCGTCTGTATGTTGTTTTTGTGTATGTTCATCGATATTTTCGCCAATTCGGAACCAAATCAAAAAAAATAATTCGAAAGGGTACATATATTCTCCCGAGGTGGTCTCCTTTAAATTTTATCGAAATCGGCTGAGCCATTTTTATAAAATTGTAAACATCAAATCGAGCGAACTATACGAATTTATACACGATGGAAGTCGGTTTTACCATTTTATGTGAAAAATAATTATTTGTAATGCACTCAATAAACAAAAAGGTGCCCTTTCATAGAATCATTTAGTGAAAACTCTCCTTACAAAATTATTGTTTTTTCAAACACAAAAGGGTCCCAAAGTTAAAGAATTATAGGCAAGATTAACACCCCTTTATACAAACATTTTTTATTTTTGTGGAAAGCTAGAAGTCTGACTCTACATTACAACTCGAGCAAAGGAGAGTCTATTTAACAAAGCGACATACTAAAAGTTAATTTAGTGTTGACAAAATGCTGAAACAGCAGCTGGTATGATTTCAAGCTTGCTACCATAGTAAAAGTTGGTCCTAATGATAAAATAAATGGTATAATACATACAAATAAGTACATCGTTTGCGATATAAATAAATAATAATATAGATATCTTAGCATTGGATCTGAACTCGTAGTTTTAAAATATCCACAGAGGTATCTATCAAATTATAATGCCCCCATAGATACTTAGGTATTATGTGGGTAAGAACTGATTAAGTTAACCGACTTCTGCTATAAACTGAATCTCTCAACTTTTACATTAGAAGAACTGTAAGTTTTGCTAGACTTGCATTATCCTTGTTATTGAAGTGAAACTTCTAATGCGACTTCCAACAAAGTTGCGTTAAACGTTTAATTAACGCTACCATGGAGGGGGTAAGAAAGCATTGAATTGTTGCGTCAAAGTTTCACTTTTTCCGCGCGAAGGGACTCCACTTGCACTTTTTTCTGCATGACCAGATTTGCAATATTATTAAGTGCAAAATGTGACGAGTTTAGGTACCTTTTGTAAAACGTTTGAAACGGCCAACATTTGTAGCACGTTGAATTTATTAGCATCAAACCGCCCTGGGCGTATCAATGTGACTCGAGGTGAATCCGGACCAGAAGTTTTAGGTAATAAAAGCATCGATCTGAAATAAACAAGATTGTAAGAATAGTTGCAACGTTGAGGGTAGGTACTACAAAGTCGTTATCCAAAGATAATGATTTTGTAGTACCTACCTAATGCTCGTGCTACAGCACTTAATTTAGAAATCAGAGGACATTGATACTAAGTCCAATCTTATCTAAGTTTTATAATGTTGGCTTTATAATACAGGTAACGAATTCTTATTTATGTTTTCACCAAATTATACTAATTTTTAATTTGCCAGGTGTCTTCCATCAAAATTCCATTAAGTAGGTACGTAGGTACCTGAGTGATTCTTCGAGTTTTTGAATTCAGAGTAGCGCAGAGAGCAATGGAGAGAGTTATGCTAGGAATCACCTTGCGTGACCGTAAAAGGAATGAGTGGATTAGGCGAAAAACGAGATTGAGAGATGTGGTCGAAGTGATCGCTGGAAAGAAATGGAGTTGGGCGGGGCATATAGCTCGGATGGACAGTCATCGATGGACTAGCCGCATAATTGAGTGGAGATCGTGGGCGAATACCAGACCACTAGGCCGCCCGCCAAAACGATGGGTGGACGATGTGCGAAAGCATGCAGGACGAGACTGGATCGCAAAAGCAGCGGACCGTAAATCATGGCATAAATTGGGAGAGGCCTACGTCCAGAAATGAAAAACAAAAGGCTAACAAAGAAGAAGAAGAAGAAGATTTTTTGATTACATCCTTGTTACTCAAACATAATAAAAATTGGGCAGGGAAATAAGACAAAAATGGCGGACTCAAAGAATTACCATCACCTCCGAACATTTGAAGTTAACCAAATGCTTGGCAAAATGGTTTGGGTTTTGATCAGTTTGTAGTAGCTATATAACTTCACAGCCGCCAGAAATTTTGATTCAGCGTTAAGTTATGTGTTTTTATATTTACCCTAAAGTATAAAGTTCCTCGAATATATCATCAGTGTGTTTAATGGTGTACAGCTCTGGAAGCGTAGTTCGGACGGTGTAGTACAAATCTAGTTTTTCTTTTGTTTTTTCTAAGCTAAATTTGCAGCCTCGTAGAAAAGCTATGAGCCACTGGTCATCTGAAAAATAAATTAGAATCTTGTTGATATAAAATAAGGTCTTTTACCTAACTTGAGAGACGAATCAATTTATCTTTTCACTAGAAAGTAAAATTAACATGTGGCTATCCTAATGTCACGGACCCCTAGAGGGGCAGCCGAGAAAAACAGGCAATCAAATAACTTCTTCTCATAGGAAATCCACTTTTGGACATAGGCTTCCCCTGTAGATCTCCAATAAGACCGGTTGGAATACATCCAGTGCGATCCTGCGGTCGTAACGAGGTCATCTGACCATTTTGTGGGTAGACATCTATGGTCTCCACTAGAAAACTATACTTATGTTATAATTATTATTGCTTCTATTGATTGACTGGGGTCGGAGTCGAAAGTCTACATCGAGCTGCATGTGTTTTGCGGCTGTTTTGTTTTTGTACTTAAAAGTAATAAAATTGTAATCAACATTATAATTCAATTTAATTCTTTCTGATTAAATAATACTAAGCAACAGTCTACAATAATTATGACGGCATTTTATTACCTGTTGTAAAATGATAACAATCACCAATTGCAATCATGATGTTAATACACAAATAAAGAATATGAACTCTTTACCATTTACAATGTATAAAGAACATATACTTAAGCCAATATTTACTACTCATAATTTTTTTTAGCCGATTGAAATAATAAACCTAAATCTAACTTAAATACCTAGTTAACTATAAAATAACTAAAAATGTTTCTATCAACATTTTTTTACTTTAGTCACTGTTTTGGCAAAGTCACTGGTTTTTTATACGCGCCACTAGATAGATTTTAACATATTAAATTAATTTGTTATCCACTAATTTACAATTGTAAACCTGAATCATTCTTGACCTTTCGTTTTCTAACCTAAGTAATTACTTAGCTAATATCTATAGTTAGCTAAAAAAATCTACCACAACTAATATGTACTCATTATTTTACGTCTGTCCTACATTATTTTGTTGATTTTATTACTCATCGTGACATCCGTATCGTAGATATCGATGTCATTATTTTTCCTTTCGGCTGAAAGTTTATAATTGATTTTGTCAACCATTTTCCTACTTCAGGTAAAATGTAAATTGTATGTTTAGGTAGGCGAAAATATGCAATTATCATCATTTAAATTTGATTCCTGTAACTTAAAAAGTTCTAGGCCATATTAAAAGCTTTCAGACTGCCGAACATCTCTGTCTCTAGGGCTGAATACTCATTAGTTCTGACCTCATTTGATGATGATTCGGTAGAAATTACAAGAACTTCATAGTATATAAAGATAATAAAGTGCTTAGTAACAAATTACAACAACCTGAAGTCATCAGGTACTTAGGTACCTAATGAGCACTTTTCCATTCCCACCTAACATGTATTTTATTTCAAACACTTTCGTATTTAAGTAAAACTCGACAAGAGCTATTTACATAATAACTCAGAGCTCATTATTTGAGCTCCTTTTATTGAGCTCCTTTTTATTTTTAACTGAGATAAAAGATAAAGATGAAAACAAGAAAATCACGTACTTATCTAAACAATCACTCACCGGTCCGTGCTCTCAAATGAGGTTGCTTTGTTATCCAGTCCTTTATATGCTGTAGGTCTGCTTTTATACTGCTTGGCTTTTCATTTAACTCCACTCGTGCTTTTTCTGCTAAAGCTGGCGTCAAAGCTCTTATGTTAGTCATTTTCACCGTTCCGATTTTCTAAACTTCCAATTTTAATATTATATATTAACGGAAATGTATTTGGTATGGTCACTGACGGAACTGCTAGCGAGAACAACAGAATGAAAGAAAAAAAAATGTTATCGATTTATCACTCATATGCTGTTATCTATTGCCATCTAATAAAGGTACGGTTTCATGATACTGAGCGGTAAGTAAAATGTCAGCGTTTTTATATTCGCTTGGCGACGATTGACCGATAATAGGTACATATTATGAATGTAATGTGGCTATCAACATTCATAAGTTTTCGGAAGAAATATTCGAAAAGATAGTGAAAACCGCATTGCAGTTTTATGTGCAGTTTATAAGGTCTATGACGATATACAGATAGGCACACAAAAAAAGTATTATAACATGCAGTGATTCTGCATAAGGTTTAAAATGGTGAATTAGGATGACCAGAACTGAATCTCTCGATACCTAGTGCATAAAAATCAGTTCTGATATGTATCTTGCTTGAGCAACCCACGCTAAAAAATCATCATATTGATGCATTAATACGCTACACTTTACAGCTTATTTATGTCCTAATTTATTAAATCCGACTTATTTTCTAAATTTATTCATCATCATATTTTCATCCCTTCGTTGACAAAAACCAAAAATAGATTTCCAATTGTATTATAGGTATATATTTCCAATTGTATTATTCCTAAACAAGATCGGAGTCACACAAGTCGGAGATGAAGCGTTGATACAACGATGGCGCCCAAGAAGATATGCCTATGCTCATCAATGCTCAGCGATTACGCGGTTTTGCGGTCATCTGTCCACCTTGTTAGGGAACATCTTACGCTGCGCTTGTCAGCACACACTGTCTGTTTGATAACTTTACGACCCCATTTCCCCCATCGGCTACCAGTCCTTCGTCTACGTAATGATGAAACTAGTCCTTATTCTTTGTTTCGTCCAGTGCACTTGTATGGTAGGTATGTAGCTACATTATTTAGCACTGCTTGTATGTATTCGATGCAGTGAAGACATGCCTTAAAACGTACTGATATGGTTAGAGATGGCTACATTTAGCCTCGAAACCAAACTACGTGTTCCGCATACACACTACTGCTAATTCTATGCCTAAACAAATATCGTACCTAGATACAGCCAGTGCGTAGGTAGATATCATCAAATACATATTAGACATGCTCGTAATAAGAATTTTGTTCGAAAAAATCATTTTTGTATTTTTATGGATGTAGGTACGTATTTTTACGTATTTTTAATCATGAACCCACGTTTGAGCATAGAGCCCCCTTTTTTTCCCTCCTTAGCCTCTACCGTATATTCCACAGAATATAAATGAAAAAATCTAAAAGATCAAAAAAATTTACTGACACAAATCGATGGAGATATCCTAGGATATAATTGTAGTCATAATTTTTTTTTTTTTTTACTATGGGTTCTTCTTCGTCTTCTCAATATACCCCTGTATGGATGTGTGTCGTATTCGACATACCTACTCTGTAATCAGTTTACTAAACTATTTTCTCTAAGTACTTAAAACAGACTCTAACATCAGGCTGCAAGAGCTTAACAAAATTAATTTTTCTTTTTTTAACACCTGTTGTTTTTTCATTCCTATGAAAAAGGTAAAGCACTCTTATCTTTCTTTTCATTGATTAAGATACGATTATAAAATTGCCATCACTGATTTCGCTGTAACTAAGTGAATCATTACACCAAATACTTGGGTTATTAGTGTTCAAATCCGGTTCATATATTTCAACTTCTTACCCGATTCAATCAATAATATATATGTATTTTTATGTATAGGTACTTATGTGACGTGCAGACTTAGATCTAAGAGCTTGGTTAACTCGCATAGCTAACGCAGCTTTCCTCTCTTGCTGCAAACTTTCGCACAGATCCATTCAAGAATTTGCTTAGTCTTCAGTCTGTACAGATCTATAGAAAACTGCGTCAGCTATGTAAGCTACCACCAGCTGTTAGCTGTAAGTAGCTTGGATTGCGCGTCGTACCAACGTGTTCATTCTTGGAGAGCTCCGTATAAAAACACGCCTGTCGACAACTTGCTTCCAGCGCATTCTTAACTACTTTGGTCACATCGCTCGCAGAGACCCAAATAACCTAGAGAAGTTAATGGTAGTAGGAAAGGTCGATGGGAAAAGACCACGCGGTCGATCGCCTACGAGATGGACGGATCAAATAAAATATTTAACCGGCATGCCCATCCCCGACGCCATGAGATACGCAGTAGATAGGTCCAAGTGGAAGAACATTGTCCAAAAAGTTATACAGGATCAAACCGCTCCAAATTAGACACGACCTTCAGCAATGAAGAATACGACTAAGAAGAAGAAGATGTAAGCTAGCCCAAAGTAACTTTAGCTCTTAATATGCAACTCGCAATAGACTATTTGACTAGTTTTTGGAAATCGTTTTAAATTATTCGTTAGTACATAATAAGCACACTACATTTCTATTTCCGAGAGATCTGCTGTATTAACAATGAAAATCAGTGTTAAAGAATAGATATTCAAGATCCCGTCAAAAACCTTTGAGGAAATATTACTACGTAGTAATATAGCTCGATGTCAAAAACGATATTCTGTAATGGCGCTGGTCTTTGACGTCCACGCACTAGTAAATAACGTTAGTTAATACTAGTAAATACGCTAGTTCACATCTAAAAATTGTCAAAAAACCTTTAAAAGTAACTTACAGACCCAATATTTCTCCGAAATCACAAAACAAAAATGACAGTCAATGGAGAAATTCTTGTTTACTAAATAAATGTGACGTCACCAGAGTCGCTCTTCAGCGTTCGTCATCGAGCGTTCACGTCACAGATAAAATAACAAAAAAAAATGTATTTATTTCGTGCTTTTTGCGAAAATTAGACATATCTTAGTTTAAATTATGTATTTTTCAGGCTATTAGTCTTTAAAGATTACCACAACCAATAGTATATTTTCAATGTGGTCAAATATCCTATTATATTGCTACGCTATATGTACCTATATCTACTTAACTGCGGGATAGGGAAGTATAATTTGAAGGATACTGCTAGTAAAAGATAATTTAATGTAAATATTGTTGTCAAACATTTTATTCAGTGTATTTACAGTATTCATTCTCCATTATTTCGAAACTCTAACCCTGTTGAATAGGCAGATATTATGAAAGACACATTTAGACAAAGATTCATTCTTATATTCACATGAAACAAGGAATCAAGGATATTAAAACTATGGACCTCAGGTAAGCTTTAAAAATGCAAAAGACAAAGGGAGACCCGTAAATATAATAATGTGACAGATTCATAATTATTTAATTAATTTAGAACATGCATTAATGTTTGCAAGCTCACTCACTATTTGGTAACAACATAGGTCGTTACTATCTAAATCAGTTTTTCGGCATTCGTAAATTTTTTAAATACAATTAAGTTAGGGAATCGAAAGCAAATAATCATTTTGATCACTTAGATACTTGGCTAGGTATCTACAAATTTTAAATTTTGTATCTGTGTTGTGTCCAAAATCCATAGTTCTAAAATCTTATAAACACGTCTTAAAATATGCACAGATATTTAATACGATTAAATATATGAACATTTTCACTTTAAATCGTATCTACTGACATTTATGGCAAAAATCCCAATAACATCAAATTACGAAAACATTATTCTTATACTACAGGATTAACCGCGCACTGAATTTTCAGTTCACGATTCGTCCAGTATTTGCGCACTGAATAGGTATTTAGTGCGCGGTTAGTTCAGTGGTATAAGAATAATGTACTCTAATCGCGAAAGTTTCAAAATAGCTTACGAAAACATGATAAATAATACATAGGAAAAAAGAACATTATTCAGAAGTTAATTGGGCACTGTTGAAATTTCTACAAAATTTTGAATTATGTATCGTGATCAACTTAATTATACAAGGCTATTTAGATTCTCATAAAATGCACATTTTAACAATCAACTTTTACTCTATGACTACCGATGATTGGCATACATCCATTCCTCTTTTATAGACTCACATTTATGTTGAATATACAAAAGCTTTTAGTCATGCTGGAAAATGATGCTGCATGGAGCTAATAACGGCACTTTAATTTTCGACTTTTCAGATTTTTTCTTGTTGATGCTATATAGTCAAAATTATTTTGTTATTAATTAACAATGCATAATGAGCTCTGTAGCTCTACCATAATACCTAAATTCAATGTAAATAACCCTGTATGATAAATTATTTAACACGTGGTTATTTCGAAGAACATAATATGTTGAATGACAGAGATATTATTATTCTTTTCGTTTTTTTTCTCAGAGGACTTGATGAGATCTCAGCACAATCAATCAATACATTATATTTTTATCAACTACACGTCAAATTAAAACACTTATCACCAATTAATTACACCAACCATTTCGATTTTATATAATTTAAAATGTATTAATATTATCTTCTACTAGGTAATCGACTACTTCATACATATAAATAGTTATCGTACAAAACAAATCAAATTAATTTGCCATTTAAAGTTAAAAAGTTTTTAACAATATTACAGGCCATGACTGTCACATATCTTTAGCATCGATATTTCTATGTACTAGACTTCTAAATAAATATAAATTAACTACAAACGAAACCTAATAGGATAAAAATATAAGTAACGTTTTAAAATCACAAACATTTCACGCCACCCATATAGCCCTAAATTTAGTCGACAATGAAAGTTTTCACCGTTTATAAATACAAGAGTAGGTACGTTTACTGGGTATATATAATTGGCCAAGTACGAGTCGGACTCGCGCATGGAGGGTTCCGTACTGTATGGGATAAACATTTAAAAAACTATTTTCTTTATTTTAATTTTATTATTGAAGTGAATTTAAAACTAAATATTCTGTGAAAATTTGAAGCATCTACCTGTTACCATTATTAATATAGAGCGAAAAACGTCTAAAAAAGCAGGTTAGTTGTATGGGAATACATTATATTTACCCTTAAATATTTATTTTATTCTCTTTTTAGTATTTGTTGTTATAGCGGCAACAGAAATACATCATCTGTGAAAATTTCAGCTGCCTAGCTATCATGGTTCATGAGATACAGCCCAGTGACAAACAGACAGATAGACAGACAGACAGACAGACAGACAGACAGACAGACGGACAGACGGACATCGAAGTCTTAGTAATAGGGTCCCGTTTTTCCCTTTGGGTATGGAACCCTAAAAATCATCATTATAATTACCTAGTCCATTAGATAGATTATTTAAACATATTGGAGATATATTTTTTCTTTTGTCAATCAAACAATAAATGACAAAGATAAACCTTGTCAAAGTTTGAAAGTGATGTCACTAGTGCGGTGCATTTGTAGTAGACTAGTGTCATCAAACGGAACTTCAACGGGCTAAATGTTCATGAATTTTTATTAAAATGGCAAAAGAAAAAATATGTGTCCAATATTTTTTGATAATCTAATTGACTAACTAACAAAATGTAAGGAAAATTTAACATTAATGCAGACTGAAAACTATTTTAATTAATTTTATATGGTAGACGTGACACAGACCACACGTGACATGCCTTTAACTTATCATCATTTCCATCTTAGCCACAGAATGTCTACTTCTGGACCGGCTAGATCAGTCTTAAGTCAAAGTCAAAGTCTTAAGTCAAAACTATTAAATCAAAGTATTCATTTCTAAAAAGACTATCACAAATAATGTAAGGTAATTTGTAACCCACCACGAAACATAAATCTTCTGATACAAGAATGAGAATACAATTTAAAAATTTCATTGTAACGTCTATATGCTGATATATTTTAAGTTGAAAAGCAAAATAATTAATATTAGCGCGGAAATAAATAAAAAACAAAACATAAATAAACATGCGCTTAGGCAATATTTTGGGCAGCCAGGCTAAAACTATGACCATTGACCAATCTTTTAGTTTTCAATCCCGATAATACTCGTTGGTTAGAAATTTTCCCATTTAATGTCTTTGTATTGTTTTCCACGGGATGATTTATCGAAGTCCATACAGTCATGTCGACTAAATCGGTCTTTCGGAGCATCTTATGCTAACTTAACTAATATTTGCACTAGAAGCATTGGAATTATAATGCGTGATTAATTTCTAAATTATTTAATTACATCTTGCTATAAAAGCCTCTTTTAAGAACAGGTATTATTCCATGTAAGGCCTCCATTAGCGTAAATAGTATAGAAAATTGCTTGATAGGTACGTATTTCAGTTTATTAAGTAACAACCTATTTTGAATATTTTAGATTTGTACAAAAAATTCTATTAAATCCAAGATTACATCCATAATGATTTTAAGTAAACTTAAAAAATCGAAAGATTAATTCGGTTACGAAACGCTTTTTAAAGGTTTTAAAAATATAACAAACTGTGATAGTAAATATAATTTTATTTATAAATGACTTTTTGCATATAGCAACATGGGCCAAAGTGGTGATCAAAATCCATATGCCTAGACTTATGGACGGCTTAGTAAATTTAATTTCAAATACAAAAAATAAGAGCTAGAAGCTTCTAAATAAACAAGTACCATGACTCATGATTAAGAACCTTAGGACTTCATCATTATGTCGTGAAGTTACTTTTGAAATAAACAAAAGTGTCCCAACACAATGCTCCACAAGTGTTTACCGTATAATATTTCCTACAGTAAAATTAAATCCGTAATTGCTAAGGAAGATGATCAGAAGTTGACGAATAGCTTCAGCTCATCGGGATCCAGAGACCGGACCGCTTTGAAATCTGTCTCTGGGTACTCGTCGAAGTTGGAGGTATCGCCTTCGTAGGATACTGCAGGGAGAATCGGAGGCTGGAAAAAAAAAACAGCAAGGGTTACTATTGATATAAGACTTTATTAATTTATATTTTTAAACAACCAATCGAGAAATAGAAGAACTAGTGGCGGAGTCCATTGTTATTGGCGAAATAAAAACTTATAGGCTCTGCTGGGTCGGTCGCTTGGAAGGCATGAGAGTGGGCCGCGTCAAAAAAAGGCTTACAGAAGGAAAGAAGAAGACAAAGATACCTGCGTACTTGAAATCGATGCCTGGCACGAACTTATCAAAGACAGACAAGAGTGGCGATTATTAGTATCGAAGGCCAAGACACATTTTAGGTCGCAGCGCCAAAATAGCTAATAGCATGTAAGATGAAATCAAAAGTACTTTTGAAGATTTCAGAGATGGAATACAAAACGATGAAATGACTGTAGAAAATTTTATCATAAAATCTTGCTCTCTCCTTTATTTCCTTTATTATGTAGCTTTTGTTACAATGCCGAAAGAAAATGAAATTGAAGCGACTTTAGTCAACTAAATGCAACTCATCGACCTTTAGTTAAATCATGCTTTCAAGAAAACGTTGCATAATCGACGTAAATGACAATTACGTTAAGTAGTCGACATGTTTGCCAAATTCAATTAGGTAATTTCATAATAAAAACATTGGCAACGCACCAGTATGAAAGTAGGCTAAAAGAGAATTTAAAGTTAATAATATACCTGAAGCTTCTTCATAAAAACGTCAGCCCAATCCAAGTGCTTGAACCATCTGTGCCGCTTCACGTCTTCGGAACCGCACTGTAACAGAAATTAAGACAATTATTTTTACAAAAACATGACGAACTTCAAGCATTCGTGCTTTATCGCAGTACTCGTACCGTGCATGTTTAAAAACTACTGAGTCGAAAAATGTAATAATATCATTTTACAAGTAACTTATGAATACTTAATCATACTGCAATACGTAAGGTAAATTTGAAAAATCTTATTCCTGACATTTATATTATTACTTTTACTGGAATCGTTTTGCAAAAAATATGCTATCATTATATAGAGATCTAAGATATCGCATAACATCGTTTTTTTTTATCCATAGAATAACATACATACACCAATGAAACTAGATGATCTATGAAGTGCTACCGTTTTGGAGGCCGGTTGAAAAAACAAGTCAACACCGCACCACATCAAACATTTTAAGATATTAACATAGAAGTGGTGAAACCTATCGCTTTCTATAACCGATCAGTCATGGGAGCAATATATTGATAGTTCAATGTTTACTGCTACTAAAAATAGGGCGATTCTGTTATTATTGGCGTCCGCGACGTGTCTTCAAGAGTAAAACATCGTAAATTGCAAGATTTAGCGTTAGAGACGTGTGTGTATAATTATGTACCTAGGCTTCGTGGTAAATTTATTGTTTAGCTCCTGTGCCAAACGGTCAACTATGAGCAACATTATTTTATGAAATCGTCTGAAACACTCGCAAATATCCATTGTCGTGATGCCGCATTGAATACAATTAATTGTTATTATTATTTCCAGCTTAAAGAAAGAACAAAGAAAGATTGTTTCATGACAATGCAATGTTTGAAGTTTAGAATTAATTCAAAATAAAAAATCGGCCAAGTGCGAGTCGGACTCGCGCACGAAGGGTTCCGTACCGTATGGGAGCCCCATTTCTCTTGCCGTTATTAATAGCGAGCAAAAAAACGCCTAAAAATCACGTTTGTTGTATGGGAAACATTAAATATTAAATTTATTCCCCCCTTAAACATTTAATTTATTCTATTTTTAGTATTTGTTGTTATAGCGGCAACAGAAATACACCATCTGTGAAAATTTCAGCTGCCTAGCTGTCACGGTTCATGAGATACAGCCCGGTGACAGACAGACAGACAGACAGACGGACAGCGGAGTCTTAGTAATAGGGTCCCGTTTTTACCCTTTGGGTACGGAACCCTAAGAAGTTTCTAAGTTAAATTTATCACGCCTGTATTTACCATACCGTAGTTTACCATGAACCCGGCTCTTATAATCGGTGTTATACAGGATTATTCAGAACTGGTGTTCTATGCCGAAAGGAAGTGGTTTGGACCAGTATTATGAACAACTTTTTCTATGGGACCAACCCTTACTTCGACAAAAAAGTCTGCTATTTCGTACATTTTGTTGATTTCGAGTCGGAATTATGTATGGAACATCTGATTTTTTTCTCTAATTTAATGTTTTCCCCATAGTAAAAATTGTTCATAATGATAGTCTTAATCACCTTCTATAGGCTTAGAACAGGGTAGGCAGTTAGCCCTGTAGTATCTCTGTGCCATTTCAGCTTCACCATTTACCTTCAGACAATCTGATCAAGAACAAGGTTGAAAATCAATAAGGGATGTAGCTATAGGTATATCTGGCAAAGGCCATCGTACACCTGATATAATAATGATGACGTTGAATCAGACAACGAACCGTAGAAATATTTAAAATATGCAATACTTGGCGAAACTTACGAAACGTAGCTCTAAAAAATATATTTTCTTACTTGTCCAAAAACATAACAATTGCGCAATTTGTTCGACCTACGCTCTCTTTATACGGTCCACAAAATCAAATTATGTTCAACCGAACTTTCAACTAGAAAGTAACAGCCAAATCTAAATAAGCTTAGATCAGAATGACCTCTCTCCTACACAAATAGAATGTTATCTATACCTACAAATGAAAACGACCAATAAAAGTGTTGTGAGATGAGACCATACAATATGCAAATTGGCGCCGCAACATTGTAGACTCCACTCGTTTTGCATTCACAATAACAAATCTTGTAGATGCAAGAGTGTGAATAACTCTTGCATAGGTAAGATATAACCGCAGATAATTTAGTTTTAGCAGATCATAACTGTAGCGGAAAATAGAGTCGATAAATCTTAGCAGCCGATCGGGAAACCGCGTTCAGTTGCAAGTCACCTCAGTTGACGAGCCGCGTAGATAGCGTGCGATGTGAGTGGTGTACCGGTGCCGATGGTAGCGTATTTGCGTCGCAACATAAGTCAGAGCCGTTTGATGTCGCCGGCGGACACCTGACGGATGGCTTTCTAAACGTCTCCGGTGACATCGCAGCAAAAAGCTCGGTGAAAACTAACCGCTAACTGCAGTTTAAAAATACATTTCCCGCAGAGAATTTCTACTCTTTATCGGGCAAGTTGTGCACAGATTTCTCATAGGTACGTTATTATTCTATAAGTACGAGCACTACGAGCAGACTAGTCAATTCGATAGTAAATACAGTAACCAGAAACCTGTAATTTTAATACTGGTAATTCACGATAGGGAATGCAAGTTTCGAATCAATCAAATATGTAGCACGCCGATAAGCTGTTCTGTTACTGCAGCAATGAATTATACTTTACTGGTTTTTGAAGTAATTTACCACTGCTCGGTTGAATAACGCAATTGAAACTTGCTCGATTCATTTTATCCTAGTAATAAAACCGAAACACCGTAAAGTTTGATGTAGGTCTCACTGATAGAAGTTATACATTGGAAGCTAAAACTTCATTCTATTGTTAGAACAATAGCATTGTGAGAAACCCAAAGTTAGAATCATTGCAAGTAGGTGCCAAAGTGTAGCAATTTATAGCATTGAAACTACTTCCCAGATTTTAGCTGTGATATGTGCCTCAAAGAACTAGATTGTGCACGAAAATAAACCAAAGAGAAGCTTTCCAAACAAAAAGACTTGGATGCAAATTAATTGATCAAACGATAAGAGACAGCTGGAGATGCGCCAAAAACGAAAGTTGTATAAAAACTCGAACTATTACACGCCGCTATATTTATTCGTTTCAGACCAAACAATACACATTCTAAATAGTGAAATGTCACTCTTCAAAGAAACCGAATTATTGGCACAACTACTGGTTTCATAGTCTGTGTTCATGAAATGATATTTTCTATCTTTGAGAAATTTTCAGGTGTCATGGCAAAATCTCAATTTCACTCTCGACGCAATCAGAGTGGTACTCTATGTCTGTCTATTGTTATATGCATTGTATTTCCGGAATCGACAAATTGGTTTTGAATTTGTTTATTGGTTTCCGTATAACATTTAACGTGACCAATATTGTTCTTAACTATGGTTCGAGGTATTTTTTTGTTGGTAAAGGAATGAGTAACTTTCACAGGTCTAATAAATTTAAAAATTAAGTATTATTTGCTTCTATAGTGTTCCAACGCATCAAAAATCTCCATAGTGACCTAATACTTTATCATCATTAGGATATATTATCATTATATATCGAGTCGTATCGAGTAATGGGTGCGAAGCTATACGAAGCTCAGCAGCGAACAACTCGACGCAAGTATAGACTACCCGTGATGCACGTCACGCTAAGTCCGCGAAGTTGACACATGTTATGGGGACAATGGTATATAATAGACTACCACTCGATGTCCTTGAAGCACCTAACATCACAATTTACAGGTCGAGGCTGAAACGGTGGCTTGTTGGTCAGGCGTCTAAGTCTATGACATCGATAAAGAATTTTTTTGACGCTAAAAGTAACTACTTATAATTGTACTTATCAATAACCTATTTTTTGTTTTTTAAATGAATTGTTATTTTTAATATTGTTTGACTTATTACTATTGATTATTTAATTTATTGTTGTACCGTTGTACCTATCACTGTTATTGACATTTTAATACTTATGACATTTGTTTTTTAAAATTATTGGAATTGTCCTATTGTACTCGATTTGTGACGTATACTGTTGTATGAATAAAGGAATATGAATTTATACTACGGGATTAATCGTGCACTCAAATTACGAGTTAAATAAATACCTCATCATCCCGACGATTCAACCGAGTTGCATCGGTCGTGGTCACCCGTGACCGTGATGCGTAAATACTCATAGACGCAAATTTATTACAAGGAAGCTTATTTTGTAGTGAAAGTGTCATAAAATATTCAAAATATGCTTTGTTAAGACATAATGAATGCGGCACAAATCCCAACTGTCCTTCAAAGATAACGAACCGAATTTATTTGGAGCTAGACAATGAAGAACTCGAGGTAATTAATAACACACGTCGGAAATCTCACTATATTGCATGAACACGGTAATCTACTCGGTTTAATCGTATTTTCCTACGAACACCCACTTCTTTTTGACGACATACACAACATTGGCTCCTGAACGTGGTGGCAGGAAAAAAATCATGTGGACATAACACGTGAATCCAGTATTAGGTGCAATTTATTGGCAATGAAATGTAAATTATCTCGGCTGTTGTACATAGAAACATTTAACGTGACTTTAATATTTCTTGGCTGTTATAAAGTATGCTGAAACATTCTGTTTCGTAATTTAGAATCGGGTCGGCTAATTAACATCTCCATGTCACTAATTATTTTAATTCCTTTATTGTAAAATAAATTTGCGAATTGAGGACTGTACAAAATGTACAAATTACATTCACTATGAGCATGGTGATATTGAGACGATATTACTGTATTTAATAGAAATTATCATTGATTACTATTATTTAATAGATCAGCCCGAGACAGGGAAAACTGGCACAAGGGAGAGGAGGCCTATACCCAGCAGTGGATCGATACAGGCTGATGATTATTATAATGATGAATAGAAATTATAAGAGCTGCTAACACAGTTATTACATCTTGATCTTGTACCTGTAATATGTGGCCTTATAGCGTAATTCTAATTGCCAGATAGTCCTTGTACCTCCTTGAATATGTATTGGCAACGGTAACCGCTTCATCAAATAGACTTAATAAGTAATTGGTTTTAACAGGCGCGTGGGCCGCGAGCTGTGTGGGATCCTCACCTTCATGTTCCCGAGCCGCTTGGTCCTGTCTTGCACGAGTAACTTCTTGATGATATCCTTGGCGACCGGGTCCAGGTGTCGCGGCCATTCCACTCTTCCGTTCAGGATCTTTTCATATATCCCGAATGGGTTGTCATCGTAGAATGGCGGGTAGCCAACTAACATCTCATAAATGAGAACTCCTGGAAAAAACATAATTCTATGTTTACTTCGTTCTAGTTATATTTCCAATAATCCTATGACATATATTTTGGGTGGAAACGTATTCCATCATTCGAATATAGGACGGCACTTTATTTTAGATACAATGGCCGTAAAAACATTCTCCGAATTTAAAATGGGTAAATATAATAGTCGTAAATGACGGTGATACTTCAAAAATATGGCATCAATATCTGGAATACGCACTATCGAAATTTTACTGGTATTGGCAAATAACTTGAGGGAAAATATCTAACTTGTCTTGTAAATCTTTAGCCAGGTAGAAGAATAACCAATAGATTTGCATAATTCCGATAGCTCTAGATGTGAGGCGACGTGAATGGGTAGATACATCGAATAATTTATGATGATCCTCATTTAATAGCTAAGTTTTTTGTTATAATACTTTGTATTTGTATGAAGTCGTTAAAACGTTAATTAGCCAATATCAACTGTTTTATTAAGTGTAAAATTTAGAAACTGCTTGCCGAATATCAAAAAGATCAAGTGAGCCAAAATCTGCCTCTAAATAATCAAACAGCAATATTTGCATGCATTGTTTAGCATCGACGCTGTAGGTGCCAAGCTAAACAGTCCAAATTAATATATTCAAGCTTGGAACGAACGCTATTATTGTCCTTAACCTAATTTTAACTCTGGAAATTCAATACGATATACATCAGCGTACCGTACGTGTTTAGTACGCCAAAACGTATTAGATTTGCTTTGGCAAAGTACATCTGTACTGTACGTGAGTAATATGAGACGGAGTGAAGGTGAAGTGAATACCTTTTTAAATCAACCCATAAAAATGCGATTTCTATTTAGATTGTTCTGATCTTCGTGTAATTCTACGCCGTTTGTCAACTTGTCACGTCTCACGGCATGGATGGATAGTAGTTCTGGTGCCAAGCACAAGTCCAGACCAGATACAAAACAAGTGCAACTAATTTAGCTAAGGACATAAATTCAAAAATTGGCACGAAATGCAGTGATGTCAGGAGTCGGTATAAATCATGTACACCAAATAATTGTAGTGTAAACAGTATAACGAACCGACGATGCTGTTTTGAGGGGGGAGTGGAACTGCACAGTACACAAGAGACAAGTAAACAAGACACGAAGCAACGAGTGACGGTAACGTTTCGCAAGAAACAAACTACGTCAACGATCTCAAAACCTGGATCCTCATAAACATCACGACGTTATTTGCTTTAAAATCTTAATCTTTTTATATTTCTGCGAACGACTTAAAATTTTCATGTAACGTTGCCTTTAATAAGGTAATAAAGAAACAAAGAGCCGCCCTAAAAAATACATTCCAATCTACATGTAACAATATTTCACCTAAATACAGAATAACAAACGTTTCCAAGTTACGCTAGCGTGTGTAACGTTCATCGATCCACTGCCCTATCGCAATGACATATTTTTCAAGTTTTAACACAAGCTTCAAACAACATTAAAGAGATTGAAAAATGTAGCTTTCGAACTGCAGATAAGTGAAGTCGAGTGTTAATAAAAAACATTTATTAAGACGGAATGATCTCTGTTAATGGCTGTACGGATTAATGCACTCAATGAAATATGGAATTAGATACTGAGAAAGCTGGCATTGATTTGCGTCAATCAATAGACGAAAGTGCGTACCTAATGCCCACCAGTCGACGGCTTTGTTGTGTCCTTTACTCTGGATTATTTCAGGAGCGAGGTACTCCGGAGTTCCGCAGAGCGTCCACGTCCGATCAGTCAGTTTCTTTGCGAACCCGAAGTCTGTGATCTTCAGGTGACCGTCCCTGGCCAGCAGCAGGTTTTCAGGCTTCAAGTCTCGGTACACTATATTTCTTGCGTGAAGATATTCCAACGCAGACACTATTTCTGCAGCGTAGAAATTGCCTGCAATATAAAACACAACACTATTAATCCCAATGAGTGATTTGTCATTCAAGTCTCGCAGACCATATTTAATCATGTGTTTTAAAATCCTATTCATTTTATAAATTCTATTGGACTTTTTTTTGAAAGTAGGTAGTTCTTCTGTCTAGACTTTTATTTATCTATAAATTCTGTAAACTATTAATACCGGTCTAGATGCATATGAATAAAATCCATATAAGTAAACTTTCTATTTGATTTATCAAACTGCTTATTAACTTTTGCCGATTGCCACGAAACAATTTTCTCTTGAGAAGCGTATGAATATTTAATTAAATGCATCTATTTCGCAACCACCAAATAGCTGCGATCAGTACAAAGTTTTGTTTTTTTTAAATGGTTTTCTTATTTTAACAACATGTGCGTAATCTATCTATTATTATGTCGTAAAGTATCGTAGGAATCTTTTCTTTTAGTAACTAATGAAAATATTATGCTAATAATTTTTCATACATTATCGCTAATTTGTTTGATTAATAGACAAGTAACGAGCCAGCAGTAATAACAGTTATAAATTTACATAATAAAGATATTGAAATGTGTTTTTGAGTATAAAAAGCAACTTTTTATGCATAAACAAAAAATGCAGTATATTAAACGAAACAAACAATTTATTCATAGCATGCAAAGTTTCTCTTCTACTCGTATCAACGACGATGTCAAAAAATCTAAAATAGATCTATTTGTTTGTTAACTATGCATAAGCATCGCGAAAGTTTGAAAACATACACAAAATGGCACATAAATCAAAATCTAGATTTATACAACCACACTTTTTTTTCTGTAATACATTTTAATAAAAAACGACAAGTTGCAGAGTGTTTAATTTTTTTAGCTAAAAGTATTGGAAATTTACCATTTTCGGTTTTAATTTCATTGATGACACTTGTGAATTTTTAGCACACTGTTTCTACTTCTTTTTTGTCTAATCTCGGGTGTGCGTGTAATATAGTAACAGCACACTATAACATTTCTAGCAATACCTATCAGACTTCCCTAAGTTTTTTTGATTTCTGAATCCCAAGTGCTTTAATTAGCCGTTACCAATGAGATTGCTAACAGGCTACCGTAAAAACCTAGCCCGTCAAATGCTTCATCGCATTAAATGTACGCGAAAAATCTGTTTTAGCTATAAATTATCGCATTTCATTCTAAATTTAAAATATTTTGATGAGGTACCTAAGGGTTAGTTCACACAAAGATGCGACTCGACTACAGTTGTTTACCGCTACAACGTCATGCAAAGTCGCGAGGCGAATTCAAATTCTGTCACTGAAATATGTATCTACTTGTGTAGTAAATACAGCTCAATATTATGTTATTGTTCGTCACGTCGCGACACGTGTGTTATGAACATCATATTCTTTAACGTTCTTGACATTGAACAAGGCTAAGATTTACATACAAGACAAGCTGAAACCTTGAGAGAAGCTTATCTCGTGATTTATCGCAGAGCTTGCGTAGATGAAGTGTTAATCGGTAGTTCGTCTTCTGAACTAAAAATATTTTAGCTTCAACCATATTACGAGACAGTTGCATAGCATAAATGTACACTTTTGATGCTCTACAACAATTTTCAAATTTCTACTAGTGACGACAGTAGTAAAATTTTGCTGATTCAAATCAACATGAATACTTAGTAGCAGATTACGTCATAATCCAGGAAAAAAACTAGCACTTGGTACAGGATTAGAGAAATCACGTTTATTTTCGTATTCGTAAAGTCAATGCCAGCGCGGGATAGGCTGGGCCGTCACTTGCCGTAGTATTATTAGGCCAGTCCGTGCGCAATCTGTGTCGTCCGATTCTAATCTAACCTCGGACCCTGACTCTTCAGACTTGCTAATATCAATATCCACTAGTCAGCAGCAACTATTCAAAACAAATAACAGTTTATAAACACGAGCAATTCACGCGAGCGCAAGAGAATTATGGAATTAGAATGCCTTGGCAACGGCATTCTGTAGCCGATCGCCTTGTTGAGATTAGTCAGCTCAGTGCAAACAAACCAAATTATTTTGGATCTATGCTGCTCCGTGAAAGTATTTATTTTCCCGATGTCCTTCTGCAACACAAAGGAGCTATCTTGCGAAAATGATATGCGAGTTTCACCTCGTGAAGATTGTTAGAAGTTACTATATTTGGATCTCAAAGCTGTTTAAGGTCGACAGCTCTGGAGGGCCGTGGGCGAGGAGATGTGGCGCCGCGCGGAACCGCCTGTTGCCTGCATGGTGACATCACGCCATGACTGGTTACTGAAGACGCCACGGACCACGCACTTCAAACAAGGGCATCGGCTTAGCTTCCGTCATCGCTACAAAAATCCATTGTTTCCTTTTCCAAGTGTTTTTCTAATCCCGACGACCCATTTACCAGGTTCCTGACGCTACACGAAGATGCCAATGAACGCTAAGCTTTTGTTTGTTGTTATGCCAAAAAGATTTCATTGTTCTAGATTTTCAATTACCATTCTAAACCAGAACGCATTTAAGTAACCAAACTAATATTCTCTGAAAGTAATTTTCAGCGAAATGTATTTTGGAACTTCTTGGCTTTTTATTTTTTATGTTGCCAGGTCATAGCACAGATTTTTCTTGTTTATCGATTTGGTGCTTCACGTTACTGTCATTCGCTTGATTGATAATTTGCTTGCACGTGATTCGTGACAGCTGGACTGTTTTAAAGTGGTTTGTTAAAATAAAGCTTATCGTCTTTTGTAAAAAATAGACAATCTCTTTGCAACGGTATATCCAATGGAAGATTTGGAGGCTGTTTGCAAACTTCATTACCATAAATGGAAGCGCATAATAAAATTGATTGATTACCGCTGCGCGCGATTTCTACGACGAGTAGTATATAAATGTTTCTGGCAAAGAAAGTGTAAATTTTCCGTCTATAAAACGGAAAGCTAATTTCGTGATTTATGAAGTCATTTTATGGTTCTTTCGAACAGTATGCTCAAATTGTGTGTTTTGTGTGCGGTGCAAACAATGCAGCGTAGGCAGAGGTAGGTAAGGTAGCGTGCGCGATGGCGGAGCGGCGTCGCCGCGTCTGCGCGCGCGCCGCACCCGATCGCAGCAGACACATTTTTATAGCCAACCGCAATATCATCCCGACGTCATCGTCTCCACCCGACACCTTCACACTCGCGGACACGCTCTTGATAAATCTGCGTCGAGTCCCGATGTTGGACACCCACCGCGTCACTGAACCCGCGCCCTATTTCTGTCCTGCGTTTTCAGAAATACTGACGCTCGTCGTAAGTTTTCGCACGTCTAATTCGCTTTCCATTTCTCATATATTCATATATATATCTATCAGTTTTTACTTTTCATACTCGAAATGCTACCTTGAGATATATATATTTTGATGAGAGCAGGATGGCACGTCAGAATAACGTAGTTCTAACGACAGGAACACCTAAATATCGGCCAATTCTATCTGTACATCATTTATCACTACCTACGTATTTACGCGCTACTTTTTCGCTGTACCTAGCGTACGAAGTTTATACTCTATTTTTGGGTTCAGAGTTATTCTGGCGCATGACCTTTATCGCACGAGACTAATTAAACACGTTACTCTTGTTCAACTGTGGCCAATTAATAACAAAATCTTGAATTTGGTCTCACCGCATTTTGCGTAGGATTGGTAAGTCACTTTAGTCGTGCGTGGCTCAGATATCTATTTAATATACACAATTACATAAGCATACTATTAATGTCGTAATAGATTTTGCCTTTATTATAAATTGTAATTCTTAAGATATAGGTAAATCTACTCTAGAGGAGCAATATTAATTTTAATTAATTATTGACTTTTATACGATAGATGACCTAAAACACGACTCATATCATCATATCGACTGTTCTCATCAGAGTAAAACACTTTAACAACTTCTGTATTTTAAATTGTCTGTCATGCCCAAATCCAAAGTAGCCCAGCCTGCCAAAGTTGGCACTATCTGACTAAAACTGGGTTCCCACGTAATTGCGCAAAAAATATAATAATCCTGTGTATCTTCAGTCTGATAAAAACCAGCAAAAGTGGACTGTCTGGGCTCTGGCGGATCGTGCACACGGAGGTGCTCACGACGCTTGGCATTTGTCCAGCAGCTATTTATTTGTTCCCTTCCAGATTATTTATTTACATCCATTAATTCGCTAAATACTCAGATTATACTAATTCAAATCGTATACACTTGAATCATAAAATGACATAGCTGCCTAGAGTTGTGTAAAATAAACAAATTATGTATTAGAAAACCTTTGAGCCCTCTGTCGGTTTTGACTAATTGTTAAGAATGACATAATTATTTACTAAGACGTATATTGTACTCGTAGACTGGTATTGTGTTTTTTGTAACTGTTTCGAATATGTGATATGTATATTTTATTTTTTTAATTTGTGATATATTTATTATTCGCTAAAATTACTGATAATATTAGTTGTGTCTACTAAGACATAGTGCAGTGCATGCGAGATCGAATCAGAAATGAGAAGATCCGTAGAAGAACCAAAGTGACCGACATAGCCCAACGGATTGGCAAGTTGAAATGGCAATGGGCAGGGCACATAGCGCGGAGGACTGAAGACCGATGGGGTCGAAAAGTTCTCGAGTGGAGACCATGTACCGGCAAGCGCAGCGTAGGACATCCACCCACACGGTGGACGGATGACCTCATTAAGACCGCAGGATTGCGCTGGATGCAAGCCGCTTCCAACCGGTCTTTTTGGAGATCCTAGGGGAGGCCTATGTCCAGCAGTGGACTTGTTATGGCTGATGGATGGACTAAGACATAGTAGTTAGCATGCATAAGTAAGCATTTCGATAGTTAAAACGTTTTGGATTATTAGTACTTGTAATTTAATCAATCCCAAAATTTAATCGTATTAAAATGTACTTACCAATACTATTACTGAATCTGCCAGCGTTCCTAAGGTAAGAGAAGAGCTCTCCTCCGCATACATAGTCGAAGAGCATGTATATGCAGCTGTCGTCATGCGTCCACCACCGTCTGCCAAAGGAAAACATTATCAACACTACGTTGACACATCTTCAAAACCGATAACATGATAGTCATTGTAAATATTGCCTCATTGGAATAGATTGAAGCCACACTACTACTACTACTTCGCATAAAGACGCTTAATGTGAACTGGTAAATACACAATGTTAATATATTGTAGCGTCGTAAACAAATTAATAGAGTATTAGTGGTCGAAAAGGAATAATTCGAGGTTTTTTTTATATTATTAACCTAGAAATGCTAAATGCCACATCAGCGAAATGTGAACCAGACTAAGATAATGATAACGTACTTAATGGATAGATTTCTGTCTAGACACCAAAACATTAGGCGATAGTTAGTGTTTCGTACAGAACTCGAGTGTAGCATTGTCATAATAATATTTCTTTTTTTATTTCGTACAGGTTTGCGTTTGTCTACAGACTGCCTGATGTTAAGCAGATATGCGGTCTAGGGTGTAGCACGCTTACCTAGAAGATACCTATCACCTCGGAATTTGAACATTGTACTTTTGCGGGAAGACATACCTAGGCAAAACAATCCACATTCTGGCTAATCGTATAAAGAATGTGGATAATACGATTTCTTTATCCATAAAAGATCCCATTTGACTACATGTTACATGTTAAGAGATACATTATGCAAGTTAAAAGAGATACCGATGTAATATGCTAGGCAAAAGCTACATGTCAAACTAAACAATAATAATAACGTAAAATAAATCAGATTTTTTCAGAAAGCGTTTATTAGAATACATATAAATCTAGGTGAAATCATATTCCATTTTATCATTTGTAACGATTAAAATGGACGTTTACGTTTAATGTGTTTAAAACTTCACAAATTTTGTAGGTACTTAGTTACTTCGATATTAGAAAAATAAAACTTAGAATAGATTATTTACAATGAATATATGAATATCACACCGTCATGCATCATTCTCATTGATGTAGCCACGCGTCTGCCAATCAAAATAAGCAAGCCGTATTATTGATTACACTTAGAAATAGATCAACAATAGTTCACAATCAAAAAAACGTCGATCACAAGATCAAGGAAAGTTAGCAGTAAAAAAAATTGAATCCTAAGATCAATAAGAGTTTACAATGAAAAAAAAAAGTAGATTACCTACCCATTATCGTTCACATTTACCACTAAGACAAAACAACAAATACGGGCCAAGTTCAAGAGAGCGTCTGCTAATGACAGACATGAGTAGCGTTAATAGCTCAACTCTCATGTGCCAACTCGTAAATTCGCCACTTGTAGGAAATAAATGAACCGCAATTTTTGCGGCATCATTAGTTGCATAACTACGAGTGAATTTAGGAACGAAAATAAATCGGTGCAGTAAACAGCATTCGTGTGCACAGAACGTACGTCTGACGAGAAAATAGTGTTATTCGATTGATCGAAAGTATTTTGCTGGCCCATTGCAGGTATGATATAGTTTCAACTTCACGTGAGTAATTTTCCCGTTGTTATCTATATATATAAAAATGGATCGTGGTTGTTAGTCTCGCTAAAACCCTAGAAAAGCTGAACCGATTTGGCTAATTTTGGTCTTGAAATATCTGTCAAGGGAAGTTTTGAACGGTGAGAAAATTTATAAAAATTGCGATATAAATAATAAAACATTAATTTAATTTTGCCTTACAAAATTTTCCTGCATTTAAAAGTTGTCATTGACGGTTGACAGATGGTGATATTGAAGTTCACCGGGTCAACTAGTTAAAAATAAACAGTGCGAAAATCACGTTTATGTTGGTAAAATGACAAAGTTTTAATAATAGAAAGAAAAAAATCTTTGCTCTATTGCTAGTTACTGTAAAACTGTAAAAGTGATGGTAAAAAAATTCCAACTTAATAATTATGTGGATACGATTGAAAAAGTGCCGAAATTTAAAATTCCGGAAATTTTCAAATAGTTATAATAAAATAGCGGAATACATCATAGAATAAAGCTAGTAGCCATAAGTCAAGCGATGACAGGCACTCATCATCCGGCGCGTAAGAATCCATCAAATGCCCGGCGCTATGTAGAGTTGCTGACATCTCATCGATGCCAATATTTTTACGTCAGTATCTACTCGCTATTAATATATAAATATCTAATATTCTATAGGTACCTATAGATGTTTACTTATTTGGACAAGTAATTTTGAAATACATAACATTGGACTATCTACAAGCCGATGTGGGAATTTCCAACAGCAATTCTTCCATACCAAGTGGTCGTGGGCTCGATCAGTCGGCAACTACCACCGATACTCGTAAGGTATGTTGTCTAGATTGCTATCTAATGTAGCTAGTTTAAACATAAAATATATTTGCATATAGATATTCTTACATCCTTTCAGAAATCAACATGGCATTTAAATAAATCAAATGTTCATCAGCGTAAATCGATTTAAGCATGTAGAATATTTAAGTGTAAACTCACTGTATGGAACAGATCTAAGACGTCATTGGCGTACTTTATGGCTTCTTTCATTATTTGTGACTTGTGTGGTGTATTTGTATTGGTTTCAAAGTCTATTATAACCTTCGAAATCTATAGTATTTAAAACTTTACATATAACCACCTGTTAACAAACATTCATTTTGTTTCAACCCAACCGACTAATTTGAATTATTACGTGGCATTGGTACCTAATAAAGCTATTAACGCCTCACATCCATCACATCATCAGATTGATTGCTTTGGTGTTGATCCAAATCGCCGAGATGGAGGGCCGGAGACAACATGTCCAAAAGATATCACTATCATTATATTGGAGATCACAACAGCATGTTTACGACTAGAACAGTAAGGCAACATGTGTTTAATTAAACACGCATGAGTGCATATGACGCACGTCAATTTAACAAACTTAGGCAATGGGCCAACGGTATTCCTTATTACCTACTCTACTAATGTTTCCACCCGTATATTCTTACTATTTGGGCCCCTGGCTATTCAGAGTTGATTACCTACCTACACATTATTAAGCTGCTTTTTGTTGTCGAAACCAGCAAAACATTTTCTTGTTCCGCCGTATTTAAAATAGGTGTTTTGGTTACAAGGCACTCAATTGTGCGTAACGATGCAAACGTGAAAAACTGTAGCAGATTTTTCTTGATCACATCGAAACACGCTTTCTGCTAAGGATTTAGGTCAGCGAAACCCAAACAAACGAGCTACATTTAAGCAAAGATATACTCACAAGTTGACAATGAAGGGATGGTTGATTTCAGAAAGTATATTCTTCTCGTTCATAACATGGTCCACTTGTTTTAAACGAATGACATCTGCCATGGACAGGATTTTCATAGCCAGGTACTCATCTGCTGCTTTATCTCGACACAGGCATACTCGGCCAAATGTGCCCGTTCCTGCAACAATAATAACAAACAGTTAATTAATTATCATACTAATTTCAAATAAATAATTGCAACAAAAATTGCTTGTATAATGTTGTTTACTTAGGCCTGGATCATTAGCACTTATATCTGCTTCAACCAAAGAAACATGTATAGTGACGAAAGACAACACAGGAGTGAGGATATATTTGGCGTCCATTGACTCTTCACTTTGTTTTGGAATCATAAACACAATGAATAAATAAACATAACCTTCGCTCGTGACCAGCGACGGTCACTTATCCAGGTTAACAAAATACAGAATGAGTTTATAAGAAACGCTAACAAAACAACTCACTTGAACGTAATTTTAATTGTGAATCCAGAAGTATCAAAACGCATTCAAAATATTTCAGAGAATTCAATCCGGTTTGTTCGTGAGTCAGCGGAGAATCCCAAATCAGAATCCGATGTTTTGTAAGTAAGACAAGTCTAAATAATGGCAATGTTTGTTTCCTGTAAATTACAAGCAAATTTACTCTTGATAATGATAATAACGACTATCAATAAGGCAATCGGCTTGTTTGTTCAGTTTGGCTAAAATAGGTATGTACGAAAGCTCTTTCGAATGAAACCAGATTGAAGTCCTACTATAGTGGTCACTACTATACAACACACGTCAATCAATTGAGCCTACGCTTCACTATTAACTATTTTAAGATCAACAGATTCGATAGGCATATTTGCTTCCTTCCTCTAATTGAAAGCACTCATCTACCATTATAGACTATGCAATGTCTTATAACATCATTCTGTTCTTGGTATATCGGGTAGAAACGAATGCTCTAATAAATTGACCATTGAACCTTGGTCTGTGCCACTTGATAACTAATTCAATTCTTTAATTGGTGGTCTTACATCTCATTAATTCAATAGAAAACATATGAATTTAGAACTGTCCAAGCGTTTGTTTAGCAAAATATACTTATAATACTCGTATAATATGTTTGGCACAAACTTCCAAGGGTTATCGAACATTCAACTTATAAATAGCGTTCTGTTTCAATTACAATAATAATTATTATTGTTCAGCCGAAAACTAAATCCATGGAAATATGTACTTGTCAGATTTAAATTATTGAGTGTTGTAAACTGGTGACGAGCGCAGGAAAGTCTGAAGTATTTTTTCCATCGCCTTGAGTCAGGTCGTTTAAATTGTGATATGACACACGGGCTATTTACGTAAAGTATCGTTTTTAAAGTTTAATATTTTTAACGAATTCAGTGCTGCTGTTGAAATATGAATTTCATTCAATTTCATTCACCAGCAACATTTCATAAAACTTTTATAAGCATGTTAATAAAACCAAAATAATGTGCATAATTCACCTTTGACAATGGAAAACACTTCAGTGAATTGGATCGATTTTAAAATAGTCGCGATAATATTTTCTTAAAAGAGAATTCAATTTATGTCTCCTTTAAAGGTTGCGGCGTTGACCTATGTAAAGACGGTTAAACTAATTTCAACGACCCTACAAAGTGAAACAATAAAGTTGGTTCGTTTAGGTACTTATTTTACATTATTTATAGTTGAGACCACTCATAGTTAGAAACTCCACGCAAAATGATTTATATTACAGGACTTACCTGTACTTTAAATAGGTAACATTTTTGATTTGTACCCATAAATTGTACAAACTAAAATCAATTGTAAGTTTAAATACTTCTTTACCAAATCTCGTAAGAAATGTAATGCATTCGAAAGCCGGCGAAGACAGACGCTCGAGACGGTCATGAGACGAGCAGAGAGCGCGCCAACATCAACATGCACAGCCGTCGTTAGTGCAGTCACTGAGCCGCGAAGAGACCGTGAACATCTCTCGTCACCTCTGACCTACTTCCTTTATACCAGTGAATCATACAACTATCAAAGAAACGTCGCAAGCGCAGCACAGAAATAATCTGCTCCAGCAATTACGAGTTTACTCAACATTTCCTATGCGTAGAAATGTCTGCCGCTTCGTGCGTGATTTACGATTTTCCAGTCATTAACCACGTTAACTGCCATTATACCAGATAAATACTCATATTTTGGTCAGTCAGTCGTATCATGACATACATAAATAGGTATCGGTTTCAGGAGCCTTTCAAACATTAACGAAGATATGGTTTATTAATTCAACTGGATATTGATGCGTTAGTTGAAAATGGAAATAGTAGCTTGTCGTAGAAAATTGTAAGCACGATTTAGGTAAGAAGGTCACCTTTTCGTAGTACAGACCTAGTGACTTTTGCGTGATCCGCTCAGGCAAGCACCACTAATTTTCCAGTTGACTCTTATAATCGTGTTAGCAACTCGATTGTTTTCCGGATCCTACTAGATAACCTAAAAAAAATCATATCTCATGGTGACAAGCGCAGTATTGCACTATGCAAGCTTTTGGGAGGTCAAAACTCTCCGCAGCGTTGAAATGTTTAAGTAAAGCTTATGCGTTTCAATTTAGTTTAATCATTTTTTTCAAATATTTACATAATTCAGTTAAAAACTAGGTTAACTAAACATATGACATACACCCTGTATTGAGTATGCGTTTCGTTTCTTAATTGTCTAAAAAAACAGACATAACCATTATTTGGATGAGAAGGTCATCTGCCCTAATAATGTTGATTACAATTTGCGCAACACTCAATATACGTGTTTATTATCGTGCACCGGGTATCACGGCGAGACCGCGCGGTGTTTCCACACTCTACTTTATTTCTGCTAACTCTTGCGCAAGTTTCTGGAGAGCAGGTTACTAAGAAACGGGAACATAAACCATAAACTCATCGTCGGTTTTAAGGACAGTAACTACTAACTTCAGCGACCTAATTCTGTTTTAAATTAGGAACAGGGTATTTCGGAATTTAAAAATAAGACTTACAAAGAATGCAAAGTTCGCATTGACATGCACGTGTCTCTTGTTGGTAGTGCATTTAATCTTGACAGATACAAGTTTACTGTATCTTATCTATTGAATAGTAAAGCTCTAAATCCATCCATCCATCCATCCATCAGCCATAGGACGTCCACTGCTGGACATAGGCCTCCCCCATGAATCTCCAATAAGACCGGTTGGTAGCGACTTGCATCCAGCGTGATCCTGCGGTCTTAATGAGGTCATCCGTCCACCTTGTGGGTGGACGTCCTACGCTGCGCTTGCCGGTACGTGGTCTCCACTCGAGAACTTTTCGACCCCATCGGTCATCAGTCCTCCGCGCTATGTGCCCTGCCCACTGCCATTTCAACTTGCCAATCCGCTGGGCTATGTCGGTAACTTTGGTTCTTCTGCGAATCTCCTCATTCCTGATTCGATCTCGCAGAGAGACTCCGAGCATAGCCCTCTCCATAGCTCGTTGGGCTACTTGGAGCTTATTAATAAGGCCCATAGTAAGAGACCACGTTTCAGTGCCATAAGTCATCACTGGCAACACACACTGATCGAACACTTTCGACTTGAGGCACTGAGGTATATCGGACGAGAAGACGCTACGCAATTTTCCGAACGCTGCCCAGCCGAGTTGGATTCGGCGATTGGCCTCTTTCTTGAAGTCGGACCTACCTAACTGGACTACTTGACCTAGGTAGACGTACGAGTCAACGACTTCAAGAACTGAGTTCCCAACAGAGATCGGGGTGGGTACAACATGGGAATTAAACATGACTTTCGTCTTGTCCATGTTCATCTTAAGACCCACCTGTTGAGAAACCCGATTGAGGCTTTCGAGCATCGTGCTGAGCTCTTCCATCGATTTTGCCATGACTACTATATCGTCGGCAAACCGAAGGTGAGTGAGGTATTCGCCATTGACATTGATGCCGAATCCTTTCCATTCCAGGAGCTTGAAGGCGTTTTCCAAAGTAGCCGTAAACAGTTTCGGAGAGATTACGTCTCCCTGTCTTACGCCTCTTTTTAAAGGGATCGCCTTGGAGCTCTCTTCCTGTACTCGGACCGACATAGTGGCGTTATTATACAAGCACTTCAACACTTCGATGTACCGATAGTCAACACGGCATCGTTGGAGAGACTCAAGCACAGCCCAAGTTTCGACCGAATCAAAGGCTTTCTCATAGTCCACAAACGCTAAGCAAAGTGGCAAGTTATACTCTTCGGTCTTCTGTATAACCTGCCGCAGCGTATGAATGTGGTCCATGGTGCTAAAGCCCTTTCGGAAACCGGCTTGTTCGGAAGGCTGGAAGTCATCAAGCCTGCGCTCGAGACGGTTCGTAATGACCCTTGAAAACAGCTTATAAACATGGCTCAGAAGCGAGATGGGTCTGTAGTTCTTCAATAAGGTGTTGTCACCTTTCTTGAAAAACAACACCACCACGCTTCTGTTCCATGCTTCTGGCGTGATGCCCTCGAGGACGACGGTGTTGAAAAGCTTCTGGAGGACTTTTAGTACCGGTGTTCCACCCGCTCTCAGAAGCTCTGATGTGATACCGTCATCACCCGGCGCCTTGTTGTTCTTGAGCTGATTTAGGGCCATTCTAATCTCGTACAGGCTGATGTCCGGGATATCTTCGGTGAAGTGTCGGGTCAGCTTGGCTCTTGGGTCTTTGGCCGCGCTGTTGACAGGCTTAGCGACCGAAGCGTATAGCTGTCCATAGAACCTTTCGATCTCCTCCAATACCTCTGCCTTGGTCGACGCTACACTGCCATCTTCTCTCTTCAGCTTTGTCAGCTGGCTTTGGCCAATAGACAAATTCCGCGCAAACACTTTGGAGCCTTTGTTCTGCTCTATGGTCTCTTTAATATGTTTAGTATTAAAGAGACGAATGTCGCGCCTCACGGATTTCGAAATTTGTCTATTGATCTGCCTATATGACTTTGCATCATCGGAAGACTGCAGTCTCTGTAAGCGTCGTTCGGCCATGAGATTTAGAGTTTGATCGGAAAATTTTTGAGGTCTATTTGTACGACGGGGTCTAAAGAATTTAGCACCCACCGTCTGGACAGTTTCTACGAGCCCGTTGTTGATCTCGTCCACCGACGCAAAGTTCTCCAGGCAAGCAAAGCGATTTGAGAGCTCGAGCTGAAAGCTCTCGGGGTTTTGGATATCGGAAGGTGCAGGTCGGAGCGTGGACTTCATCAAGCGTGACCTTTCGAGTTTAACGTTTATATCCAATGTTCCTCTTACGATTCTGTGATCACTACCGGTTTTCACCCTGTGTATCACGGAGACATCATTGAATATCCGTTTCTCGGTGGTCATGATGAAATCTATCTCATTTTTCGTGGAACCATCGGGGCTCATCCAGGTCCACTTCCTGTGAGGCGGCTTCTGAAAGAAAGAGTTCATCATGAAGAGTTCCTCTTTCTCCAGAAAATCAGCCAGCCTCTGGCCCCTGGGGTTCCGTTGTCCATATCCAAATTTCCCCACTCTCAGCTCATCATCGCTTCTTCTGCCCAACTTTGCGTTGAAGTCCCCCATAACAACAGTGAAGTGGGTCTTAGACATACGTATGGCTCGACTTACGTCCTCATACATAGTCTCCACCTCATCATCTGGGTGTGACGAGGTCGGTGCGTATACCTGAATGACCTTCAGCGAATACCTCTCAGATATTCTGAGTATTAGGTACACAACCCTGCTCGACACGCTTTCGATGGTAATAATGTTGTTAGTGAGGGACTTGTGAACGAGAAAACCGACACCACCTTGGGACCGCTGGTCACCTTCCCGGTAGTAAAGCAGGTTGCCGGACTTTAGGGTTATCGTGTCCTCCCCCTCTCTACGGACTTCAGACAACCCCACAATATCCCAGCGCAACCTACTTAACTCTTCTTCCAGCTCAGCAATCTTCTCGTCAGTCCTTAAAGTGCGCACGTTGTGTGTTACCAGGGCCAGTCGTCGTTTGAATACTTTGGAGTGACAGCCGTGCATCTTCCAGTGATTCTTAGCACCCCCTGCTCCGCCGTTACCGGGGCCGCTGTCGTAGCCCGGGCTAGCGGAGCTGCTGGGGACTGGGGGCCTGGTCTTAATTGTACTTGTCATAGGGGGTATTTGCCCAATAATCGCCTCGCTGGGCAGGCGTGGTGGCGATCGCAGAGACGTAGCTTCGCGACAGGGATGCTGCAGCCCATCCCTGCCCTGTGCCATTTTAGCTACGTCTGAATTGAATGGTTATACCGCCATTAGTCGGTTCCGCTGTACCTCAGTCGGCTCTTACGACACCTGGTACTGGAGGGGGGTGCTATTCTACTCTGCCGGCACCCCACGGCCAAATGGCAAGCTCTAAATGGCGTTTCGTAATGTATGCGTAACCTACCTATACAAAGTTGCAAAGATAATAAGAACAGCAGATGCAACCGCAATACCGAAAGGCTCTCTTGAAATTTTGATCTGGTTTCACGGCAGTACACCCCAACAAGTCGAGCTAAAAAGTACAGCTGTACATATTTCATTCGAATATAGTATTGATGCCTTATAGTCATCCCTAATTTTTCTTTTTTTTCTTTCTTCGGTCTTTACAATAGTGTCCACCTTACTAACTCTACTTCGCAAACTTTGATCCTCACTAACTGTTCTTAAAACTTAATGCATGAAATTTTTATGAGTTTACAATTCCTATTAATTCGATTGCAAAATTATTGTGAGAGAACGAGTTATATATTTTGCTAGTTAAAGGGTTCTATCTAACCTTATCTATAACAATTTGAAGAATCGTCATCCATGATTCATTTACTGGCTAGTAAATAATGATGCAATCTGTGCAAAAGGTAGGGAGTTAACACTATTTATTAACACAAATCATTAAGCAAATATTATCTGTAAATACGACAAAGTACATAATTGCATAATGGAAGGTTTCCAGACAAAGAAACAAATTCCCTTTAACTTTACAATTCCATTTCGTATTCTTAAAGGTTTTACATGTGAGAAAGTGAATCATCGTCCGATGGTTACAGATAAATAGGTAGGCTTTAGGCAAATATCGGGTTTATTTCTAAATCCGATGTTATCTGCGAGCAATCTGTCTTGATTATTTTCATCTACATTGTATTATCAAATCTTGTCAATCATCTATGCAATACTTGATCCCTTTTCCCGTCGAGATACCCACACGGTTAAATCATCCAAACAATGACAAATACACTTTGAAACGAATTATGTATTATAATTACGCAAGATGTATCGTTACCTACTATACCTATTAGAGATAAATAGTAAATCATTAATCTTTTGACATAATGATACACCTACCTATCAATATTTATATTAGCATTACAGCTACCTACTTATTAATGTATTTTATATGTATTGTAATTATGCACTGTTGGGATATTTAATGTAATTATTTGTTTATTACTTTTTTTAATATTGTAGACCTCTTTCATATTTTAAAAAATAAGTTAAACAAACCGCTTTTTACGTAAGTAACTGCTGAGTAAGCTGCAGTGCAATGCGGTTTGTGGACTTCATCTTTTAATAAATTCTCCTATTGTGTCCTGTCTAATATTGCTTGAAAGGAAACTAAAGATTTAAAACATAATTAAGTACTTGTTATTAAATACCAATTTTAAACCATTTTATTAATTGTTTGTTTATATTAGTTAAGTATTACTACACGAACTATTCGTGTAAATTCCACGACACGGCCATATTACGTTACACGTGTGTCAATGTTTACTTTACTTGCGGCGTCAAAAACGAAAGTTACGGATAAACATTTATTACGAAACTGACCTTCCGCTTGCATAATGGATTTCTTTTATCAATCCATTACGTCGTCTGCGACTCTGGGATCGGAAGCCGGTGAAGGGCGTTCAGAACTCCTCGCAGAACCCGCTCAGCCACTTTCACTATCAACGCATAAACCACGAGTTCAATGAGCTTCGCCAACGTAATTAAACCAATGAGAATTAATTATTTTATTGACATCAGCTGTAACCATAAATAAAACCATATTCTTTCATCTATTGTGAGAACAAAGTTTATGGCATTGTAAATTATATACTTCTCTGACAAGGTGGCAACTGCAATATTTATAATCATAAACCAAAAGCTATGGAAATGAGTAGATATTTCTTATTTCTCTAAAGATCGCGTAAACGCGACCTCAAAAGAGTCATGCCAATAACGTCATGCGCATCCTTCTGCTTTCGTCGATTCCATTTCAATAGAGTTTAAGATAACACATTAAATTATAACTTTATGGTTTAAAAAGTTAAATTTGCCAGTATGATAAATAATGTGGCCGTTGCAATAACTAGGGCGTACAACTGACCAACATTGTACCAGAAAAGTTACATTTGAAACTTTGATGAATGTAATATCAAAGCAAGAAAATAAAGAGGAAATTCGACGGTTTGGAAGAAAAATATGAAGTGTTATAATAGTTACCTAGTATTGTAACAATTGAAGGCATGAGACAATGGACAAAAAGTTCCGACCTTGGCCCAGCGCACGGCCACAGTGCCGGCTCGATGGCCACCGCGACCGTATCAATATCACGGCCAGACGAGAGCGGACTTAGGGCCTGATCAGCGGGGCAAGTCGTGACAAACCCTATTAACACTAAAATGCGTGTTACGTTAGACCCTACTTTTTTGACCTTATTGTTAACAATAACGGCAGTGTATCCTGTACCAGCCTTTTTAATAGTCCACTGCAGGACGTAGGCCTACCCACGAAGGGTGATTGGGTAACGGCAGTGTAAATGACTTCAAAGAAAGCGAAGAGTTTGGTGAAATGACAGCAACGATTAATGATTTTTTTCATCATTCATTTATCTGGGCTTTTATTTTCTGGCTGAAGATATAAAAAGAAGAGTATGTACTGCTGGAACAAAGTCTGTCTTTGTCTTGGGTGGCTTGAACCCCTCGCTTCACACAATACTCTACATAACTCCCTCACTATGTACTGCTACGCTCGGTAGTTAACTCCAGAGTCCCTCGCTACGCTCAGAGTCCAATATCGCTTGCAACATAATATTATATATAGTACTTTATCCCTTAATTGCATAATCTACTATTAGACGAGCTCTAAGAGATAAGACTCAGACTATAGTAATCAGACAATAATTTAGTTTGTAAGGTATTTAGTCAATGTTCATAATTATTCAAAATCTATTTTTATAAAAGCCATAAATAGGTGAGCTTATTTTTCTACTCTCGATCCTCAATACGTCCATGCGGCTAAACTTTATTCAATTTGATATTCAATCACGCTACTTGAATAGTACTACTGACAGTAAATCGAAACTGTCTATAACAATCGAATATATTCTCTCAAGTATAATAAAATAACAATAAATAGATATGCAATAACTGCAGTGGAAATGATTTATCTGTTGAAACAACATAGTATACCAATTACCTACTAATAAGAAGACTTATCTTCTTATTATAGGTATACTATAATCTCTATATCATAGTTACTCTACTTAATATTAGATTACTTTTTGTCTCGCTCTTGTGGTTTCAGCCAAAATGACAATAAAAACGTTTTAGATCATATAATTATCACGTATTCCCAAGTACCTACGATAGTGCAAACCTGTCTTAGAAAATAATAATAATCTGATGAAATCTGATATTTATATTGACAGACGTGCAGATCATACGATTGTGAATAAATCTACGTTGTCTATCTGCACCTATCTAAGCCGCTATCCAATCTCAAAATACTTGAAAAGAGCCCTAGTTAAACTGATTTTTCTCCATCAAATCTTGAAGTTTTTGGATTGAAAAAAATACACAATATTCTCAAAACTATACGGTACAGAATGGTAAAACTCAAAACACAATTAAAAAAACTTCGCTCGATAGAAAATAAATGCGAAGATACTGCTTTTTTGGAGCAAATTCATGTTTTCGAAGAAAGTTTATTGCATTTTTGAGCACTTTCCTACACGTTTGCAATTTTTCTTTATATGTGTCCTTTATGCTCTTGAATTGAACTTCGGTACCGTCCCATAAAATTCACCAAAAAGTGGTGATACCAATTTATTATTGATTTTTGAATGCAAAAATCCCCCGAAACCGGGCGTCGCCCGCACGCTCGGACATGGAATATGACAGAGTCAGTACGGTCGCAGACCTCGCCGACGCAGGACGCGTGTCGGATTTCGCGCCATTTTTTCCGCTTTCGCGAAACCGTACTTCTCAAATTAAATACGTATTTTGGGCAAAAATGGGCGATAAAAAAAAAACAAAAAAAGAAAACCGTCTAGTTTGGCGATTCGCAAAGCTTTCCAAGAGAGAAAACGCAGGTAAGTGACTAATTTCATAACATAGTTCCTACTTAATACCTACAGACAGGTATCTACTATTTTATAATGACAACAGTAATTTCAAATTGCAATGGCTGAAACATATCTAATTAAAAGTACATAACTACATATTTTGTACTTATGTACAACTATAAGTATTGTAAATATGATTACAAATAATTATATTGGTAACCAAAATTTAGGTATTTGTGTAGTAGGTAGGTACCGATTTGATGGTTTTTTTTTTGTTGCAGGCGTCTACAAAGCTCGGATGTATTTTGATGATGATGCTATGTTAGTATATAATCTTATTCTTCTTTATATTATTTTAAAGCGATTTTTTAAAATAACACATAAAAAATAATAATAATTTGATACGTCCGCATTTTGAATGTTGACATGATGCGTAGGTGTAATTCCGACTTCAGGGTAATTCCGTATTCTCAAAAGATTTGTAATATTTATATCTGTGCACAAATAATTTGATACATTCGCATTTTGAATAATGACATGTTGACATGTTTAGTAGGTGTAATTCCGACGTAAGGGTAATGCCGTTTTCTCAAAAAGCTATATGGCTAAAGTGGTATTTTACCACTTATCTTTTTTAAATACTAGTAACACTAAGGAATCATTGTGTTCATTATTATTCATAATTTTCACTATTGGACCAAGCTAATTCAAGAAGAAAATGTCAGTTATTCCACACATAAAGCTCGTCGAGGCATAATCAAAGGTACCTAGGCCAGCAGAGGGTTAGGTACCTATCATAAGTTAATGATGATGATTTGACCATTTGCCTGCTTGCCAAATTGTTGTCTACCTATGGATATTCATATAAAATATTTTTTTTCAGCCAATTACCACCACATTCGATTGAGATTGATAATGACGCAGAAAATAATGTAAATACAAATGCGTACGACAATCATACAAATGACACCGTCTATGAGTAAGTACCAACGATGATATACTTGTACGCACAACATTATGCACATTACTTATTTAATTACCATAACTTGACAACACACATTTTGGATAATGACATGTTGCGTAGGTGTTATTCCGATCAAAGGCAATTCCGTATTCTCAAACAGCATTATGGCTAAAGTGGTAATTTTACACTTTATTTAAGTACCAGTTAGTACTTTAAGTTGTATTCATCATTATCAATAATTTATCAACGGAATTAACCTAATTCAAGAAAAGGTATCAGTTGTTCCACACGAAAAGCTCGTCAAGGCATAATCGAAGGTAAGCCCATGCACAGCAGAGGGCTATGTATCATAAGTTAGTGATGATGTTTGACTGTTTGCCTGCTTATTATAACAAATTATTGTTTATCTACCTGTGGCATAACATTGTGCACATTACATACTATAATTTTGTATTTTATATGAATCAAAAATAATATTAGGGAACTTTTCAACCAACACTATTTAGTCTCAAGCTAACCAGCGGGGCAATTCTGTCAACCGCTCTCGTTACTAAGGTGACATGTTCTTGAACATGTCTCGTTTTTCTGACAGTTTTGAGCTGTCGGAACTGTCAGAAAAACGAGAGAGGTTCAAGAACGTATCACTTCCGTAAAGAGATCGGCTAACAGAATTGCCCCCCAGAGCTTGTATTGTGAGAACCAGGTGGCTGATAGAATTCATCTAATTTTTTTTCTAAATAAATAAATACTGATATAAAAACGTAGCAGACATAAAACAATATTATGGTGACTGATGGAGTATGTAATTATGAACAACCACTGGAATATGCCATATATTTCTCTAGCAACTTTAAATCACCTGCCATTTTATTTCGTAGTACATATTTTAACTTTTAGGTCGCTTTAGTTTAGTTGACCTAAGATGAAGGTGATTAGTCTTTTTGATGTTAGTTACGGTAAATAGTAACAAATAGAACAAACAAAAACACATCTGTTACAGATCTCCCGAAAAAATCGTATATTGCACCCTAACTAACGTTGAAGCTGAAATAGGTCAACACGAAAACTCGGAGTAAGTTTTTTTTATTTCGTTTACACGTCACGGGCTGGGACCGGTCTTTTGGTGGGCATCAATTGAGCCGATGCCAATATTGAGTCTCTCTTAAGTATAAAATAAGCTATTGTAATTGATGAGTTAACAAAATGATGGACTGTTGTGATAAACTACTGAATCTTTAACAAAATTGGTTGTCTATGAGGAACATCACCCTAAATTCTATTAATTAATTTACAGATCACAGTTACATCTACCTCGTAGCGATAATGATATTGAAACTGAAGATACAAAATGTATTGAATGACATCACTCAAGAACCTCAGTGAGTGTTTTTTAACAATTTTGACTTATTTTTTGTGTAATTGGTAAGAGTAATGGTTTTTAATTAAAAAATTTAAATTTTTAAAAGAAATTAACCGCGATAAATTAAGAAGAAGGGCAATCCTAGTTCCGAGGAAGAAGAACAGGATTTTTCATAAGCCGGCTAAAACTCAAAACGATTACGGAACTTGCAACAATAGTCCAGATATGGCTCCTGAGGGTATGTTGCAGTAACATTTTTAATGTGCATAAGTGTTGATGAATTTTAAACTTTTAACTAGAATAACATTTTGGTTTCAGATATGAAATTAGCAAAACAAAAGTTTTTGCTAAACTTAGAAGAACTTGTTGCAGACAGGAAAGCGGTAGAAAGACAAACTGTGTTACAACAAGACAGTAGCGAGTGGTTAGAAATTCGAAAAAATCTACCGTAAGAGCTAAGAACCTTAACTCCAGGGTGAAAATGTTAAAGGGCACAGCGCCGCTAGTAGCTCTTAGTGAAAAATTGTTCCGATAGCCGTTTCGGTAAACGGCTTAATACTAAATAATCTCGACCACCATCTTAAGAGGTGTCAAGGGATCAATATTTCTATCAACCGGTGAGGTGAAGTTTTACCATAACTTGGTAGTCGCAAAAGGTGATGACAGATGAAACCAATATACAATGTTTCAATCCTTGATTTTGTAAAATATACCGATTTATTGTATTTTATTCATCTTCCATTTCATTATGTGATGCCATATTTCCACGTTATCATTAGCCACAATAAATGCACAGCTTATCATCGACCTCCTCCATGGTTAGTTTAACTATTTGTGCACGCTCATAAATGTTATGAACAAAATTTTGAACTGTAGGTGTAATTCCAACGTAAGGGTAATCCCGTTTTCTCAAAAAGCTTTGTAACACAACTGTTCACAAACAATTATACTACACGCATGTTGAATAATAACATGTTGCGTAGGTGTAATTCAGACGTAAGAGTAATTTTTGTTTTCTGTTTTTTGATGAAACGGAATTACCCTTACGTCGGAATTACACCTACGCTACATGCCAATATTTAAAATGCGCTTACAGAATAACATTACAAAATATATAATTAACCTAACCAAATGATACGTAGTAGTATTAGTAGCGTTTTGGAATCTAAATTTCTAGCTAGGTATGTAATATGTTATAATAAACGAAAGCAATTAGAATTCCAATATTTACGTACGTATATATGTTCAGTATCAACAAAAATAAAAAGTCTCGAAACCCCACGTCAAATAACTTTTTTCTTTTATTCATTCTACCTTATATACCTACTTACAATAAAATACTAAATAAATATATTAAAGATAATTACCTATATATTCTAACTTACACAAGTACCTATTGAATTTGTATGGTTACATTATACTGACAATACTTTGACACCAGGCCTAGCCAGCCGGCCTAAAAAAACTTACTTACTATTTACTGAAAACTAAAAACAACGCACACGCTAATATAGTGCGAACGTGGTTGACGTAAGTTCTCGTAAGTAGGTATGGCTGATACCGCGCGCGCGCTGCGTCATAAAGCGGCCGGTCCGCGCCGCGCCGCCCGCATGCGGGGAGGACGTATTGGATTTAACCCCCTCACATGAAAAATTACGCTGATACTATAGCGCCCTAAGACTCTATCGCAAATGTTTTTGATGTCCTGCATGAATTTTACTTCCATGCAGATTTAAATCTTATCAAATTTAAACCAACCTTCAATGTGTTTATGAAAACATGTTTCAAATTATAACATTTTAGACATTTTTACTTGTATTGTGTCCTGCAAGAAACTTGACACTTCTAAATAGTTCACTAATAATCCTTTTTTTTTAAATAGTTAAGCAAATAATTAAGTTTTAAGTTGGCAAAAGGCACGAACCCCAGACTCCGTGAGTTGTCCAGAGTATGTGCTGAGACTACACACAAAATGAACTGATGATCGTAGGGTCACGCTGAATGCAAGCCACCTTCGACGTTAGTTGTCCCGACCAACCTAACCAACGTTCAGTATTGGATGTCCTACAGCTGAAATGATGATAATGATAAAGGATATATATATTTAAGAATGGTCTATTACACATACAAATTATATTAAACAGTACACCAATATTAAAATAAACGTGAGTGCATACCAGTTCAAAACTTCCAAACACCCCATAGGCGAAGATGCATTTAAATTTATCGACTGATTCATTCAGCTAATTACGGTTTGTCATAACTTTGGAAGATTATTTGATTCATATTATGATGCGCAGTATATTTTAAAGCTTGCATTTGAAACTTGATCTATATAGTTCACACCTTCTCTTGTGTTTTTGTAAATAAATAATTAGTGCACTATCAGACGATATTTTATGATGATTTTTTTCACTGTCATTACAATGAATAATTTACAAAAAAAGGATACTTATTGGATTTTTCTCTGTAAGTTCTAATAGTCCGAGATCCCACCGCAAGAACATGCCGCTCATAGCGTACACTGTTCAAACCAATTTTTTACGTATTTACGAGTATATGAGTAGGAGAATATATTGAATCATTTTTGCGGTGGGATCTCGGGCTATAAAAATGACTCGTGGTATCTAATTATATATTGTGCTGTTTTCATTATGCATGTAAACACTCTAAAGTACTCTGAAAATGGTCCCACAAAAACTCTACCAACTTACTCGTAGTTTTTTACGGATCACAAAATAAGTTTCCGAAGCTCACACGCAGTACATGATATCTTGTAGTTTACTACGACTCACGTTTATAATTACAGCTGAGTAGTGAGTATGATAATTCAAAAACTACTCATTCAAATGCACTCTTAAAAAACATTTCTTTATGCGCACATGTTCTGAGATTACGACCTATATGATAAATAGGTCAACAAACTTTACTCACGTTATTACATAAACAAAATGTCGCAATTATTATCGGAGACTCGTAAAATTCACGTTCGGTAATATTAATTAGGTGCGTCGAGTTTTATTGCCGTATAAACCTGGATGTTTAAAGTTGAGATGTTTATTTTGGGTACTTTGGGAATATTTTTGGACATTTTAGTGCCCATAACGTAAAGGTTATACGAGTAAGGGCCTTAGCCTAATTTCTGAAAGCAAGCGTGTCCTAAACGCTTTGTTCTCTTCGGTAGAAACATGCATATGAATGATGAAGTACAATTTTCAGTTCAGATAATAAAAACTTAAAATTTTTAAGTGTAGTTACGTTCATTTCTTTACATTCGCTTTATGTGACGTCTTTTGGCCTAAAGTTTACATTCTCCATAATGCCTCTCATTTGTTTCAGGTTATAAGTAACTGAACGTTGACTCGTTTTTCCCGACTTCCAAAAAGGAGGAGATACCTACTATGTTCGTCTGTATGTTTTTTTTTGTGTATGTTCATCGATATTTTCTCCAATTAAATAAAAATATTTTTAGTTCAAAAGAGTATACTTCCGAGGTGGTCCCATTAAAATTTTATAGAAATCGGCTGAGCCGTTTTTGATAAATCAACAATGATGTACATGGATGTCACATCAAACAAATGACTTTTTATTGTGCATACAAAATAAAACTTACAATAAATATATCAACACTAGGCGGCCTTATCGCTGGAAGCAATCTCTTCCAGGCTTCACATCGGTTCGTGCTAACTATTCGAATTTTGTACACGGTGGAAGTCGGTGTTGCGATTTTTTGCGAAAAATAATGATTGAATCTAGATTAAATATAGTCATCACACTATATATTCCAATATCAATTATTTCTATATATATTTATTTAACACTTTATTGCACATTATTTGTACAAAAGGAGGACTTAACGCTAAATAGCATTATCTGCCAGTAAGGGTTGACTGGCAGATAATGCTATTTAATGATAAGTCCTCCTTTTGTACAAATGGTAGGATGTAGAAGAAAATGGGATGTAGACGTGAATAAACACATGAAAAAGTAAGTGAAGATTATTCTTAAAAAACACCTAAGTATCTTTGTAAGCTCTATACATATATTGCAATATTTAGGGTATAAGATTTGGGAATGCTTATGTTTTTCCATAATACTTACATGCCTGAAAAAATTCAGTTTCTGTGCAGCAGCAACTGAAAACCCAGAGCGCTGTCAAGGTTTTGATGAAGCAATATTTACATACCATCAACATCCAAAAAACATGTTGATGGCAGATCTACTCAGTTCCTTCACATTTAAATAATTTTCCATCGCATTTCAAAATTAGAGATAATTTGAAAAAATTAAATAAACACTACTTTTATAACTGTAGAGTACCCTACCAATGCCACGTCCTGAAAATAGATTATAAATATTGTAAGATCTATATTTTCTAATTCTTTACTAGGGGCTTAGTCTATTAAAAGGATCTTACAAAATGTCTTCTAATACTGAATATCATCTTTATGGTTATAAATTTATTATAACTCGCAGAAGAAGGTCTTGTTCATTAGCAACTTTGTAATTACAATTTGACGTATTTTGGACCACGGTGGAGTTGTAAATGCCTATCACTGTCACCCGAAGACTAACAGTGCCAACACCCCCATTATTCATTATTTAATTATATTCAGGCTTTCCTATGTATTTGACATATTTTAATTGAATTAAATAGAGTGATAGAGTAGGTACGACATTGAGATGCGACTCATGCCGAAATGTACCAGCTTCTATAGGCACATAAACGATTACGCAGACGGTCGACAATTAAATTTTTGACGTAGTATAAGAGCGCTTGTTCACGGCCGTTTTTTTCACTGGACAACGGACCGTCAAAAAACGGATACCCTTGTTCACGCATATTATATTTACCGGATGGATGTCCGTTTGGAGGTCTAAATACGCTAGTTTAATCTGGATGTCAGCTTTTATTTGTAGGTACTTATCTGTCAGACAAATACATAATCAAACATAGATAATCATAATATAAATTTTACAATTAATTTTAGATAAAAAGAACGTAAGTAGACGGCACTTCATTTAAAGAAAACGGCTATGCGTCCGGCGTCGTCAACAAACTCCAATACATTGCCGTGGATGACCGCTATTTCGGACGCCGGGCCGGTGTCCGTCGCGCCGACGTGCACCCGGCGAAAATTGCTCGCCGAATGGATGTCCGGTGCGTCAACATAGTTCATACACCACCACACCATATACCACGACGAATCCGGTAAAAAAACGATCCGTGGTCCGTTGCAACAAATTGCCGTAAACAAGCTCACTAAGACATAAACTTATTATTAGTGCTGTCTACGTAACGTAAAACAAATACATAAATAGGTACATCACAGTTACGTGGTTGTTATTTTACCACTGCCAACAGTATAATAGGATCTGCCAGAAGCACAATCATAAAATGTGTCAAGAACTTATTGTCCTGAATATGAAACGTTTGCAAAATACGCAATAGACGAAGTAAACGGATCTGTAGTTATTTCCCAATTAATATATCGTCTTATTTTGACATCTTAATCCAGACATGTAATCTAGACAGAAAATTTTATGAACAGTTTGTTGACGACGTAATGCTACGTCGCAAATAGTATCTGCTGTTTTGTATATTACTTATTTATACCACTACTGTTACTACTATCGTCTCACCCTTTTCCTTTCTATAATGTACTGGGGTATAGTCCGTAAAATATTCAATGTGGCTATCCAGGATATAGATAGCTGAAAATCGACCGGCTCCAGTCCCGCTCGTCGATACCGAACTGTTTTTTTTTAAATTAGGTATTAATTAGGTATGGAACTCTCGTTACGCGACTCCAACTGGCACTTGTCCGATTTTTCCAGACTGTGATGTCAGTGCACAGCTGTCTCCCCGCCACATGCAAACCGACACTTCTATTATTCACGTCAAAATAAAGCGTTTTTTTTCTTTGTCCGCTTTCCACAGACAAAATTCCAAGATAACCTTCGAGCGAAGGTGAAATGAAAACATCATAATATCGAAAATAAAAAGCAAGTTCAAGATTTGGTCGAACAAGGCTACTTATTATTAGGATGATTAATCCATCGATCTTTTTACGCTCGAGATCGTGGGTGGAGGTTCACATAATGACACTTTGATGGGTTACAGGAGGCCAGCTTTGATTGCCAATTTCAAAACAAAATCTTAGACAACTTGGATTTCTTGGGATAATTTTCGTAATTTACTGTAATTTTGATATTTTTACAATATACTCGTATAGATATGTGATGGTCCAAGCTCTAGGTTTGATGGAAATATCTTAGACAACTTGGATTTCTTGGAATAATAATCGTAATTTACTGTAATTTTGATATTTTTACAACATATAGATAAGTGATGGTCAAGCTCTAGGTCTGATGGGAAAATGCCTACGATAATTTTGAGTTTGTAGATAAAAGTATAGAAGAAAACGGTAGTTGGTACTTGGCCTATATTTAATCAAGAGCAAAAAAAAGCTACAATACGAATTAGGATTTTTATTCCTGATATCATCATTAACTTTAACCATGAACACACACACTTTTCTGCTTTTTCCTATTGCAGTGACTGCTCTAAATATCTATGGAAGCCATAATCAGGCGCCTCGATACCCACGACTTAGAAACAACCTCTACAGAAGCAATATTTCGCATAATATCGTAATGGTTTGTCTGCAAACAGCTCGTTATCCTTGTACCAGCTCGTTTCAATACACAGAAACTGCTATTTAGAGCGAGTTGCGTGCTATGAATAAGCAACCTATTATAATGATAGCTGGATTTATTTGTCTAGTTGAATGTTAAAGAGACTTTGAATGACAACGCTGCTATGGTTATTAGCCTTTATTATTTATCAGTATGTTGCCATCATACTTCATCGTGAAGGCAGCGGTGATAGTTTGGTAGTTGATGTTGTAGCTTTACTTTACACAATACAAATGTGAGATCAAAATCCAACAATGGCGCAGAAGCCATTGGTGAAGGATGACATTGTGAAGAAATGAAGATAAATGCGTTATTTTTTCTATGCAAAAAGCACTTTAATAACGATCACACAAAATGCAAAGACAGTTGTTAAGTGGGAGAAAATTTCTTGTAAGTATTGACTTTTTTGATAAATTATAATGTTGCAAGACGCTATCAGTTGCTCTTGGAGATAGATAGAGAGAGATAGATATAGACCAGTAAAAATTGATTACAGACGAGGACTAACACTAGAGCAAAAAAATGTTGTATGTAAAGTGGGTTCGCGGACGATAGTTTCACGTGATAACATCATAATAAAAATTGTTGAATCAACAACTGAAACAAGCCGAACGCTTAGGCCAATCTTGCATCTTTATCGCTTGTTCCGTGCTCTCGCTTGTATATCTCTTCTCAGGCGGAACATGACACATTTTCGTGCGTGCAGTTCTAGCGTTCCTCGATATTTAAGACGTTATCACGTCAAAAACAAGCCCTTCAATGTGCTTACATAATGACATACAACGCCTCGCTCCGCCTTATCTCTACATTTCTGCAGTGCGTGTTACATCTTAGTATCGCTGGGTTTCTAAGAAATTATCTCACATTTAAATTGTTTGCAAGTAGACCTTCTCGTATTACAAGATAAATAAAAATCTATTATTTTTAATGTAACTATCAACCACATGTCAAGGATGAAAGTCAAAGTAGTGATTTTTGGACAGCTTCCAACTGTCGCCGGTTCAATTTGTTTAATTTATGAATGAACGCACTCCGTTTCGACTAAAGCCAAATTAACAGGAGATATTCTTCTTTACGTCAGTAGACGTAAACACAATAGCTTTGTATGTTAATCGGAAAATATCAACATTCATTTTGTACGAAATATTTAGCCACAAAGACAACTTGCTACGAAAAATCTCTTGCCAACTTGCGTGTGATAAATGGGTACCTAAAATCGCAAATATTGCATGATTATTTTTAAAACCGTATTCACTAACAAATTTAGTAAAAGTAACATGGTTGATTTATTTGGTGTTCAATTAGGTAAATCTATTTAAAACCTTGCCAAGAGTGAATCAACCCCAGCTGTCGACGGTTCTCTACTACGAGTATCACACAAACTAAATTAAAAGATATAGTAATATAGATCATATGGAACTTTTGATAATGATGAAAAGATATAATATGAAGTAGTAACTAGTAAGGCGATAAGTGCAAAGCGTTATTTACGAGGTGTTTTTTTTAAGATATTTTTGGCGTTGAATATAATAATATAATATAAACATCGGTTATACATGAATATCTCTACACAAAATACCTACCCTTGGATGAGATTATAATATGAATGGTACAACGTAAAGACAAACACCGTAAAGTTAACAAGGGAACCTTTTGCCCATTCTGATACGGAACCCTAAAGACAGGCTACTTTACCGTCGAGTGACAAAGCTATTCTTGTTCAACGGTGACCAATTTATTGTCTTGGCAATTACTGGAACGTTAATCAAGTGTTAGTCGAGAATAGATCATGGCCGAAGGTCATTTAGAAGTGCAGTCATTCCAAACGCTGCCATTCTCTCACAGTTGTTGTAAAATTGGAATGTCCTGGCTTAGTCCTACTTTATAGCCAGCTAGGCTATAAAATATAACGAGGCTAATTAAACAACTTGCGACTTGCTAGGAATTAGCGGAAAAGCTGTGATCGAAACCAACTATATACCTAACAGAATCAGGAAAGTTTTTGTTTTGAACTAAATGATTTGCTTCCTTCACCACCTTCACAACACAGAAAACTGCCCAAACTTCTATCCCTTGCCATCTTGCCTCTATCCTAACAACTGTATAGGCAAAATCATACAAGTTGGAGGATGTGAAGTTAGCTACAAGCTGCGCAACACAATCAACGCGCTGCTTTATGTGAGCTTCAGTCAGGATTGGATATTGCGCAGCTTGTAGCTAAATTAACATCCGCTGACTTATATGATTCGGCCTATAACTTGGATATGTCACAACACCATTTGTACCATTTATCCATAAACCTGCGTGATTGACGATCTTTTATTATTTAAAAAGGTGGTGAATTGTAAAGATAGAAAAAGAATGTAATGATGACAGTTCAGTGATTAATTGCGTTTAGTTCACACTCAATAAAGTTCGGGTTGAGGGCCCCTCAGAAGAATGAAAAGTAATGGAAGTATTGCTAAATTTTACCCAAATAACAACTGTCTTATTTATATCTGGTTTTACAACATACGCGAGAGTGAATGGAACAAAAAAAAAGGCAAAGTCTGTCGTATACGTCAAAATCACCAGTTGGAATCTCAAAATAGTTAAAATTTGGTTCCACTTGGTCTTTTGTCTTTTGCGGAAATTTGAACCCTCTAGTTCCAGTAGAAAGGTTCAAATCTCTGATTATTTGACCTTCCTACTTTTTACCTTTTTATGCTAGTTTGCGAAACCCTTCGAAATTACTTAAGTTCGGGTGTATGTGCATCTTTTTGTTACACCTTTTAAATTTCATTATTAAAATGGGCCAAAGTATTTCTCTTGCTATTTTAGTACGGTTTCTATTCCTATTCTATAGAGAGCCCATGATGAGATTGAAGTTTGAACTGCCATTCTGCATACTGATTCGAAATCTCCATTTCAAAATTTGAAATAAGGCTGGCTCTTTATATTTATTGCAGACACTAGTAGATGACGAAGAAAGAAATTGTAGTTTTTGACACAAATTCTATCCTGTTACGGCTAAAAAAACGGAGGCGACGATTAAACATTTCAAAAATGTCATGATTGAAACTCCTAATTAATTTCCAAATACACAGATTACCGTAAACACACATATTTCGTTAATAAATAATGTAATTACAGTTTTTTTACTGTTTAATTAATAAGCACCATTTAATTTCCATAAGAGGCAAGTGAAAAATAATCACAGACACTAACCTCGCACTGTAATAGACACTATTAATTTAAGACAATAATGGACAAAATGCCGACGGCATCAGAAATTGATTGAACAGCTCTGTAGCCTCAGGGTAGACTTGAACAACTGCGCTCCACTTGCGCAAGCAAACTTGTTTACTTACATAACATGACATCACTTTTATAGCCTTATTATTATGACAAGCTTTTATAATCTCTACGCTATCCTAGCAGAGATTACCAGTCTTACAGCAAAATAAATTGACTTTTGAAACGAGTTTTACCTTAGCAATTTATATCGACAGGATCGGCTATGAAACCGTGACTAAGTAAACTCTACGGTGATGAAAAATTCGCGGTTCATTTACTTTGTGAAAATTTTACGTCAAGTTATTAAAACTTTAAATTAAGCACACAATAGTGTACACTGTACTGATAGAAACTAGACTTTTAATGACAACACTGAAATAACTACTTAGATGGACTAAAACAAGTAATGCCTAACTTTCTTTATTAAGTCTGAAACTTCTAGATTTTAAAACAGTAAGTTTACTCGTTGTAGAAAGAAAAAGTAAGATTGTGTAGGCTAGCCCTGGTGTCAGAGATTTTTAAGCCGCCTGAAAGCCTCTACATGGTTAACCGGTTAAAACAACCGGGACCTACAATTTAACGTGTCATCCGAGCCACAATAGCGTTCATTTGTAAATGCCACCCGCTGTCACCCATCCAAAGACTGACCGTGCTGAACGTTGCTTAACTTCGATAATCACTTACGAACACGTATACAGGGTTATTTCTAATCAATTAGCATCCTTTTAGGGGCTTATTCTGTACATCAAAACCAACAACTTTTGTTCTACGACTTTTGTCAGAACTCAAAAAGAAATCAGCTGTTCCATTCATTTTGTCGCGGGTGAACGACATTTTTCTATGGCACAACAAAAATTTTTTTGAGTTTTTACAAAAGTTGCAGAACAAAAGTTGTTAGTTTTGATGAACAGATTAAGCCCCTAAAAGGATGCTAATTGATTAGAAATAACCCTGTATAGTCAAACTACGCCTTGAGCGGTACTACATATATAAGTGCAAATACTTAACAAGTAGACTTGATGGTGATTGTTGTACTCGTATATTGTAATCTTATTTCTTCCAGGCAACCTTAGAATAGACAAGAGTCAAGACTATAAATTGAGTCATACTACTCAACTAGTCCACTGTCTCCACTGATTATACTGCAACTTCTTGAACTGTAAAACTGTTATCGAACATTCTAGACACATACAGCTACAAAAGCTATTTATAAATTCTACGCAGAATCTAACTTGTCAATTCGTTTCATATTTCGTCCAACAATTCATCACTTAGTCATATTACCGTCCCTATTTCCTAGTTCTCCGTTTTCTGGTCCTTAACTATAACAATTAAATTAAAGTGACCGTTATTGTGTTACCAAACAATTGTGTTGGTTACAAAAGAAACCGGAACCATACTTAGTATAATATTACGAGATTAAAACGCAACGCGGCGAGGGGGAAATGCAAAGAGTGACATGCAACACCTAAATAATATAACTACGCAAGTAGGTGTCATACATACTTTCGTATGGATTTATAATGAACTTTAAATAATAGGCTCATGATGACTAAAAAATATAATTAGTCCATCAGATAGATCAAAAAAAAATTAGACACGTATTTTTTCTTTTGTCAATTAAAAAAACTTGATGAATATATAGCCCGTTAACGTTACGCGTGACGTCACAAGTGCCATACAAATGTATATGGACTTATGTGAGAGAGGTGACGTCACGACCTCCACTCCCAAGCTTTTTCTTTGTCATTTGTTGTTTGATTGACAAAAGAAAAATACGTGTCCATTACTTTTAGATAATCTAACTGACGGACTAATTATAATAATGTTTTTTTAACCCAGTCATCATGCTCTATTATATTTTACTCATTATTAACTCAACGAAATATTTTAAAGTAGAGCATTTCTTAAGATATTTCAATTGATTTTATTCATAGTTAAAGATTTTACTTATAATTTTTTTTAATATCTCTGTTATAAGAATATGAGTTAATTGAGTGTAAAATAATAAGGTATATTTTAACTGAAATCGAATATTACTCGTAGTAACTACTTATTACATTTTGTAAAAGCATTCGATGTGATCGCGAAAAGGCTCTATTGCAAGTAGAACAGAAAATTGCCGTCGACCGCTTAAAATTCTGAAAATTTAAATAGCAGTTCATTCCAACGACGTCAAAGTACCAACGCCCTAAAAAATAAAAAGGCTACGTTGATTAGTAATTAGTGTGCTAAGTCTTATTAGCAATGAGCTCAATAATTGTGAGTTCAAAATCGTTTTTCATGCGGAAACGGAGCCAGTTCGTGACGAAGGTAGCTGTAAAACACGGTGGTTCAGGCGTACCCTGCTTGCGTGCCAGGAAGGATCAAGGGGAAACGTTAACCCAATGGAATCCTACAATTTTACCGCGATATTTAGGTAATCTACGCCAAATAATGAACTCTGTACACGCGCAAAAAAGTAATCAAAGTTTACTTTGATTTTTTTAGCCATGTAGAGTGTAGATAGATACTGCTTGATGAATAACTTACGCAATACCCGGTTTTAAAAACTTTATTAGCCTTCTACTGTGTCCTATGCTTCTATTATTCATGTCCCTAGACTTGGTTATACTCATCTTTATACCCCTCAAAGTAGCTATGGCTTCGAAGACATAGCCATAGTCGCAACACTGCGGCTAAAACTAAATACTTAAGTCTCCCTAATGGATCCATAATCCAAAAATGTAGTTGAAAGTAGCTTCCACCCTGTTCTCTCCTCTATTACTCCTCTTCCTGTTTCTATGTGTAGCCTCCTCGGCTATAGTTTCAATGAAGTAATGTTTCTAATTGTATAGTCCTGGCTTCGCCCGGTTACGGATGAGTTATAGCTATAAACCTTCCTGAAGAAATATTCTAAAAGATAGGGAAAATCGCATTGCAATCTGTTGTCTAGTTTGGAAGATATAAGCGGATACACAGACAGACACACAAAAATAGCGGCTTTGCTTTATACTATGTAGTGATACTGTGATACCTTATTACAAATTTATTTATAGTTGTAAAGTATTGGAAAACATTACGTACACTTACATTGTTTCAAGTTTGAAAGTATTTTCTGCGGCACGTGTAACAAGCAATCATAACTAGTAATGGCCCTTTCTTGAAAATACAATAAATAAAATATATTACCGAGATATTTTTCTGCGTATTCTAATCAGATTCAAAAAATTTACAAATTAATATTTAAAAGTACCCAGCTTAGCGAACTTCGGTTTTGATAGGAAATCTCTCATCTGCCTGGGCATGCTAATATACCTATCTATTATCTATGGTCAATTCTAGATCGACTGGACAATCTCAGTAAAACATTCTACATTCTAGCTCCTTGTATGAAAAATGTCTTGGTTTAAATGTAAGAAATTACTAATAAAATAAAAGAATTTGCAAATTGACCTGCAATTGTTATCATCATCATCATCATCATCCACAGCCTTCTTTATCCCACTGCTGGGACACCCACCTTGCTGCTGGACGACCCACGCTCCGCTTACCATGTCTAGTTTGTCTAGGCCACCACTCTGTTATCACCTTGCTCCACCTGTAGTCACTTTGTCTAGCCACGTGTCGTGCCCAGCTCTACTTAAGTTTCGCTACTACGGTTCCGACGTCCCGGACTTTCGTCCTACGTCTGATCTCCGTGTTGCGAATACGGTCTTGGATTTTAATGCCGAGCATGGATCTCTCCATGGTTCTTTGTGCAACTTTGATTTTGTTCACAGCCTCATGTGTGAATGTGAGCAATTGTTATAAATATTGCAAATTCAGAGTGCACTTTTACGAAGTGGTAGTACATAGACTGATAGAACACGCGTTATTGTTATCATCACGGTCAGTCGGATAAAGAGCCATACAATTTGTAGTTGTTACTACGTTAGTTAAAAGTCCAAGCGAAAAATAAAACCGTCGACGACACAATAGCCGAAGCGTCAATCCGTATGCTAATTTCTTGCAGGTAAGCAATGAATATTTAATTATTTGGCCGTTGACATAAAAGGTGTTTTATATTCATGGGTTCACATGGTTCAGCGGGTCTCGATCTAGTTGCTACCAGTGGCTAGTAGAGTACATACTCGTAACTACATAACTACATGCTTATAGTAGTTTATGCAACTGTCATATAATGAAGGGTACACTCGTGTTTTAATACCCGGGTTATATGCAGTTGCATACACTACTTTATCTTCACTAATAAAAACTTGGCGCCGCTGCGCGCGCAGGGCGGCCAATCAGGAGCGAGCGCGCGATGTTATAATGAGATTTTACGATATCGATGTGGATATTATAACATCATGTGAAATTGCTTAAATTGAGTGTTTTGTTGTCTGCGCTATAACAGTAGTCATTATAAGTCAAATATTGGAAACATAAGTAGAATGTTACAACATTAGTGTAGATAAAAAATATTAAACGATTATTCGCGAAAATTTCCTTGCATTCAGACTCGCGCATGAAGGGTTCCGTACTGTATGGGGCCCCCCTTAAATATTTGTTTTATTTTAATTTGATTATTTATTATTAAAGTAGGCATGCAGCTAAATATTTTGTGAATATTTCAAGCATCTACCTGTTACCATTATTGATATCGAGCGAAAAACGGCTAAATATTTAGATTTTTTTTATGGGAGCCCCCCTTAAATATTATTTTTCTATTTTAAGTATTTGTTGTTATAGCGGCAACAGAAATACATCATCTGTGAAAATTTTAGCTTTCTAGCTACAGCAGTTCATGAGATACAGCCTGGAGACAGACGGACAGACGAACGGACAGACGGACAGCGGAGTCTTAGTAATAGGGTCCCGTTTTACCCTTTGGGTACAGAACCCTAAAAAATGCTGACAACAGAGTATTTTTTTTCTTATTATCGGTTTAGACGCTGCAAGCATGTCCTGAAGTTACAGAACCTACTTAAGTACTTACCAAAATCTTCACTTTTTTAGGGTTCCTTACCCAAAGGGTAAAAACGGGACCCTATTACTAAGACTTCGATGTCCGTCTGTCCGTCTGTCTGTCTGTCAGCGGGCTGTATCTCATGAACCGTGATAGCTAGGCAGCTGAAATTTTCACAGATCGTGAATTTCTGTTGTAGCTATAACAACAAATACTAAAAGTAGAATAAAAATAGATATTTAAGGGGGCTCCCATACAACAAACGTGATTTTTAGGAAGTCTTTACTCGCTATTAATAACAGCAAGAGGAATGGGGCTTCCATACGGTACGGAACCCGTCGTGCGCGAGTCTGACTCGCACTTGGCCGATTTTTTTTAATTGTGAAAATACTTCGCCGCGTTATGCTACTACTTTGTCAGGCTGCCCTGTGAGTTTTGAGGCCTAATAAGTATTAGGCCCAATTATGAAGGTGCCGTCGTAATTATAATAGCTATTTAGAATATTTCTGTTTCTTTTTCACTTTTGAATTTGATAGAGACAGCACTTTTTAATTTACAATGGCGTCTTCATAATTGGGCCTACTGTCTCTCTAAAATGTGAGCATTCCCGTAAACAGTCTAGAATGGTACAAAGTAACATGAGAGTCGCAAACATCGACTTGGCATTTTTTTTTAAAGTATTGCGTCGTTGCTTTTAAGCTTTTAATCTGAACATACATAACCTTTTTAGTTTTTAAGTCGTGGTCAAAAGAGGTTACACAATAATCTTCTCAGTGCGAATAATTTGGGTTCAATGCTGAACGCGGTATCGTTCGAGTTTCGAATCCACATTCCGATAATGATTCATGCGAAGATAAAAATCGCAATCCATATCGCGCTGTGATGATTGCGAAATTGTTATTGTTGCGAGAGTTTGGAATGTATCATCAGGTTCAGGTACACTAAGAGGCAGTAAATAAATTATTTTTTTAAGTAGTAGGTTAAACGTTAACGCATTATAGGATCCAAATCTAAAATTAAAGAGGAATGATAAAGCATTACCTATAGGTTGCTATTACCTATAGGCCAACCTATCTAAAGAATAGTCTGTGAAAGACCGCAAGAAGCTGAATGCAAGCCTCTTTTAATAGATAAATAATCGAAACGGCTGGCATTACGTTAGGAAATCAAGAAAACCGTCACGCTTCCGTTCATAAACTCGTAACACAAGTACGACTGCATGGCAAAGCGGATCTTCCCTTAATATCATAGATAATTTAGTGCAAGCAGGCACGCGCCCCTGAGGATGCCACCAAAACAACTGAACAATAAAACGTTTTGCGTAAGTAATGCGCATTCGATCCGCTGTTATGATAGATATGACGTACACGGGGGTGCATAATCCTCTAATCTTACAATCATATCGCATGTGGTTATTATTTTAACCGGTTTCCGGCACGTTTTGGCAGCAGCAGAAATAATAATCTTTCAAAACATTGTTTGTACTGTAGACTAATCTAGATGAACATTATTACTAGAAAAATAAATATTCTATTCTAATAAACTGCATGGCAGTATACTTCAAAAGATTTTTTAATCGAGAATAAATTTCGTTTACCACCGACAACTTCCAATCTAAAACCGAGCCGTGACATCTGTCTGCGGGTGGGTACCCTATGATTGGAGACAAAGACATTCATCTAAAAACAATGCAATAATTTTTATGTAAAATTTTATAGAAAGGTGACATTTCATAGGATTCAATATTAACTTGCACATAGAATAACATTATTATGTATTGTACATAATTATGTAAGTTCTATCTGAAGAAAGTCTCCTTCGTTGGGCAGTCCGTTAAAAATTATGTGGCTATTATATCGAGATCATATTGCTTTACATTTGAGAATTAAGGGGTTAGTAACACAGTCAGTTTTATGTGCTCTCCATATAAATCGTACACGAGCTGTAGTCACTTTTTCCCGTCGGAATGCTATTATTGGATCTATTGACGTACATTTACAACTATAGGTAGATGCGTATTCTCCCTGTTCAGATAAGATATAAATCAATTCTATCTTCAATTCGACTACACAGTTGCGTATCGTACCTACTGTAGAAATTCAATTTATCTCGATATTTTTTTTATTTGTTTTCAATAATATCCTTAGGAAGATTTTATAAAGTTACTATGTTTTCTGTACGTAACATTTTTTTACAGATAGATTTGACTTACGCTTTAGTCCACTTCTCATCATTGTTATAAATTTATACGTATCTATTATAACTTTACTGCTACTATTCCAACTACACACTCAGACACACATTCGTGTAAACAATCAAATTCGCGTAAATAAAATTAATCTCGAAACATTTTTAACCACAGCGACTGGTGATGACCACTGGAGTCGTTAAAAACATAAACACGTATTTTTATTATCTGTCACCTCGTGGCTTGTTTGACGTTTTATTAAACTGTCAAAATGCTAAATGAGAGTTTCCCAGAAGCGTGGGAGTTTTCCGTACGATTTGCGCAAAGTAGGCCGTTTTGCTTCTGCGCTTGAAGAAAGGAAAAAAATAGTACGTTTATGATTTGAGTATGTACTCGAAACACTATTTATTTAAAACTAAATGGATTAATGGGTCGTAGTGAGGCTTTGATCTTGAAAATTTATTTGGATTAGTAGAGACAGCATCGCTTCTCGCTCGTGATGACGTGGGTACCTGGATCTTTCCTCTCGCAATAGGTTAGTAGAGAACAAATAGACGCACCATCTTCTAAATGCACTATCAATCATCAAAGCTATCTCTGTACATACCTACTCGGCAGCTGCACCCAACATAAGGACGAAAATATTCACCACATTTTACTATCTTAATTTTTTGAAGAGAAAACTTCTTTAGCGTATGGGTAAAAAAAAAATAAACTCGCGTCTGGACACGTGACCTGATCAAAAATTCGTAAGAGAGCGCAGGGCGCTTGCGCGAGTATCCATTTGTGAAATTTTATTGTATTCTACCACATAAATGATAGTACTTTATATGTTCAAGTTTTCACTTCTGCCGGTACTCCCAAAGTGCAATCCCTTGTTTTTTTTCTATGTAACGCAAGTAAATATAACTGCAGTTCCTATCCAAGTTCTAGAGAATTCTCTAATTGTATTAATCATCAAAAAAACTTAATTGTATTACGCACGTCACGTATTATTAATCATACATATCTAAAACTATATCTTCTGTATTATCGATTGTTATGGTAGCGATCTGGGAGCGAGACATCGCCAGTAGGTCTAATAATAGCCCTTTAACTTAAATTACATACACTTTTAAGAAAATTAATCACACGTGGCAGCGTATTTTAGTTGGTTATTGTTCACGATTTCAAGGTTGGTCTCATTATACAAATTGATCATAATCATGTCCTCGAATATGGTAGGTATATACGATAAAGAAGACGATCTAACGCAACTTGGCACCCGAAAGATAGTTAGTAGAGGCCGAATCAAACATCTTGGCGGCTATACTTTTATATATATTACTATTTCTAGAGACACATCGAAAAGTGGCTCCATGGAATTTTAAATTATTAAATTCTGGAGAACTTGGATATAAATTACAAAGCTACAATTTGGGTCAACGATTTAATCGAATATCAACTATCTACAGTCTTGTATAGTTAGTCCAGCCATAAGTAGAGAGCATCCAGCGTTAGAAACTTCGATCACATGTAAACGGAACCGTTGATTATCATTTCGAACTAGATAAATTAATTATTCGATTCAAAATAATTATCTGCAGCCCTATTCACGACTGATCAAAAGAAGATATTCTGATGATACGAGTATAGGCGTAGACTTTATACCATGCATCGTGGAAAAATATTTTTAGATAGATATTTATCTGTATGAGCGCCACACTTTGCGAGCAATCTCATAATGATATGATTGGAAAATATTCTCGAACCTAAACTGTATGCCGTTATTGAAGAAAAATATTTCACAAAACAAAAAAAGCTAGTAGTATTTCAGACGGCGTAAGCTCCGAACATGTTTGCAATATTTCTTTTCTAAAATTGGATGTTACTTATGTACTTGCATAAACGTACAGCAAATAAACCCTATATAATAACAATGATTTATCAAGGTAACATCCGTTGACTTCCGGCCTTCAATTTCGCTTCAATACCCGCATAAATATTTAGTACTTACCTAAGTATTAATAACAATGGTATAAACGCAATCTGTTGAAGACAGCCAAGGGCATTGGTTCTCAGAGTAAAGTACATACAGTACCTCTAATGAGGGCAAATATTATGTAGATAGCGTTAATGCTACCTCACCGTAAGTAAATAAACATGTTGTGCACTTTCCTTTCTCATTACGACGAATGATGTGGATATTACTATGGGTGCCTTTTCTACGTATTATTATCTTTTATGCGTAGAAAAGGCAACCTTTCGTAAACCAATCTCGGACACCTCCTTAGTTCGGGTTTAGTATTACCTAATATTAGATAGGTATTGTGCACAAGTTTCTACGTTTTTTTTTTTTGTATCAGGATCGTTTTTAAAACCAAATGGCAATTCGATTTTTTTATCCAGTGTCTTTGTTCTACAAATCTACATGATGGAACTGTTTGATAATAAAATAGCATGTGTCACGATTAACCAATAACAATAACAGTTGATGTATTGTGCTATTTTGAATACTCAATACATGAAAACCTTGTTACGCAGTAATTCACTCCACAATGTAACATCTTTATGTCCCGTAAAGATATACCACTCCATTGGTAAGCACAATACTGGTACTTACTTTCCCGGTCAAATCTTCAAAAGCGTTCTTGCTATGATATCGCAATTTTATCGTTTAATGGTAAGTAATCCATTTTTAATCGATTTTTGCACTTTACAAAGCCACCTTTAGAACTTACCAATAATCACCTATATATGTCTTAGCCTCTGATACTAAAAGCCCCTTTACTTATTCTGGGAAAGATCATTCCAATCTTCCATGCATTTTAAGCAGATCTTCTTTTATATAATCAGTTAGGTACCTATTTAATAAGTACATTTAAGTTACAATACGAGCGTGAGATAGCTACAAATAGTTAAATGTATTATGTTGTAATTACATCCTAATAATAAGAGAAGTCGTCAACAAAGTGTCGTAAATCCTCACCAAGGCGGTGCGACCGGCGCCGTGCTCGGACAATGAAAACTCACCTCTCTTCAGGTATTGTTCCGCTACTTTCTTTTCTCAATTCATCTCTACTTTCAATTTTAAGCTCTGTGCGTGCGAAATAACAATATGGTTGAAAAAATAAATAGGAAAAGTACTTATATTTACAAACATCGTTACACAAACCTGAGAAATGTTCTCATCTACATACAAACTCGAATTTGGATTCATAATCTCAGAGCCTCCTCCCAAGAAATGCTATAACATTTTAATTTTATTGTTTTTGTACAGTCAATAATATGTTCAACACAATCATGTTCATATTCACTCTAAGTATACATTGGAAATTACAAAACGAGTAAAAAGATTAGGGACAATGCTTAGACTCACTACAAACAAAAAAATTTAATAAAACTCTACCAAGTCGATGTACTCTACAGATATGTTGGTATTGCACAAGAAACTATTTCTAACTTCACGCACGGCACCTTCCTCCGTTTGATAAGATGATGATAATGAATTTCACACAACTAACAATCGTAAAATAGGACATGAACCTAACTAGCAAAGCAATTTCCCTATTCAACAGTCTGGTTTCACCGATCAAGCCAGAAATAGAAGTCTATTCCAAGAAATAGGAAACCGAAGAAAGCTCTCAAAACATCGTTTGAATCGCTAACAAATATACAGACGAGGATGAGATGCCCATCTACGCGATAATTAGAAACTATATGAGAAAATGATCAGTACAAGATACCATTTACCTAGACCGGCCACGCGACACACTAACCCACATAGTATGAAGCTAATCACGCGTGACAAAAACTTATCTCGGTGCACGAGTAAACATTACAAATTACGACACGGCCATTCATTCAATGAAAATGATACACAGCTCGAGTTGACGATATTCGTGAGTGAAATTCATCTGTTAGGCCTTGTACTAGAAAATATTACTATTATAGATCGGGCCATCGTCTTTCAAAGGTTAAGTGGCTGTCTACGATAGCCACAGCTGTGACCACGATGTTGGCAGATGTTGAAGCTGTCAGGAGTTCAATGCACTGAATTTAATTTTGACGCTTCTAGAAACAGCTGCAGGCTCGAAATCGACCAGGTACCTCCAATAAACGCGGGCTTCGCATACCTTTATCTTGTCCTAGAAGATGCTCCAAAACTGTCACTATTACTTTTCATTTTAACTGAGATAGTAAAGTGTATATTTAGAGCGAGTGACTGTCTCGGCTCGTGTCGTGACACAATCGTTAGCGGCGTAACTAGAGCGGCCAGAGGATAATGCACGACTAGATCTGAGACTCTGCGAGACGCGGCGCTGTTTGTGCTCTGTTTAACTTCTACAAGTGACAGCGTTTTACTAACACAGCTTCTAGCAGGCTGGTGAAGACCACGCTTAATGTCTGACCACTCAAATGTAACACCTCTCTCAGAAAGTGCATAATTTGAAAGCTATATAGCTTTCAAATTGTGCCGTAGCGGCTTCGAAGAAAATCTACTGAGACTATTTCCACACCGGTATAGACACTCGTATGTTAATATGACACGAGAACTAGACTTGCCAAGATTTCGATACTGCGTGTATACTGAAAGGTCAGTATCTGGGGCGAAAAAAATGAGTCGATACTGCATGGCACTACCTTTAAATAAGCCTAAACACCTACACTAGGTATGTAAATATTTTCTTATTCATAAAAAAGTTAATAAACCCCACAAAACCATAATCCTAATCTAGTGGAACAAAAAACTAGTACAAAAAGCGCTCAAATTTTTATGACTGCAAACCTTATTCTTTATTCCCAACAGCCCCAGCTCCATAAGAATAAAAACGTCGTTACGTGGCCACGCACTGCCTACTTCAAATACGTAAACACACTAGATTTTAGTGCACACTAAGAATACTGATTTCTTAGATACGTTTAACATTTCACTATCACTTCCACTACTTTCGCCAATATTTGCAATTTTCCCTAGCACTTCGAGAAACGAGCTGTTTAATATGTCTATGAAGTTTTATGACGATTTCTGCCGAACATTTACATAACATAAAAATTAACTTGCAAATTATAGCTATATGAGCTAAAGCCTGTTGGCACTTACAATAGGAAGCTCTAAAAGAAAGATGAAATAAAATATGATATAATTACGGCATAATTCTGATTGTCATTTTAAAATGTGGTATAGGATAGGAAGAATCTGCTATGTTACAAAAAACACTATGATTCAGATATGCGATTGATTGAAAAATTAAAGTTGAAATCGCGTTAAAAATTATTTGGAGAAGTGCCGCATAATTTGCGTATAGTGGCGTTGTACGCCTAAGCTTCCAATGGTAGGCAATTGAATTAAATTGGTCCAGCATGACGGGTTGTAATATAGTCCCGATAATAAAACACAATAAAACGTTGCACGTTCTCTGCACCTGTAATTATAACGACTGTAAGTCGGCTCATTTGGACTGTATTCTCTAATCTTCTTATTTTTATATTCTTATCGGATTACAATACATTATGTTGGTGTTCAATAAATATAATAACATAGTATTAGACTATTAATAGCATACAAGTTGCATAGAACCTACAATTTAGTTTTTAGCTACTATAACGTAATTTTCTAGCGAAGGTACTTGGGATGTACTTAGATCTTTAAAATCTTTTCGATATCTGCCGTACTAAACTTATAAAGCAAAACAAGTAGGTAAGCAAACCTGTTTCCAACTCTGATTGTAATGCTATTGAGGTGTCAATCCGGTTATTTGATTTACGATTATATCAATGCACTGATTGTAGCTATTATCTAAGAAATTTTAGTGTTTTTTTGCGCTGCAATGAGGACGCTAAATAGGTAATGAATGACTAATGTTTGGTGATAAAACGATCTATTTTTAGGTCATCATCATTATCATATCAACTGGTCCCTGGTGTTTGACTTGAAAAAAATATTGTTGATCGGTTTGAATTCATTGCGTCGCATCAAACGCGCGACCTTTTGTGTTACAAACTTTATGATATTTATCAGACATGTGTAAAGGAAATTTCTTTATTTTTCAGGTGACAAGGCCTCGGTTTAATACTCATCTTCAAAAATATATTTACAGTTCGAGCTATAAACAACTTTATAAATTGTTGAGGAAAATGTCAATGCGGCAGTTGTCCTACCGGCAGGCCGGCCCCGGCGGTCGCCCTTGGCCCATATTCCCCTGCGCTCTCATAGAGTAATCGGGTCGAGCTGTAATCACCTCATGCACTCACTCTCTACATAGATAACAACCCTATCGATAATTACATGCATTATTAGTTCTGTTTTTCGGCCTTGATCCATTTCCAAACCGGTTTCGCGATATGGATAGGTATCTCAACCAAATCTCTACCAAAATGATATGATTTGTTTTTGTAATGGAAAATTATTTTGATATTGGTATTAGGAAATTTCCGCAGATTTATCTACTGACACTAAAACGAGCGTCTGGCTCATTATATTTTTAAAACCGCGAATGGAATTTCGTACTAAGTGATAAGAATTCAATTCAAAAATAATATTATTATGTTTTGAATTTTAAGATTCGCTCTACATGCTTACAAACAAATAAATTAAGTCAGGAAGATATGTACATGATCGATTATACCCTACCAACGCAATGAAATTATGTTGTTTGTGAAATGTGTTCGTTGGTTTGTTTTCCTCTTTCACGCATGTGCAATATCTAACTAAACAACAAGGTAATTTATTGATATGTTTTGCATTAAAATAAGTAGTTTCATTTTTAAATTAGGTAGGTAGGTAATTGATTTGACAGTGTGTACCTACTTCTTCTTCAAAGAGGAAGAAGAAGTGTGTACTTATGATGTCACATCTTTTGAAAATAACCGGACAAGTGCCAATCAGGCGCGCACACCGGGTTACGTACAAATCCTGAAAATTGCACAAAATTGGCTACTAAGTTGTTAAAACCTCAGGGCGTAATTTATAATTATCGATAAAAGGGATTTTTTCTTACTTTTCTCGTCGTACTTACATCCAAAATTACACATCATAAAAATAATTAAAAGCCTGTTTTAGCTTGTACTAATGAAGCTCAAGATACTTACCCCGCATAATACACTTCAGTCGCTTTGAAATTTGGGCCCATATAATTTGCATTTAGGCCCTATCTTTGTGATTAATTTAAAAATGAATAGTTTTCAGATTTTTTCTTATAAGTGTAGTTATGTACTCTAAGACAATGCTCCTAGCCAAATTTTATAGTTCTATGTCAACGGGAAGTACCCTATAGGTTTTGATTGCCTTGTGAGTGTCAAAATATGCAATTTTTACGACATAAACGGCTCAAACTTTTTTCTACGATAACTGAGAAGTTTGATTTTATCACAACTGTTAAGAAATCATAGATACACGCATAGTGTCTCATAAGTTTTAGTTTCAACTCGTTAGCTTATAACGCGTTCGCGAGATAAAAGGCCTTGACCACTCGGACGGACAGACTGAAAACAAAGTGATCCTAATTTAAGGGTTCCGTTTTTTTTCCTTTTGAGGTAAGGAACCTTAAAAAAGTGTACCTATTGCGCATATAGACGTTTACTATACTTGTACTTTTTTGCTAGTTTTTAATATTTCGCTCTATCCATTACCATACAACTGAAAGACGGACAGTTATTACTGGATAGCCATGTATCTGGTAGAAGGAAGCGTCGTAAAAACCAGCTTTCTATATCTCCGAGATATATTGCCTGCGATAAATCTTCGCGAGCGTTTATAGTGGATAACAAAATATTCTATGATTATGACATCATTTGAAGAATATCGTCTATCGTACCTTTTTTTACAAGTGGGAAATCTCAGCTAGGTTCCTGGCAGCATTGGCGTAAAACCGCTTCATGCGGGGTTGTATTCACTAAACCCTTTTTGGAGGCCTGCCTTGGTGCTTTATTGAGAGCAGACCGCTTCAGATCTCTCAGCACTTTGCTATATTTTCTCTGCCTAGAGGAAATGTACTAGAGTAATGTAGTAAGTCTGGATGCCTATCCAGACGTACTACATCACTCTCTCGAGCCCTACGCACTCTCTAACCGCTTTAGAGCTGAGAGGGTTACTAGATAAAGGATACTGATTCCTTTTGCAATGTCGATGGTAGAGGTAATCAGAGGTATAATATACTATATGTAACTCATATTTATGGCATGCTTAACGTGACCAGACGTCCCGTTTTGAACGGGACTGTCCCGCTTTCCGATAATCTGTCCCGGTGTCCCGAAAAAAACCCCCGGGACACAAAAATGTCCCGTTTTTAGAAACCGCGCATAAAGTAATTAACAGATTAATTGACTCACAAATCGTTGAAAAATAAAAAAATATACCGCCGCAAAGAGAACTTCCTCCGTTTTAGAAATCCGTTGATAGAAAAATTCTGGTCGAAACGATGCTTCCATTTATTTAAGTCTATCTGTGCCGTTAATAATATCAAACAAAAACGAAAAAAATATCACGTTTGTTGCTTAGGAGCTCCCCTTAAATATATATTTTATTTTGATTTTTTCATTTTTTGTTATAGCGGCAACTGAAATACATAATCTGTGAAAATTTCAACATTCTGCTATTATGGTTCATGAGATGCAGCCTGGTGACAGACATATCGACAGACAACGGTGTCTTAGTAATAGGATCCCGTTTTACCCTTTGGGCAGTGGCGTAACTATAGGGTGGTAAAATGCCACGGGCCCCGATCCGAGGGGAGCCCGGCCTAAGAGGCCGCAAACTCAGGAGTAAGCTAACATTTTGGACAAAATTTCCAAACTTTACTACTGTAATGAAAAAAACAAGGAAAATTATCGCGCTCGCTGCGCTCGCACTTCATACAGCTAAAAATGTTTCCATTATTCTCATCTCAGCTTCAAATTTTCCCTTTACTGAATAAAATATCCAAGAAAAATTCCACTCGCAGCGCTCGCGCTCAAACTTAATTGCAGCCTTAAGTGTAACTGTTTCCGTTGGCTTAGTTCTCAAGTTGGCATTCCAAAAAATGTGTTCAAAAGTCTTTATGTCCCCCAACAGTCTGGTTGAAGCTTTAGAAAATAAAATTTATAAAATTTTGAACTTATAAACACACAATACTATTAATAGTGTTGGGTTATTACTTAAGTGGTTTATTAAAATTTAATTATAATGAGACAACTTTTACCCCATCTAAAGAATTTACTACGGGCCTCAGATGGTATAGTTACGCCACTGCCTTCGGGTACGGAACCCTAAAAAGACCAAAGTCCCGTTTTGTGTCAACAAATAAATGGTCACGTTAGGCATGCTCCAACGTGAGGGGAAAATAGTACAATGTATCTACGTTTGAAAGGGCCAGGAAATATATCAACATAGTTACGATTCTCCGAGTTTCACTAATCTTGCCAAACACCTATAAACAATTAAAATTTTACTGCGCCATGCGATTCCCTTTTGGCGTTAGTGCAAGTGGGTAATTATTTATTTATATCCTGAATATCTAGTTGAATTTACTTCTAGTTTACTCGAATTGTCTAGTATAGTAAAGTTACTAGTTATGGCATGTAACCAAAATATAAAAATGAGAATGTATGGCTAAGTCTCGTCTGTCTGCTCTACTGTCTTACTTTCAACTAATTGTACGAGCGCGCCGAGTCCTTCGAGATTAGTCCTGTAGGTAGATATTTACACATGTAGTAACGCATAGTTTTCACCACTCTTATTGCGAAGAGTGGTGAAAACTATGCGTTACTACATGTGTAAATATCTACCTACAGGACTAATCTCTTCGGACTCGGCGCTTGTACAATTATGATAGAACTTCACGTACAAGTAAGTTCGTTTAATCATTAAATATTTCGCACGGATCGATGTAGCATTTTTATATTATTGTTGATTTATCAAAAATGGCTCAGCCGATTTCGATAACATTTAAATGGGACCAATTTCGAAGTATACTCTTTCTAATAAAAAAAGAAAAATTGAAATCAGACTACTTTTTAAAAAGTTACGCGTGGGTATATACATAAAAAATATACGCGTCGAATTGAGTACTTACCTCCTCCGTTTCGTCGGTCAAAAATTAGGTTTTGGACCCAACTAAAAATACTTTCGGATATCAATAAATCAATAGACGGAAAATCTTACTTAGCCAACAACGAATCATGATGAGTAAGGCGCTTATCTACGCTACGCTATAAGTAGAAGCCTTTCAGGCTTCTATTTCCAATGTCCGCCTTTATATAGGGAGGCTACACCAGAGACAAGTCCTTGGTGTTACTTTTGTTCGTACACCAGTGCCTACTTTGATGCTATACCTTCGCGTAAAAGTAATTCTTGTAAACAGAATTAAATTAATAATTGTGATTGAATATTTGCCAGATAAACGAATAAACCGATTACAATGTTACAGCAAAAGTGCGAGTCGCACTGACGTCTTTACCGTGGGTACTTATCGACGTTTTTGTAGAAAGCAGTAAATGTCCAAAACAGAATCTTATCTTTACACAAAAGGAATAATTAATGATTAAACGAACTTACTTGTACGTGAAGTTCTATCATAATTGTACAAGCGCCGAGTCCGAAGAGATTAGTCCTGTAGGTAGATATTTACACATGTAGTAACGCATAGTTTTCACCACTCTTATTGCGAAGAGTGGTGAAAACTATGCGTTACTACATGTGTAAATATCTACCTACAGGACTAATCTCGAAGGACTCGGCGCGCTCGTACAATCGCGAATTCTGTGCACGGTTGAAGTCGGTCATGTCATTTTTGCAAAAACATAATTATATTATACAACAGTAATATCTTGATCAAAACTGCCTATAAAATAATGTTATCCGTATCTAGTTAGTAGGTAAGGTACAATAATTAAGTACAATTTGTTACGGAATAAAGTAGTTCAATTCAATAGGTTAGTAAATAATGAGGTCGCTTTGATATGCAGAGCCTCCTGCATTGTTTTATGAGAGCAGAAATATTACGTAAACACAATTTCCTGTTGCAGTTCTTATCGATATAATCGTAAAAGTTCACATACTTAATACTGAATACAATGGATGATAGTCGAGCAAATGAAAAAAAATGCGTACTTAATGCAAGAGACATTGTCAGATGCGTAGATATAAAATAAAATAAAATCATAACGTCTTCACTTGTAATGTCTTGTACGCTGAGCGTGATTGAAGATCTGCCACATCGTGTCTTTTGATTGATAATGAAATCCGACGTGGGAAATTCTACAAAAACTTAATATTTAAAATGGATCTAGAATATCTTTCCTAGAGATCCCCAAATCTAATTGAGAACCACCTTTTTATCGTCAGTTTAATGATTTGTCTAGTGATGAATAATGAATAGAGTAATAATTATGTACCTCTTAGATATGTATGAACGTTTGCATAGAGAACGAACATTCCGGAAAAGTCTTCAAACTGATGTAGGAACTAAAAGTTTAGAAACTCCAAACAATACTAAAAGTCATGTTGGAACCAAGTCAGGCAACCTATCTATAAGTAGTAGGTATGTTTTGTAATGAAACCCAACGCACAAGAATAACAATACAGACTCCTGCACAGCCTACTTGCACATCCTTTGTTGTGGTGACGATGAAACTTAAGGCGGGAACCTGAACGCAGACACACATGACAGAAGTACTTTTTAACGAAAAAAAAAAACACTTAACTGTATATTCTCCAGTGAAATTTCGTAGCTTATTTGCTTTTGACGTGTGGGCAGAGGTAGCAAATGATTCACGTCACTTTTACTATATTGGTATCGAGCAAACGACGATGACCATGTCTTTCTTGTTAGAGCTAAATTATGAATCTTTTCTATAAATAATTCTGACTACTGTCTCATTCGTTTCTCCAGCGAAATGCGTGTGCTGGATCTTATAAATTTTAAAGAGAATGTACTCGACTCTCACACCTCCGGCAAGTGTTTCAAATACGCGTGTTTATTAGATTTGCCGTCTGACTCTACTTAATTCGATCGATAGGATGAATGTATAGTGTATACCGAATGACTACACGTGTTTAGTAACAAAACAACGTGTTTTAGATCTAAATACTTAATGTATTCAATAAAATACTACGTACAATAAAATTCAAAAAAATACTTTGGGTATCATTTTACTCATGACCAACTTTTAATGGGACAAACATGAAATCGTGGGGAAAATCAGCTGTTCCATACATTTTGATGAAAGTCAATAAACTTTTAAATACCATTTTATGATACTATAAAAAATTAAGAATAGCTACGAATGCTTCGTTTGTTAAACCTATAATGTTATGTAAAAGCTGAATCTTTTTATTTTTTACTAAGTATTTATTTCATAATTTTATTTTGAGAAGAGATCTAGCCTGATGGTAAACGTTCCGCTTACCAAGTTGAACTAACCAATTTTGAAGCATTTTTGGTTCAAGCCCCTGCACGGCATTATAGGTACATACACTGTAAGCGCCGTTCTTAGATTTAAGATTTTTGAGCAATTTTCAGTTTTTTTTTTTTAAGTTTACCCCGATTTTAATATAATAAAATGATTTAATACGGAGTGGGCACCATACCTACCTAATGGTTTATTGGTAATTGCACAATATTTTCTTGGCAGTTTAATAAATCATTCCGAAAACCTGACATAAACTGGTACATTTTTCCAGGGCTCTATAAAACCCGTAAAGATTAAGCTTTATTAGCTAGCAAAAAGCTTCTTGACCTGCCAATAAATAAATTATTATTATTTACGCCACAAAACTTCATTCCATCTGTGGTCATTTTTTTGTAGTTCGAATAACTTTATGAATTTCAGATATTTTAACAATACGACATGGCCAACAACTATTTCGAAACTTACAAGTTTTCGGTAATAAATATATTTTTTAGACAATCACGAATATATTTTCCATAGGGCTACGAGTAAAAAGCTATACTAGCTATTTTTACAATTTTGAAAAATTCTTAGAGCTATCATTTTTTAAAAAATAATATTTTGTTGGTTTTATTTTTATCGCGAATAAGTCCGCGCTTGACCACCAAGTCGCTTAATGGTAAACGACGTTGTGGTCGAAGATGAAGCACGCAGACCTAGAAGATACCCTATTCACTGTAATCTTAAAAAGCTTTTGATTATATAGATCTATCTCTTAGGGAACAGGAAAGCAGGAAGACTGTACCATTCCCTGGCGGTACGAATCAGAAAAGTTGAGTCAAACCGCTAAATGTTGGTTTTGAGTACAGGAATTGGAAACAATTAGTTAAATAAGCTGAATAAAATAAGCACAGGTGCAAAATAAACTTACCAATAGTCTTCAATATCTGAAGGTCCTCCAGCTCGTACTCCTTCTCTTCCTCCGTGAACTCTGACTCCGTGGTGCTGGAGTCCTGTTCCTCGATGGAAGACGCCACCGACAGCGACCGGACATCAGAGCTCAGCTCCGAGCTGCAGTCTCTCACCAGTTTCGCACTAGCCATCATCATCTTAGCGTCCACCCACTGTCTATGTCACTTATTAGATTAAACTTATCGGCTTTCAGGCCCCGAATGTCTTTTCAGTTCATAATTTTACTAACCTCAATATAATATTTAGCGTTTGTAGTAAATTATAATTTTTATAAAATATTTTCGTGTTTATTTTTGCGGTGCAATGGTGTATTTTGATTTGTTTGGTAAAGACGCGCGCGGGCGGTGTACCGACCGGCAAAGCGTTACCTCCCCGTCGCGGCTAAATTCACACTGAGTGTAGGTAGAGCGGGCGTTTGGAGTTCTCACAAATCGCGAGACTCCCGCCGAGGAGCTACCGTATTCAGACGCGATAAAATAAACGCTGACAAATTCACTTCCACTTGGACTACTACATTTAATGCTGTGTTTCTGAGTTGTTTTGACTTATGTTTCTGAGTTTTGTTTACACTTTTTGTTTTCACCTAAAATATTGGACAAATAAATGAAATAGGTACTAGCTACTCTAATCTAAAGGAGCCCAACAGCTGCACTGTACTGTAGCAGCCTTTTTTTAATAGTCCACTGCAGGACGTAGGCCTACCCACGATTGACGATGATTGGGCCATATCCACCACGCTGGCACAGTGCGGGTTGGTGGATTCCCATAATCGATTTTTTTCTACGGACGTATGCAAGTTGTTTCACACGATGTTTTCCTTCACCGAAAAGCCGGGGTTGTGAAATTCCGTACATAAATTCCAAAGAACTCGTTGGTACAGGGTTGGGATTTGAACACATGACCTCACGATAGCAAGGCGGGTGTTCCTCTAGGCCACGGCCACAACAACAAACAAAAGAAAAGTGTAGCGTTTATCCACAATTTTTTTGGTTCGCTGCCCGTAGTTCTCAGATGTGTTATCGCTGTAAACTTTAGGTAGGTATAGGTTCAGAAAACACTAGAAAATATCGTGGCGCATGATAGTACATATGTGAGATAACCTGTCAAGGGTAATGTACTAGAAAGCCTCTCATTTCACACAGCGCTATCGGTAGTGTCGGAAAAACATCATTATTTTTCGCAAAAACAAAGCCAATACCGACAATTTGTACCGTCGTGTACAAAATTTGAATAGTTCGCTCGAATTGATGTGTACAATTATTACATTGTTGATGATTTTTCAAAAACGGCTAAGCTGATTTCGATAAAATTTAAATGGGACCACCTCGGGAGTACCTACCTATACCCGATCAAACTAAAAAAGAATTGATTTTTGATTCAGTTCACAATTGGCGAAAATATCGATGAACATACACAAACAAAATACATACAGACGAACGTAGAACCTCCTCCTTTTTGGAAGTCGGTTAAAAAGAGAAAATTCCAAACCAATATGATAATGGTTTTTGAGCAACAAACGGTTTCTCGTTTAGCGACAGATATATTTTAGGATAGCGTTGTACCTACTCATCACTATGAGCAACTGTTACAATGCGACCAACCACGAAATCACAATCAGTCAGTTTGCTCAGCTCTATACATTTTGTTGAAAGCCAATAAACTGTTTCCATGGAACAGCAGACTTTTTACGCGATTTCGAGCGTAGATATACTTAAATAGCACGTATCTATACAGGGTTAACTGCTTACCCTTTACTAAAGAATATATAATAATACTACCCTGTACTAAGCCGAAAGGGGGTAAAGGACTAGGACTATCATTAATAACAACTTTTACTATAGATACTATGAAACAGTTGTTTGTTTTTTGTCAATTTCGAGTTGGCCCCATATTAAAAGTTGTTCGTAATGATGGTCTTAATCACCCCGCTTTCGGCTTAGTACATCAGTTCTGGATAACCCTGATAGAAACTTGCTCGAACAAAAACTTAGAAAAAATGCATTAAGTGAACTAAGTAATTAAAACACATCATAATGTTCATTTAAGAGTTTATTTAACAACAGCGATTAAAACGTTTGTTACAATATTAAAATACCAAAGTATTTATAAACAATAGTATCACACTGAAATCCGATATATGCTTTTTCATAAACTAGAAATAAATAACCACTACGCACTAGTTTTTTCTTCAATCATACACTTAATTAAAATAGGTTAAAAGCTATACATTTATACAGGTAGATTATCTAGACCACATTTTAGTCTAGCCTGCTATCATACTTGTCATTATGACCAACTTTTACTATGGAGCCAAACCTTGAAAACATAATTATAATTGCTGTTCTGTACATTCTGTCAAGACTCGATTAACCTTTTTGTATGAAACACCTGATTTTTTTAGGGATTTCGGTGTTGGCCCGTAACAAAATTTCATCATAATGATAAATTGGTAATGATATTAAATTTGATCATAATGATAATTTGGTCAATGATATTCTCGAATATATTATGTAGTTTAGAGAAACAGGCTGAACCCTTATTATGAGTTTGTATAGTAAACGAATACTGTTAACGTTTTTGTGGTTTCATACATTTTTGTTAGTTATTGCTCGTCTCCGTCAGGGGCGCTTTACATAAATTGTATGGAGTGACACAGAAACTACTGTAGTTATCGTTTTCGTATTTTTATAATCTCATACTAAGGCCTCCGTATCTTACTAAAAACTGTTACAGGAAAGAAACTAAGACTAGAGTTAAATATTTTATACAAAACACTAAGGCTTTGCTTGCAATTTTTCATGATCTAGATAAAACCAAGTACAATATTTAAATGCTCCAATTTACAAGCCTCACTTTTCAATTTTTATTTACATGTGGATATAGTTTTTTGAGACTATCATGAGTATTTTATCTTACATATTCTGTATTTATTACATAATTATACAAATTTATATTTATAGTCTACCTATATTCAGGTTTAAATGGCCGAGGCTGCTATACCGGGTTTTCTCTGGGCGACGGATATATTCTAGGATATCATTGTACTCATCATTATGACTTTTACTATGGAATTAACCCTGAAATCGCGCAAAATAAAAAACAGCTATTCCATGCATTTCGTCTTAAGTCAACCTTTTTGTAAGAAACCCCTGATTCCTTTTTCGCGTTTTCAGGCTTGATCTCTTAGTGAAACTTCATAAAAACAATGAGTTCAGTTTTATCTTAAGACTATGTTTATATACCTACTAATATTGGGTTAAAATACAACTAGATATGGCAGCAAAGGCAAGATTATGCTTAAAACTAGTTTAATTGTGATGTTTAACGTAATTATATTAATTTCTTGTTTTTCGAAACGTGTTAACGATACATTGCTACCAAGAAGGAAAGAATACTAAGAAAAAAATGTACTAAGAATTTTATAAACCGAAAAATAACTTTTGCAATAACATCAACTCCGAAATCGCAAAAATTATTGCTGATATTAAAAAATTTCATCTACAGGGTTACCGGTAACTTAGGCGCACACACACAGCATTAGGTACAGCCTTTTAAACGCTACTTTAGAATGTCAAGACAAACCACTTTAAACATGGGACCATCCCCGAAAACGCGAAAAATATCAGCTGCTCTATACTTTTTATCAGTAGTTCATACGCTACCAACAAAATGTGTAGAGCAGCTGATTCAAAAGGAAAAAACGGAACCCTTATAGGATCACTTTGTTTTTTTCTTTTTCGGGGTTAGTCCATGGTATAATTTGCTCATGTAGACATACTAATCGTCCTTAAAAGTTTGTGCGTAGGTTACCAATCACCCAGCAAATGTATTGATTAGCTAACAACAAAATGTATGTATAGAAAATGAACTAGTCAAGTTCATTTTCTTCGTAATTTCAGGGTTAGCTTCATATTAAAATGTTCAAATAATTAAATGTAATCAGATTCTATAATAATAGGAAAGAGAGGAAGTGGAAGACCACGGCGGGAATTCGTAGATAAAATTAAGCAAAAGGTAGATGTCAAGTCGTACAGGGAGGTGAAAACACTGGCCGAGGACAGCGAGAAGTGGAAGTTGCTCCACCGACAAGAGCAGATTTAAGAGCTCGGCTCTCGATTACGATGAGAATGAATGAATTGAATACCACTGGGAACAAATCCCTAACATATCGAAACTTAGCTTTGAGTAAAATAAATTAGACAGCTTTATTTTTAACTTTAATAAAATCTCTTAACATTATCATAACAAGCAACTTTATTTTACGACAGTCAAAGCGGAAAATGTTGCTCGTTAAGATATATTCAACTCTTAAAAAATCGAGTGGATTGAAAATAGCCCTGTATATTTCATTCCATAACTCGAGTATGATTCCCATTGTTATATTTAACAAATCTCAACGACTCAAAGTAAAATTTAAATAATCATTTTTCAATCAATCATTTATTTATTTCATCAGCTTTCTATATCATTCAGCTTTTGTACGTAAAGTATAATTTATTGGTGGGATAAAGAAGTTTGTGATAGTCTATGTAGTGTTCTGATCACCATGATGCAAGGAAATGCAATACATTAGACAGAATACCAAGTTATTACACGTGCACACTTGTTTTAAACATTCAATCATCTCTTAAAACCAAATAGCTCTCTCATAGATACATCATATATTTCGTGTCAACGAAACACCTAACATTTATTAAAACTATTAGACGTCACTATTGTCGGAATTATTGTTTTATTGTTATAGTTCTTCATAGCTAACAACATGCTGCATTAAATAGATTGAGAACCAGAAACACAAACAGCTTAACAATATTTATATAAAAAAATTGTTTCCGCGCTGTTTTTGCCCGATAATGAATATTAGTAAAATACTTCTCAGTTGTATGGCCAAATGCAGCTGTTAGAATATTTCATTTCCTTTGCTTACATAACATAAAAGTGATTCGAAAATAAATTGCTCGCCTACACAACTGAATAATGACTAAGTGTTAGCTCAAAGTATATCTACGTTTGAAAAGTAACCAGTGAGTGACCGTTATTTATAACTCCGTCAAAATCTGGCAAAATGTGATTTTTGAACGTTTAAAAGTCTAACAGCGTTATTAATTTGCAGCGTTGTTAACTATTCCAAGTTACTAGTGGTAACACCTCTTAACGGCGTTTAGTACACCAAGAAAACAACTAATGCTATGGGACTTATCCCGAAATCGAAATAAAAATTAGCTATTTTATTCATTTGACCGACAGCCAATAAACTTTTATGGAGCAGCTGGTATTTTTGGCGATTTTGAGGGCTAATCCTTACATAGTATAAAATAAAGTCGCTATTTTCGTTTGTTTGTTTGTTTGTTTGTCTGTATGCTTAAATCTTTAAAACTACGCAACGGATTTTGATGCGGTTTTTTTTAATGGATAGAGTGATTCAAGAGGAAGGTTTATATGTATAAAAATTCCCGAAATTCCCACGGGAACGGACACAACGCGGGTAAAACCGCGGGGCGCTGCTAGTCTCATAATAAAAGACTATTCAACTTGATGTAGGTACTAAAGTGTCCTCAAGAGATTGCGCGTTAATTAGCTGTAACCCTGTATACACGCTACTGTATACGCGGAAACCTATATGTACTGTCTGCTTTTTTTCACCGAGTCATTACACATACTCGTAGCATCATCGAGAATAAGACAAGTTCAAAGACAGCTTATTATTGCATAATTCATAGTTAGTTATATCACCTTACATAAGATTGTGTATTAAATAAACAAATGATTGAAGTATTTGTATTCTTACTTAACTAATAACATTGCAGTAAATTACAGAGACTTTAGACTTTGATGTTGTCTTGTGGATTTGTATTTGGAAGTGGTGCGGTATCATTATTATCTAAAATAATATAATAATACTTCTGATATCGGTCGCTAAATCAATATTACCCGATTAATAACGGGGTCACCCAGTGTTTAATTTAAAATAAATTTGGCCTAAACTACGTAAACTCCGTCCTTCCGTATTTAGATCGATTGTTTTTATAGCGAACTAGCCATTGCACGCGGCTTCGCCCGCGCTTACTTTGTAGCCTATGACACTCACAAATATAGTAGCTTTATATATGTAGAAAAATTTTCGAAATCGGTTAGATAGATCCAGAGATTATCCCCTACAACCTCACAAACTCGCAAACCTTACCTCTTTATTACATTAGTTTAGATAAAGGCCGTCACTGGCGATACGTCCGAATGGATGTCATCGATGTTGCCAATTTAGCGACATTGTCGATGTCAATGACAACATTTTTTTGCCTTAGCGTCCAAATAAAAGTTTTAGCAACAAAATAGTTATTATAAGTGATTTATCTGATTAACTTAAAACTGAAACATCTGTGTATTTATAAGTAGGTATGTACACTGTATTTTGGGTTAAATAATACAATAAAGACCAACAATTTAAATAAATAAGTAACAAATATACATTAATGCATTAAATCTAATCAGTCCCACATTTCAAGTTGACAACCAACCTTTTTTTATAGTGCCAAGCACACTCGGAAGCTTATGATTAAATAATTTATAAGTTTTTCTCAATGTACAATAATATACAGTCACAATAGAGAAATTGACGCTTATCCAGCGCAGCTAATAATAAGAAAAATCAAGGAACAGCGGGTTGTAAACCGAAAATCAATTCAACCAACCATTATGACTTCTCACTGATACACATTTATTCAGTACGGAAATAATAAGTACAGCCTAAATACTACGGTAATTCTATGTAGAATTTCCAATTTTCCGTTTCAAGCTCTTGCTTAATATAGCTGATGTATTGTTGAGAATACCACCATGTCGCCTGATGATACCTGATTCACTTTGATTGGTCGTCGTTTCAATTTCATCTAGAACAGCTGCGTATTTAGAGGGCATGATATTTTGATGTTGACTGAAAATTCATAGTGTAAGTGTATTGTACTTGTGGCTAATTAAGTGAGAAGCCATTGGAGACATAAAATAGATTGTTCGATCTACCCAGCATTCTGTTCAGACACCACGCTACAACAATTTCACTCGATTTTCTCACACTTAAATCTAGATTTAAAGCTCCATTTTGTTATTTTCTAAGCCTAACGTCCTAGTATCAAACGGTTAAAAGGAATATGATGCCAGTTTGCGTGGCCGCGGCTATCTTGTCGTGAAACCGGGCGGAAGGGCAGAAGGCGAGCGCTACGATGTCACCCAGCGGGAATCTGTCCGGCTGAGTCTCGTTCTCGTTGCAAATTTGCTGCGCCTGCGCCTAGATAGAAAATACCTTTTTTAATCGACTTTCGATAGCCCGATATCATTGAGTTTTTTTTTTTGGAATATGCGAAAGAATCACGGCGCTATCACGTGTGAGTCGTGAATTACACTGAATATAAACTAGCGCGTAGAGAGAACTCGCTCGATGTACGCATTTTACCCGCGTTACCCGGCCCCGTCTCAAATTCACGGATTGACTATATAAGTTAAATAATGACACTAGATTTGTTTCTAAGATTGCGGTTATTATGATAAAATGGTATAGATCTTTTTGTATGATTTTAAAGGCGTTTCACGGCAAAAAGATTATTATAAAGGCAAACAAGTGTACCTGTTCTTTGCTTTTAGTAACGAAGCTGAGTTGCAGGCTGTATTTCGCAGCAATGTCTTCGTAAGTAAAGGGTTCTATCACAACTGACAGGTCGCCGTACAATAAAAGTAATCAAATTTACCTGTTCTTTCCGACTGCTTTTGGTGACGAAGCTAAGTTCCAGGCCGTATTTAGCTGCAGCGTCTTCATAAGTGAGGGGTTCCATCACGACAGACAGGTCGTCGTTTTTGCCCTTGTGCTTCTTTCCTAGAGGCACCATCAGCAGCAACGCGACGATCTGGAAAATGAAGTATGTTACTATTTTGGTCTTGTATGGTTACTTGAAAAACACCGGCAACCTCGCAGGACTAAATAGCTAACAGTATAAACAATAATGTTTGTTCTACGAGTTTTGATACACGAGTAAATCAATACAATTAATAAAAATATATTTTCAAGTTTTTATTGTACTGCCGTGACATTAGTAGGTCATATGTTTACGACACTAGGCCGCACGCCGCCATATAGCGGACGCACGGAAAAAATATAGCTAAGTTCGAAAATATAAATTCACGAAAATGTGAGGTAATAGATATTGCTAGAATTTTTCGCCTGACGCTCGTAGTACGCTCATTTCACGCTTCGTCTCGACGCGACGCTGAATACAGTATTGGTCCGGTTCAATAGGGTTGTTTAGTAAAAAATTATAATTAGTCCGTCAAATAGATTATCAAAAAATATTAGACACGTATTTTTTTCTTTTGTCAATTTAACAAAAATTGATGAAGATATAGCCCGCTAAAGTTTCGCTTGCTTTCGCTCACTAACCTACTACAAATGTACCGGTTAGTGACGTCACGAGCCTCCACTCGCCAACTTTGACAAGGTTTATCTTTGTCATGAATTGTTTGATTGACAAAAGAAAAAATATGTGTCTAATATTTTAGGACTAATTGTAATAATGATTTTTATGCCCAGTAAACGTGCCTATTCACGATTTAGGTATGAACTTGCGCTACCACAATAGGGTAAGACGGGTCGCGGGATACCGCCCGCGCGCGTCACAACGCTTGTCATTTATCAGTCAACGCTCTACGCGCCGCACTGTGGGAACTCGCTCGTGCCAGAACATCATACGTCGTGCCAGTTTCTTGTCTGTCGGAGTAGGCGGGGTGGTGCCGCAGGGGCAGAGCAGGCGGCGCGGGCGCGGGCGGATGACGCCCAAGCCGCTCGAGCTAGTATATCATACGACGTACCAGTTTCTTGATGTCGGGGTAGACGGGGTGGTGCCGGAGCGCGCGCAGAGCGGGCGGCGCAGCACACGCGGCGCGGGAGCAGCGCGCGCATGACGCCCAGGCGCGCGCCGCGCCCGTGTGCCGCCCGCCGCCCCACCACTCCATCTCCGACACGCATCGCACTGCAAACAGATACCATCATAAGAGTTCCGTACCCAAAGGGTATAAAAAAGGGGACCCTATTAGTAAGACTGCTACTGTCCATCCATCATCTGTCTGGCTGTATCTCATGAACCGTAATAGCTGGAACGTTGAAATTTGCCGCTATAACAACAAATTCTAAAAACAGAAAAAAAAAACCTGTTTAAGGTACCCACCTTATAATAAAACAAACCTGATTTTTTTTGGCGTTTTTCGCTGAATATTAATAACGGTGACATGTAGATGCTTTAAATATTCACTTGAAATATAAATAATTGAATTAAAATAAAATAAATATTTGGATACATACAAGACTCGTGATTTTTTTCTCGATATTAATAACGGCAACAGGAATTTTCATAGAATATTACGTTGTATTCCCTTCAAAAATAAATATATCAATGGGAGCTTCCACACGGTACGAAACCCTTCGTGCGCGAGCCCGACTCGCACTTAGCCGATTATTATAATTACTACTCGCTACTCGCATAGCTGACAACGAAGTTGCTATTGCGCGATGATTCGCCTCGTGTTCATAAACGCAAGGTTTGATTCGGCCTATAATTATAGTAAGCCCGATGACACAGGCGCCATCGTAATTATATTAGCAAAATAGCATAGTTCTGTTTCTTTTTCACTTTAGGCATTCGATAGAGAGAACGCTTTTTACGTTGCTATTAAATTGACGATGGCGCCACTGTAATCGGCCTTATTATAGTATAATACTGACTGAAGGGCGTGTCACCGGCGAGGGTGACGGCGGGCCAGTGCGCGGCGAGCTGCGCGCCGCTGGCCGCCAGGTGGAGCCGCGCGGCCGGCCGCGGGCTCGCGCCGCACAGCGTGCTGCCCGTCATCGACGCGCTGTACTGCCCGCCCACGGGATACGCCTCGTTGGCTGTCGCGAACACTCCAACACCTGCAATAAACACGCTGAATTAACCAATGTTACCAACTTACAACTTTCAGTGCTACATTTGGCACTATTTTCGTAAATCTAAAAGTGAGTTCGTATAGTTCGGGTGGCTAGCCCTGGAAGTGAAATGTAACTTTTAACATCTCGCACTCAATCTAGCAGTTCTAGCACGATTTAAACAGCAATCATTTTGATTTTGTTTTCTGGTCACCGTAGAACAAAATGCACCTACGCGAAGAGTAGTAACAAAACTGTTTTTTTTTTCATGCGCAAAATATGTTGCAGTATATTTGCAACTTTTAATCAATCTAGCACTATTTGAGTCGCTGGGATATCGATTTTGCAACCCTGTAAATCCTATAATCAACTCTAACAAGTCCGTTAGCGCCACAAGAATCTAACCGCCTTAAACCTTTTGAGCGCTACGCTAATTTTTTTAGCGCTACGCTTAATCGACTATGTATCATTATAGCATGTAATTAATTAATTGGGGGATTAAACGTAGGTACTTACCAGTAACAGAAGTGCCCTCAACCCTTCTGTCTCGGAACGGGTAAAATATAGTGACGCCTTTCTCCGTAGCCGTCAACATGGGAGACTCAGCTTTTAGATCGTAAAGGGCAGTCGTGCCGTCGGAATAGCCCACGATAATCACACTGTGGCCTTTTTGCTGCAACAAATGTAACAATTAAAATACCTTGCCAATAGCGATAGACATCCTTTGCACCAAGAAATACAATTAATATTTCTTGGTTTAAAGGATATGTATCGCTATTCAGCGCGGTAATTAATGCTGCTAGCATTATGGGCATCTTTGCACCGGGAACCATCAGGAGCGGATTATTTGATTTGTTATATTTTAATTTGAAATATTGTTGTATTATTTTTGACTCAAATAAATTTAACGCTAAAAAAATGTAAAAATTAAACTTGATTGCAATTGTAAATATAAGCAAAAACGGTGGGGAAAAAATGTCAAAATACCTAATGTAAAACACTCTAGAAAAAATGAGACAAAATAACAAGTTTTAACAAAAAGGGTACCGTTTAATCTTGACCCGAATAAACATTATTTATACTAGGTGCTGTTTTGAAAATTACAGGTGCTTTTGGAGAGATACATTATTATGGACTTTTACTTTTGGAGTAACTCCCGAAATTGTGAAATAAACATCAGCTGTTCCATTCTAAATCTTCATTGAGTCTCGACAAAAGTGTATTTTAAATAATCGGCCAAGTGCAAGACGGGTTCGCGCACCAATGGTTCCGTACCGTTTGTAAGCCCCTTAATATATTTAATAATAACTTAGTTATTTATTTCTGAAGGAAATAATATTCTAATAATAATATTCTGTGAATATTTCAAGTATCTACCTGTCGCCCTTATTAATATCGAGCGAAAAACGGCTTTAAATTCAGATTTGTTGTATGGAAGCCCCCCTTCAATTTATATTTTTTGTTTTTAGTATTTGTTGTTATTGCGGCAACAGAAATACATCATCTGTGAAAATTTCAACGTTCTATCTGTCACGGTTCATGAGACACAGCCTGGTGACAGACGGACAGCGGAGTCTTAGTAATAGGGTCCCGTTTTTACCCTTTGGGTACGGAACCCTAAAAAAGACAGCAAGCATATAAAAGTAGAAATCGTGCATGAAAGTCATGACTTAAACTGAACATAATATAAAAAGCATATTTACTTGAGACCACTTAATGCTCGTGGCTTGGTAGAGTTGTCTTCCTGCATTCATGGCCAGTCTCAGTTCAGCCACTGGTTTCAATTTGTACATCACTAGTCCTCTGTGAAAAGGTAAACAAAAATCAGTTAAAAATATAACTTTTATGTCTATAAAATTTTAATTTCACACTCGAAGAAGTATTATATCTTTTAAGTTCTGACAAAAGCCGCAGAACAAAAGTTGTTAGTTTTGATGTACAGAATAAGCCCCTAAAAGGATGCTAATTGATTATAAATAATCCTGTATATTTACAGTACGAACAATAAAGATCGTATAAAAGTGTATCTATAGAGAATTAATATCTATTCATCCCCTTGTCGGTCGGTTAATATTATTTGGTGATCGAGTAGCACTTGGAATAAAAAGGTACTGTACTGTACCAGCCTTTAAATACACCACTGGAGAACATAGGCCTACCCACAAAGGATGGCTGGGCCTTATCCATCACGCTGGCCCAGTGCGGGTAGGGTGGTTACCATTCATCCGTATTAGTAAAGACATGTTTGGACTTTTAAACTATAAACCAGTATTTGTCCGGCATATTAATTTGTCCGGATTTTTTATTGTGTTAAATTTCTTGATGGAATATGAGTATTGCGAACACTAACAATAACAACAAACAAAATATTTTTGTATGTATTTTAAAAATTCGGGACGTTTATTGAAATGTCAGGCTAATAGTCACGACTTTTCAAATTCTTAAATGGTAATCCTAAGTGCGGGTTGGTGGATACACATACGCCATCGATTTTTTTCTAAGGACGTATGCAGGTTGCTCACGATATTTTCCTTCACCGAAAGCCTGTGAAAGTGATGGGAAGGTAAAATAAGAATATTGTAACTTACTGGTGCTGAGGTCGGGGCGGGTAGGGCACGGCGAATATATACGCCGAGCCATTAGAGCACGCTACAGCGAGCAGGCCGAGCCGTGACGACTTCAGCTCTTCGCTTTGTTCGGAATCGACGTTATCTCTGGCGCCGGACGGACACCAATCCATGCTCCACACTAGGCCGTATTCGTGCGCTATACATAGCACGCATTGCGGCAATACGCTGGAAGGACATAGCAATACTATAGAATAGGTATTCACCTAATATTAAATCATAGAAAAAAATGGCTGTGAATAATGAATATTCAGTGAAGATGATATTAATGTTTCCTAACAAATTGAGAAAAGTAAGGCTTAGTCATACGATGGCGTAACGATATTCTTAAAAATCCTGCAGCAAAACCTGGATCAGACTGACACAGGACAGAAATAGTTGGCAAAAAAGGGAGTTGGGCTGAAATAAACTGATGTTGATGATGGCTTCGTTGTAGACTGTTGCAAATATATTTCACGCTGAATTTTCTTTTACAACCAATTTGAGATTAGGTACTTTATTTCAGTATTGAGGTAGTGTATAGAGCTCTCCGCACGGAAGCGACAAAACTGGCGGAAGTGCCAAGCGAGCGTGGGGCCAAAATGGGGGATAAAACTTAAGCGTAGTGACACTTATTTCTAATACGAGTTTATTGATATAAAATAAATTGTCTACTTTATCTTGTAAGTAATTTGGTTATTGTTCCCTGCCCTAAAAATAACGCAATTTGCCATCTATGTATATATCTATCGCAATTTAGCCTTGTCAGAGGCCTTCTGGTTGCTTAAACTCGAGAGTTCTCATCAAATCAGGCTAAATCAGCTTAATACAAACTTTATTTTTTTGTTGATTTCACCTTTTGGGAGTTTGGCGACAGTGGTTCCGGCTTAATTTGTGCACATTTCCACCTGTTTTTTTTCTTTACCGTGGATATTCGTTAACACATATCACAAACACCCTAGTGTGGGTTCCGGTGCACTATGAATGTTAATTTAAATTTCTGTACTATAAAGGTAATTTTGTATTTGATGACATAAGGAAGAGCCTAGATCCCACGACCCAGTTCGCCCTAGTGTAGGATCTAGTGTACAACTTGTTTTGTGTTAACTTTTAGGAACAATAAACGTTTTATTTATTATTGCGCCCCGCGTTGTTACCCGCGTTAGCCCGAGATAAAAGAATTTTTCTAAAATAAACGTAGCCTAAGTTACTCCTTATTACATCAGCTATACTAATCACAAAATTAAAGGCCCGTTTTGACAGTTGACGCCCATGAAGTTCTCTATTTTTTACCGATCGAAATGTTCTGATGGTAATTACATTTTTCATTGACGGGTACCGCCCACACGGCTAAGTGCTGTGCATAACGATTTTTTTTATATTGTCCACAGACTATTAACAATCGGTTAAGAAAAAAGCAAATCGATCCAGATATATATTTTAAGGCCGACTCGCACTTAGATTTTTTTATTTAAATACTAGAGTTTAGATCATTTAATTACTGAATTTCACCAGTTGCGTTGTGATCTTTATTTAAAATTATAAGCTTGGAGCTCAAAGCCGTAAATAATGGCAACATTGATTTCTATAGAATGGCTCTCAGAATCAATGACAAGTAATAGAAACCGTACTAAAATGGCGAGAGATTACATAACTTTGTCCCATTTTAATTATGAAAAAGATGTTAGAATAAGATGCATACACTTGAACATTCGTAATTTCGAAGGGTATCATCAACCAGCATTGAGCTATTTCGGCTGTCCAAATTCAAAAAGGTAGTAAGTAGAAGGTAAAATGATCAGAGATTTGAACATTCTGATGGAACTAGAGGGTTTAAATTTTCGTTCATATCGCAAAAGACAAAGTAGATCAAATTACAGCCATTATGACGTTCCAACTTGTGACTTGACGTTTGACGACAGACAATGCGATTTTTTGACTGATGACATTGTTGAATGAAGCTTGTGCCAAAATTACTAAAGAAGACTGGGCAAAAGTGGTAGAAAAAACTCGAAAAATAATAAATGAAGACTATGACAGAGACGTCAATATCGACAACATGAAATAATTATATATATGGGTGACGATAGCTCAACTGACAATTTTAGATCATCATCTGAAGAAAATGATTGACTGCATATTCACTGATTGACTGCATTTTGAATAATTTTTCTGATTGAGTGAATGTTATTTTAACCAAAATATATTAAATGAAAGAAAATTGACTTTTACAATACATATTCAAATCGATCAAATACTCAAGCAAACTTGAATCGATTTATCGTGAGTATCGAGTACCGAGTCGTATGGTTACATCACTATAATAGATCCAACCGTTTATTTTCTTTTTGACAGCACCAATAGAACGTAACTGCGTCATGTTACGCAAAAGTTCACTTTTAAATGCGAGATTTTAAAAAAAATGACAACTGCCTAAGTTTGCTCCTTGATCCCGTATAATAATCATCTTTGACAAATTGAGTCCATAAGTGCAGTAGTTTTTTTATAAATTACATAAAATAAACGTTTTTAAAAATTTACGTTGTATGGCTGTCAATCATAGCAATCAATCATCAAAACGGGCCTTTTATTTTGTGATAGGTATACCTGCCCTATAAAAGTCCCGTCAAAATCGATCCAGCCATTTCAGAGATTAGCCGAAACAAACAGACAGACAAAAATTGTAAAAAATGATATTTTGGTGTATGTACTGTACTAGCGACCCGCCCCGGCTTCGCACAGGTGTCCATCTATCCATCCATCCATCAGCCATAGGACGTCCACTGCTGGACATAGGCCTCCCCTATAGATCTCCAATAAGACCGGTTGGCTACCAACCTTGCATCCAGCGTGATCCTGCGGTCTTAATGAGGTCATCCGTCCACCTTGTGGGTGGACGTCCTACGCTGCGCTTGCCGGTACGTGGTCTCCACTCGAGAACTTTTCGACCCCATCGGTCATCAGTCTTCGCGCTATGTGCCCTGCCCACTGCCATTTCAACTTGCCAATCCGCTGGGCTATGTCGGTAACTTTGGTTCTTCTGCGAATCTCCTCATTCCTGATTCGATCTCGCAGAGACTCCGAGCATAGCCCTCTCCATAGCTCGTTGGGCTACTTGGAGCTTATTAATAAGGCCCATAGTCAGAGACCACGTTTCAGTGCCATAAGTCATTACTGGCAACACACACTGGTATAAACCTTCCTCTTAAATCACTCTATTTATTTAAAAAACCGCATCAAAATCCGTTGCGTAGTTTTAATGATATAAGCATACATGGGGACAGACAGCGGGAAGCGACTTTGTTTTATACTATGTAATGATATATATTCATATACATGTAGTAAAAAACGGTTATTTCAATATTACAAACAGACACTCCAATTTTATTTATATGTATAGATTAAACATTAGCTACTCACTCGAAGTTCCCACAGTCCCATATCTGCAGCGCGGCGGGGTAGAGCGGCCGGTCCATAGCGCTGAGGCGGGGTAAGTCAGGTCCACGGGCCGCGGACACGGCGAGGAAGTGGCCGGTGTTTTCCTCCGAGTTGGGAGGCGCCCACGCTATACATTGAGTCGCGCCACCGATGTACATGCTGAACCCTAGAATAGGAAATACAGCTTTTGTAATAGGCTATTTGACAACATTGAAAAAATACTATTGATTGTGGTAATCCCTTACAGATAATAGCCTGAAAAAGACATATTTCACTTTATTTAAACTAAAACATGTATAATATTCGCAAATCGCACGAAATAAAATACGATACATTTTTGACATCTTATCTGTGACGTTAACGCTCTAAGATGGGCGGCAACTTTGGTGACGTCACATGCTAGTAGTAGTAATGCTGTTTGTGTCATTTGTGTTGTGTTTTCGGAGTAATATTATTGGATCTGTACGTTACTTCTAAATCTAAAGTATCTTTTGTCAATTTTTGAATGTGAACTAGCGTATTTACTAGTATTAGCAAACGTTATTTACTAGCGTGTGACGTCACAGACCAGCGCTAATACAAAATGTCGTTTTTGGCGAAATCTAGAAAATTTATTCTTTCTCACTGATTTTCATTGCTAATACAGTAGATCACTCGGAAATATAAATATAGTGTGCTTGTTATGTACTAACGAATAATTTAAAACGATTTCCAAAAGGTAGTCAAATAGCACAGTCTAAACGTATACAGCATAAGCGTGCTAGCGATATTTGGATGTCAAAACTGATTTTTTTTCCTATTTATTTTCTTATTTTAGTTTCCTTAGTTAACTTTGCAAGACTCTGTGATTTGCTACAAATATTTGGCCATCTCGTCCGTCGGCACGGTTTGGTACAAACTAGCGCACCATCCGTCGAACAAATTCTTCTTTGTGTGGTGTAATCATCGAGCAGACTACTCAGTTGCCTACCTTTCATTTTCTTCGCCTCGAATCTAGCAAAAGTGGTCCACTCCTCTTTGGCAGAAAACCTGATTTTGCAAGACTCCGTGACTTGCGGCAGATGTTTAGCCATCTCGTCCGTTGGGACGGTTTGGTACGAACTGTCGCGCCAGGCATCGAACAAATTCTCTTTTGTGTGGTGTAATCTTCGAACGAACTACGTAGTTACCTTTTATTTTCTTCGCTTCGAATCTAGCAAAAGTAGTCCAGTCTTCTTTGGCAGAGAACCTCACTTTGCAAGACTCTGTGACTTGCGGCAGATATTTGGCCATCTCGTCCATTGGGACGGTCTGGTACGGACTGGCGCGCCAGCCGTCGAACAGATTCTCATTTGTATGATGTAATTTAACACTGCAAATATGATACAGGCTGATTAGAAATGATAGCTGGTTATGTGCTTTGCTTTCTCTAAAATACCTACAGGGTAGAATGAAATCCCTAAATGATAAATAGAGGGGATAACTCGCGGACCCGGCTTGTGGGCCAAAAAAACAAGTTTATTCAGAAAGGGTGTACTCCCCATAGTTTACACTGTAAACTATGGGGTGTTTTCGGCTGAGTTACACCATAGTAAGATCTTCATAATTATTAATACCCTTTTACGGCTTAGTAGACCCTTTTAGAATAACCTTGTACACTTATTATTGCGAACATAAAAATGTATTCAAAGTGGACCAAATACACGAAAAACTAGTTTTTAATTGTTATTTTATCATTTCAGGGTTAAAAGTGTTTATAAATATAACTACAATAATAATATGACTGAGCAACATTCAGATTCGTATAAAAAAGCTTGAAGATACTCACAAGTCTTTGTAAGCCTGTGAAAGGTAAGAAGAGTAGTTGCTAACTCTGTAGGGCATCCGCTGAACTTTTGTTGAACCTGCAAACATTATCATATTAGAGTGTAATTAAAATCTTCATTGCATTTCTCTCCCAAATAAATACAGAATCAATGATGTTGTCAGCCGACTCCTCGGACACATTATTTATCGATTTTAATTAAGTACTTTGAAACTCTTAACAAATTTCAAACCTTACCCTCTCTTTTTAAACGCCAAAATCCAAGATTTCGTCCGCCGACTCCTCGGACACGTTTTTATTAGTTTTATTTTATTTTTTTACAATTACAATAAATTGTTAACAATTGGCGAATTTTCTTACCCTCTCCAACTCGAATCCGCTTCTTCTTAGACTTCTCATCTTCCTCATCAGAAACGCCAGAATCCACGATTTCGTCCGCCGACTCTTCGGACACATTCTCCATTTTAACCGACACGTCCGAATCGTTCCCGTCGTCGGTTTTCTTCTGATCGCAGTTGTGCTGAGACAACTCTTCGGCGTCTTTGAAGGCAGCTCCGCAACCGCACACGTGCATACCCTGTAAACAAGTAAATAAAATAATTCAATTCACGTCAAACAATTCCTTTTTAATTAATATCAATAAAGTTTGATCATGATTTGATCAAAAAAATATATAAATGTGTTTTGCTATACAGATATAGATAATTAATTCAAAACGGCAAAATTATAAGTCAAATGAATTATTTTACTCGTTTCAAAACTGCATTCCTGTAGAGACTCGCAAGAGTCACACGCCCTTGTAATAAAATACCCCTCTATGTCGGGGTAAGAAATGTGGTGTGTAAAGCCGCTGATCGACGTAAATAAAAGTTCAACTTCAAAACCGCGGTTTTAAAATCGACGACTTTTTGACGTTCCATTTGACGCTTTCCTCTTTTGCAGTTTACCTTTTATTTTAGAATAGCCGTGTTTAGTACTATAACGTCGCGAAAAATTGATAATTTTAATTACATTTGTAAGGATTATCTTTTTCACGCAACAAACTGGACACGGCTATTTTAAAAGAAACTGCAAAAGAGGAAATGACGCTTTCCTAAATTTTGAATGGAACGTCAAATAGTCGTCGATTTTAAAACCGCGGTTTTAAAGTCAGAGTTTTATTTACGTCGATCAGCGGCTTAAAGGTGGGATAATTTCTGAGTCCAAATAATTTACTGATATAAACTGAATTATTATTTGTTGAGGTGGGTACGAACGCTGCAAGGCATTTGCATTATTTATATAATTTCAGAACAGATCGTATTATTGATTAGCAAATACTTACGTCAACAATGTTTGTCGAGTGCTTTTGTATGACCTTTTTGGCTCTGAAAAACAAAACAGAAGGAAACATTAGTGTTTTTGTAAGTAACGTGACCATGAAAGATATTTTGAGGTTAATATTTTTTTCATTATTGAGATAATACAGGGTTATCCAGAACTGGTATACTAAATCAAAAGGAGATGTTTCAGACCAGCACTATGAAAAACTTTTAATATGGGGCCAACCCGAAATCCGAGAAAAAAAAATGCTGTTTACATTTATAATACATTTTGTCGATTCCTGATTTGTGTAGATCTGTTTTTTGGCCTTGCGTGCGAGCATCTCCCGGCGCAGGGGCCTTATAATGTAAGCGCAGAGCGGTCGGCTTCGCTTTTCCTCCCACTCGCTCACGTGGCTTAACAGACGCAAGCAGAAGAACGAGCGCTTACACAACAAAGAACCTGCTCGGAGTCGCGATGCGCCGCCATGTGTCGGTTGCGATATATACACAGGTATCTGTTGTTACACTAGTATACACTCACTTCTCAGCCGCCCGCCTCTTGCCGGCCGGCTCGGGCTCGGGCGGCGGGTTGTCGGCCTCCTCCTCGGCCTTGCGCGCGAGCATCTCGCGGCGCTCCCGGCGCTGATCGGAGTCGCGATGCGCCGCCATGTGTCGGTTGCGGTATATACACAGGTATCTGTTGTTACACTAGTATACACTCACTTCTCAGCCGCCCGCCTCTTGCCGGCCGGCTCGGGCTCGGGCGGCGGGTTGTCGGCCTCCTCCTCGGCCTTGCGCGCGAGCATCTCGCGGCGCTCCCGGCGCTGATCGGAGTCGCGATTCGCCGCCATGTGTCGGTTGCGGTATATACACAGGTATCTGTTGTTACACTAGTATACACTCACTTCTCAGCCGCCCGCCTCTTGCCGGCCGGCTCGGGCTCGGGCGGCGGGTTGTCGGCCTCCTCCTCGGCCTTGCGCGCGAGCATCTCGCGGCGCTCCCGGCGCTGATCGGAGTCGCGATGCGCCGCCATGTGTCGGTTGCGATATATACACAGGTATCTGTTGTTACACTAGTATACACTCACTTCTCAGCCGCCCGCTTCTTGCCGGCCGGCTCGGGCTCGGGCGGCAGGTTGTCGGCCTCCTCCTCGGCCTTGCGCGCGAGCATCTCGCGGCGCTCCCGGCGCTGATCGGAGTCGCGATGCGCCGCCATGTGTCGGTTGCGGTATATACACAGGTATCTGTTGTTACACTAGTATACACTCACTTCTCAGCCGCCCGCCTCTTGCCGGCCGGCTCGGGCTCGGGCGGCAGGTTGTCGGCCTCCTCCTCGGCCTTGCGCGCGAGCATCTCGCGGCGCTCCCGGCGCTGATCGGAGTCGCGATGCGCCGCCATGTGTCGGTTGCGGTATATACACAGGTATCTGTTGTTACACTAGTATACACTCACTTCTCAGCCACCCGCCTCTTGCCGGCCGGCTCGGGCTCTGGCGGCGGGTTGTCGGCCTCCTTCTCGGCCTTGCGCGCGAGCATCTCGCGGCGCTCCCGGCGCTGATCGGAGTCGCGATGCGCCGCCATGTGTCGGTTGCGGTATATACACAGGTATCTGTTGTTACACTAGTATACACTCACTTCTCAGCCGCCCGCCTCTTGCCGGCCGGCTCGGGCTCGGGCGGCGGGTTGTCGGCCTCCTCCTCGGCCTTGCGCGCGAGCATCTCGCGGCGCTCCCGGCGCTGATCGGAGTCGCGATGCGCCGCCATGTGTCGGTTGCGGTATATACACAGGTATCTGTTGTTACACTAGTATACACTCACTTCTCAGCCACCCGCCTCTTGCCGGCCGGCTCGGGCTCGGGCGGCGGGTTGTCGGCCTCCTCCTCGGCTTTGCGCGCGAGCATCTCGCGGCGCTCCCGGCGCTGATCGGAGTCGCGATGCGCCGCCATGTGTCGGTTGCGGTATATACACAGGTATCTGTTGTTACACTAGTATACACTCACTTCTCAGCCACCCGCCTCTTGCCGGCCGGCTCGGGCTCAGGCGGCGGGTTGTCGGCCTCCGTCTCGGCCTTGCGCGCGAGCATCTCGCGGCGCTCCCGGTGCTGATCGGAGTCGCGATGCGCCGCCATGTGTCGGTTGCGGTATATACACAGGTATCTGTTGTTACACTAGTATACACTCACTTCTCAGCCGCCCGCCTCTTGCCGGCCGGCTCGGGCTCGGGCGGCGGGTTGTCGGCCTCCTCCTCGGCCTTGCGCGCGAGCATCTCGCGGCGCTCCCGGCGCTGATCGGAGTCGCGATGCGCCGCCATGTGTTGGTTGCGGTATATACAGAGATACTTGTTGTTGCATAGCTCGCACACGTCGTGTACCGCGTCTATTTCCTGCGAAAGTAAGTTCCTATTGTCGGTAACTTAGTTCGTCTGCGGGTCTTGTCACTCCTGATTCGATCTCGCCGAGACTTCGAACTTAGCCCTATCCATTATTTACCCTATCCATAGCACTTTGATCCGTTTTAGCTTATTTATAAGACCACAAAGAAAGATCACGTTTCCGTTTCATAAATCATAGGCCAGCGGATTAGCAATTTGAAATGACAGAGGGCGGAACACATGTTCAAAACACGGATCGACCGTAAAATTTTTTAATGAAGACGATACGTCCTAAAGACGATATAATTAAGGCGCGCTGGATGCAAGCCGCTTCCAACTGGACATATTCTAAATTTATAGGGGAGGCCTATGTCCAACAGTGAACGTACTACGGCTGATAGTTGGACGGCTGGAAGTTCCTATAAAACGGATCACTAGTCGTACCTTCAGGGCCTCGCAAAATTGTTGTTGCCCACATCAAATTTTGGACCTGCTCCGCCACTGTAGTTCTAGTAAATTATAGATTGGAGACGAGCTGCGTTGCCAGTTCGTGCAGCACGTACTCATTTCATGAAAAATGGAAGAGGGGAATGCTACGTTGCCAACTCGTGCAATGCTATTCATTTGTGCTAGAAGAACTAAAGATATAATAATATAAGCCTTTATTCAGACAATTTTACAAAATTTTACAAATTTTTAAACACTAGGTATCACTCTCCTCCGGTGAGTCTTCATCGGCAACTATGTCTGTTTGCCCAACTTTGGCAAAGGCCTCCTCCATTCCTTTCCATTCTACCCTGTTTAGCGCTGCTCTGGTCCATGTTTTTCCTGCTGTTGCTTTTATCTCGTCTTCCCACCTTCTGACCTGTCGGCCACGTTTTCTTTTTGCGTTTTTTGGATGCCAAAATACTATTCGTTTGTTCCATTTTTCGATACCTCTTATTATATGGCCTGTCCATTTCCACTTTAATTTCCGTATTCTCAATGTTACATCGTCTACTTTTGTGCGCTTTCGGATAATTTTATTTCTTATTCTATCGCTTTTCCTGATATTCAGCATGCTCCTCTCCATTGCTGTTTGACAGGTCTTTATTTTTGCGTTTTGCGCTTTTGTGAGAGCCCAAGTTTGGCAGCCATAAGTAAGAACTGGTAGCACGCACGTGTTGTATAGTTTCTTTTTTATGAACATCTTGGTTTCTCTGTTTTTCATAACTTCTTTGAGTCTCCAGAAACTTTTCCAGGCGTTGCCAATCCTTATATCTATTTCTTTTGACATTAGGTCCGTTGTTGAGATTAATTGGCCTAGATAGGTGTACTCTTTCACAAATTCGATGGGCTCACCGTTTAGCATAATAGGGTCTTCAGATTGGTTTGTCATGGCTTTGGTCTTGGAAGTATTCATTGTGAGACCAACAACTCGGCTTTCTCTATCCAGGTCTGTAAGCATATTTTGAAGCTCCATTTTTGTTTTAGCAAATATTATTATGTCGTCCGCGAACCTTAAGTGAGTTAGTTGTTCACCATTAATGTTTAGCCCGTATTGATCCCATTTTAATTTACGAAATATTTCTTCTAGAACGGCAGTAAATAATTTAGGCGATAGCGGATCACCTTGGCGGACACCTCTGTTAATATTTATTTCTTTACCTTGTTTCTCCAGCTTTATCTTGGCAGTGCTATTTTTGTAAATATTTTTTAAGATTCTGATGTACTTAGTTTCAACTCCTTGATTTTTCAAACTTTTCCAAATGCTTTCATGTTCTATTGAATCGAATGCCTTGTTGTAATCTATGAAGCAACAGTAAAATGGTACGTTAAATTCCTTATGTTTTTCGAAAATTTGTCTAACAACATGAATATGATCCAGTGTTGAATACCCTGATCGAAATCCAGCTTGTTCCTTAGGTTGATTCTCGTCGAGAGTCTTAGTTATTCGACGAAGAATAACCTTGGCGAATATTTTATATATATTGGACATGAGGCTGATAGGTCTATAATTGTTTATTTCGGTCTTATCCCCTTTCTTGTGCAATAATGTTATTATGGAATTGGTCCACTGGTTTGGTATTTTTTCTGTTTTTAGTACATCGTCAAAGATGTATTTTAGTACAGGAGTCACAGCGTTTTTACAGTCCATTAATAACTCATTGCTTATATTATCAGGTCTCGGGGCTTTATCCGTTTTCTGTGTATCTATTGCCTTGGTAATTTCTTCTGTTAAGATTGATGGTACACTCTCACAAATTTTTAAATCTGTTTCATCAGTGTTATTTTTTCTGGAATACAAGTCTTTGTAGAATTTAGTAGCTATCGATAATATATCCGGTCTTTTGGTTTTCTTCTGACTATATTGATCTTTCATATTAGGTATCCAGTTTTTCTTATCATTTAGTACCTTGACTGCTTTCTTAATGCCTCCGGTTTTAGCTATATATTTTTCAAAAGTTTCGAGCCTGACACGTTCTCGGTCTTTCCTCATTTGTGTTTTTATTTCTTTACTTAATTTTCCTATTTCTTTTCTGACGATTTTCGTTTTGTTTGTAATGTTTATCAAACTAGACCTTTTAACCAAGAGCTCTTTCGTTTCTTCAGAAATAATTTTATTTTCGTTTGATTTAGCTTTATTCTCGATATCAGATTTCGTTGTTAATATTTCGTGTAATAAATCATATTTTTGTTGAGTGCTCAGATTTTCCATATTTTGTGTTTCTGCCAAGGAATTAAGCTTTTCTTCGATTATGGCTGTTGAAGTTGTGTTGTTTGGCGTTAGGCGTTTTATTTTGAAAGGTCTGCTTAGGTTCGAAGTAGATATTGCGTTTAGACATGCTCGGAGCATTCTGTGATTGCTGTTAAAGTTAAGGTTTGCGATGGTGCTACAATCTTCGAATGATTTGCTTCTGTTTGTGAGAATATAGTCTATTTCGTTTTTATACCGGCCGTCTGGTGATATCCATGTCCACCGTCTCGAAGGTTTTTTCTTGAATAGACTGTTCAGTATCTTAAAATTGTTTTCAAAAGCAAACTCCATTAACTTTTGCCCATTTCTTGTTCTTTTTCCTTTGCTGTGAGGACCCAGTATGATATCTTCTCCGTATCTTGGAGTTCCTACTTGGGCGTTAAAATCTCCCATTATTATGCAGTTTCTATGAGTATGCTCTTTGATGGTTGTATTTAGAGATAAGTAGAATGACTCAATATCTGAAGTAGTTGATTGTTCTGTCGGCGAGTATATTTGGACAATAGACCATTTTTCCTTATTAGGCGGCATCGTTATATTCAGCACAGCTATCCTTTCAGAAATGCCTATTATTTCTTCTATGAAGTTCTTCAGCTCTTTTTTAATCAGAAATCCTACTCCATGTCTTCCTGGTGCTTCTCCTTTATAATATAATATAAACTGACTGTATTCTTCAATGGCCTCTCCTTTTCTTCTTACTTCGCTGAGTCCTATTATGTCCCATTTAATTTGTTGGGTGGCATGAATTAATTCTTGCAGACTCTCGTCTAGCCTCAATGAAAGGGTATTATATGTTGCTATATGGTATAGGTGCTTTGATTTATGTTTGTCTCCTAAAATATTTATTGGTTTGGAATGTTTTGGAGGGTAGTGGTCGCTTTTCCCCACGGTGACCAGCTGTCTTGGGGTGAATGTTTTGGTTGTGTTATTGGGTATATATTTTTCGTTTCTTTCTTTTCCCTTCCGGTTGCCGATGTCTATTGGTGGTTTTTTGAGGTTGTTGGTAATGACAATGATGTAGATCTACCTCGTGCTACGAAATCCATCATGTTTTTCTTGTTGATCTTCTTTGGAGCATGCGTGGTTTGTTGACTTGGTGATTTATTTGGTGAATCCATGCTGTCTCTCTTCCGTTTGTCTCTTTGGTCTTCTTTAGTTTCTTTAATTACTATTTTGTCTCTAATGAGGTAGCAAATTTTACCTTTTGCTCTTTCTTCTTTGAGCTGGGGTAAGAGCTGTTTTCTCTTCTCTAAAATTTCTTTACTGTAATCCTCTTTAATGTAAATATCTGCCTTAAGTTTCTTTTTGTTCTTGAGGATATCCCTTTTTCTCCAGTTCGTTGTGAACTTAACTACGATAGGACGTGTTTTGGTGTTGCTTTTTTCACCCATTCTGTAAGCATTGTTTATTTCATGCGACTGGATATGAATATTCATCTCGTTTTTGATCAAATTTATGATCAAGTCGACCTGGGACTCCTGATTATCTTCTTTTACCCCAAAGAAGATAAGGTTGTTTCTTCTTTTGTCTTCTTCCATAATTTTAATTTTTTCTTCAAGGTTTTTGACTTCCTTTTTCAAGTTTTTATTTTCTTCTACGATTGTGATTAATTTTTCATTAATACTTTCAGTGACATTTTTGGTGACTGCTTCTGTTATTTCTTTCGTTTGCATTGCCATTTGTTCCTTCATTTTTTCCCAAAAAGTATTCATATCATTTTCCATATTTTGGGGATTTTTTATTGAAGCGGCAACACTGAAACTACGTTGGCAGCAGTATGAGTCGTCCTTTATCTAAACTTCGGAACGCAGCTTAGTGCTGATTTGACTCTGTAGTCTATGGTCACTTTTGAAAGCGTTGTTATGTTGGTATCTCTGGCTGTCACAATTGTCACCGTAAAATTTCGTTTTCTAACCTGTTAGTATTTCCAATGTGTAATAATTCATCTGGTTTTGCACTGCACACGTATAATTATACTTTAAAATGTTCTTGATTCACTATTTTCAATGTGTATGACTGTTGCAACGTGTAGTGGTTTATATTTACAGCGATTGGAATTAATTTTGTTGACGAGTGATAATGAGATGTTTACTTCACGGCGCCGGAAACGGACTCATTTGTGCTAGAAGAACTAAAGATATATACGACTCTAACTTAATAGCGTCTGGGAACACGAGGCGAGTCGTTGCGCAGTAACAAATTCAAATGCCAGCGGGGGTGAGGAGTGGGGTATTGCGCAGCCTGTCGACTATTGGAAACTCAGTCTGTTGACAAAATATGCTTACCTCGTCAGTTTTCCCGCAAGTGAGTACGTGAGCGTAGAACCCGTAGCACGAAGTTCTGGAATTTTTGCAGTTATGACAAATGAGGCCGTGCTTCTTTTTGTACAGCTTCAAATATTTTTCTACTGAGTACGGGTTTCTTAGGTTCTGAAAACAAAAAGGAAAGAATGATAAAATTACTGTTATTCAAATTATTAGGCAAGATTTTGCCATTTTAGTGTTCCATACCTAAAGGGTAAAAACGGGACCCTATTACTAAGACTCCGCTGTTCGTCCGTCTGTCAGTCACCAGGCTGCATGGCATTAACAGTGATAGCTAGAACGTTGAAATTTTCACAGATGACGTATTTCTGTAGGCGCTATAACAACAAATAACTAAAAACCGAAAAAAAAAATTAAGGGCTTCCATTAAACAAACCTGAATTTTTATCCGTTTTTCACTCGATATTAATAACGGTGACAGGTAATCTACCTGATTGAAATATTCGTAGAATATTTTACTAAATATTCACTTAAAAAATTAATAATTAAAATATGTGTGCGTGGTGGGCTTCCATACAATGAACGTGATTTTTTCGATATTAATAACGGCAACCTGTATACTACAGAATAGTTACAAAAGATTAAGTTGTATATTCCCTTCAAAAATAAATAATTAAATATAAGTAAAACATATTAAAAGGGGGCTTTTCTACGGTACGGAACCTTTCGTACGCGAGTCCGACTCGCACTTGGCCGATTCTTTTTTCAATAAACTAATAATTCCCCATTCACATAATTACCTTGTATTAAACGAGCCCAAGATCACACAATGGTACATGGTAAAAGGGCTAGTATAACATGCCTAATGCGTACGGTAAGTTCAGTAGTATCCGTGTGACTATAATATTTTGTACAGCGCTCCTGGCGGAAGTAAGGAAGAACTAACAAAAAAGTATGAAGCCACACGAAAACGAATATTTTCGTTTACAATGCAAACATTAAGTAAAGAAGGATGTCGACAGCTCATACATACGAATACCTGTTGTGTACGAATACACTCAGTTTCTCCCAAGCTCATTTATAAAAATGTTATCTTCACCAGAGTAATTTATGACGCTTCTAAAACTGTTCTGATATGTACAAGTTTGTTTAAAATGAAGTTAAAATAAGAAAAACCGAAAACAATTTTCAAGCTATATGTACTACCTACTTTGATTTATAGAATTATAGACCATAGCAGTGCTGCCAACTCCTTTTGGCAAAAATTCGCTATCAGCACGTCAAAAACGCGCCAGAAGCGCTAAATGGTAACTACGACGACTGGTACTACGAAAAAATGAATGATAATGAATTTCGGTATTCATCCACTTCATTAGCAATAGTATAAGAACCACAACTAGCTGCTATTCGAACTTCGGCCGCAGCCTGCGGATGCAGGTCGCGATTGCAGGTAACACACATCTGAAATGCAGCCACTGCCTGCTTCCGCAGTCGAGAGTGATTTCGAGGTTGGCTACATGTGCTGCGACAGGCAGCACGTCGGACTTGTCTAAACAGGTGAACAACATTCGCAGCTGAGGCTCGGTAGCACGTGCTGCCGGAGCCGCAATCGGAATCTTTTTTGCAGAAATTCATACTACTACATAGATAACCAGAGCCCTTACTCGTAGTCCAGGCTTTGCGAAGTTTACTCAAACTTTCGCGTTCGCGTGTGGCTCCATAGATTTTGGTTAGTTCTTCCTCGTTTCTGCTAGGGGCGCTGTACAAAAATGTATAGGGCCATACCGAAACAGCTGTAGTTTCAATTTACGTGTAAACCTGGATTAACCCCTCAGTTGTGCAGCCACAGCCGGCTTCGTGCAGCTGCTGCAAGTGCTGTTTGTAGCTGTAGCCTGCTGCCGAGATTCGAATAGCACCTTTAAGGATTATTACGAGTAATATCAAAATAATCAGGAATATCTCGGATAATTTCAACTGCAGCTTTTGTTAGTAGTAAAGTGAGTGAAACCTAAAAATATAAGTATTCTTTCTTTTTGATAATCTTTTAGTATACAAAAATGTATGTTTCTATAAAATATGTAAAAAGACACCTCAGTTCGTAAAATTACTAGTTGAAACACTTAAAACGAGTTAAGGAAGGAGCATGTACCAACTGTTGAAAAAGAAAATAATTATATCAACCCCTCCAAAAAATTGCTAAGTCGGAATACCGAAAACGAAATCTGGCAATACTGAATACATCATCTGATCGACTGAATTTGACATTTTCTTTTTTTTTGACAGCAACAGTAATAAAATAGTGATTTTTTTTTAAATAATGTGCCCATTTTTGGACAGGCTAAAGCCTTTAAGGTCATACCGCCACTTCTTATGTATGTAATCTATAATGTTAAAACAATAAAAAATCATTGTAATTTTTCTGGTGGTCTAATAATAATTTTAACTAGTGATATGAAAACAGCAAAAAATCCCTAAATTTTTGAAGCACATATCATTATTATAAATGATGTTTTGTTTTCTACCTACTTGCAAAAAAAAAAAAAAACGACAGGTCCATTCGCTGCATCCTTCTTTGCACACATTTTGTTTCCCTTTTGCACCAATGTCACAAAAATATGACATTGGTGCAAAAGGGATATGGGCGTTATCGTGCTCATGTGTTTATCTTGAGTTTTCATTTATAACGCAGGTTGTGTTTTATTTAGGACAGTGGCTACACATTATTCAATGCTTTGTGAAAGAATTTCGTCTATTATTTTATTATTTTAAAAGTAAAGTAAAAGAAGATTATAACTTGTATTTACTTACAATGGGTGGATCGCCGACCTTCCAAGCGACGTTATAATGCATCTTCATTGCGTGCTCAGTCCAGTCGCTTAAATTTCCAGTTTTACGGCAAACCCCGCATGTGTATTTATCTGAAAATGTACAAAGTACGCTTTAGGCGAATTGATCTCACTTTCACGCGTTTTTATACGAACAGTGTAAGAAAATCATCTACATAACTGCGGAAGGCGCACGTTAACATGCGCGGTTCGCCGCATTTACTGTTCACTTCGCCGCATTTACTATGCACGTTATCACATCATATTTCACAGTTAATGCACACTTCGCCGCACTTACAGCGCACTTCGCTGCACTTACTGCTCACACTATCATATTGTGACAGTTCTAATGCGACTTCCAACAAGATTGCATTAAACGTTTAACGCTACCATGGAGGGGGTATGAAAGCACAGTTGCGTCGAAGCATTACTTCTTCCGCGCGGAGGGACTCCACGCACTAGTTTTTTATTATTGTCTCTTACTTTTATCCTGCGTGGCGGGCTCGTCGATTGTGCGCCGGAAGCCGGTGAGGTCGCAGACGGCCGTGTGCTGCAGTATAAAGGCGCGCGTGAACTTGCGCACTTCGGCGCACTTACTGCTCACTTCGTCGCACTTACTATGCACGCCATCATATCGTATTAGTTTAGTTATTTGAATACTAGTATAAATGTTGTCTCTTACTCTTATCCTGCGTGGCGGGCTCGTCGATTGTACGCCGGAAGCCGGTGCGGTCGCAGACGGCCGTGTGCTGCAGTATAAAGGCGCGCGTGAACTTGCGCACTTCGGCGCACTTACTGCTCACTTCGTCGCACTTACTATGCACGCCATCATATCGTATTAGTTTAGTTATTTGAATACTAGTATAAATGTTGTCTCTTACTCTCCTGCGTGGCGGGCTCGTCGATTGTGCGCCGGAAGCCTGTGAGGTCGAAGACGGCCGTGTGCTGCAGTATAAAGGCGCGCGTGAACTTGCGCACTTCGGCGCACTTACTGCTCACTTCGTCGCACTTACTATGCACGCCATCATATCGTATTAGTTTAGTTATTTGAATACTAGTATAAATGTTGTCTCTTACTCTTATCCTGCGTGGCGGGCTCGTCGATTGTACGCCGGAAGCCGGTACGGTCGCAGACGGCCGTGTGCTGCAGTATAAAGGCGCGCGTGAACTTGCGCACTTCGGCGCACTTACTGCTCACTTCGTCGCACTTACTATGCACGCCATCATATCGTATTATAGTCTTTTTCAAATAGCAAGTCACTTATGACAGGTCCATAGAACGTAAATTATCACGTAAATACGTCATGTGACGTCACACCAAAAGTTGAATATTTCTATTTATCAGTATCAGTCAGACAAAGGACGCAAGAAATAGAATAAAGGTTATTGATTCGCGTATACATTTTCGCGTTCACTTTTCAATTTAATAAAATATTAAATACGTTAAATTGTTATGTTACGTGCTATTGCCGATCGTGACGTCATGATAAGAGGGCTGGGAAATCGACTATAATTTTAATTGTTGAAATCGAAGAATATCGAAAACAAAACATATTAATCGACTTGATATAAGCAAGGGTTATCGTTAATCTGTACCCCTAGTACAAAAATTATAAAATATGTAGTGCGTATTCGATACAAAAATGTATGAAAAACTTAGTTTCCATTTACCTCCGATGTTCACACAGACAATATAATGGATAATCAAATGATTATAAATCTGGAAGATTCGTCAAATGATGATAATGATGATAGCTCCGATGACGAATGGCGAGGACATTATTTCCCAAATAAATCTTTTTTTTTTCTGTCACTTTTTTATTTCTTTTTGATTCCTCTAAACCTATCGTCTAAGTAAGTCCTACTGACTTGTAGATAAATTCACAAAACACTTTTAGGTATATTGTTCGATAACTTCGATAAGTACGTAAAATCGAAAATAATCGGTAATTACAAATCGAATATAGGTGCGGTACATCATTACAATTATCAATGTATGTTTGACAGCTGACATTTCGGAAGTGTCATAAGTGACTAGCTATTTGAAAAAGACTATAGTTTAGTTATTTGAATACTAGTATAATTGTTGTCTCTTACTCTTATCCTGCGTGGCGGGCTCGTCGATTGTACTCCGGAAGCCGGTGCGGTCGCAGACGGCCGTGTGCTGCAGTATAAAGGCGCGCGTGAACTTGCGCACTTCGGCGCACTTACTGCTCACTTCGTCGCACTTACTATGCACGCCATCATATCGTATTAGTTTAGTTATTTGAATCCTAGTATAAATGTTGTCTCTTACTCTTATCCTGTGTGGCGGGCTCGTCGATTGTACGCCGGAAGCCGGTGCGGTCGCAGACGGCCGAGTGCTGCAGGTAGGCGCGCGTGAACTTGCGTTTTTCGCCGCACTTGGAGCAAACTAACGACCCAGTGGTGCCTACTATCGTATCCAGATGCTTCTTGACTTGCTCAGGGTCGTTTGGGTCCTGAAAGTTTTACATGATATATTTATGTATTATCGATTTTTCACGACATCCTAACAATTTACAAGAAGCCAGCGGTGACGCAAGCGCTATAAGACCGGAAATTAGCCAGCGACGAAAAAGAACCCTAACAGAAAAAGAGAATCGAGGTGGTTCTTAGCTATCATTATCGTCATTTTCAGCCTGTAATCGCCCACTGCTTAGATTCCTAACTATGTTTTGATCATTTCTACATTTTTAGGATTTCGTACCCAAAGGGTAAAAACGAGACCCTATTACTAAGACTTCTATATCCGTATGTCCGTCCGTCTGTCTGTCACCGGGCTCCCATACGGTACGGAACCCTTCGTGCGCGAGTCCAACTTGCACTTGGCCGATTTTATTTTATACTTTTGCGTAGAATGAAAACAAGATTACACGCTATACCTAGCGACATTTTTACTAACTCGTCTAACCTGTATTTGCAATTAGTAAATGTAGAGACTCATTTAATTTTTGGCCTCAGGTGGTTGTAGTATGCGAGACGTTTAGTTTGTGTTTTTTTCGTGATTTGTGGCCGTCAGGTGCTTTTCCAAAATGTTCGATTTTAAACTAAATCGTTGGTTCAGAAATACTTTTTCTGTTTCGCTCACACGCGCTAAGCTTACGGAACGCTATAGTGACGTCTCCATCTAAAATTAATGATTTAACGATTCAGTTCAAAATGACAGTGCTGAAGTGTTGACATGGCATCTCTGCTTGTGTCTTTGTGTTCTTTTTTATGTAATTATGGAAATATCTAGTTAAAAAAACATATCGAAAATGTTCTTACAAGAGGTTCTTCTCCCATTATCCAAGCCATGTACTCGTGCGCCACCTGTATGTGTTTGATCCAATCTTTCCCCTCCACATCCAGTTTGCAGACCCCGCAGGTGACGACGGGCGGCAGCACCAATTCTGGTTTCTTGCGTTCAATCCGTTCAACGCGAGGGGCTGGTTTGCCAACCTGTAAACGTTGGAAGAATTTTCTTATTGTTGATAAACAAGCAATCAATGGGTCAGTTTGAAGTCTGATATACAGAAGGTAGAAGTTGATGTATGCAATATCATTGTGCACATTGTTTTGAATATGGGAATAATGATGAGTATATTGTAACGCCGTAGGCGCGCTCGTTGTAGGTATGCAGTAACTATGGTGTAATATGTGATGTTTACGCTTCTGGGGTGCTCTATTGTCTCTGTGTTTTTGGTGCTTTTTATCTCCCGGTCTTTTGAGTTCGGTTTTTATGGTGTTTATGTATACAATAGGACAATATGCCTTCTCGAATTTTCAACCTGCTACTCTGTTAACACAATAGCGTTAATTAGATCGAGTAATGTCGCCAATTATCTAGTAAAATCCAGACTAATAACGGATATAAATAGGCCGGCCGACCCTTGGGGACACAGTTACCGCGGTTTGTATCGTAGCGAAAACATCTCGTGTTCAAGTACAGTGACTAGTTTGTGTGAATATCAGTGCCAGTGTGAAGTGTTTGTGCGAACCAGTTATGTCGTGTGTATTGTGATTTTGAGCAATGAAGTGCAAAGTGAATAATCGGCGTTTTAACTGATTATCCAAGAACCCATCTCGTAACAATATTAATGATATTATAAAAGATACCCGTCGCGTCGTCTACTTTTGTACTTGAGCTCTTATGTTTACTTTGTCCTATCTTATTCTCTATATACGGAGCATAGCACGGATAGCATGAAGGACTGATGACCGATTGGGTCAAAAATTCTCGAGTGGAGACCACGTACCGGCAAACGCAGCGTAGGACGTCCACTCACAAGGTGGACGGATGAACTCATTACGACCGCAGGATCGAGCTGGATGCAAGCAGGCAAACAAACATCCTCATTAAAGATCTTTAGGGAAGGCCTATGTCCAGCAGTGGACGTCCTATGGCTGAAATTGTCATGTTATTTTCAGAGTGATTTAAAAAAAGGAACTTACACAATCGTTTATATGAGTTAGATATTTCTTTACATAATTCCATTTTACGCCACATGCACCGCAAATTAATCCACCATGGTATTTGGAAATGTATTTCAGATGTTCTTTTACTTCTATGGCGTCATCCAGATTCTGAAAAATAACATAAACGTTAGATATAATATCTTAACCAGAGTTGCAAAAATGGTAGTAGGTACCTACAGACCAGTGCGACAAAACTCACCCCGTAGGCTGTATCTAAATTTATAGCAAGTGTGTGAAGGATCAGTCATTAAATAAATCCAAAAGTGTATAGGGTATAGTAATATTCTTACCAAAGGTTGCTCTTCCGTCGTCCATGCTAAATACTTATGTGCAGTTCGTATATGTTCAATCCAAGCAGATTGCTCCACAGTTTCGTTACAAACGCCGCAAGTAAAAGGAGGTACAGTCAACGTTGACTTGGCCTTTTCTCGACATTTCCTGGACTTGGGATCTAACGGTAACTCTTCTTCCTGATCTTGAGGTGAGCCCTGAAAACATGTGATATTAGATAAACATAAAGGCCAAAATTGCTGCGCAAAGAAGGATGCAGAGACTCGACCAGTCAAAACCTTTTTATTTTGTTTTTTTGCTATCATGGGATAAGACATCTTTTCTAATAATGATGTGTGCTTCAAAAATATAGTGATTTTTTGCTGTTTTCATCATCACTTTTTAAAAATAAAATTAGACCACCAGAAAAATTACAGTTTTTTTATTATTGTTTTTACCATCTAAATCACCCTACCAATGCTTGTGTGGCCAAATATTTTAAAACTTCATTGAAAACGAACTTGTACACTAATTGTACATATCAGAACAGTTTTAGAAGAGTCATAAATTACTCTGACGAACATAATATTTCTAGAAATAAACTTGGGAGAAAATGAATGTATTCGTATACAACAGGTATGTGTGAGCTGCCGCCATCCTTCTTGGATAAGCTGCGCGAAACTCAATCCTCGCGCAGCTGTTAAATGCGCTGCAGTCAGGATTGGGTTATCCGCAGCTCGTAGCTAACATCACAGCCGCCAAGTGGTTTGATACGTCCTATAACAAGTTTCATTCAGTACGCCAGGTAAACAAATCTAAGAAAATATTTCACGATACCTCTTCACTGCCCTCGCAGTTCCGCCAGGTAAACAAATCTAAGAAAATATTTCACGATACCTCTTCACTGCCCTCGCAGTTCCGCCAGGTAAACAAATCTAAGAAAATATTTCACGATACCTCTTCACTGCCCTCGCAGTTCCGCCAGGTAAACAAATCTAAGAAAATATTTCACGATACCTCTTCATTGCCCTCGCAGTTCCGCCAGGTAAACAAATCTAAGAAAATATTTCACGATACCTCTTCACTGCCCTCGCAGTTCCGCCAGGTAAACAAATCTAAGAAAATATTTCACGATACCTCTTCACTGCCCTCGCAGTTCTTTATGTGGCGAAGATATGCCTTCGCGAATTTGCGGACCAAACCACATTTCGAACATGCTAGTCCTCCATGTTCATTTGCAATACCATTAAGATATTTTTTTATGTTAACTTCGTCTTCTACGTCCTGTAATAAAAGAATAAGTAAATGTGATATTCTTTAAGTATGTTAGATATATTGTACACGTAAATATGTCATAAGAGATAACGATTGAGAAAGTAAGCCAAGTAAGTAATCAAGATACAAAACATATCAAACAATGTTATTTTTGATATAATTTGTATCCTTGATTTTTATTCGACTCTGCTTGATATATGCATATATATATAGGCACATCAGTATACACTGCCGCCTATAAACAAATAAATAAATAAATTTCTTACCAAAGGAGGCTCCCCGTCGTGCCACGCAATATAATCATGACTTTTAGCAATATGTTCAATCCATTGCGATTTAGCCACAGTTTCTTGACATACTCCACATTTCGTAAATTCATCAGACTCATTTATGGGGGCTAAAACCATAAAGTATTCTGTAGATTGAGATTCATTCATAGTTGTATCAGTTGAGAATGTAGAAGTGTCTACTGCCGCGGCGAAACTATCATCTGGCAACGTGGATTCTTCCATGGTATCGTCATAAGTTATTGTAGACTCTTCAGTTACCATGTCCATGCCTTCACTTGGAAATGAAGGATTTGAAATTGTTATTTCTACTGTTTTATTTTGTTCATCTGGTCTTGATTGGTTTTCAACTTTAACTCGTTTCGAATGAGCAGCTTCTAGTATTGGTTGTTTCATAGATACGTCGCCCAATATCTCGATGATAACAGAGGATTTAGTTCTTTTGGTTTTCTTTGCTGGAGAACATTCGACTACAGCATTTGAAGGTCTTTTTGCAGATTTGATAGTTTCAGTTTTCGCTTCTTGACACTTATCTTTATTGTTTTTTGTTGATGTTAATGCTACTTTAGTAGATGTGTCGTTGCATGCAGATTTACCATAAGTTTTCATATTTGTCTTATCCGAAAAATCTTGAACAGAATTATTTTGCGGTTTGACTAATTTGGCTATATGTTCCGATTTTAACGAAGATTCCAAAGATTTGTTCGATTTTTGTGAATGTTTTGCAGTATTTTTCGGATTCATGCTTTTATTATTAACGACAGGTATATCAGCGGATCCAGTTGGATTACTTTTAGATTTATCTACTTTGTTGGCTTTTGAAGAGTTTTTCGTAGAAGAATCCAACTTTTCTGACTCTCTATTATTGAAGTGGTTCTTTGATGATGGAGATGTATCGACAGATACAGAAGCAACAACATTTTCTGATTTAGAAGTTTTTTTCGTAGGACCTGAAGACTTGGCCTCTGTCACATCAACCGATTTTTTTAGCCGTTTTGGAGGCACTTCTGATACACTCTCATTTACAACAGAACTCTCAAAAACTTTTAAATCGCCTTTATTGCTCATGGTTTCCACATTTGAAGACTTTGGCTTTGTGGATTTTGTTGTAAGTTTTTCAATAGACGGAATAGACGTCGAAGGTTTTAGGTCTGTGTCAACATTCGATTTCTGTAAATTAATTAATCATCTTAGAATGTAATTATTTATAAATAATAATTAAAAAAATATATAATGGTATACGAGAAGCGGTACCAATGAATATGTAGCAATACATTTTCGCAATAAACAAGAGCAAGAGAGAGAAAAAAGCAATGTATAAATGAATGGTAAAGTAATGACTTAATTTCATGTTGCTAACAACAATTTCTATGATTGCAAACAAATTAACCATGGCAATGCTGTAATAGTATATCAATCACCTCTTGTGAACATTTCTTCAGGTGACTTTTGTACTCCGAAACCGTATTAAAGTCTTTTATGCAAATTGGACATTTTACAAGTCCGCTTTTCTCTAATGTCTCTTTTAAAGACTTTAAAACTTTTTTGTCTTTAAAATCCTGAAGAAAACAGACAACATTAATCGATCAAATATTAATTTCAAAGACACAACATATTGTCTTTATTTAACTTTTAATATATATAATACTTTTTTATGACAACATGATGGAGATTCCTTACCAATTTTCTATTAGCTTCCCAAACTACAGAACCGTGTTCTTTTTGCTTGTGGGTAACCCATTCTTTTTGTGACATTGTTTTATTGCAAACACCACATTTTTTGGTCTTGGCTTCATGCTTTTTGGCATCGTCAATTGCAACTGATGATTTATCGCAGACCTAGAAATAATGCAAATATTGTATGTACAAACATTGTAATTTTTAAACCAAATCTCAATAGAAATACGAAATTATCTACTCACTGCATCGATATGTCTTTTCATATTTGATGGATGCGCAGATTTTCCGTGTGTACTGGTAGCTAATTCACATTTCTCTTCATTATTTTCTTGAGTATTCATTTCATTCCAACAGAGTTTGTCTTCTAAAGTGATATTGTCATTGTGTGCATCATGATGAGTATCTTCAATGAAATCAACACTCTGGCTGAACATGATATCTTCATGATAAATACTGTACAGTATTTCTGATTCATAATCAATATTTTTGTGCGAACAAAAGTGTATGTGCTCATATAACATTTCACAATCATAATAAGCTAAATCTCCAAAATCATAACATATACAAAATTCGTTTTGGTGTGTTAAAGCCCTGACCTTCGCTCCAAGTTTTTCGTTATAAGAATCTGTTATCTGGAAGGTGTCCGAAGTCGTAATTGCATCAGGCATTTCCACTACTTTGGGTATTTGTTGTCTTATAACAGCCCTTTTGTAAGTTTTTGATACAGATACACATTTCAATACATCTTTTTGTATTAGCTTACCACCTGGTTTTTCAACTCCTTGTATACATAACTTTGATATAACCGGTTCACCTTTGGCACCCTTCACTTTGATACTTTTACTATTTCTAATAGTAGTTTTTCTTTTATTGATTTCACTAAGATACTTAGCTATTTCTTTAACCCTATCCTGAGTGTTTGAACATTTTGTAACGCTTTCTATTTTGTCTTTATCTTTCAATCTTATTTCAATATTCTTGTCGCAGTTTGATTTGTTATCTATGTATTCAAAGGATTTCTTGATATTGTCATTTATTGGAGTACCTCTTATATTCAAATCTGAATTTTCTGTTGGCAAGCCATATTCCTGGTTATTTGCACTTAATACCAATTCGAAATTTTCTCTTACATTCAAATCTGAATTTTCCGTTGGCACGCCAGATTCCGGGTTATTTGCACTCAAAATCAATTCTCTATTTTCTCTTATATTCAAATCTGAATTTTCTGTTGGCACGCCAGATTCTGGGTTATTTGCACTTAATACCAATGCGAAATTTTCTCTTACATTCAAATCTGAATTTTCCGTTGGCACGCCAGATTCCGGGTTATTTGCACTCAAAATCAATTCTCTATTTTCTCTTATATTCAAATCTGAATTTTCTGTTGGCACGCCAGATTTCGGGTTATTTGCACTCAAAACCAATTCGAAATTTTCTGTTATATTCAAATCTGAATTTTCTGTTGGCACGCCAGATTTCGGGTTATTTGCACTCAAAACCAAGTCAAAATTTTCTTTTTGCTTTTCGAGATTAACAAGAGCAGCGGTTCGTGCATAGGATTCCTTGTTTTCGTTTAGAGTTTCTTCAAAAACGGAATCTCTTCTATCAATCTGGAGTTCAATTTTATTTTGCTGATCTGCAATCAATGGAACTATATTCTCTTCTGGCAATTTTTGTGACTTAGCATTCCTAGGTTTATTAACGATGGCAGAATTAATACTTATGACTGTTGATTTTTTATCTGCCATATAACTGCAATCCTCATGCGATATCACTGAAGAATTCACATCAACTGGTATAGAAGTATAGGCAGCATCAGTCGTAGAACAGATCACATTCATATCTTCTATATTTCTGAACTGTAAATCTGTAGCAATCATTATGGGTACTTTTTTGCTTTTATTTTTATTTGGATTTTGTTTATTGATTTCTGAGTTATTACTTTCAGGGGAACATCCTGAGTAACTATTACTACAATCTGACAAATACGCTTCATCTGAATGTTCATCAACTATAACAGCGGTTTTTAATGTATCGCTAAATTTTTTATCATTCTCGGAATTTCGATAGAGCACATCTGTCAAAATCAAATCACCATCATTTTCGACTTGATATTCTTTGACAGACTCATAGTTTTCTGCACTGATCACTTTTTCCAGGGGTACTTCAGAATTCGGGTTGATTACAATGCTATCATTGGGTAACTCTGAGTCATTTTCTTCACTAATTGAGTTTATTTCATTAACGAGTACAGAGCTTTTATTAGATTGGTGTAAAATTGCACCACACTCTGGGGAGGTAGTTGTATTTGTGTTAGTTGACTGGTCAACAAGTTCAACTGGTTCTTCATTTTCAGATTCAACAATTGGTGCAGTTTGAAAAAATGTAGGGCTTAAAAAGACTGACTCCTTCATCAAATTTGCTGTTTGTATTATGGATGGCGCCTCTTCATTTTCTGGTAAACAGTTAGGAACACTGTGGTCAATGCTTTGTATATTGTCTGTAAAATTTTATAGTGCTCATTAGGATTATGAAATGCTATAATACCAATCTCTTCCAACGGAACCAAAGTTACCAATAACACGTGGATTGGCAAGTTGAAATGGGCAGGGTACATAGCTATAGCTTGCAGAACTAAAAGCTATTATTATAAATATGAATAAATATTTTTAAAATTTCCGTGCGTTCTGTTTCTTTGCTGCGCGCAAGCGCAGCATAGGACACCCCCTCACAAAGTGGACAGGTGATCTGAATAACACCACAAGGTTGCCCTGGATGCAAGCCGCTGACGATATTGAACTCTATGGGGGACGCCTGTCCAGCAGTTGATGTCTTACAACTAAAATGATAATGATCATGACCAACCCTTACAAGCCATGCATTGCAGAGGTAAAGAGAGCAGTGATAATATTGTGTCTCACCTTTTACTATACTAGTGGTTGAAGGTACGCCTTCTGATTGCGGAACTGTATTTAAATTAATTCCAAGTTGAGCTAGAAGATCCGGTGACAAAACAAAAACTTTGGCTTTGCTGTCCGATGTGCTAGCTTTAGTGGATTTGCGAGTCTTATGTTTCCTCATGTTTAATGGATAAGTTATTTCTTGTAGACATGAATTTCAAAACACTGGAAAACACACAAATTGGTTAGATATAAAAATTTGAAAAAAAGAATTTTCACATTTTTCAAGCAGGTAAGTGAGTATTTTGTAAGCCTTTTTTATTTTCGTTTTTGCTCCCCAAAAGTTACCATCCCTCATATTATTATGGAAGCAACGAGCTTCTTCTATGTCTTTTAAAAATTTATCAACTAATAAGCAGGTAGGTAGGTATAGACAGCAAACATAAATTAAACCATTTCAAAAAGAAGTTCTCAAGTGTGTTTCCTTTATAACTCGAAAAGTAATAATCCCACAATGCTCCATGTCATTTTCATAGAAAGTTTTTAATATATATGTACATACTCAGTAAGTAGGAAGATCCTATATTGGTAGGTTAGGTACTTAAGAAATTATGGTCGAAATTATTAAAAACACCACGTTGAGTTACCACTCAACTTTGGTGACCTAGACTACATCTCACAAATCGTACATTAGACAAAAAGTACACCTATTTTATGAAATTTTACATGCATTTTAAAAACCTTATTCAACAATACCTACCCCATACAGGGGTTGTAAAGTAATTTTCACCCCTACTTTAAGTCTATGTGAGAAAATCCTTAACCTTCGCGTACAATGTGGGGTATATTTTACCCCGGCCCTCGAAAAACAGATTAATTCAAGTAACAACTAAGTAAAAATCGAGTACTAAGTTGAAATCCATAATAACTGGACGTTAAACAATCGATACGCGATATTAGATCAATGCTGCTAAAACTGATTTTGTTTGTTCATGTGCATAAAGTTGATCATGGGTGTTTTTTACCCCACTTTGTATGGGTAATACCTAAAACGACGCGTATTTGTTTCTGAAACACTTAAAACTGGATTCTAGTGGTGTAATTTCTTTTATCTACACTAATGTTGTAACATTCTACTTATGTTTCCAATACTTGACTTATAATGACTACTGTTATAGCGCAGACAGCAAAACACTCAATTTAAGCAATTTGACATGATGTTATAATATCCACATCGATATCGTAAAATCTCATTATAACATCAATAAAACGCGACCAATTAACCTGGCGAGCTTTATGTCAAAATCCTCATACAAGTTGTATAAAATTTTGATATTAGGCTGGCTTTTGAAAACAGTTGGGTTATACGTGAAAACTTCTTCGAAACTACTAAACTTACATACACAAAACTCTTTGGTAAGATCTTGTGCCAATGAAATAAAAAAAGAACCGCGCGCGCTCGCTCCTGATTGACCCTGCGCGCGCAGCTGCGCTCTCATTCGTTAGATTTTAATGGCGCCAAGTTCACTGTGACAATACACGTACGCGTGAATTTAATGTCTCGCAATTATGTTTTCATTTTTATTTTTATTAGTGAAGATAAAGTAGTGTATGCAACTGCATATAACACGGGTATTAAAACACTCGTTACTATTATGAAACTCACACTCGTGTTTTAATACCCTTCATTATATGACAGTTGCATAAACTACTATTCTATCATAGATAATAATTTAATAAAAGAATATTAATGTAATGAGGCAACATTACCAGAAAAAAATATTCTTTGACTGACAGATCACATTTTCCTTCCTTGAAGAGATAACATTTCAAAGAAAAAGTGCCGAAAATGTGGCCAAAATGGTTTAAGAATGTTTTTATATCCTAGAAATAAAGATAAAAAGACACAGAATGGTTCATTGGTCGCTTAATGCAATTTTATGTTTACAAACTACATAAAACTGATATGCTAGAATTGTATTGATTTAGATAATGATTAATTTCGATAGAATAAGCATAATTGGTGGTGTTTATGTTTTAAATAAACTTAAAAATTGCTTATTATGTTGCAATTCATTCTCATGCGAAGCGTAGATCATTTCTTTGCATTGTATAAATTACAACTAATGTATAAAATTAAAAGAATTTTTTAAGTATTTTTTTAGACTTGAAGAAAATTCGCAGATTTTGTCAGTTACTTGTTCAATTATTATTTTTTTCTTTACGATTGAAGGCTAATTTATTAATACATTATTCAATTTTATTTATTGGTATATTGAAAAATAAACCTATGTAAACCATCTGAGCCTATTATATTTTAATAATCACCTTACTAGATTTTTAGCGTCGGGTAATTTATACCCCACATTGTACAAGGAAGGCATTTTTTTCACCTTGTATGCAAAGGTTAGCAGTATTTACTGCAGTGCAGTTAATTATTAAAAATTAAGATCTAAGTATACTAATACTAGGTATCAGAATGACACATTTCAAGCAATTTGGTTTATCATTTGGGAGATATGAGGCTTTGTAACATAGGGATGGACAAACAAACAGACAGACGAATGGACGGACACAACAAAATTATAAGGGTTCCCAGTTTTACTATGGAACCCCTAAAATCGAAAATTAGGAGGCGAAAGTAGGAATTTTGCTTCTATTTTATTTCTATAGGTGATGCAATTTTACGAATTATCTAAAATTCATCTCTCTAAAATAACGGAAATATGAGGTAGGTACCTAACATTGGAACAAAAACATACCTACCTACATTCATTACAGAATTCAGAAATGCTTCCTTTTTGAAAGTTGGTTGACAATTCTTGTGAAAAAAAAAACAAAGAGTTTTATCTATTTTGTGTGAAATACCCACATATTTTCAACATTACTAAAAAGACATTCATGTATTTTTTTAGTCAAGTTTTTATTTGGGGACTTTCAACCCTCGCGGTTATGGCAGTCCCATATGAAACACAAACATCGGATCGTTTTATAAACTTACAAAGGATAAAAAATTATAAAATGTTTATATACCATATATATATATATATATATATATATATATATATATATATATATTTATCCCGCAAACAATTAGACGTCTCCTGAAGGCGAAAGTGCATTTAAACTGGCGTCCACCTGCTTTTGACGTCCGCATACCGGACGCCACTTTGTTGGTCGGTGCCACTTAGGTCCTATTGGTCCTAGCTAGCCGTAGTACAAATATCGACGGAAGCTGAGAAATCGTTAAAACGGTTGCAAAAAAATATTGAAAAGTTCCCGGAAAAATCTCAGCGCAGGGGTGGCGCTGCTGCAGCGCGTATATCCACAATAGTATATCTGAGAGAATTCCTGACTACACAATCGCGTATTTGGCGTCCACAATTGCGACGTTGCCAGCTCGCTTATGAAATCTGTGACAATAGCTCAAATATTATTTCTACCTCAATCATAACAAAATATATCGTCTTCGATCACATACACGATGTGTAATATTCGGCGCCCGATTTCATATTTTTGAAAATAATTTTTAATAATAATAATAAGTAATACGTCGAGTTTAATATGAAAATTCATTGACATGTTTTAACTGACTTCAAAAAAGGAGGTTCATAATTCGAATGTATGTTATTTTGTTTGTTACGTGATTACTCGTCCGAATACAGTGAATCGATTTTGACGATTCTTTTTTGAATTGATAGAGGTGGTTCGAATTTTGCACACGACCGAGGTTGGTATTTAATAAAAAACTAATAAAATATAATTTTATTGGTATTGGGTTGCAACAATCTGATGTTAAGCTTTATACTTTGTACGGACGCCCGATAGTTGTATACGGACGCCTAATATCCACATGTGGACGCCAAATAGCTGTATACGGACGCTCATTAGCTATATTTCAGTTCAGTAGCCTGGCGATCTTGATTTCAGGAATACGATACTATAAATGAGGTAGTTCTGTATGACTACAAGCTAACAACTGTAAGATTAAAGCACTGTTCCCAGTAAAATTTTCACCTATCTATATATGAAGGGCAAAAGGGCATTTTTTTTTTTTATTCTGAATAGGTTTGCGTTTGACCACATACTGCCTGTTGTTAAGCAGATAAGCGGTCTAGGTTGTAGCACGCTTACCTAGAAGATACCTATTTACTCGGGATTTGAAGACGCCCACATTGTACTTTAGCGGGAAGACAGACCCAGGCAAAGCGTTCCACATTCTGGCTGTTTCAGGTATCAACGCACAGGCCAAAATGTTAAGGCCAGAAACTTAAAATTTCGCACACCTATAATATTCCTTTTACGTTTTAGGCATCCACTGAGCAAGGTTTACATACATCATCTTTCTTTATAGAAACCGTTTAAATTGGTTTCCACAGGCGTGAGTTAGGGAACCCTACAATTTAAAGAATATAATTACTCAGTTTTTAATGAATTTTTACCAAATAGATGACCATAAATTATCATATTGATCAATCACTAAAAAACGGGCTATTTTCATTTTGAGCAAGTACTTGGCAGCGCAGGCCAAATCGCGGGCCATTATCATTTTAAGTAGAACTAAAATAATGCGGGCCAGATTGCAGGTAATTATCATTTTAAGAATGTACCTACTAAGACAACGAGGGTGAAGCCACCGGTGTTGAGTTAGTATATATAGAAACGGAAAAGTGACTGATTCAGGTATCAACGCACAGGCCAAACTCTAAGAGTTATAAAGGCTAGAAACTTAAAATTCGCACACGTATTTTTCTTAGAACGTAGGCATCCACTAAGGAATCATTTTCGAAAATTCAATTACTGAAAGGGTAAAACGAGTCCTTTGAGATTGTATAAAACTTTTTATCTACACTAATGTTGTAACATTCTACTTTTTTTTCCAATACTTGACTTATAATGACTACTGTTATAAACAACAACAAAACACTCAATTTAAGCAATTTCACATGATGTTATAATATCCACATCGATATCGTAAAATCTCATTATAACATCAATAAAACGCGACCAATTAACCTGGCGAGCCTTATGTCAAAATCCTCATACAAGTTGTATAAAATTTTGATATTAGGCTGGCTTTTGAAAACAGTTGGGTTATACGTGAAAACTTCGTCGAAACTACTAAACTTACATACACAAAACTCTTTGGTAAGATCTTGTGCCAATGAAATAAAAAAAGAACAGCGCGCGCTCGCTCCTGATTGACCCTGCGCGCGCAGCTGCGCTCTCATTGGTTAGATTTTAATGGCGCCAAGTTCGCTGTGACAATACACGTACGCGTGAATTTAATGTTTCTTTTTTATTTTTATTAGTGAAGATAAAGTAGTGTATGCAACTGCATATAACACGGGTATTAAAACACTCGTTACTATTATGAAACTCGCTGCGCTCGTTTCATAAACTCACACTCGTGTTTTAATACCCTTCATTATATGACAGTTGCATAAACTACTATTATTCTCTCGATTGATAGACTTTAAATTTGGCTTAAGTACTCTTCAAACTAAATTAAAATATGTTTTGTTCAATTTTTGCGGTTTTTTCATCCTGAGAACCCAATTAAAATCCTACAGTTTGTATAAATAAAACATTCATTACAAAAACAAACAAATGAACGGATTCAAACTTATGTAGCTATTGAACGTCCGTATAAAGCTATTTGGCATCCGTCTGTGGATATAAGACGTCCGTATACAGCTATTGCGCGTCCGTACAAAGTATAAATATTTACGTTAGTTAGTTGAAACCATATACCAATACTGGCAAACAAAGCTGGTCTTATCGGAGATCTTTAGGGGAGGCCTATATCCAGCAGTGGACGTCCTATGGCTGAAAGGAAGGAATAGGTCACTGCGGACCGCGGGCTTGAGCTAGTTCATTATACTAAACTATCATTTTATTATTACATATTAAGAAATATACATAACAGGTACACAACGTACCTACCAAATTTCTTTAAATTTCATTCAGTAAGTGTTGCGTGAAAGACGGCCATACATTTACTATTCAATCCATTTATCCACGCTCACATAGATCAACTTTACTACTAGTAGACACATTTAATTACATACGTGTATAGGGCATCCGTATATTTATGGACCTGATAACTATTGGAACTTATTAAATGGAGAAACTGTGCACTACAGACAAGCGATAGGAAAAGAAAGAGATAAAAACCCAAAGCTGGCAACGTCGCACTCCCAAACACCGTCCATCCTTCGAGGACGTAAAATAATCCATGCCATAGTCAAATAAGGATCAATATATCTAGGATGCCTAGAATGCATCACCATGATTCGGGGTTCAAAAATGTCTGAGCATGACTGCAAGACGAATATCGCGATAAATAAAATTATCGGAAAATGACGTATCCCACGAAGCTGGAAATCAAAAAAGCAAGCAATATTCATAAATATATGATAAAAAAAGTAAAGGGAACCGGGGGACGTCACAATGATGCACGACGAGCATGACGCCAAAATGACTTTAGGATGTAAATATATATATATTTATTAATTATAAAATTATAAATTCATGTTAAAATTGCCTTCAAAATAGAAATTAACTTGATTGGAACTACAGTAGGTACCTATCCAGATTCAGATATTTGTGGGGTTCTTAATGAACCAACAAAACAATTTTTTAAATGTTTGAAACAAAACATTTTTAGTTAGTCTAGATACCTACCTAGACCTAGCTAGCAAAGACATTTACTTTTTTTAAAAAACCTGATTCCTAGGCTAGGTAGGTACTTAGTAATTTTATCTAAGTTTTTAATTAATTTTGTCCTCATTGGGATCGTGTCGTAATTACGTATTTAATGTTGAGATCGTGTCTAAATATGTGGTACCCAGGAAAAACAAAATCAAAAAATTTGAGAAAAAATAATCAAAAAGAGAGTACGCAGCGCAGGATCGAACCGTCATCATGCGATTCCGAAATCACACGTGTTCACAACTAGGCTAAAAACGCAATAAGAAGAGTGACCATATTTTTGAACCAGTAGTTGAATCACATTATTCTTACTAAACTTCTTTTTCATCTAATATCTTCGATTCGGAATCGATAATTATAGAAATTAAAATACAATGCGTATGTACTTACCTGCATTACTACAACCCAACAAGCCCACTGTCATTAATTAACACTATTTCACTTTAAAGGAGAATTTCACCATTAAATTGCCTTGGAATAAAGGAAATGTTCGATAAATGTGAATTAACTTCGTCAGTCAAAACCGGAAAATTACAACGACAGTAAGATTGTTCTCATTTGATCGCCGATTTTCCCGAGCTAATTCTGTGCAATTTGTTTTCAGGTTATATCAGTGCTGCCGCCTCTGTTATGACGAAAAAGAGCTAAATGAAAGAGAAGAGGCTCGGCTCATATCTCAACATTGCTATGTTAACCATTAACTGTGGTTCTTTCATTGAAGTTTTTTCATTCTGATTGCTGAGATATTTTAATAGTATGGTTTGCACTTTGCATTGCAGCATACAAAGTTTAAAATTCTTCACCAAATAAAGTAACTTCTGCAAAACTGCTTCTTTTTATGGTAAAAATCACAGACTACTATAGAGTAAAGATAGATAATACGTATGTAATAATGTAAGGAGTAATCGGGATGTCAATATTGCAAAAACATCGATTCTTGATGTTTATCCACTAAAGCAAAATTATAATTATCATACTCTAGTGAACATGGACATTTTTTGGGAAATTCAAATTAAATGCGTTTTTTTTTCCACTTCATGCATATTAATTTAAATTTTATTGTACCACCTCTATGTACACAGTGCGAAGCGATAAACGTATATTATCTTTTATCATAATACTTTATAATGTGAATGCCTCCAGTCATTTTTAGTTATGTATTGTAATACTAATGCTGTTTCTTGGGTAGATATTAATATACTTTAAACACAATACTACTCACATCCTCGAATCCGGCGAAAAAAGGCGCAGTGGTCGTTAGGGATTTCTATTTTGATTGCATTTTTCATCATCATCGAGGTAACGGTGTTAGACATGATATTATTATTAATGCATAAATGCAATCTCGATATCAAAATACCGATTTTAATTCCAAGAAGTTTGATATGAAATGAAATTAAATGAAAATTGTTTATTCGATATTTCACAACAACAATTTAGAAAGAAAACGAGCAAATACAGTTTAGTCGAAAATAGCTCACCTCAGCACTAATGCTAGGTGCATCAGCCTATTGTGTATATTTTTTTTGGTACAGGTCACAGAGATATAACTAACCAAAGAGATAGCTCTTTTGTCACTTGAAGCCACAGAGCTAATCCAGGTATTTCTCAACTACAAAAATATGGAAAATCTTGCCCAGAGCTGTCAAAACTGTCAAATATGAATTGGAATTTGACACTATCTGGAGAAAAGTATGACAACAGCCACATATTCGAGTTGTTTTGACGTGACAACGTCTTATAAATTGGTTTGCCGGGTGACACTTCAAGAAATTGCGTTACGCTCCGCTCACGTTATGCGCTCACAATGAGAGCGAGTGAGCGAGTGAGAGCAAGTGAGAGCAAGTGAGAGGCACTTACTGAGCGAGTGAGAGCAAGTGAGAGGCACTTACGTGCCTCTCACTTGCTCTCATTCGTCTCAAAGTCGTTGTCACGTAAAACTTTCGCCCGTATACCGACTTTACAGGCAACCAATTTTTTTTTTCATGTCTCTTTCTATTCTAATAATTGCCATACTGAATCAATTCATCTCCTTCAGATTTTCTCGATCGACCACATAATCCCTCTGGTTATGATAACTCTGTGCTTGAGGCCATTCTCAACCACAAATATGTATCGAAAATCTTACCTAGAGCTGTCAAAACTGTCAAATATGAAATAGAATTTGACAAGAGTTTGACACTATCCTGAGAAAAAACCCTGTAATAGCCGACTGAATAGAGATATTATTCATTGCTCTTTCTGACTCATGCCATATTAAATCAATGCATTTCTTCAGATTTTCTCGACACCCTATCTACCACATTATCCCTTTGGTATCTCTGTGGAACAGGTAGATATACTGAACACTCGGCAACATCGATGGTCGAAACTACTATCGATTTCGACAAGCTCCTCCCTCCCTAGTGATTGACTGATCCTGGGGTGCGCTTACGCACGCCAGTCTAAGTGCACCCCTGAATTCTGACTGTTGATTAGTGCTGCCAACAAAGCGCTTTTGGCGCCAGAGCTAGCGATTTTTTTGGCCTAAAGCGCGTTCTAGCGCCTAGCGCTAAATCTGGCGCGTTTTTGAAATATCCCCTATCTCCTGAGCTATCCCCTCCACACTTCACTCAGCGCTAAACTTACGTGCTGCTACTTGTATCACTGATTTAATGTTGCGAGGAATTTGATGAGGATCGTTGAGAATATAAAAACGATGAATAAAATAAATAACATTTATTTTAAAGCATTCAGACAGTATATTTTTGTATCGTAATAATTTGACAAGACTGTTTAGTACGGTTTCCTTAGATACACAAAAACATAAGAAACCTTCTTTAACATTTAAACCAATTAGAACTTTTTTTTGTCGTAGTTAGCATTTATTTTAGCGCTTTCTAGGTTTCTAGCGCGTTTTTGACGCGCTGATATCGCGTTTTTTCCAAAAGCAGTTGGCAGCACTGCTGATGATCGAAAACAGAGTTTCTGAATCAAAGTTGTGTTTACATTTTAGGTTTTCCTAGTTTTTTGTATAAAATGTGTGCCAAAGCACTTTCGTTTACTTTACAATCGGAATGTAAAGTTACGAGAGCACGAACAGGCGTAATGAAGCTACCCCATTACGAAGTAAAAACGCCGGTATTCATGCCCGTTGGAACTCAGGTTAGCTAGTTTCTCCGTATTATTCTCTCCACTCTACCTTTCAGATTAATGTCCTATTTACATAAAAGATTCCTTAATAAAGAAAGTAGATGCAATTTTCTTGCCCTACTAGAACTTATAGTAGATACCACAACCCCAAAAACGAAATTCTTATTATCTCGAAAGTGATTTGTCTTGTCATGAACCTATCTTAAAAGATCTTCTTGTAGATCATCGGTAAGTATGCCACTATGATAAGTTTAATACCTACTGACTGCAAGAAGTACTACCACAGCACAGACAACACTCCATAAAATGAACAGTAAAAACTAAGTGCAAAGTAATACTTTTGTTGTGAATGCTTAATATCTAATAGTTATCTAGAGAATTGTAGCTTAATTTAAACAAATTTAAAGAAAAAAAAAACAATTCTTTTTGCAGGGAACTATGAAAGGCTTGTTGCCAGATCAACTAGAAAGCTTAGATTGCGAGATAATTCTCGGAAATACATACCATTTAGGAAACAGACCTGGCACACAAGTTCTGGAGAAAGCTGGTGGTCTCCACAAATTCATGGCATGGAACAGGGCTCTTCTTACAGACTCTGGAGGTTTCCAAATGGTTTCCCTCTTAAAACTAGCTGAGATAACAGAAGAAGGGGTTAAATTTAAATCACCCTATGATGACTCTGAAATAATGCTGACACCAGAAAAGTCTATTGAAATTCAGAATTGTATTGGTAAGCATTTTCAAGTTGTCATCATCAAAAATATATTGATGATTATTTTGTGTTATTTGTACAGGCATCTTCAACTCAAAATATCTCTGAAAACACCAAATAATGACAATAGTTTGTGCGACTATCATAATTATATCATCATTCTTTACCAATTCATTCATTCATATTGAATGCTCAAGAGGTTAAATTTAAGTCCTATGTAAGCACTTCATAAAAAATATGGTTTAATAAATGTGTCACATTTTGTCAAAACAAATTCATTATCTTATCAATACTTCAAAGGCTCACATTTTACTTTTAGGTGCTGATATCATAATGCAGTTAGATGATGTGGTTCAAACAACATTCCAGGATTATGACCGAATCAAAGAAGCAACCGAGCGCACAAGCCGCTGGCTAGACAGATGTCTAGCTGCACATACTAGACCCACTGAGCAGAGTATATTTCCAATTGTACAGGGGCTACTCAATGCTGAGCTCAGAACACAGAGCGCTAATGAACACATGACTAAAGATGTTAATGGCTTTGCTATTGGTGGTCTAAGGTATGATTTATTTCTATATGTATGAATACAGGGTGGATGACCTCATTAGGACCTCAGGAAGCAAGCCGCTGCCAACCGGTCTTATTGGAGATCTAAAGGGGAGGCCTATGTCCAGCAGTGGACTTCCTATGGCTGATGGATGGATAGCCAGGGGGAGTTTAATGGCAATGCCCTATCTTAAATCATCCTATGTCCAAGCTAAACCTAACTGTGATATCTGTGATAAGGCAGAAGCATTTTTTTTTTTAAATATATAACTACAGCTAGAACCTTATACCATACAGGGTTATTCATAGTGCAAGGTGCACAAAGCCAAAAGGGGGTGATTTAGACCATCATTATTAGCAACTTTTTGTTAAGGGACCAACCTGGAATTCAAGAAAAAATTGGCCAAGTACGAGTCGGACTCGCGTACGGAGGGTTCCGTACTGTATGGGAGCCCCCCTTAAATATTTATTTTATTTTAATTTTATTATTTATTATTAAAGTAAACATAAAACTAAATATGAAAATTTCAAGCATCTACCTGTTACCATTATTAATATAGAGCAAAAAACGTCTAAAAATTCAGGTTTGTTGTATGGGAGTCCCCCTTAAATATTTATTTTATTTTCTTTTTAGTATTTGTTGTTATAGCGGCAACAGAAATACATTATCTGTGAAAATTTCAGCTGCCTAGCTATCATGGTTCATGAGATACAGCCCGGTGACAGACAGACGGACATCAAAGTCTTAGTAATAGGGTCCCGTTTTTCCCTTTGGGTACGGAACCCTAAAAATCAGCTATCCCATACAGAATTGCAATTCAAAATCAACAAAGTGAAAATTGTTTATAATAATTATAATTATATAACACTTTTCAGCTTAGTACATCCTTTTCCAAATAACCCTGTTTTCCACATAACCCTGTATTGAAAGATTTTCTAGTACAGGCTGAATAAAAAATCTTGATGGCTGTGATGTTAGCTACAAGTTATGGATAACCCAATCAATATATATTATGTAATTCATAAGTAGTACATAATTGTAAGTCAAGATTAAATATAATTTAACTTGTTAACAGTTCTTAAGAGCCCGGGTGATCTGTAATTTTCCATACAGACGTATTACGCTGTTTTTTTCCTTGAAAATACTTATAGAGCTTCAATTCTTTGTCATAAAATTAAATTGAGCTGTTTAGACTACTCTGTCTTTTCTTTTTCTTGATAAATTAATTATCAGGCAAAATATGACCCTTCAAAATCACAAAAAAATTAACCATTATTACCGACGTCTTTAGAGACCTACCACAAGAGACTAAATAATATCTAACAAAATATAAAATGACAGAATCATGAACACATATTTTTTTTAAATTTTGACATAAAAAAATACTTGATTGAAATAGTTTTTGAAGAAGAAAACCGCGTAATACGAAACGTTGTCTCGCCAAGTTTTTTGTAGGTATAAATCGCTCTGAGCTGCAATTGTCCCTATCGCACGATGCGGGGGTAGGGTCGAGGTAAGGGAGGTTCAATCCTATACGTACACAAGCACTAGGGATGTAGTAATAGTCGATATTTTTGTCGATGCTCTAGTGATGTCCATCGATATCGATGTTTATTAAAAATATTAGTTATTTTTTCCAATCTTGTGATTTGACCGTTGTATGTTTGTTACTTATGAAGAAAAGATTTTATGTATGGAATATAGGCGTTTAGTTGCTGCAACATATTGCAACGATTATACAGAATAACGTGTTGTATCCGCAGACATCTAAATGAGTTAGGCGCAGAATAACCAATTCGCATAATGCCCAAGTAATCCGAGAATGCTCAATTGTACGAAAGCATAATTTTATGAAGGCCCAATTCTCAAAATGGCAACATAATTTTGATGAATTATCTAAAAAAATCACACATTTTGAATACATATAAGGGCTCACCGGTACCTAAAACAACCTCCTTTGGCGAGCTAAGTACATCATAACTTTTACCAAATAAATAAAATAAAATAAATAAAAATAAAATAAATTAGAATTCTGCGCCTAAAGCGAAATAATGGTTCTAATCAGGAAAATCACGTGCTCTCTAAAATCGTGTAATAACTGTACCTAACGTATAAATATTTAAATATTTAATTACCCTTAGTCCACCTACCTAAGCGAAAAACGTTCTATTAAATTATTCAAGTATCAAAGGCTCAACATTAAATAATTAAAAAACACATAATCAGTCACATTACAAACACAACAAAATAAATAAATCTAGATCTGATAAAATAAATAAGTTCTATGCTGCGCTTGCCAGTATAGGTAGCGCCACACAAGTCGGCGGATGAGATGTTAGCCGCAGATGACACTTCGCCGTAATTCGCTAATTATTGCGCATGTGTGCACAATGCCGACGCCGCGTGGCGTAGTGGTAAGCACAGGCGTGCACGCGGGAGGCATGAGGTTGGTGGGCGGGTGTGCCTCAGCGTCTTGTCTCTCAAACTCAATTCATTTATTGCAACATATGAAATTTACATGCGGTTCTTAGTTAACATGTTTTGTATACATATGACCCTATAAGGGTATGACAATTTTATTATTTGTATTGGAACGATTTATTATTTCGTTTTCTAGATTATCGTTAAAAAAATTGTCTAATGTATTTCAATAATAGGATAAATTTTAATTGTTTTATGAAACAGTTTTCTCTTTCGATATCTTTTAAATTATTTGGCAATTTATTAAATATTTTTATAGCCATAGAATTTGGGCTAGAACTGTGCATGGTTCTCTATGGCCCCTACGCATACCTATATTTTGCCTTTTGCACAGCATTTGCCTAACTTTTCATCCGCCGACTTGTGTGGCGCGGATTGTAGGTGAGATCCATTCGAGAAAACAGCCCCATCGGCTATCCGTCCATTGAACTATGTGCCTTGCCCTCTGTCATTTTAACTTGCCAATCCACTGAGTTTTGCTGAAAAGTTCAAATACTTAGAAGTGTTTCAATCAGTTTGTCTCTACTCTCTACCTATTTTGTGAATATTCTGCCCTGTATTTCTATGGTGTATGCCCTACCCACTGCTGCTTTATTTTGCTAATTGTTTTAACTATTTTTAAACATAAGTATTTAAAGTAGAACCAAAGTATGACAAGCAGTTCTCCAAACAGTAAGCCTAGCATCTGATCTGTTTAATTGAATTCTCAATTCAATTAAACAGATGCGAGGCACACTTCGCTGTGATGCGCTAATTATTGTGCATATGTGCACCATGACAACGCCGCGTGGCCTAGTGAAGTTCACGGGCGCAGGGATCGCGCGGGAGGCATGAGTTTGGCTGTCGGGTGTGCCCCTTTCTGGCTCCCGCGCATACCTATATTTCGCCTTTTCCATCCGCCGACTTGTGTGGCGCGGATTATACGTGAGATTCATTCGAGAGAAAACAGCCCCATTGGCTATCCGTTCATTGAACTATGTGCCTTGCCCTCTGTCATTTTAACTTGCCAATCCACTGAGTTTGGAGAGAGCTGAAAAGTTCAATTAAAAGTGCTTTAAATGCTTTAATCACTTCATATCTACCTACTTTGTAGATGTTCTATCCTGTATTACCTACTATGGTGTGTGTCCTACCCACTGATGCTTTAATTTTCTAATTGTTAAATTTTTTTTAATGTGTTCAATGTAGAACCAAGGTGTGACAAGCAGTTCTCTAAACAGTAAACCTTGCATCTGTTTTATTGAATCCTCTATTATTTTTTATATTATGGGACTAATAGCGGAATGAAAATATGGTAGGTACCATTTAAAAGGCAAGAAATTTTAGATGTACAGGTATACAGTAATATAACGAAACCCTATTACTAAGACTCCTCTGTCCGTCTGTCTGTTGGTCACTAGGCTGTACCTATCTCATGAACCGTAACAGCTAAACAGATACTTACTTAAAATACTTACTACAACAAATACTTACTTAAAATAGAATTAAATAAATATCGACTTCAACTGTGTACAAAATTCGCGCGGATCGCTGTAGAATTTTCACATTATTGTTGATTTATGAAAAATGGCTCAGCCGATTTCAATGAAATTTAAATGGGACCAACTTCGACGTATACCCTTTCCAATAAAAAAAAAAATATACGCGTCGAATTGCGTACCTCCTCCGTTTCATCGGTCAAAAAATAGAATAAAATAAATATTTATTCATACCATACAACAGATGTGAGTTTTTGCGCGATAATTATTAATAATCACAACAGGTAGACGCTTGAAATATTCTCAGAGTTTTAGTAATATAATATTTCAATTTAAAAGAACAATTGATTGAATTGAAATACACAATTGGCTACCATACGGTACGAACCCTTTCAAGCGCGAGTCCTTATTTATTTTAGTCTGTAGAAGAACTATGTAAGATATTTCCATAAAAAATAATTAACTTAAAATTAGAAAGAAGTAATTTCAGTCAAGATACCTATATAATGTAAACTGCAACGCCTACAGAAATTAAATAGCCAAATTGCTACTTTTACTCCCTGCTTTGGGTTCAAGATCAATGTATATGATATGATGTTAGTTGGGTACATATTATGTTTTTGTCAAACAATAATAAAATAATTTGAAAGAAAATAAATAAAGCCTATAAAGAAAAATAACCTAAATCACAAATAATGTAGCTTCCTAATGGCAGAAAAATAAATAATCATTGGCAGGATTAGTTTTGTTTGCTTTCTGCCATACCTACTAGAAAACCAGACTATACGTAGGATACGCGTAAGATAGCTCTACGTACGGCCTAAATCAGGAACAAATTCTATGCTGCCAGGAAATTCAGAATGCTAGTGATATAACGTACGTGGCGCCACGACTCGCGCGCAGAGTTATCTTGTGTGCACTCTACGTAATATCATATTTTGCTACAATTCAAAATAAAGTATCGGTCAGCCACGCTGGTTCTTTGAGGCGCGGGCGGGGTGCGGCGACAGTTCGTGCGCAGTACGCACACAAATACAATTGCATCACACACACATTGAAGCTCCCTGGCTTGGGCGCATCGCGACAGCAATAGTTTAGTCCAAATACCTATTTCTCAATTTCTTCGTCACTAGGAGACGCTCTTAATACCTGATTGGTAAATATGAGTAATATTAATTACTTTATCTACACTAATGTTGTAACATTCTACTTATGTTTCCAATACTTGACTTATAATGACTACTGTTATTGCACAGACAACATTTAAGCAATTTCACATGATGTTATAATATCCACATCGATATCGTAAAATCTCATTATAACATCGCGCGCTCGCTCCTGATTGACCCTGCGCGCGCAGCTGCGCTCTCATTGGTTAGATTTTAATGGCGCCAAGTTCACTGTGACAATACACGTACGCGTGAATTTAATGTTTCGCAATAGTTTAATACCCTTCATTATATGACAGTTGCATAAACTATTATTATTTATTTATAAAAATCATTAACATGATAGAAGGCTTGCTCAACAAGCCAACGATTCAGGCGAGTCTTAAAGCTCTGGCGAGTAGGGGCTTCTGGGTATGAAGGGGTATGTATGAAGTAATGATTTTATTCTTTATTGCAGTGGTGGTGAAGCTAAAGATGACTTTTGGCCTATGGTTCATCTTAGCACTGGGATATTAGACAAGCACAGACCTCGCTACTTGATGGGCGTTGGTGTGGCTATTGATTTAGTTGTATGTGTGGCACTTGGAGTGGACATGTTTGACTGTGTGTTTCCTACTCGAACAGCTGTGAGTCAATATTCATTAATGATATAAATTCAACTTATCTACAATTGACTGTTTAGTATAGCTCTTACGTAGGATAGGAAACAACTATAAAGTTCTCTAGCATTTATCTAGCTAGACTAATGTTATATCTATAGCCTGAATCTAAAAACTTAGCAGCTGTGATTTTAGCTATAAGTTGTGGAGTAACCTAATCCGCGCACAGTTGTTAAGTGTAAGCTTTAGTCAGGATTTGGTTATCCACAGCTTGTAGCTAACATCACAGCCAGCAAGATTTTCGATTTGGCCTATATAAATACATAATATGTTGAAATAAGATCTTTTCTGAGACATTTTTAGTTAGGGGGCATAATCATCCCTCTTTCGCCAAGCTCCCTGTGTTGCATCAATCTTATATTGAAAGATATTAGAGAAAAATATGCAGTAAACAATTAGGTAATATGGTTAGATGTAAAATTATTTAATTTTATTTTCAGAGATTTGGATGTGCGCTTGTTATGGATGGTCAACTGAATTTAAGACAGAAGATATATGAGTCAGACCTAAACCCAATTGATAAAGACTGTCCATGCTCTACTTGTTCAAACTACACTAGAGCATACTTGCATTGTATAGTGACTGTAGAAACTGCAGCATGCCACTTGATATCAGTCCACAATGTTGCTTTCCAGGTATTTACATAAGTGTACTAATCCTATACCTCTATGTGTATTTATGTTTATAAATAAGAAAAAAAAAAGACAAAGGCACATAGTCAAAAATTAAAGGTACCTATGCCAACAGGGGATGGAAAGAAGCATGCTCCATATCCCTTCAGACGTCCGCGCGCGCCGCGCCGATATCTGACATATGGCCACACGCGCCTCGATTTTTTTTATTTTTTGCGCATCTGCGCCGCGACCTACTAGAATAGAGATTTCTCGTAACTTTTTTATGGACGATCTAATAAATGTAGTAACGTTAGAATCGTATTGAATCAGCCTATATTTGAGTCTAAAAATAGAATGTGCAATATTTATTCAGTGTATCTTTAAACTTAGGTTAAAAAAAAAAAAAACAAAAAATTAAATTAAAGGCGAAAAATTACTAAAATATTTGTATTATTAATGAAAAGCAATTTTAAGAACTCATGTTTGTTTTTTTTACATTAGTAATAACTATTACACATTATTTACATAAGAACGTAACACATCTCAATACATTTTGTTTACACAATGGGCCTTTGTTATTCTCGGAGTTCTCGGAATTTTCAAGTGGGTTGCGGTCGTACATATTTGAGTCCAATTTCCGAAGACATAAAGTATGAAACGAATGTAGACGAGACCCACTATTTCTCGCTTTGTTTCACTGGCAATCTATCCACATAAGTTAAAACAGGATAGCACGATTCCTCACGATTCCTTCGACTTCGATTAAATTAGACAGAAAAAAAAAGAGAGCGACCGAAATGAGGTCACTGGCCGCATGCGCCGTTTATGCGAGCGACCATAATGAGGTCACTGGGCGACTGAAGGGATAAAAAGTTAAAAGATAGGTGGAGACTGACAAAAATCCGAAAGGCCACAGGGGTAGCAGATGTAAGCCAAAAAATTAAAATGGCGTTGGGTTGGGCATGCACTGAGAAGCAAAAAAGATAAAAGGACCAAAGAAGTCATGCTCTGGTACCCAAGAGACGGGAAGCAGTTCAGGGGACGACCTCAAAAAAGGTGGGACGATGACCTGCTGCCAGGGTGGTGCAGGAAAGCCAGAGATAGGGAGCTCTGGCAAATTCTAGAGGAGGCCTATGTCCAGGGTGGACGACCTAGTATTTAAGAAATAGAAATAAGAGTAATGTTTTGTAAGGTATAATATTAGTGAATAAAGGCTATTTTTATTTTATTATGTTTATAACTAAGGGCTCGTTCACATAGAATGTCCGTTTTACAGGTCCTATTAAACATATATGCTGTTCGTGTATGTAGTGAGCGAGTTCACACAGAATACAGTATTCCTGATCCAGTAAAAAATACCGATCCGGTAATCCGTTTTACAGGACGTTTAAACGTATATGTTATTCGTATCGTTTAAACGTATATGTTATTAGCGTCGGATCCGTTAAAATCGGTACTGTAAATGCTGTGTGAATATTACCACCAGTAGCGACGGATCATTTAAAAAGGATCCTGCAAAATCGGACGCTATGTGTACGACCCCTAAGGATTTAGAATGAGACAGAAAAAACGGAAACTACAGTACTTTCTGTGTGGCTTCATATATTTTTGTACTGCTTTCCTGGCAGAAAAGAAGTAACAAAAATGTATGAAGCTATACCTTCTAAAACAATATAGTTTTTGTTTATTATACCTATATAAGCTTGTGTGTACTACTAGCCTCTGTGATACCTTCTTAAAACAAAAATTGGACGTAGTTAAGCAGAAAGGACTCCACCCACATGGCTGTCCAAAATCAAAATGTAGCAAGTGTCTTAAATAGCCAGACACTTGCCATCTTACCACAAAAGTTTTACACACGCTTTAGACAACGTTTAACAGTACAAATTGAACGGTTAAACAGTGTTTAAAGCATATTTAAATCATTTGTGGTAAGACAGTTCTTGGTTTGATTTTGGACAGCCGTGTGGGTGGAATCTTTTCTGCTAAACTACGTCCATTTATACATCATGTTTACCCTTATATAAAACTGTATTTCTTTTTCAGATGCGATTAATGAGAACAATGAGAGAGAACATAGAAAAGGGTACATTTCCACAGTTTGTGAAAAGTTTTGTGAATGGCATGTATCCTGATGGACAGTTTCCTACGTGGGTTGTTAACTCATTGAACACGGTGGGAATAAATTTAAGTGAAAAATAATAGTTATTTCAATTCTCTGCCATTTACAATAGGTATAGTCCGCGCCACACAAGTCGGCGGATGGGAAATTAGCCGCAAATGACACTTCGCCGTGATTCGCTAATTATTGCGTATGTGTGCACAATACCGACGCTGCTTGGCGAAGTGGTGAGCACGGTCGTAGGGAGCGCGCGGGAGGCATGGGGTTGGTGGTCGTGTGTTTCCCGGCGTCTCGTCTCTCTGGCTCCCGCGCATACCTATATTTTGCCTTTTGCGTAGCGTTCTGCGCCTAACTTCCCATCAGCCGTTTTGTGTGGTGCGGATTATACAAGGTTTTATGGAATGTTAGTACTGTAATTTTAATGTAGTACTAATAACTAAGTAATTAGGGGACATCTTGTTGTTGATTTCAAATAAATTAATAAAAGTTGTTTGTTTGACTATACATGTTGATTACAACAATTTATATCTGGGTTGTTACTACCTTTCCATTCAACCCTGTATACTGATATTGTATTATAATCATACAACTCTCTTAATAAAATTAAACCATCTTTATAAAAAATGCAGTAATATTTTTCTATGGTAATTAATGTACAATTTTCTAAACCAACAGTAATATTTAGCTTCATTTCACATGAAGTCATCAGAATCGTTACCATCATAATTTGTGGACATATTTTCAGGTTTCATCAAAGTAGAGTAGCTACGCATATCTGCTTCTTCTTTCTTCCTCTTTTCCTCTTCCTTTTCTTTTTCTTTCTTTTCTCTCAAAAGCTGTTTTTTATCTTCTCGCTCTAATCTGTCTCTGTTTTCTCTTTCATGTCTCAGATCTGGGAAAGCTTCTTTCTTTGTCTTATTTAATCTGTTTATAATATCATTACTTCTTTTAGCTACTCTTACTTTTCTAACATCTTTGTCTTTGTGGAAAGCAACCTGTCCTACCTGAAAAATAATGAAGATTATTAAATTCACTAAGATTAATTGAGATTAATATAATTCAGCAATCCTCTATGCATTAAATTTTAAAAAATTAAAGTTAAATTTTCCATAATGTGTATCACATTTATTTATACTTTATTTTATTTATTTTTCTGTTCATATTCACATTAGTGCCCATCGAGACTAAAATAATTGTAAAATCAATGACATGAAAATCAGAATTGTGAAGTTGAAAATAAAATAATATAAATAGTAGCGTGAATGTTTATATTATTTTGTTTTGCATGCTTGACAATGTAGTTTATTGTCATACAAAAAATCTGAGCAGTGGTCTACACCAACATCATTGTTCATTTTACAGATACAACTTTGTCATAGGGTATTAATTTATGAATCTATAGCATTTTTGCAAAATTACCTCCATTCCTGCAGTTTTCTTCAAGTTTGCCCACATAGTGTATACTATATCAATATCATTCATCTTATTACCCATAATGGAATTAGCTTTCACAAGTTGGCAGGCATCATCAAGAACAGAATTTGGTATATCATCAATTGTTTGGCCCTGGAAATGTACAAAAGCATGTTACAGTAGGTTTTGTACTTGAACAGATATCCTCAACTACAGATAGTTGCTGAAACTTCAATACCGCTTAAAGCATTCATACCATGTAACTTCAATTGCAAATTTTACAGAAGCAAAAAAGAAAGCCTTTATATTTCAACAGTTTCTCAATGTTTTCTTTCGACTGAACTTTTTTGTGACATCTCTTTACCGTACTATACAAAGTCACAAAAAAGAAAAAACATTGAGAAACTGTCGATTAACATTTTTTTCTTTCCTCCTGTAAAATTTAAAAAATGTGGATGCTGTGTTTACAAAATGCTCATAAGCGGTATTGAAGTATCACCGACGAGATGTTCTGAAAAACTTACTGGACCCAATCTCAGGTAAACATGAGCAGAAGAGACTTTGTCGACATGGAACCATACATCTTCTGGCCAACCCCATTTTATGAGATCTTCGTCTGAAATCATGACATAGGTTACAATCACATTTTAGCACTTAATGAGCAACATATTCATCTCAAATGTATAAAGCATAATTTGTTATAAATCAGCCTAGTTACTGGATAGAGATTCAAACCTCTACAATACTCACTTTCATGTTTATCAGCGCCCATGAACAATATAACCGGTGGGCTTACTACACTACTAGTGAAGTAGAAAACCATTTTGGGTATTCTATTAATCCTAATGTATAGACAACAATCTGAGCTAAACAAAACTTGCTAAGATTTAAATTGAAATCACCACAGGAAATCACTATTTCTCGAAAAGAAATAATTAATTTTAACACGAATTTCTAAAATCAGTCAGGCAGGCAAATCTTGTCAAGTTTGACAGTGACATTTCCTTTCCTTGATCCAAATTCCATCTGTGGTTTAGTGTGACTGTTTTCAAAACTTTGTAGATTACTATAAATGTGACGTTCCTAATTTTTCTACTGAAATCTACAGCGCGGAGTCTGCTTTCACCAAAAGTACCTCGCCATCCTCAGATCTCGGCAGGCAAATGCCTCAGGGTATTTGTGCATTTAAATAGTCCATAATTAGAAGTCCACTGATTTTACAGAAACTACTATAACGCACTACCAAATTCACATCAAAAATATCTACTACTTCATTAGTAAATCTACTGTAAATGGTCACTCTGCTGAGGTTTGACGTTGACAGTATGCGATAAACTTCTACTGTCATTGGCATTTACATCATACAACTAATGCCAACAAGGACGTCATCATTAAGTGACAATGAGGAAAAATATTATAGAGAAGCCCCACACTTGTACATACGACCAATAACAATTCACGAAGAGTAGAGAACCAGCGAGGCGCGGGTGGGTTTTGAAACTTAAGGACAATACATGTCCGTCTATCTATGGATTCAACTTGAAAAATAAATTTTAACCGCGGGTAGAAGTCCGAACAATCGCGAACCCGTATAACTGAGGGCCGAATAATCGAGGTTCCACATGATGCATGACAAATGCCTTTCAGGTTTACTATGTAACGGAAGCCATGTTGAGTTCCCGGAGCGGGTGCGGAGCGGTGTTTCTCTAGACTTATATGTCTATGTTGCCACAGAAAAAAAATTGTCAGAACAATACAATTCTTGCGTAGTTTTGTATACTAAAGTAGGGACAAGATAATAGGTCACTTTTGACATTTCATTTTATGCAAAGAAAAATATACCTTGTACTAAAGGAATAAAACTCCAAGCCGTATTCGAGAACACTTATCGGTCGTCGTCAATATTGTTTTCATGAGTTTTATTCCTTTAGTGTAAGGTATATTTTTCTTTGCATTCATGAACTGTCAAAAGTGACCTATTAAAATGACTCCTGACTCCACTATAGTGATCTGTGAGTTTTGTATTCTCTAATCTCTTTGCAATTCAATTCATTCAATATTTTTTGGTGAATTTTTGTAAACTAGCTGTTATTAATATTATAAATAAATAATTTCTTTATAACTGCGAGATTGTAAATTGAACTGGATTTAATTAGTTCGAAAACCGTGATTTAGACACAACAATTTCGTTAGGCACTAAGATGGGGAGCCCAGAACGTGAACTGTGTCCACCGCCTTCAGAGGAAGATGAATTGACTCTTCCCAGGGCAAGCATCAACAAGATGATCAAAGAACTGGTACCTTCAGTTCGAGTGGCCTTTGAATCCAGGGAGCTCATTCTGAACTGCTGCACAGAGTTCATTCATTTGATAAGTTCAGAAGCTAATGAAGTATGCAACCAAAGTAACAAAAAGACTATCAATGCAGAACATGTTCTCACAGGTAATCTTTTTATATCCTTCACTACTAACAGGGATTATAAAATTCATCTAATTATTTTAAATTCTATTTGAGAACCTGCTTCAGTGTCTATCACAGTTATTATTTCTTGATACATTTGTGAAATATATCACATAATATAAAATAAAGTCACTTCCCGCTGTCTTTATGTCCCTATGTATGCTTACATCTTTAAAACTATCCAACAAATTTTGATACAGATTTTTAATACATAGAGTAATTTAAGAGGAATATTTAAATGTATAATACACCTGTGCAAAGCCAGGGCGGGTCACTAGTAAGTAACATAAGTTAAACTCCTGTTGTCAAAGTGATTAACAACTTAATATTTATTACTATTATTTATCATATGTAATGGTAATTGATTCAAACTATATTTTTCAGCTCTTGAAAGGCTTGGCTTTAGTGACTACACAGTGGAAGCTGAAGCAGTGCTCAAAGATTGCAAAGCTGTGGCCGCCAAGCGCAGAAGGCAAAGCACTAGACTTGAAAACCTGGGCATACCTGAGGAAGAGTTATTGAGACAGCAACAGGAACTATTCGCTAAAGTAAGTTTTATTATATTAGGTGTTAACCTAACAGTACAGATTCAGATTAATGTATTGTGAAATTGTATATTAAATAATACATTAAATTGGACTTATGGATCCACAGTAAGCACAGAGCAGTAAAGAAGAGTAAGTTTGTATAAACTGACTGTCTTACCACAAAAGTTTTACGCACGCTTTAGACAATGTTTACCAGTACAAATTGCACGATTAAACAGTGTTTAAAGCGTCTTTAATCTTTTGTGGTAAGGTGGTGAGTGTCTAGTACTGTTGTTATTCATTTATTTGTCGCCTGATTGCCTCTGACAATCTGACAAGCCCAGAGCACTAATCATATCTAGTCTATAAGTTTTATTAACACCATGAGTTATGTGATCTGAATAAAAAACTTTTGATATGATTAATCATATACATTACTATTTTTCTGCTGAACATTTGGTAAGATGGTGTCAAAAAGTCTGTTAAAAAATAAATACCGATGTAATAATGAATCAAGATGACATGAAATAAATCAATAAATGTTGAAAAGCTGACTTCATCTGAAAGTACTGTCTATCTGTTAGTCTGACTTTACTGAAAGTTTTTGGCTGTTAGCAGTGCTCATACAAAATTATTATACATGGCATTTTCACATCACAACAACATTATAGGTTGAATCTAAACTGCTTGGTGTATGTGAAGTTAGCTACAACTGTTTGTTACCAGTGTTACTACAGATCTTGTCATCAGTCCTCCGCGCTATGTGCCATTGCCACTCCAACTTGTCAATCCGCTAGGCTATGTCGGTAACTTTGGTTCTTCTACAGATCTTCTCATTCCTGATTCGATCTCGCAGAGAGACTCCGAGCATAGCCGCCTCCATAGCTCGTTGTGCTACTTGGAGCTTATTAACAAGGCCCTTAGTTAGACCACGTTTCAGTGCCGTATGTCATAACTGGCAACACACACTGGTCGAACACTTTCGACTTGAGGCACTGAGGGATGTTGGTCGAGAAGACGTTACGCAATTTTCCAAACACTGCCCAACCGAGTTGATTTCGGCGATTGACCTCTTTCTCGAAGTCGGACCTACCTAACTGGACTACTTGTCCTAGGTAGATGTACGAGTCAACGACTTCAAGAACCGAGCTCCCAACAGAAATCGGAGTGGGTACAACATGGGAATTACACATGACTTTCGTCTTGTCCATGTTCATCTTAAGACCCACCTGTTGAGAAACCCGATTGCGACCTTCGAGCAGGGCTGAGCTCTTCCATCGATTTTGCCATGACTACTGTATCGTAGGCGAACCGAAGGTGAGTGATGTATTCGCCATTGATATTGATGCCGAATCCTTTCGGCATCAATATCAAGGCTTGAAGGCGTTCTCCAAAGTAGCCGGAAACAGTTTCGGAGAAATTACGTCGCCCTGTCTTAGGCCCTTTTTGAAGGGATCGCCTCAGAGCTCTCTTTCTGTACTCGGACCGACATAGTGGCGTTATTATACAAACACTTCGATATACCGATAGTCAATACGGCATCGCTGGAGAGACTCAAGCACCGCCCAAGTTTCAACCGAATCAAAGGCTTTCTCATAGTCCACAAACGCTAGGCAAAGAAGCAAGTTATACTCTTAGGTCTTCTGTATGACTTGCCGCAGCATATGTATGTGATCTATGGTACTAAAACCTTCAGAAACCGGCTTGTTCGGAAGGCTGGAAGTCATCAAGCCTGCGCTCGAGAAGGTTCGTAATGACCCTTGAAAACAGGTTTTAAACATGGCTCAGAAGCGAGATAGGTCTGTAGTTCTTCAATAAAGCGTTGTCACCTTTCTTGAAGAACAACACCAGTACGCCTCTGTTCCATGCTTCTGGCGTTATGCCCTCAAGGACGACAGTGTTGAAAAGCTTCCGAAGGACTTTTAGTACCGGCGTTCCACTCGCTTTCAGAAGCTCTGATGTAATACCGTCATCACCCGGGCGCCTGATTGTTCTTAAGCTGATTTAAGACCATTCTAATCTCGTACAGGCTGATGTCCGGGATATCTTCGGTAAAGTGTCGGGTCAGCTTGCCTCTTGTGTCTTTGGCCGCGCTGATAACAGGCTTAGCGACCGAAGCGTATAGCTGTCCATAGAACCTTTCGATCTTCTCTAATACCTCTGCCTTGGTCGGCGCTATACTGCCATCTTCTCTCTTCAGCTTTGTCAACTGGCTTTGCCCAATAGATAAATTCTTCGCTAATACTTGGAGCCTTTGTTCCGCTCTATTGTCTCTTTAATATCAATACATAGTATAAAATAAAGTCGCTATTTTGTCTGTTTGTTTGTCTGTATGCTTAAATCTTTAAAACTACGCAACGGATTTTGATGCGGTTTTTTTTAATGGATAGAGTGATTCAAGAGGAAGGTTTATATGTATAATACACCTGTGCGAAGCCGGGGCGGGTCGCTAGTATTTTATATTAGAGAGACGAATGTCGCGCCGCACGGATTTAGAAATTTGCTTATTGAGCCGCCTATATGACTTTGCATCATCGGAAGACTGCATTCTCTGTAAGAGATAAACACTTCACAAATTCCACGCAAAGTCAGGACTGCGAATTAACTCAGGTGGAAGAGCTTCGGGCTAGTGATCCGAAGACGCAAGGTTCGAGTCCTGCATTCGCGACGAATTTATGAAATGTTTATCACAAAAATAACTCTTTGAGATAAACCTAGTTTGGGGTGCACTATAAAATTAAAGTCATTTCAAGAATAATAATTATTTTTCGCCAAAACTGACACCACAAACTTCAATCGGGTACGAAATTCAAAGAGATTGCTTGATTGTTCAAAAACAGCTCTGCCGATTTTGATAACATTTAAATATGATCACCTCGGGAGTATACCCTTTCGAATTAAAAAAAAAATTTTTAAATCGGTTCACAATTGACTAAAATATAGAAGATACCTACATCAAAAAAATATACAGGTTCACAATTGACTAAAATATAAAAGAATGTACACAAAAAAATACACACAGATGAACATAAAACCTGCTCCTTTATTAAAGTGTCGGTTAAAAATTAATTGGTTCTATTTTAATTTGTAGGCGAGAGAAGAGCAAGCCAAACAAGAACAGCAACAGTGGCTGCTGCTGCAACAGCAAGGTCTAGTGGGCGCCGAGGGAGCGCCGCAGCCCTACGTCCCACCGCCCATTGTGCCCAAAACTGAGGATGACGAAGATGATGATTACTCCTAGAACTGACTATTCATATCCACACATTTTGGTCTTACATAATTATTTTTTGCAAAAAATAGTATGACCGACTTCACCCGTGTACAGAATTCGCGAATATTTCGCACGGATCGATGTAGCATTTTTCACATTATTGTTGATTTATCAAAAATGGCTCAGCCGATTTCGATAAAATTTAAATGGGACCAATTTCGAAGTATACTCTCTTTCTAATAAAAAAAGAATTATTGAAATCGGACTACTATGAAAAAAGTTATGCGTGGTTATACATAAAAAAAATTATACGCGTTGAATTGAGTACCTCCTCCCGTTGGTTCGTCGGTCAAACAACAGCTATTATTATTTATCACCAAAAACGGCATACCGACTTGTACATAATTCGAACAGTTCGCACGGATCAATGTAGCCATTTTAAAATACTCGTAATTGTTGATTTTTCCAAAACGTCTCAGCCGACTATTTAAATGGGATTACCTGTAAAGTATGATCAGCCAAACAATAATTATTTTTCGCAAAAAAATGGCAAAACCGCCTTCCATCGTGTACAAAATTCGAATATTTCGCTAGAATTGTTTACATTATTGTTGATTTTTCAAAAACGGCTCAGCCGATATCTGTAAAATTTAAATGGAACCATCTCGGGAGTATACCCTTTCCAACTAAAAAAGAATTTATCGATTCGGTTCACAATTGGCGAAATTGCCGATGACATTCACAAAAAAAATACAAACAGACGAACATAGAACCTCCTCCTTTTTGGAAGTCGGGTAAAAATCAGTTTATAATTGATCGCGTAACATACATACAAAAAAAATATACCTCTAGCAACAGTCCAATTGAGAACCTCCTTTTATGAAGTTGGTTAAAAACAGTTTTTATTGATAACTAATAATGTGTTGAAAAATATTTCATCAAAATACCTGGCTTCAACCTCAGGTTTACACTTTCAGTGAAGTATAAGTACGACTCAAACTAAACACACTTCAGAAGTGCCATAAAGTTTGACGCGTATCATATCAGAGTAATAAGGCTAGGCAATTAAGTTCTAGTCCTGATGGAGTATAACAGGCATGATGAATAAAATATAATTAGTTCGTCAGATAGATATTCAAAAAATATTGGATACGTATTTTTTCTTTTGTCGATTAAACAAACATTATTGAAGATATAGCCCGTTAAAGTTTCGCGTGACGTCACAAGTCACATACAAATGTATAGACTTCTGTTAGAGAAGTGACCCCCACTCCCGAACTTTGACAAGGTTTATCTTTGTCATTTATTGTGTTTGATTGACAAAAGAAAAAATACATGTCGAATATTTTTTGATAATAACGGACTAATTATAATAATGACTTTTATACCCAGTCATCTTGCCTATTCTGACAATAATTATTATTCAAATTAGATTCAGTGACTGCAACTTTTATTCAAAATCAGTGCCGACATATTTCACGCAGTGCATAATTATGGTGTTTATAATTTTTTAATCCACACTTACTAATGTCTGAAGATTTTCCAAACTGTTTCACAAAGTGAAATTCATTATCAAGAGAACATAAAATAAGTTATTTGATTTTATTGATTGGTTTTATTTTACTAAGCTGTCACAGACAAGGTTGTAAATCTAAATTAATTCTGCACATGAGCTGCGTAATAGATTTGTCTAGATTGTCTGAGTAGTAAGGAGCCCAAATCAAACTTCTTGACGGGTTTGGTTTGTGTTAGCTACAAACTGCGCAAAACCCAATCCTGAATTCCTGACTGAAGCTCACTTAACAACAGCCGAGGATTAGGGTTTCGCACAGCTTGTAGCTAACTTCAAGTGTTAGATTAGGCCTGTAATTACTTTTTATTAGGGTTCCGTACCCAAAGGGTACAAACGACTACCCTATTACTAAGACTCCGCTGTCCGTCCGTCTGGGGGGGCTTCCATACGGTACGGAACCCTTCGTGAGCGAGTCTGACTCGCACTGGCCGATTTTCTTGTAATCAACCCGCGAACATATTCTATTCATAAAGGCCCATTCAAATCCTGCTTTACTTTAAAATGTAATAAAATGGCAGGCGCATATCAAGCCTTGCTTGACCCGATATTCTTATCGCCATTTCAGACGCCTGTTATAACAATTTAGATTCTCTCACACATGAATTTTGGTCATAATTTATGACCGTTAGCTACTTTGCCTTAACAAAATTGTCTTAGTTGCTTTTTAATTTGCTTTTACCTTTATTTTTTTAACATCAGGCAGAATGTAGTCAAACGCAAACCTGTAAATAAAAAACGTGCAGTGGCGCGATGAGTCCACCGCAGGTGACCTAATTTTTAGGGTTCCGTACCCAGAGGGTAAAAACGGGACCCTATTACTAAGACTCCGCTGTCCATCTGTCGCCAGGCTGCATCTCTGAACCGTGATAGCTAGACAGTTGAAATTTTTACAGATGCAGTATTTCTGTTGCCGCTATAACAACAAATACTAAAAACAAAATAAAATAAATATTTAGGGGGGCTCCTATACAGTACGGAACCCTTCGTGCGCGAGTAAGACTCGCACTTGGCCAATTATTCTACTCTATGGGGTCCACGATACGATCGAACTTGAACACGATTGGCACAAAACCGCGGTAGATGGAAGGTACCGTAAGAAAGGCCTATATACCCAGATGTGGGATAGAGCAGGCTACGGATGACGATGACGATTATCTTTACTAAGACTTATTAATTTATCTCATGTAAAGTTCTGTCATAATAAATGAGAAAGCCTTTCGTATTAACTAGGCGTCGCACGCACTCCTCGTCTGACTCGATAAGGCAATTCAGTGCAATGATCTTCGCGCCTTTTATGCTCACTTTTTTTTAGGTCATGTTATGTATAGGTTGAATCATACAACTTGGCTGCTATGATGTTAGCTATAAGCTGCGGATAGCCCAATCCTGACTACAGCTCACTTAACATCTGCGCGTGGATTAGGCTATCCGCAGCTTGTGGCTTACATTACTGCCGTCATATTATATGATTCAACCCAAAGAGAATACAAAACTACCTAAGAATTCAACCCATGCCAAATATGTTCAGGCGCGTAATTGCTGCAATAGAGTGTGTAGGGATGCTTTTCGTCGCCATGTCCATGAATCTGTTAGCGATGAGAATCCAGCTAAGGTCTGGAAATATCTTAAATCTATGGGAGTCGGCAAGTCACGTCAAAATGCGGTTCCTAACAATATAGATATTAATGCCTTAAATAAACATTTTTCTTCTGTGCCTGCTATGTCGGATGCGGATAAAAGTAAAACAATCGATTTTCTTTCTGCCACTCCACCTCCCAATTGTTCAACTTTTATTTTTAATCGTTTTACCGAATGTGATGTTAGGAAGAGCATGTTGTCGATCTCCTCCAATGCGGTGGGCGGTGACAATATAAGTCGGAACATGTTCTTGCCCATCCTTGATGTCATTCTTCCCGTCCTTTGCTCCATTTTTAATAACTCAACCCAAACTGGAGTATTCCCTGCAATCTGGTAAGATGCTCAGATCCTGCCGTTGCCGAAGAAGCCTAATCCAAAATCCTTTTCTGAGTACCGGCCCATTTCAATACTTCCTTTCCTTTCCAAAGTCCTGGAGCGTCTTGTCCACACACAATTAAACAATTTCCTGATTAGTCATGACCTCCTTAATCCCTTTCAATCCGGATTCCGTCCTGGGCATAGCACTGTGTCTGCTCTTATTAAGATTACCGACGATATCCGCTTGGGTATGGATGACGGCCTGCTTACTGTTCTAGCTCTGCTAGACTTCAGTAATGCTTTCAATGCCGTCAACTTCGACATCTTGTTGGCAATACTAAGCTCTCTTAACATATCTCCATTGGTGATCGATTGGTTTCGCAGTTACTTGTGTTGCCGCTGGCAGCGTGTTCGCCTCGCAGATTATTTTTCTTCTTGGTGTAGTACAAATGCTGGGGTGCCACAGGGCGGCGTATTGTCTCCATTACTTTTAGCAAATTTTATAAATTCTATATCCCAATACCTCACTTCTTCCTATCACCTCTACGCAGACGATCTGCAAATTTATTCGCAAGCTTCAGTTAAAGACCTGAACTTGGCCATTACTTGCATAAACGATGACCTCCGCCGAATCACTGAATGGAGCTCATCATATGGCTTGGACGTGAATCCTACGAAATCACAGGTCATTGTCATAGGTACTAGTTCACGGATGATCTGCAAAATTGATTGGACAACAGTTCCTAGCGTAGTTTTTGGAGGGATCACAATTCCATACAGTAATTCTGTTAAGAATTTAGGAGTGATTTTTGATCGTACTTTGAGTTGGGATTCTCACATCAAAACAATCAGTAGCAAAATCTTTGCTTCTGGCGGATCCCTTAGGCGTCTTCGAAATTTTCTACCCACTGCCACTAAAGTTACGCTCGCTCAGTCTCTTCTTCTTCCCATCTTAGACTATGCAGACGCATGCTTCATTGACCTCACCGAGATCTAGCTTGAGAAGCTGGAGCGCCTTCAAAATTATTGCATTAGATTTATATTTGGTCTACGCAAGTATGATCATGTATCTCAATTTCGCGCATAGCTCAAATGGCTTCCTATTCGACTTCGCCGGAATGCTCATGTCCTTTTCCTTCTTCATAATATCCTGTTTGATCCTTCTACTCCACGTTATCTTAAAGAACGGTTTACCTACTGGCACTCCTCCCACTCCCTTCCTCTCCGGTCCAAAGAAAACCTTACCCTCATGACTCCTTCTGCCCGCTCTGAATTATTTTACGGCAGGTCCTTTGCTTTCCAAGCTGTTCAGTTATGGAACGCGCTACCTGTTCCTATTCGACGTGCTCCTTCTCTTGCTGTGTTTAAGGAGCAAGTCATAAAATTTTATTTATCGCAGTTGCCTCCATGTTAGAAAGTCATTTCTAGTTAATTTATCATATTTATTTATTATTAAATTTATTAATTTGTATGTAGCATTTTTATTATTTATTTGTATTTTAGTATTAGTATGTGTATGTAGGTTGTATTATTGTAGTATTTGAATGTACATGTGTATATTGATATGTATGTATATATTTTGTACAAGTATTTATGACTCTTTATTGAAGTATTCTTTATTTTGTTTCAATTAATTTCGCTATTATTGTACACCCCGTCCTTTACTTCCTCTATAATACTTTCCTCTCTAAATCAGGTTGCCTGGAAGAGATCGCTCTAAGCGATAAGGCCGCCGATTGTCGCACTATTATAATTATATTGTACTCTTTTATTGTAATAATTTCGATTGTGTAAACAATAAAGCGTTTCTATTCTATTCCCTCAAAAAAAGCACTAGGTATTTATTTACTAAGTAGTCCTTATTCTGAGATTCAACCTATATCTAAGTACAATATTTTTTTACAACTCTGTCAAAAAGCTTCCTGTCCAATCCATGTCAATTTTGTCAAAATGTCAGTTATTACTATTTATTTACATAAATTGTGATCTAATAGAAATAAGTCGCATCTTCATTAACTGCTGCTGCTTCCATAGCAGTAAATAACTGCAATATGTATTCCGCAATATGAATAGAGACCTCAACAAAAAATACAAAGTACCTAAAAACAAGACGCTGGCCACTACGAACCCAGAATCATCTGTAATTATTCTAACAGCCAGGCACACTGCGAGCGTGGACGCTCCGGTTTAACTATTAACTCTTTGATCTAATAAGTATATACGATGGTATCGGTGAAGGGAAACATCGTCAAGCAACTTGCATACGTTCGTAGATGAAATTCTATGGCGTAGTATGTCAATCTACCAACCCGCACTGGGCCAGCGTGGTGGTTATGCTCAATCACCCTTCGTTACGCAAGATACAAATTGTATGCCTCGGTTGAACCACCAACTATGCCCGCAGCCTGAAAAACGATTTGGCCTAAATAATATGATACAATCATAATTATATTGGTACGTCGCGCCGCCGTCGTCTCAAAATACCACGTCCACGCTCGCTGTGAACCAGGCTTATAACCGCTAACTCGATTACCTACTTGGGGCTACCGACGACCTTTGACTGATATAATCCGCGCCACACAAGTCGGCGGATGGGAAGTTATGCGCAGAACGTTGCGCAAAAGGCAAAATATAGGTAGGCCGGGGCACACCCGGCCGCTAACCTCATGCCTCCCGCGCGCTCCCTACGCCCTTGCTCATTACTTCGCCACACTTGCGTCGGTATTGTGCACATGTAATATGTTCGCCTATATTACGGATTGACAAGTTGAAATGGCCGTGGGCAGGGCGCATAACACCGAGACCTGATTACCACGCAGTAGGTAGGTACAGGACGTCCACCCATAAGGAGGACGGATGATCTCATTAAGACAGCATGATCGCACTGTATGCAAGCCGCTTCCAACCTATGGGAGGCTATGTCTAGCAGAGGACGTCCTATGGCTGAGGCGACGCTGATCCGATATTAGATGGTGGTTGACATGAATTTGACGAGTTAGGGCTATGCCGTAATTCCAGCAGGGTAATAGCAGTAGGAGCAGCCAGCCGCCAGCCGAGCACCTCTGCCCGCTGCTGGCGAAGGACTCAGAATGGGTGGACATCCTGCAGACGACGGCGCCGGAGCCCGGGCCCGCCAGGCCGCCGCCGCAACGAGACGGCGACGCCAGTGAAGAGGAAGTACTGCAACTCGTAAATTCGTTTACGTTTTACAATTTTTGATTTTAATTCTTATCCAGGTGTTGCTGCTTTGATGTCATCACGCTATTAGGTATAGCCCGGTATAGCGGCTGTGATGTTAGCTACAAGCTAGCAAGCGGATAACACAATCCTCGCGCATGCAGCTGGCTTCAGTCAGGATTGGGTTATCCGCAGCTTGTAGCTTACTTTACAGCCGCCAAGGAGTGTGATTCGGCCTGTATTGTGTGGTGAAATAAATTCCGCACGAGTCAACGTGGTGGATAATGGCCTTATTGCCCTCTGTCGATAGGCTTATGTTCACCAGTGGGCCAGTGGAACATTAAAAGATCGGTACAAAAAGCAAAAATATGCGTACTTATATAGGTAGATACCTAATAAGTAAAATACCTAAATGTCCCTATACTTACATTTAGGTGGACAGTGAAGATGAACCTAAGACGAAACCCCTCGCCATAATGTTCCCCGGTCTCCTAGACAAGGATCCCCAAACATTGCACGGCATGCTCAACCGGGCCATGTCTACGACGGAAGTCACGAGGCAGCTGGTGGACTTGGGACAAAAAGCAAACTTTGAGTTTATGAAGAAAGCTGATCGACTGATTCCACCGGATAAGGTATCCAATTGGACCTAATAATGCAGGGTTATTCGCAAAGGGTATGTTAAGCCGAAAGGGGGTTCAGATCACTATTATAAAATGATGTTTTTCTCGAATTTCGGGTTGGTTGATCATAGAAAAAATTGACATCATGATGGTTGACCACCCCCTATAGGCTTATACCTTAGACAAATAACTCTGTATAACGTAGAGGTAGATTATTTCGTGATGCGCACACAAACGACAACTCTGGTGGCGCAGTTGGTAGTACGTAGCTAGCATTTGATATGGATGCAGGTGGTTCTAGGTTCGATTCCCGGCCGGACAGATGTTGATGAAATTAAATGTCTGTTCTGATAGAAAATTATTAAAAATAAGTACCTATGTGACGCAGTCGTCATTAACATTTTAGCTACCTATAGGATGTCCAGTCCTCCTGAACTAGTGTAAGACCGTGTCTCAGGAGATTGAGTCAATAGAAATAAATAAGTAGGTACCTAGTACTTATTTAATTATCTTCCTCAGCAATGGTTGGAAAGTCTGGCTGAGAATAGCAACTCCGTGGGGTCTCTAGTTTCTTCAGCGTTTACATCAGAGAAACGAAGTAAGTTTAATTTTAATATTTCGAGTTATTTTTAAGGTGCCTAAGTCTATAATCTTTAAGTTTATTCACGTTATATCATGCTTAGATATCGTGACAACCCATATTAAATAAATAATTATTTACGTAAATCGTAAAAAATATAATGTTAGGCAATTTGTGTAAATTACTTACATTGAATATGACATCTTTGCAAGATATGTAGTCTGTAGTCTTATTAAAATCGCTTTTGTAAGGTTTCTCCAGCAGCAGTTATGAAGCAAGCGACGAAACATCTTTCATTGAACCAAAACCCGTGAAGAAAAAGAAGAAACCAAACCCTCTATCGAAAATGAATCCATCACTCGTTATACTGGACAGCGCGGAGTCCGATGAAACGGTAGGTACCTAATCATCATATAAGCCATAGGACATCCACTGATAGACATAGGCCTGCTTTTATAGAATACCTCCAATGACACTGTTGGGAAAGGCCTGCATCAAGCGTGATCTCGCGGTCTTACTGAGATCGTCAGTCCACCTTGTGGGTGGAAGTCCTGCGCTGCGCTATAGATATATAGGTATACCTAACACTTTAACACATGGACTACGTAGCTGACCGCACTATTGGACGAGAGTAAGGAAATTGGTCTAACCCGAATAAGGTTTGTTTCTTATTTGTTGTCGAGTTTTTAATCTGACGGAGATTGAAACTTAGATTTATACTAGTCCTCAAAAAGTTCAATGCTCTACCGACTAAGCTGGGAAAATGCCAATGTAGTGGTCTGGATAAGTGAAAATAGGCAGGGCACATAGCGCAGAGAACTAATGGCCGATGGGACCGCAAAGTTCTCGAATGGAGACCACGTATCGGCACGCGCAGCGTAGAACGTATACCGGCTAGGTGGACAGACGACCTGATCAAACACGCCGGATACAGCCGCATACAACCAGTCTGTCTCATTGGAAAAAAATGCTTAAGGAGGCGTATGTCCAGCAGTGGACGTCCTACGGCTGATTTGATGATGATAGCCTTTCAAATTTCATGTACCCGTTATTTTCTTCAGGGATGCTCACTTAAAGTTGTACAGGTCGCGGCATATAAGTCTAGCGCTGAGCCATGTGTGGAGGGGATGGCTGATGGGTATAGTATGGCGGTCACCATGCGCAGCCACCCCCTCCACACTATCCTCAGCGCTACACTTACGTGCCACTACCTGTAGATTCAAATAGCGAAATCGTGCATGCACTTCCTACTACTATGCGCAAGACTACAACCCCGCAGATTATGTGAATGAGCTTAGCAAATGAATCTTCATTTGCTATTTTATGCGTTACTTATTCTGCGCCCAAACTACGTGCTTTCTAAAACATTAATTCCATTTCCAGATTGATCAAGAGCCGTGCAATAAAAGACAGCGTTAGCATATTTAATATTTTATATTGAATTTTATTATCATGATGAAATCAATCAAAATAAATATATAAAAAATTGAAAACCATCACAATGTTTTATATGTACATAGAAAAAATGGGTAGATTGTGATTGCAATATAAGCAAAAAGCACGAAAAATAAATATTAGGCGCTGGATGCTAATACTTATTAGCTCTTAGTTGCACCTCGTCATTTTTATAATAAGTGTAGCATTAACTATACACTAATTAATATTTTTGTCTGTTCAATGTACAGAGTGTAAAACTAGATGACAATATATTCTAGAATAGCATTGTAATCATCATTACGACCAACTTTTACTAAGGGACCAACCGCGAAATGGTAAAAATACACGCAATAACTTTGTTTGTTTTGTCACTGTTCCATACAAAATGTATAAACAAAATCTTATTTATGGAACAGATGTTTTTTTCGCAATTTCGTCCTCGAAATTGCTTCATTGTAAAAGTTAGACATAATGATGAGTACAACGATATTCTAAAATATCTCTGTCGTTCATATTTACACCCCGTATCGATTACGTTCAAAAGATATCTAAAAAACACCATAGGATAAAAATTGTGAAACGCCCATCTTGAAAAGTCGAAATCAGCGACCTTAAAGAAAATCCCTGTGTAATAGGGCCTATTCTGTGGTCGAAATACAGATTTTATTAATTATACTAAATCATAGAAAATATATACATTCTAACAGCGTTTAGATTATAAACTATCTATGTAGCTACCTCCAAAAGGGATTGTGAGTACGTCAAATAAAAATATAACGATTTTTTACACAGAGAAAGACTTTCAGTGGATTTGTTTGTTTCGTGCATTAGCTTTTCCGGTCCTTCGTACTTATCACCATTATTTTTATTTTATTTGAAGTATTTTTTTTGTTGTTTATTAATTTGTTTAGGTTTGTAAATATAGCATAGTAGTGGTAATATATGGTTTAAATAGAGTAAAAATTGCATATTTTGCAATGAAATCCATTACTTACAATTTGTTGTATGGAATGGAATAACTACCATATTACTTTGCCGGTAATATAAATACCTACACGTATGTCTAGACTACTCATAGAAATTATTACAAAAATACGACAATGCAAAATTGAAGTAACATTGTTTCTAGCACGTAGTTAATGCCTAGTTTATTTTGGGACATTTTCCTTTACATGTCGATCTTAATTGTTCGGCAAAGGTACAATAAATATTTATAATTACCATGGTAAGATACAATTTTAGCTAACAACCATTATTTAGTGATTTCTTGGAGGCACAATTTATGTACCAAATACATTTACCCCTATAATTTATTTTTATTCTAATTAGCTCGCGTTGTAGGTACATCATTTTCGAACAACCAAAAATGTATGAAGCTTAGGTCTGACCTTGTACCGTACCTGAATATTAGATTCATTTGGATCTATTATTTTCTTTAAGCGGCCTATTTTTGGTAGGAAAGTATTTTCCGACGAGTACCACGTACTGTAGGTATGGGAGTTTTAGTAATGGTCCCTAATATTTTTGAAAATATAATATAGCCTATGTCATCCGGAGATAATGTTGCTTTCCAATGGTAAACGAATTTTTCAAATCGGTTCAGTAGTTTCGGAGCCTATTCAACGCAAACAAACAAACAAACAATCAAATCTTTCCTCTTTATAATATTGGTATATAATATTGGTATACATAGTATAATGACATTGCTCGAAAAATCAATTTAGAAAAGTTTTTTGCACCCCATTTTAAGCATGGTACAAAGTCTGAGCCGACGGTAAATATCATCTTTCTCGTGTTCATTTGCGTACATAAAAAAGTGGCGTGGTGAACACACTGCCAAACAAAGATCAACATTAAAATTACCTATCTGGGAAGAATTATTTTAGTAATGTTTTTAGCTAATTTTAATTTTAAATATGGAAAAAAAAACACTGAAAAATAACAATACGCTGTGCTGTTCTGTAACGCGGTCACGTTACAGAAGTCCAGATTGGACATAAGATGTGAAAATAAGTAATGAAGGAAGTGACAGTAAGAGAAGTTTTTGAGTACCTACCTATATTAAATTCCTGGTGAATTTCATAATTTTGACGTGATAACTTCTTATAAATCGATGAACGCTGGCTGCACGCACTTAAAAGCATGACACATTGTCACGTTCCGCCTGAGGCGAGCGTGCAAGCAAGACCGCGGAACAAGCGTTAAAGAGGCACAATCGTCCTAAGCGTTGGGCTTGATTCCGTTGTTGATTCAACAATGTTTTCTTATGACGTTATCACGTAAAATTATCGTTCGTAAACCGACTTCACAGACAACCAATTTTTGTGCTATAAACAAATAATGATGAAATTCGCCTGGCAGTGAAAACTAGACGTTTTCCGATGTTAAACTCACATGTACTCATCATACAGAACTCTATGTTCAAGCTTTACAAGCAAGAAATATTAGCTAAAGTATGTATACAATAAAATACAAAGTTATACACGTTATAAAATACAAGTTCTTAGCGATAGAGTTAAAATACATGAATACTAGACTAGATTCTTCTATGCGAAACTATTACAGTTATTTATAATCTAGTTATTGCATACTTCGGTCGGTTAAATAGTAACAATCTGTTATAATTATATAGTAAAAATTATTCTTCATGCCAATTATTAAAAATAAGGTAAATTCAGGTATCATGTAATGAAATTATCATCATCTTATGCCGGGCCCCCCACACATTACACGGTGACTAGTGTCCAAGCTTGGCTACGAATTGAGTCAATTATTTATTTATTGTTTAGTTTGCATCCAACATTAGTCCAAGTTCGATCCACACATTAGGGTGTTGGAACCACTTGGTTAGTAAGTAAGTTGGTAAGTTTTACAAAAAAGTTTACTGGAAACAAAAGATGCGAAATTTTATTTTCTACAATAATGATCTTAATGTTTTTTGCCCTTAAGTACATAGTTTCCGAGATATCGGCCAAAAACATTTTTTCAAGATGACGTGTCAGGAACGCATTCTCTGAACGGTCGTTCCTAAAAAAACTAATTTGTATAGTACCAGACACTTATGTATTCAAAATTAAAATTAAAATGTTTTGCAGTGTTTAAGTAATAATTAAACATCGAATACATTTCTAGCCGCTTTGTTTTGGTTAATGATCACATTAGCTGGCTAAATATGAAATGCCACGACACAAATTAACATGCGAACTTTAGGTGGTTCTCGAGCCAATTTCAAGATTATTTTCACACCTACCTTTGGCCGTACCACAGTTCTATTTAATTTCACCCTAAAATCATTACAATGTTTAAAGCACAGTTAAATTAATTTTATTAACATCAATCTATATTAACAAAAGGCTTCGACGTGAGTGACTGACTGACAGATAGTCTACAGTCCAAACCGCTTAACCTATGTACTTGAAACTTGGAACATAGATTAAATTAAATTGATTTGTTTATTTGGGCATAAGTTTAAAATAGTCTGAATAATTTACCCAAAGGCTCCTAAACTAGTTAGCAACTGTATTTTAGGAGCCGATACAAGCCATTTACAAATCATCACTGTGAACTTGAGATATACATATCTCTTGGAAAAAACTCAGTATTGGCAAGAAGAATATACTTTTTTTGCTTGTAATTTACACTATAACACAACCGCAAGAACCGTGATTGTAGTTTTAATTAGATTGGTGCCATAAAATCTCACTTACGCTTTTAAATATAAATATATAATACATTAGGTACACGTACTGTAAAACCACATATAAACTTAGCCAATAAAATAAAGTTAATATTGAATTTATAAAAAGGAAAACAAGATCCACGATTCCCGACTATGATATCGATTATAAGATATAATAAAACTATTCCTCGACAATATCAATTTTGGTGTTACATTTTCTAAGCTATTCTTTAGCTTAGAAAATGTCTCTTTGTATTTGTTTTTTTTTTTAAACAAAGAAAAGGAGCATGACTTAATTAAAGCTTCTTGCTTTTATTAAGTCATGCTCCTTTCCTTTGTTTAAAAAAAAAAACAAATACAAAGAGAAAGAATCGTGCATATCTTGCCAAAATAAAAGTCAGTGGTTAGTTCTGCAATGTTTAAGAATTGGAATATCTCATTTAACACTCCACACAAAAAGTAAGTATCCACAATTATTACATAACATTCAGTTAATATCAGTCTATTACACTATCATAATTATTTTACTCTTAAAATGAATTATTGCAAAAGGATTATTACAACAGAACGCAGGACCAATTAGTCCTAATAATAAGCGATTCAACAATGGACAATATCATTTCACTTTAAAAAAATGTCTAAACTCAATTAAACAACACTTTCGTACATGGCCACTAAAAACAATAGTTACCAAAATAGGTAGTCCAACACTAGATAAGTGGATATCAAATATCAATAATTCAATTTACCATACTTTTGAATACTGTGGTATTTAATGTGTATACAGTTTTGTAGATCATAAAGTGGGATAATCTCTACTGTAACGCGATTATGTAACGCTCTTGCCCTATTTTTGAATAACGGACGCCGCATTAAAACTGTTTCACTTTAAATTTTCGAAAATACAACACGCAACGCGAACACGTTACACATCGTGCTACTGCAGTGAATAACCCCATAGAATTAGATTCTGATATAAGAATGGTTATCAATCAAAATGCTCAAGTCAATGATGACAACAACTTTTAGGTGTATTAAAAATATTTAAAATAAGCTTTTAAATATCTGTTTTTTATTTAAACATTTCCGATTGGAATTGGGCATGATCAAGTGTTCGATTTTGTATATCCCGCTAATAACTGGCCAATAGTTTACTGGTGTTACTCCAATGAGAATAACGCAGCACTATTTTCACAGAACTTTGACTGTACGATAAAAAAAATGGCGCAATTCGTTATACTATTTCAATAGTCAGATTGTGACATAAATTGACTACGACAAAAAGAAGGATGTCGACAGCTCATACATACGAATACCTGTTGTGTACGAATACACTCAGTTTCTCCCAAGCTCATTTATAAAAATGTTATCTTCACCAGAGTAATTTATGACGCTTCTAAAACTGTTCTGAAATGTACAAGTTTGTTTAAAATGAAGTTAAAATAAGAAAAACCGAAAACAATTTTCAAGCTACCTACTTTGATCTATAGAATTATAGACCATAGCAGTGCTGCCAACTCCTTTTGGCAAAAATTCGCTATCAGCACGTCAAAAACGCGCCAGAAGCGCTAAATGGTAACTACGACGACTGGTACTACGAAAAAATGAATGATAATGAATTTCGGTATTCATCCACTTCATTAGCAATAGTATAAGAACCACAACTTGCTGCTATTCGAACTTCGGCCGCAGCCTGCGGATGCAGGTCGCGATTGCAGGTAACACACATCTGAAATGCAGCCACTGCCTGCTTCTGCAGTCGAGAGTGATTCCGAGGTTGGCTACACGTGCTGCGACAGGCAGCACGTCGGACTTGTCTAAACAGGTGAACAACACTCGCAGCTGAGGCTCGGTAGCACGTGCTGCCGGAGCCGCAATCGGAATCTTTTTTGCAGAAATTCATACTACTACATAGATAACCAGAGCCCTTACTCGTAGTCCAGGCTTTGCGAAGTTTACTCAAACTTTCGCGTTCGCGTGTGGCTCCATAGATTTTGGTTAGTTCTTCCTCGTTTCTGCTAGGGGCGCTGTACAAAAATGTATAGGGCCATACCGAAACAGCTGTAGTTTCAATTTACGTGTAAACCTGGATTAACCCCTCAGTTGTGCAGCCACAGCCGGCTTCGCGCAGCTGCTGCAAGTGCTGTTTGTAGCTGTAGCCTGCTGCCGAGATTCGAATAGCACCTTTAAGGATTATTACGAGCAATATCAAAATAATCAGGAATATCTCGGATAATTTCAACTGTAGCTTTTTGTTAGTAGTAAAGTGAGTGAAACCTAAAAATATAAGTATTCTTTCTTTTTGATAATCTTTTAGTAAACAAAAATGTATGTTTCTATAAAATATGTAAAAAGACACCTCAGTTCGTAAAATTACTAGTTGAAACACTTAAAACGAGTTAAGGAAGGAGCATGTACCAACTGTTGAAAAAGAAAATAATTATATCAACCCCTCCAAAAAATTGCTAAGTCGGAATACCGAAAACGAAATCTGTCAATACTGAATACATCATCTGATCGAATGAATTTGACATTTCCTTTTTTTTGACAGCAACAGTAATAAAATAGTGTTTTTTTTTAATAATGTGCCCATTTTTGGACAGGCTAAAGCCTTTAAGCTCATACCGCCACTTCTTATGTATGTAATCTATTCTATAATGTTAAAACAATAAAAAATCATTGTAATTTTTCTGGTGGTCTAATATTAATTTTAATTGGTGATATGAAAACAGCAAAAAATCACTAAATTTTTGAAGCACATATCATTAATTTAAATGATTATTTGTTTTCTACCTACTTGCAAAAAAAAAAAACGACAGGTCCATTCGCTGCATCCTTCTTTATACACGTATATCGATTTGGAATTTTGTTTTGTTCTTACAAAACCTTTCAACATGCATTACAGCATATCAGTGTAAAATGAAATTTACGAAATCGTAACACTCAACCCTACAATTTTCGCTTTCGGCCGCGTACGCCACGGATGTTAGCAAGTGGTTACCTATGAGGAGTTTTTCCTCTTCAGGCAACTAGTTGCATCGGAAGTTTTTTCCGTATACGCAACCAACAACTTATTTACTACTACTGTAGGCGCGCGAGTTGAATGCAGAGCTTAGGAATGCGAATGTCTCCCCCCGCTATCCGCACGCCCAACCCGCCCAGGCGCGTGAGGTGGGGCGTGCGGATAGCGGGGGGAGATGCTCCCGCTCTTTACCTCAGACCCCGACTGCATTCAACTCGCGCGCTATCTGTACATTGCGTGCGAAAGACTACAAACGGCCACCGTTTTTAGTAAATCGCACGCAGTTACCAACAAATGGGAAAAGCTTCTCATAGGTAACCAGTTGCAAATATTGGTTGAGCACGCGGCCGACAGTCTTCAAGTCTGGAATGGAGTCAAAATTGTGTGAAAATCAGGGTCGTTATTACGCTAGTATGTCGAAGCTTCCATACCCAGACGAGACAGCTTGGCAGGAGAGGAAGGTCGGCGGTCAGTGCACGCGCAGCGCGGGCGGGCTGCGGTCGGCGAGCAGCAGGCCGGCCAACGCCAGCGCAAGCACGAGCGCGAGCGCGGCGGCTAGCGAGCGTCACGCGCGCGGCGGTCGCGAGCTGCGCTCGCACGCGCACCGTCATTGCGTCGGCTTCAGAGCCGCCATCTTGCGGCCGCGCGCGCGCGCCTCCTGCCGCGACGTCGTGTACTCGAACCACAGCACGTTCGGGATCAGCGTCGTGTCGCGGATCATCAGCATCTCGCATACTTTTCTGCAATGCAGATAAACTACATTAACAAGTATTTAATTATTTTACCAATTGTTATCGTAAACGGATGTTAAGTAGCCCGACAATCAAAAATCGCCGACGACAAAAAAATATTAATAAAAATAAAATCTGTGTGGTTTATTCAGGATTCGTTGAAAAATGCAACATGTAGCAGAGAATAAATCCGGACAGACGAAAGCAAAATCGTCAAGTCAAAACGGAGACTTCACTCACTTCGTTCGCTCGGTCAAAAAGTATAAACATTCCTAGACGCGTTGGTCAGATATTACATAGTTTTCCGCAACACGAAACGACACAAGAGACAAAATGTTAAGTTTCGGGAACATATTACAAACATTACAACATGCGCGTAACGCACCCGCGTTACATTTATTTTATTTGATTCCATCATCAAAAAATCTGTAAATTATACTTTGAAGCATTTCACAATAGTAAATTAATGATTACTAAACCCTTTACATCATACTATGAAATTGGCATATAAATTCATAACTTATTTTGTGACCAAAAATAGTGACTACAAATACTTACAAAGACACTAATTGAGGAAAGAGCGGCGTGAACACTCTATGCACCATTGCAAACCACAAAGTTGCAAACAAGAAGCCCACGACACCTCCGACGACGACTTGAGCCGTCGTGTGGTAGTGCAGGTACACCCGCGCTATGCTCACCAGCACTGACAGGGTGATGCAGCCGCCCACGATTATCACTCTCCATAGGGCTGATATTATACTATTATTGTTTATATGATGCAATCTGAAAAAGCACCATTCACATGATAGTTTTTTTTGGAAACCATTATAATAGCCGTGGTGATCTAGTGGTAGTGACCTTAATCGTGAGGGCGTGGGTTCAAATCCCAGTCCCATACCAATGAGTTCTTCGGAATTTATGTTCGGAATTTAACACCACTGGCTTTTCGGTGAAGGAAAACATCTTGAGACAACCTGCATACGTCTGTAGAAGAAATTCGACGACGTATGTGAATCCACCAACCCGCACTGGGCCGGCGTGGTGGATATGTTATTATTAAGTACTACAGGACTAAATCGCTATCGATGTCATGAATCGATATCGTGGTGGATATGGTCCAATCACCCTTCGTGGGTAGACCTACGTCCTGTAGTGGACTATTAAAAGGCTGATACAGTATGTATTGTATAGGCCGAATGATACAAGTCAGGAGATGCGAAGTTAGCTGCGAGAAACGCAATAAACGCGCAGCTTTATGTGAGCTTCAGTCAAGATTGGATATTGCACAGCTTGTAGCTAACGTGACACAACACCCCTCTCTTTGTCAGGGGTTAAAATACAATGTCAGTGTCTATAAATATAAAATATGTTGTCACTACTCGTCTCACCCCATGCGGGACGTCACACCCCATGCGGGACGTCACACCCCATGCGGGACGTCACACCCCATGCGGGACGTCACACCCCATGCGGGACGTCACACCCCATGCGGGACGTCAGTGCAGGACTTATCGCCCCCACGTCGAATAAGAATAAGAATAAGAATAAGAATAAGTCACTACTCGTCAGTTTTAAATCAGGATGTGGACAAAAGTTAATGTGTCTCACATACAAAAGCTGTATGGCTGGCCTTTTACTATCTTTCAGACTGCCTCGCAAATGTATTTCAATGTTAGCCCAAGATTATGTCATCTGCCTTGGTGATTAGTTGAGAACTAAGAGAATTTTTAACAAACCAAAAGATCCTACCAACACATATTGCCGGTAACTGACTAAACCAACAGAATTAATATTGTAATCGCAGAAACTCACCTGATTAAAACAAAATAAAGAACATAAATGCTAAAGAACCATATAAATTGAGCATGTGACGATGGCATTCCATATTCATTGTAGAGATTTCCTCTCGACAATGGTCTGGCTTCACAAATTACATGTTTGAGGATTATATTCAATGTTTCATTTATCAATGTGCCAGTGAAGAATGCTATCTGAAAAGAAAAAACATTTTTTATTTTCTTTCTATTGAAAGAATAGGCTTGTTTACAAAAAAATATATTAGTATGTCAAATAGATTATCAAAACATAGTTAATTATAATTAAGTTAAACATAGTCAAGGTAGTAGTTCAAATTAGCATTCAAATTTTATGGAAATCAGCTTTGCTGTTAAAAAAAAAAGCTGTTCAAAAATTGATTTATAACTATAGAACCAACTACCTATTCGAATTTTGTACATGATTGAAGTCGGTTGTGCCATATTCGGCGAAAAATAATTATTTGCAGTAACTTTGCAGTGAAATTATAAAAATTATGAGCGTCTGTGAATTGTAGCTGCTCAGAGTTGAGTTTGTTCCAAATATTTATTGTATTTACTTAAAGTAACACATGCTTCCCTGGGTGGCTGATTGAACAATGAATTACATATACCAGTTCGTAGTAAAGTTGGTATCAATGTAGATGACCATAATTTTTTCCTTTGAGTTACATCTCTAACATAGAACTATGACAGAGAATATATTTCCAAATAGTGTACATATTTCTTATTTGTGTATATTTATTATTATTTCAAATAGCTACCTTTCTAGAGAAACATAGTGACAATGTTTTGTTCCTGAAAATGGATTGTTTATGACACTTTCGTAAAATATCTTAGTAAATTCTTAAACAAACTTTAGTAACACTATATTTTCAGTGTTATTTTTATGCTAGATAAAAATTATTCAGAGAGGTGTCAGTGAATGGCGAACTCTACCTAGACCAATGGAATAATTTGCCAAATACACTTTTGCTCCTGGGACTTATTACGGAATGTAATATTGCAAAATATTATGTGCTATTCCGATGGTAGAACTCATCTGTTATAAGCCTTAGATGAATAGTTTTACACAATTTCAGAAAGAGATAAAATTCCACTTAGGACTTCTGTTAGGTTTTATTAGCTCATGTAATTTAAAACGTGCCATTGAAACATAATTAAGAATGATAACACATCGATATGAGCCTGTACCGTGAGGGTCAATGTACTTACTGTATGTAAATCTCGCCGGAACAATATAAGTGCGACGAAACCAGCGCCGATTCCAAAAGGAGACAAACTTATGAATGCAAAGAACTTCCCAATCAAATCACCTGCAAGAAAAGTAAGTTGATTATATACTACACTACACAGCACACGAAAAACTTAATCTCTGCTTCTATAAAAGCTATAAAACACTTTTTACCTACCTTTTGGATATTCGACTAGAGTGAGAGCTAGTGGTTGCCACTCAACTTCACCGTTAGAATAACTATTGCTAAGCGTTAAATCATCGTTCTCCATTATGACAGCATTTGTGTGGAATTCTAATAAAATGTTTTCATGATTTTATGTGAAAATCGCGGAGAAAGCTGTGGAATTAATTATTTTCTCAACCAACAAACGAAACCAAAGATAATTCTAATTCGCCAGCCAATCAGTGCAGTGTTGCGGCTACGAAATCATGTTCTCCCTATCAAAAGTTTTGAGTCAAAATGTTACAGGCTGCCATTTAAGAAAAAAGTTAACTGTGACTGGTCTCATAAAGCGTCCCACAGACTGTTGTGACCGGAGTCTTGGCGTTTGCGCGAACTTGCTCGTACTTAGATGGACATAATTAATGTTGAACCTTAATTAATGTTGATGGATGACTAGACCTGCGCTTTCGGCTGTCGGCATAACGCTATAAGTTGGTTGCAGCCACGGTCTAGCTAGCAAACAATTTATAACAGGCTTCCGTATATCTATTTTATCTAGTTGAACAGAAGGGTTTATTCCCGCAGCGGCAGCTGCATATTAATATCGGCGAATGCCACCTTCTGGAAACATTCTGCACAAAGAGAATGTAATAGATTCTGCAGAGAGCGGGGACTTGGTCGCAGCTGCAGCTGCGACTCACTTATGTTCAACGAACCGAAAAGCCCATTTTTAAACCAAGATCATTGTAGTGGGTGACTGGGCCGCAGTCATAGTCGAAGCCAGGCAGCAGCTGTCTGAGAGATACTATTTATAGGTTCTTTGTAGCTTATCTTACTTTATAGTAATTTCAAAATTAACAATAGCTGGCAATATACATTTTATTTTTTATTTTCGCTTGCTTTGTGTTGCCAAAATGGAATTCTTTTCGCTAGAAGTAGCGTGTTGGCTTGATATCCTAACAACTTGACGCATGACGTCTTGGCTCACATTACAGATAAATGAAATTAATTAGAGGTAGAGTAGAAGAAGTACCCAAAGTATCTCCTCTAGGCTTCATAAGGGGAATCTGTTTCCCTATTGATAGCTTGTCAGTAGAATATCATTGTGAGCTTGCAGCAGTCGAGATAATACTAGGTGATAAGAAACCTAATAAAATCATTGTAATAGGCTTATACAGAACTGGTAAAGGAGATTTTACAATTTTTAAGAACACTATGTCCAAATTATTTGAATTATTGTCAGATTTACGAAATGACACCATTATATTAGCTGGTGATTGGAATATTGATTTTTTTGCAGATTCTAATCATAAATCGTCAATAAAATAATTGATATCATGAACCCAAATAATTTTCGAAATTTTGTAGATTTTCCAACTCGTATAGAAGATAGTAACAAAACATCTATAGACTTCGTAGTGTCTAATGTAAAAAATGACGTAATAGTGATCACACCAATAGCTACTGCTATATCTGATCACGATGCTCAGCTAATTACACTACATGATAGTGTTGGTGATGCATCAACGGTGAAGTATGTTAACAAAACAAAAAGAATATTTAGCCAGGAACGCATAACGAATTTCGGAAATGCTCTTCTATCCTACGACTGGGATACAGTCTTTAATAATTATGACGAGACTAGTTTTCAAACCTTTATGTCAAAGTTTACCTGGAACATGGATGTATTCTTTCCCAAATTAGAAATAAAACGTAGAATAAAAAAGAAAACTCCCTGGATTAATAATGAGTTGGTAAAAATTCAACTGGATATACATGACCTCTATATACTTCAAAGGGAATTTCCCGAAGCAATAGAAGCTAATCTAATCATACAGAAGATGGAAGCAAGAGACAAACTTTTAATAAAGAAAAAAAAAGAATATGTTGATAATCGTATCAAGCAGTCTAAAAATCCAAAGAAAGAAGTATGGCAGATAATCAAAGAAGACACAAATCAGAGTAAATTAGAGTGGATGTGGAATTTAAAACATGAAAAGACGAACAAGCAAATTTCCAATGACAGCATACCGAACTACATAAACAACCATTTTATATCAATAGGACATGAATTAGAGAAAAATAATAAGCCAGACAGAAATAAAGCTATAACATTCTTAAAACAATCCGTTGATAAATTACCTGATTTCGAAGTACCACAAATTAATCCAGAACAACTATTAAAACTAGCTAAAAATAAAATTCGTAACTCTGACACAAAAGACATTTATGACATATCTGGAAATTTGCTATACGAAACTATGCCATACATTTGTATCCATCTCACATTTCTAATAAATAATATTTTGAATTCAACAGATTATCCAGACGCATTAAAGATGTCACGTGTAACTCCTCTATATAAAGGAAAAGGAGATACAGATGATGTTCGAAATTACAGACCTATTACTATTGTACCCACGATTTCGAAGTTAATAGAGTGTATACTATCTGAAGCAATAATGAGGCACCTAAGTAAACATGAAGCACTGTCAGATTGCCAGTTTGCTTACAGAGCTGGTAGGTCTACAACGGCAGCTACTCTCACCATTGTTGAAAAAATTACGACTGGCCTCGAAATAAAACAATGTGTGGCTGCTATAATGTTAGATTTATCAAAGGCGTTTGACTCGGTAGATCATGAACTGTTAATGCAAAAAACGGAATTGTACGGTATTAGAAACGATACTAATAAGCTGATCAAATCATTGCTTACAAAAAGGCAACAGACTGTTGAAATAGTAATTGATGATAAAGTAAAAAGATCTACAGCTCAGAATGTTAATATTGGGGTTCCTCAGGGCTCGTCATTTGGGAACACTATATTCGTTGTGTTTTTAAACGACATCGGTAATGTAAAAATTAAAGGGGAAATCATACAGTATGCTGATGATACTACGATTGTTGTTTATGGAAAATCTATAGAAGAGCTTCAACAGAACATTAATTTAACCATTGAAGCTCTAAATGAATGGTTTATAATGAACGGTCTAAAACTAAATACAAATAAGACTACTATAACAATTTTCAATGCAGTATCTCCACTTGCTAAAACTACATTTATTAAAACAAGTTCTGGAGAATGTCTACAAACTGTAAACAAAACCAAATTATTAGGATTTAATCTCGACTCTGCACTCACGTGGAAGGAACACATTAATATGACGTGTAAAAAAATGTCAAAGGGAATATATGCCCTAAAACAAATAAGACATATAACATCAGCACATCAACTTAAAGAAGTATATTTCGCATATGTGCATTCTGTTATGTCATATGGCATAATTATATGGGGTAATTCCACCGACTATGAACGGGTGCTAAAAATGCAGAAGCGAGCTATCAGAGTACTTACTAAATCTAAATATAGGGACTCGTGTAGGGAACACTTCAGAAATCTGGCAATATTGACGTCAGTATCCGTATATATATTTGAAGTACTGAAATATGTCCGTTCTAAGCTTCATGAATATGAAAAACCAAGTGCACCTCAGAAACCAAGAAATTGTAAAAATGCAAACAATTTTCTGTTACCCATACGCCATAGATTGAACATGTTTGGACGGCTGCCAAAAGTGGTCGGTCAAAAATTGTATAACAAACTACCTTTGAATATTCAGACATTAGAAAATGAAAATAAATTTCGCGCTAATGTTAAGCGCTTGCTGTTATCAAAAACTATTTACAAAATATCTGAATATTTAGACAACGATTACAAAGATTATGAAGTAATGGAGACACAATTGCATTAAGCAATTAACACTACCTAATCATCATTTAATTTTATTGTACATAGGTATTTTATTGTACATTTCCTATGGTAAATATTTTATTGTAATGACATTTCAATTTAAGCACTTTTTTAAGTTTTAATTAGTTATGACGTAGAAACAATTCTTTTTGACGAAGCCCCTATACAGCTGAAAACATTTTATTAATTCGATTTTTAATTTGATTATTTATTTTTAATTAATATATTTTTATAATGTGAATGATTCACTGATATTGTTTAGTAACGAAGCCCCTATACAGCGGATTACAAAATACAAATATTACTTTGAAAACATTGTTATCTACTTTGTTTAGGTTTGACTTAACAGTACAGCTGATCGACGCGTTTTTAGTGCAGTAGACAATTTGCGGGTAGATTATATTTGTCGTTTTCTGACGGAGACACAAAATAGGTTTTTAGGCATGGTTTTATTTATTTTTTATTTAATTATTAATTTTATTTGATGTTATTAATTGTCATGTTTTGTTTTATTATGATATCATGTTGGACGAGTCCATGGATAGGAACATTGATGCGAATAGTTAATTATTTGTTATCGGTGTAACTATTATGACAATAAATTATTTCATTTCATTATTTCATTTCATTTCATTTCATTTCATTTCATTTCTATTTACAATAGTTATTGCTATCTTACTACTTTACACTCTATTTTGGCGCCTTTGACGTTAACTTTAACGACCCCTTTTTATATAAGACGGCAACACTGCTCGCTCGCCAATACTCGCCATCGCCAGTGTGGGTGTAAGTTTATTTCTTTTGTGATTTCGTCGTGAAATAAGAGGTTGAAATACTGTTTGGAAATTGAAATTTTTATAAAACAGAAACATGGCAGAATCTGAAGTTGTAGATTTGGATTTAACTATTGATGATTTGGTTCCGAAAAGCCCAGAAAGGTAAGATTTTATGAATTAACCTTGTGAATTTTTGATTTCGAAAACATTCACCCAAATCAAATTATTCACCTTGCTATATTCATATTACATTTCTAAGTTGATATTCTGATGATTATATCTAGGTATGCGGACCAGATATATGGTGCGGAACTCTTGCGTACCTTGACATCTGACCTACTTTGTTAAATTCGGTACAATAGCCTGGTTTCATACCTAGCTTCCTCCTCATATAATTATTTGCTATGAGTTTGATTGATTCAATAGCTCGTGCTGGTCGTTGCCATTTCGTATACATAAATATCCTAAACATGCCCAGTTCCTGGTTTTGATTGTAATGTATGATGATCAACATGCTTTTGTTTGTATCAGTTATAAATAGAAATATAAGTATAGCACTTATCAGTAGATTCAATAAACTATAACATGTTTATGCTATTATTTGTGTAATATATCCTAAAAAAAAATGCACTGGTGTGCAATATGGTTGATGGTGTGCCAGAAGATTCCATAATAATGATTCATAAGTTAAGCTCACTGTAAATTGTTTCCTGTTATACAGTTTGGCAGAAGAAAAGAAAGAAAGTGGAAACCACCTCTACAAGTACAAAAACTACAAGGGAGCCCTTTCTATGTACGATGAGGCCATCAAGCTGTGTCCAGAGAATGCTTCATACTACGGAAACAGATCTGCCTGTTATATGATGCTCGGGATGTACAAGAAGGCCCTAGAAGACGCACAAACAGCAGTCGCCATGGACAATACTTTCACAAAAGGCTACATTCGTATAGCAAAGTGCTGCATTGCATTAGGTAAGTTTTTTCTTTTAGTTGACATTTCTTTATCTACTTGCCTGTTCAATTTATATTTATTTAGAATATAATAAAGAGGTACTTAAAGTTTGTGATTTGTGAGGTTGTAAGAGGTAATCTCCGGACCTACTGAACCGATTTTGAAAATTATTATACCAATAGAAAGCCACTTCATTTGTGCGTATCATAGGCTACAAAATAAGTGCAGGTGACGCCGCAGGCTAGGTTGTAAGTTATAGTTAAAGATGAAGCAAACTAGCTTAGAGCATGGATATAGAAGTATGAAACAAAGTGAACCAGTATCTCATTCCTAATCATTGAAATAAAATATTTTGTACTTGTGTCTGTATATGTTAGTACATAGCAGTGTTGTTCCAAGTAAATTTTAGAGTGGCCGCATGTCAACCTCAAAAAAGCCATATTTTAGATAAAATGTATGGGAAAATTTGATAAAATTATAGGCCGTATTTAATACTTTTTATACAAGAAAATATATGGCTTTTAAAGGGCAGCCAAGCCATATTTGCCTTTTTCGGGTTAAAAAGCTGAATGCCATATAATACAGCAAAAGCCGTATCAGGAACATCACTGGTACATAGTAGCAATTTAAATGGCCTAATTCCTTTTAAAATACACAATAGAACTGCTCTCAGTGTCAAACAAGGGTACTGTTGTCATGATTTGGCCTACTTTAGGCCTTGCAAAGTACAATACTTTATCAGCCAGTAGGTGGAAATTGTCTTTTTTTGTCCCATGTTTATTTTTCTCTGCCAAATAGATGTATAAACAAAATAAAATAATGTTGGACAAGACTGTCACAGAATAAGTATTTTATTCTGTCTGGTTTACACAGTTGCTCTTAGTCATTTTAACAAATATTGAACATATGCATAGGCCACTATGTATTGACTTAGGCAAGTACTGTTAATTATGCACCAAATGAATTGATTAAATTGACTATTTGAATAAAACCTTTAAATTGTATCTAACTGTGTAAACAAACAATACTTTTCAACTAATGATAGCTTACAAATTCCTGGTTATAATTTATTAGTTGCATGTTTGCTATACTTTAGAAAAGCAGTACTTCAAAACATTAATAACAATAGTAATTACATATGTACTGATATAATAATTGATATAGTAATTAGGAAAATAAGATGATTAGGGAACCATTAAATTTTTCTAGAGGGTGTTTTTCTAGATAGGTATATTATTATTAAATAAAATTAAATAACCAATATTTACTATGGGATTCATCCTATAATTGTAAGAATAAAATTAAATCAGCTGCTCTAAATAAAAAAATTATCAACTTTAGACAAAATGCATGGCATTAGATTATTAGGATCATTAGGCAAATGCATAGTTAATATTTTTGCGATTTCAGGATTCACCATAGCAAATCAATCAAAAACTCATTTATTGACACAAAATCTTATGGTTACCTGACAGGATAATGAGCTTCATATCTCCAAACTAAGCATAACATAATATTAATTCCGTACACAGTATGAGTACATTGACAAGTCGACTTGTATAGTCAGAATCATACAACTCGGAGGTTGTAATGATTATGCTACTTTTGTAAATTGGATGAACTATTGATAAACTACTCTAAATTCAAATTTTAAAATGGCTGCCCTGAAAAGTATGCATTTTCAACTTATCAATGTATTCTCGCCATGTACGGAATTAATCATCGAAAAATTAGTTTTTGTAAAGTCATGATGATTAGTTGAGATGCAAATGGCAATGAACCCAAGAAAATTGAATTTAAATACAGAAATACAGAAAATTTTATTCGGGACAAAACAATTAGATACACGGAAACAACTAAAAATAGAATAATACACAAACCAAGTATGTTACCCAATGCCTTGCCACGAAACTGATCCCAACTCAGCATGTTGCTGGTTATATTATACAACCAGCACTGATATTGTGTGATATTATTCGTGCGCTGACCTAAACTTTGAACCTTAAAGAGCAAATGTTTTAGATGATAATATATACAGGTGACCTGGCGGGTGGCGAGCAGGCGGTGCGCAAGGCGAGCGAGCTGGGGGGCGCGGAGTGCGCGGCCAGCGAGCGGCGCGCGCTCGACACGCTGCGGCGCCTCCACGAGGACGCGCAGAAGGCGCAGGCCGCCGGCGACTACCGCCGCGTCGTTTTCTGCATGGACCGCTGCCTCGACTACAGCCCTTCCTGCACAAAGTTAGTGCTGTTGCTGTTTGTTACGATTTCACCCTAGTTTACCATACTCTACATCATACATAGGGCGATTGCCACCGGCAACTACCGCTGCGTCGTCTTCTGCATGGATCGCTGCCTCGACTACAGCCCTTCCTGCACAAAGTTAGTGCTGTTGCTGTTTGTTACGATTTCACCCTAGTTTACCATACTCTACATCATACATAGGGCGATTGCCACCGGCAACTACCGCTGCGTCGTCTTCTGCATGGATCGCTGCCTCGACTACAGCCCTTCTTGCACAAAGTTAGTGCTGTTGCTGTTTGTTACGATTTCACCCTAGTTTACCATACTCTACATCATACATAGGGCGATTGCCACCGGCAACTACCGCTGCGTCGTCTTCTGCATGGATCGCTGCCTCGACTACAGCCCTTCTTGCACAAAGTTAGTGCTGTTGCTGTTTGTTACGATTTCACCCTAGTTTACCATACTCTACATCATACATAGGGCGATTGCCACCGGCAACTACCGCTGCGTCGTCTTCTGCATGGATCGCTGCCTCGACTACAGCCCTTCTTGCACAAAGTTAGTGCTGTTGCTGTTTGTTACGATTTCACCCTAGTTTACCATACTCTACATCATACATAGGGCGATTGCCACCGGTAACTACCGCCGCGTCGTCTTCAGCATGGATCGCTGCCTCGACTACAGCCCTTCCTGCAATAAGTTAGTGCGGTCGCTGTTCGTTACGATTTCACCCTAGTTTACCATACTCTAACATAGGGCGATTGTCACTGGCAACTATCGCCACGTCGTCTTCTGCATGGACCGCTGCCTCGACTACAGCCCTTCTTGCACAAAGTTAGTGCTGTTGCTGTTTGTTACGATTTCACCCTAGTTTACCATACTCTACATCATACATAGGGCGATTGCCACCGGCAACTACCGCTGCGTCGTCTTCTGCATGGATCGCTGCCTCGACTACAGCCCTTCTTGCACAAAGTTAGTGCTGTTGCTGTTTGTTACGATTTCACCCTAGTTTACCATACTCTACATCATACATAGGGCGATTGCCACCGGCAACTACCGCTGCGTCGTCTTCTGCATGGATCGCTGCCTCGACTACAGCCCTTCTTGCACAAAGTTAGTGCTGTTGCTGTTTGTTACGATTTCACCCTAGTTTACCATACTCTACATCATACATAGGGCGATTGCCACCGGCAACTACCGCTGCGTCGTCTTCTGCATGGATCGCTGCCTCGACTACAGCCCTTCTTGCACAAAGTTAGTGCTGTTGCTGTTTGTTACGATTTCACCCTAGTTTACCATACTCTACATCATACATAGGGCGATTGCCACCGGTAACTACCGCCGCGTCGTCTTCAGCATGGATCGCTGCCTCGACTACAGCCCTTCCTGCAATAAGTTAGTGCGGTCGCTGTTCGTTACGATTTCACCCTAGTTTACCATACTCTAACATAGGGCGATTGTCACTGGCAACTATCGCCACGTCGTCTTCTGCATGGACCGCTGCCTCGACTACAGCCCTTGCACAAAATTCGTACTGTTGCAGTTTGATGTAGCTATTGTACCTACCTATCATAGAACTCCATTCATAGTAGCCAAATAGCGTGAAAGCTAGACCAGCTGTACGAAACGCACAAAAACGTAATGACTAATGTTGCCTTGCTCTTTTTGTACTGTGTCATACTTGTTGCGTTTGAGAACACCCTTAGGGAATTTTCACTCTCACTCGCACTCTGAATAGAGCAGAGTACTAGGCTAGTAGTCTGCTCTACAACTAGCTAGGCCTTCACGAGTCCTTACTGGAACTTGCCTTTTAACCCAATACATAATTATGTGGTATAACCCAAGGATAATGATTGATATTTATTCTCATTTTCACAATGCTAATTGCATTGGGTCTTCCTGGTGGTACATTATGTCAATTCTAATTATATATTTATTAAACCAGATTGTAGGAAAAAATATCAACCGGCAAGCGTGTGGCGATACAACATCGGTCGTGCGTATTTATCGTTCGAAAAACAAGAGCTGTTGACGCAGCTCTACAGTATTTATATTTTCACAAGTGCCTTGAACTTTCGATGAAAAAATCTGTGATACACTCGCAATTTCATTGAATAATAAATATTTCCATGTTAAAACATGATCCGTGCCAATACACCACTGCTACCTACCTACTATGCAAATAATACCACCGTGTAACACTACTGAAGCAAACTATTATTTTGGTGGCCGATAAGAAAATCGATAATGTAGATTTCTGATATAATTACAAGTATTTGTGAACTAACTACGTAATATAGGCATTTTACCACTGCTCGGTGGATGACTACAGTTAAGTGATGAGGTCATCTAAGATTTTAGAAATAACATGAAACGAGACCTTAATTTATGAAACAACTTTCTCATGCATTCAATCTGGGGGCACGGTAGCGCCCCCGCCAAGACGAGCCAAGCGAAGCGCAAGGAGTGAAGTAAAAGGCTTGTAGAGTGTAGAGGAAGCTTGGATCTACATGAGATCTGATAACTTTTTGATAGTGCGAACTTGATCTCATCGTGGCAACATTAATAAAAGTTAATTAATGTTCAGAGTATTGTATTATCCAATTCACTGTGCTTAGCACATAGGTATGCATTTTACTTCAGTGCCATTTGAGTCTGATGCACTTTACGCACTTATACCTACTAGAGTTACAAAACTATGAGCACAAATAGGTGTATAATAAAACAAAACATCATAACATCAACAACCTATACTATAGTATACTTTAATAGTTCGTATTGCGAAACAACGTAAAAAAATAGGCAAACTTCTCGGTTTGAGTCAGTGCCTCGTCTAGTTTCATTTTTTACAAAAAATATTGCAACAGCGAGAACAGTTAGATGGTCTGAATCCCAATGAATCATTTAATTGTGCAGCCCACGCGGCAGTCTTGGGTTTCTCGATTGTTTATCAACAGTTATGTGACTCATAATGAAAGTTTATTCAATGTCACCCAATCAAGGTGAACTGCGTTCTTAAACTTGCGACGGGCCTTGCCAATTAGAGGAATCAATCGGATAAGCCCGACCGGAACAAAATAACTGATAACAGAACTTGTCTTTACGAGTATATTTGGAACTGTACATTGATACATACACAAAAAATGCACCTATATTTTGGCAATTGTGTTGGCAGTAGCCCGCAGTATCCAGGTTGGGCCCATATGTGGATCTTGTCGACGCGAGGATAAATAAAATGCAATAATTTAATTAGAAAATATAGATAGTATATTTTCAGGATTCAGACCAACACGCCATGGGAAAAAATAACAAAAGACCACACATTTTATAATTTGAAATAAGAACACCATTTCGACGTAATGATGATGATGATGACCTAAAGAAAATAACATTTAACAAAATTTGGGACACCTCTGACTACGTGAAGAGAAATAATTTCCAAAACAACAACAAAGATATATTTTGTCCGTAACAAAGATATTTTTAAAATTACAAGATAACATCTCTATTAGGTAAATCAGCTTTCAAAGAAACGTAATATAGATCAGTATCGACCTATTTGTTTGGCAACTATGATGCTAATGACAGACATACGGACGTAGGTAGGTAGATATACATACCTCGAAACTATATTATAATGCATACCTCCCATTAATAAAATGTTACTTATATTCCGTCATGAAAATGGGCGAGCGTAGCTTGTCAAACTAGCAGTATAATATATAACTCTGTAGTTCTTCTACAGTAGAAAAAAAACTGACTGCGAAACACTTGGAACGCGAGACAAACATGGAATTTGTTATTTTTATTAGATTAAAACCAGCCGACAGCCTTCAAACACATGATAAGAATGTAGGATTACATAGGCAAATTTGCAACGTGGGGCCGCGTAAAAATTAATCACTCTAATATCATAAATAAACGAGTAGTTCTATATATCTCCGTTATGGTGTCCGACGTCTCCGTCTATTATTTTGATAAGTTTATTATGAACCTCGTTATGTTCTCTCATCGAACAGCACCACCTCTAGTACTCTAAGCGATGTAATTCGATGTATGTTCCCACGTAACTTAATACTAGAGATAAGCGGCCGGTTTGCAGAAACAAACCGAGCACTGGTCTTATCAGTAGAGCTGACTATGCGTCTGCGAATAAGACCACCTAGATGCCTAAGTTATCTTGTAAGATGTATCAGTGTATTTTATTGATTAATTATAGTGCCTTCGCATCGGCAACATCTTAGTTTTATTTCTAGTTTTTAAGAAACATCCTCTCGCGCTTCCGAAAGTTAACTGGCGCAGCCGGTAGGATAGTCGGCTGCTGCCAGCGCGAAAAGTTCGCTCTTAAATTCGGTGAATTTCCCCCGCGTTGTGCAGTATTAAGTAAACGGTGTTAATACTGAATTCAGTTGTATCCGTTCCGGCTATCCACACGAACCAAACAAATAAGTTATCTACGGGCGCAGAAGATGCAGGTCGGTTGGTGAGTAAGCCTTTTTCGCCTTCCTTAACCTTCCACCCCCATTTACCTCGAATATTGTAAATTTAGACCTTGGTCATCGGTCAGATTTGCTTGAGTTAATTGCATTATTAGACAATTTGGTCTCAAATCGATTGAATTGTGTTAATTAAGATATATTATTTAAGAATAGTAGTAGTATCGGAAAATTTGGTCTCAAATCGATTGAATTGTTTTAATTAAGGACATTTAATAAAAGTAAGTAATAGTATAGGAACATTTAATCTCAAATCGATTGAACTGTTTTAGTTAAGGATATTTAATAAAAGTAAGTAATAGTATCGGAACATTTAGTCTCAAATCGATTAAATTGTGTTAGTTAAGGATAGGTATTTAATAATAGTAATAGTATTAGATCATTTTGTCTCAAATCGATAAAATTTTGCTAATTAAGGATATAATATTTAATATTAAGTAATAGTGTCGGTGTAAACTCTACCGAGACTCTAAATTAGGTTTGAATTATTTTGTTTTAGTTATATTAAAATAAAATTAATTAGAAATGGCGCAAGAACATAGAGCTGCTACTCTTGCACAAACGGAAATCCCAAAAAAGGATGCTCTAAAAGTTGTGCTGGAAGAAGTAAACTTCAAGGAACAAGGAACAGGGATGAAGTCAAATTTACTAAGATCTCAGTTTTCAATGCCTTGTAGCCAGAATACCATGAGGCCCGCGATTCCCGCGCCTCAATCCCAGTTCAGTATACCTGGGAACCAAAACTTAAATAGACCACCGGTTCCAAGGTTTGCACAGCTTCAATTTGACTACCGTCCGCAGCTAGGCTCCGCACCTCAGTTTGGTAAATTAGGCCCACAATTAAGACCGCAGCAAGGGTTCAGACCCCGATTAGGGACGTCCCCTCAGCTAGGTTATATGCCACCCCAATTTGGGTACAAACCACCCCAATTCAGGTACATGCCACCTAAATTTGGGTACAAGCCACCCTATGAACCACCTCAACAAGTTAACAAGCCACACTTGCAATCCGGCGACGTATCCTTAAGGACCGCCCGTTCTATTGGATTTAAGCTTAACGAGATAACCGGTGACGACGATAAACAAAATTTGTACCCTGATGATACTAACCCTTATACTCACAAAAACGACATGTACGGACTATACAAATATGACCATTCAAACGACTTCGAATACAAGTACCCCACTAAGCATGAAACTTGCAATAAGTTGTAGTAAGTTTGTATATGGCACATTTGTGAATTTCAAACATCATCTTGCAGGAACATGTCACTTACATAGATCTTATTGTTATGTTGAAACTTATTAAAAATTATTTTCTTATGTTACTGTTATATTTCGCTTGAAAGTTTACGTTTCAACTTTGCAGGGATATAGCCTCCCAAACATACCTAAATGTAAGTAATTAACATTGTTGCAAAAATGTGATTGGGACGTTACAAAATAAAACGTTGCTGCAATTTAATTTTACTAACTTCACTGTCTGGCATTGCCTGTACTTTACAAGTGAAAGTTTCTGAAATGTTATAGTATAACATTGCGACAATAGGTCTATTGTTATATTTTTTTTATCAACTTTCTAACAACATTACGAATTGTTCTTTTTATTTACCTAACCTATGTAAGTAATGTTGCTGGAACATAATTTTCGAAAGTTATTAAATGTTACTGTAGAGTTTCTTACTTAACATTGAAAAACTAGATGGCGTTAGCATCGCACATTGAAATTCTGCATCGCGATGGCGTTGTGTTTGCAGAAATTGGTATTCCCATTTGTAAATTTGATTACATAGTGACATTCCTTCCAGCGGATAGAGGAAAAGTCTCACACACACCCGCCTCTAGGACATGTACTATAGGCTATATAGAACTATAGCCTCAACAAAATTTAGAAAAAAAAATGATTATTTAGAAACTGAAAACCTAGAAATGTAACTTTGCGACAACTAAATAAATGCAAGCATTGCAAAACTAAATAAATGCAAGCCATGTGCAAGTTTAATTTGTAATATTTTGTAACCTTTTAGCAAGATAGATGAAACAAGTTACTAATACCTTTCAAATTTAAAGTTGTGGAAATGTTAAACGTTATACTTGCGGAAAGTTAACTTTACAACTTTCAGATATATTTCATGTTTAATGTTACTGGAACTTCACGTTTTAAAGTTTTAAAAAGTTTAGGAGATCAGCTCTGGGCAAGTTTATCTACAGCGTGGCCGTTAGGGCTTCGTTTCAAGCTCGCTGTAAGTTTGCATGAACGTTGCAACCATATCTTTGTAAGTTACAGGCTCGTTAATATTACTTTCAGTAATGGTATTGCAACTTTTGCTTGCTTGACGGGACCCTTAAAGAGACTGTAATCCGAGAAAATAATTTAGGGATATCATCTTATGCGTTAGAACTATATAATCTATTCATAAGTAGCTTTAGGACTATATTCATTAGATTAAGTGAAATCGAAACCGCTCTAGCTCTAAGCAAGAGCTCCATACTATACCAGTCTATAATTAATTCCACCGAACTGCTATACCATGAACTTGATAGCAGAATCTAGAAACCTGGTATATGTACCCAATGAATTTAATTTAATTAAGATTAAGGAAACTATTGATGTTAAATCTTTCATCAAAAAGGACCAAATTACCTTTATATTGGAAATCCCACTGACCGATAACGTTACGTATAACTATTTTAAATTGTACACATTACCCATCCTCCTCAAACCTGAAAACCTAACCGTTGCCATATTTCCTAAGTACCCATTCCTATTGGCGAAAGGGCTGAAGTATCAGCCGATCGTAAAGCCGTACCGCTCACACGCTGCTGGAGACGAGTTTCTCGGCGACGATGACAACCGCGCCCCATACAGCGGACCCTCATGCGAGGAAAAACTAATGAGGTACGAGGACATCACTGGCATCTGCAAGCAACACCCCATTCACGTCCAGGACGTGAAGCTGCAGAAAATAGATAGAAGCAACTGGATACTATACACCAGATCGGAAACAACCCTCACAGAGACCTGCGGCGAAGAGGCTTCGAAGCAGCAGAAATGCGGAACGCACGTTGTGACGCTGAATAGGCCCTGTGATGTCACTGTCAACGGGACGACCATCACTGTCTTCACACCGAAGCGGACCCAGGGACCCACTACCCATCATCAACCTTCCGAAATTACGCGCAACCGAGAACCTATCCAGTGCACATGCACTCAACATGCGAGAGATTGCACTGGACGAAGTTAAATACATGGCCTTTGCTTTGAAGAACAGTGAAGTTTTCGGTGATAACAGAGAAAAAGATTATCTCATAGCATTAGGATTAGTAGTATTAAGTATAGTTTTGATTATTTTTTATATTTCGTACACCAAAATTAATCCTTTCATTCAAAATTATCGGAATCCCTCTAAAATCGAGTGCTCCGATAATTTTTCGCTTAGGGAGGGAGACGTTATGTTCTCTCATCGAACAGCACCACCTCTAGTACTCTAAGCGATGTAATTCGATGTATGTTCCCACGTAACTTAATACTAGAGATAAGCGGCCGGTTTGCAGAAACAAACCGAGCACTGGTCTTATCAGTAGAGCTGACTATGCGTCTGCGAATAAGACCACCTAGATGCCTAAGTTATCTTGTAAGATGTATCAGTGTATTTTATTGATTAATTATAGTGCCTTCGCATCGGCAACATCTTAGTTTTATTTCTAGTTTTTAAGAAACATTCTCTCGCGCTTCCGAAAGTTAACTACCTTGACGTGTAAATTGGCTCTACCAATAAATTGTTATGATGAAACTAATTTGGATACAGTTTGGTGTAGTTACGAGTATAAATTATAAGATTAATAGATAGACTGCTTAATTGCTTATCCCGAAAAGTTCGTGCTGTCAACAGTCATTCAGCAGTAAAACTCGAGGCATAGCTAGTGTAAATACGCATAAGAGAAATTACACTGATGACTAAAGTTAGCTCGTATCGGTCGGGTGGCTTGCCCTGGTGTCAGAGGCCCAAAGCCGTCCGATGGCCTCTGACATGGCTAAGCAATCGAGACCCACACCGATAACATAGCATTCTGTTGTAAATACCACCATCGGTATCCATCCGACTACTAAGTTTAGCACCATACTATGCGGAAAATCCGTTGCGGAACGTTGGCAGACTTTGTTTTATGCAGTAATATTTATTTTGGGCTCATTATGCAGAATATCGCTTTTTTTTAAATTTAATATAGGTTTGCGTTTGACTACGTCCAGCCTGATGTGAAGCTGTTATCCGTTGTCCTTTATGACGGCACATTGTATGAATAAAATGTATTAACGGATTTTCCGAGACGGAGTTTCCGCCCAATGTGTCAAAGGACTAACCGTGATGATTATCGCTCAAGTTAGTTATCTCTGAAAGCCACAAAGATATTACAACTAGAGAGGTAGCGCTGTTGTCGCTTGAGGCAATTCTCAACCACAAAAATGTATGGAAAATCTGGCCCACAGCTGTCAAAACTGTCAAATATGAATTAGAATTTGACACTACTGAGAGAAAATCACGGCAACTTGCTACTTAATCGAGATATTTTTCATGTCTCTTTCTAAACAATGTCATATTAAATCATTGCATCTCTTTGTTTCTTTTCTCGATCGACCACATTATCCCTCTGGTATTTCTGTGCTTAAAGCTGTTGTCTTATTGTTGGTGTTTATTGCAGAGCGAAATTGACGAAGGCGGAATGTTTGGCGATGCTGGGCCGCTGCCAGGAGGCGCAGGAGATCGCCAACGATTCGCTGCGTTTCGACAGCTTCGACACCGACGCTATCTACGTACGAGGACTGTGCCTTTATTTTGAGGTAAACGACTTCATAAATAGGGTACTTAATTCCAATGTATTTTCTTTTTTAGGGTTCCGTACCCAAAGGGTAAAAACGTGACCCTATAACTAAGACTCCGTCGTCCGTCTTTCCGTCTGTCCTCCTGTCCGTCTGTCTGTCACCAGGCTGTATCTCATAAACCGTTATAGCTAGAAAGCTGAAATTCACAGATGATGTATTTCTATTGCCGCTATAACAACAAATACTAAAAACAATATAATAATTAAGGGGGGCTCTCATACAACAAAACTGATTTTTTAGCCGTTTTTCGCTCTAGTAACAGGTTGATGCTTGAAATATTTACTGAATATTTAGATGCATGCTTACTTTAATAATAAATAATTAAATTAAAATAAAATTATTATTTAAGGGGGACTCTCATACAGTACGGAACTTCATGCGCGAGTCCGACTCGTACGTGGCAGATTATTTTTGATGTTACGCGATTACTCCGCCAATTATTAACCGATTTGGATGATTCTTTTTTGGTTGGTAGATCATACCTACTTCAGAGGTGATCCCAATTAAATTTTATCGAAATCGGCTGATTCGTTTTTGAAAAATCAACAATAATGTGAAATTAATAGTACATACATCGATACGTGCGAACTATGTATTCGAATTCTGTTATGCCTTTTTTGGCGAAAAATAATTATATTGTCTTAATATTTTATCTCTTATCTCCAACATAATTTGGGAATATGAATTTTGAATAAAGATTTGAAGATGGTCTTCCGCAAAGTAACGTAACGCCTGATTCAATCAACTATAATTTGGGAAGTTATACAATTTTGATGTTTACCAAAGAGTTCCGTGTGATAATCATGTTAGTAAAAACATGCTCTACCTTCGGCTGCAACATCGTTTCTGATCATGCGAGTTGTGGTTATATTTAGCTTACATAAAAAAAAATCATTTGTATAAATTGTTCCTATTTCGTGATCTCAACCATAGAACTTTCATTGCAGGATGTAGGCATTCATAAATTATGAATCATAATCGACAACTAAATAATTCATTATTTGGTAAAAACTGTTTTGGTAAACTAATGTAGTGAACATCCCTAAATTACCAATTTATTGTTATTGATTAATAATGATAAATTGTTGGTTAATAATTGTTATTGATTTTTAATTGTTCTATTCGAAACTTATTATTGAAGTATATTAACAGACGCGATACCAGCTGGTTATACCTAATTTGTCGCGACGTATTGTCAAGGTTTGCTATTTGCAATAGTCATAAACATATATTTCCATAGGAACTCTTGGAAATATTGATCAAAACAGACAGTACAGTACACACAGACACACGGACAGTACAGTAGGAGTGCAATATTATTTCGAGCACCGCGGAACTAAAAGGTTCTAAGTTATGGAAAACAAATGTCTTTTTCTTTTTTTTTCAAATTCATTTTTAGCTCAAGATGTCAATCACCTTAGTAACTGATTTCTTCTCCAGTTATGTTTATCTAGTAGTCAACCATCTTAGACGTCATAAACATAATAGCTCAATATAAATTACGACTCGGCAAGATCCGATAAAATGCGCTCCATTCAAAAATGGTGGATTGTCGCGAAATAAGAAAAAAACAAGTATTCATTCCCATCGTGGACTTGTTCAGAATTGACCTACTAAACCGAATTAGGGTAATTTAGACCATCATTACAACTTTTACTACAGGGCCAACCCGGAATTCTTTTTTCGGATATATTTTTTCTCGAACTTCGGGATGGCTAAAATAATGGTCTAAAACACAGGAGGGTGTTTCAGCTTTATAATTTTTTTCTGAGTATATCGTTTAGCCCTGTATATCGTTTTGGTTTCATTTCAATAGTCATATTTACCTTTTTCTCATAAGATAGCATTACCGGCGCATTCGACCTTCACCAAAAGTCGAATTTACGACTTCCTCCGTGTTTCCATTCATGTATTAATAAGTACCATTTTATTAACCGCAAATGATGAGTATGCCGCATCCTGTATATTTATTGTACCTAATCTACTACCTACACTTTTGTTGTCGTTATCGGACACTCACACAAGCCTGAAATGTTGAGAAATATTCACTTACTAAATATAGATTTTCTAACATGTTGCGTTGTTATCGAACAGTCAAGCGCATGTAATATTCATCTTGTGATTAAAATAAATCGTCAAAAGTGCTGTAAGTTTTCGCTCTTATCACTCATCAATTAAAACAGAGTAGGTATAAACTTTTTCAACAATGATTTGTAAAACTCATAATTGACAATCTTTTATTTGCATTGTTCAGAGTTAAAATAGACGCAGGCAACGCCCAGTATTTTCGCTGCGAAATTTATAGTAAACCTAGCTTACGATCCAGGATAAAAAGGTCATCATTAGTTTTATTCTACGAAAATGAGACAAACATGTACCTATATGTACTTACCTACAGTGTAGCCTTGGCACATCTTGCAAGCTTAAATGTGTCAAAAAAATGAATTAGCTTAAGATCGGCTGCCTAGGTACTCTTATATAAAACCCATAATAAAAGTTTAGTTTGCTAAGAAGACATCATGTTTTAAATCAGTTTTCTGTTGTAATTTTCAGGATAAAGATGAGCAGGCTTTCAAACATTTCCAACAAGTCTTACGCCTCGCCCCAGATCACACCAAAGCTATGGAAATTTATAAAAAGGCTAAACTATTAAAACAGAAAAAAGAAGAAGGTAAGTTTTCTCTTAAGTTTTTGCCCAGAAACGACATGTTTTGCTATAGATTAAAAATGACCTTGACTGTTGTTATCACAAGGACGCATGCAGTATAATATATTTATCAAAGATAGAGAGAAAGTTTTATCACTATTGCAAATCATATCGCATCACAATTGTCATTATGAATATTTAAAAAAATATGATTCTAGATATTTTAGTATGGTATTTTTCTTTTCAGGTAACGAAGCATTCAAAATGGGCAGATGGGCGCAAGCACTCAATTTATACAACGAAGCACTCCAAATCGACAAAAACAACAAAGCTGTCAACGCCAAACTTTACTTCAACAAGGCGACAGTATGCTCCAAACTGAACCAAATCAAAGAGGCAGCAGAAGCTTGCACAAAGGCGTTGGAACTCGACGAAAATTACGTGAAAGCGTTACTCAGACGAGCCAAATGTTACACTGAACTTGGCGAATACGAAGACGCGGTCAAAGACTACGAAAAATTGTATAAAATCGATAAAAGCAAGGAAAACAAAATACTCCTCCAAAACGCCAAGTTGGCACTCAAGAGATCTAAGCGTAAGGACTACTATAAGATTCTCGGAGTTGACAAGTCTGCTTCTGAAGATGACATAAAGAAGGCGTACAGGTAATACAATCATAGACCAATCACTATTACTATGAAATACTGGTTGTTACTTGCCCTTGTGCATATTCCATAGCATTATTGACCTGGCGGTGGTGACATACACAAACGCCTAAGCTAGTTTATAGCGGCTACTGCTAACTACCGTGCACGGTGCTTTCATAATATATAATGTACTAGCGACCCGCCCCGGCTTCGCACAGGTGTATAATACATATAAACCTTCCTCTTGAATCACTCTATCTACTAAAAAAAACCGCATCAAAATCCGTTGCGTAGTTTTAAAGATATAAGCATACATGGGGACAGAAAGCGGGAAGCGACTTTGTTTTATACTATGTAGTGATCTAAAACCACGGCGGTTGCGTAGGTAGCTGCGGCGACGTGCTATCTTTTGCAATAGCACTACTAACGCAAAGCTATGAAAGGTATAATGCTGTCGCCAGAGATGTTCTGAAAGACATATTGTGATTTAATACAGTAGGAGAAAGAGAAGGATATGTTTAATTTCTGTCATGCCAATCAGTGAGGCTAGAAATGACAAATTTCAGTGTTGTACTAGCTAATTCCACTACCGACCATAGGCCTACCCACAAAGTAAGGCTGAGTCATATCCACCACACTGATTGGTAGATTCACACACGCCATCGTGTTTCTTCTACGGATGTGTGCAGGTTACCTCGCGATGTTTTCTTCGCGTTTGTGGTGAGAAAAGCTTTCAACTGATCTCTCGCGTTCAGTTTCAATAGCCTGCCCAATACCCCACTCCCTCGCCTTTTATTCACAGACGTCATTAAGGCAGTTGTGAAGTGCATAACTTCTGATAACAAACAACTTGGCCCTACAAAAACAATGAACTGTTATCTACCTCTACATATTATCCGATTTGAGTGGTTTTTTCATGTAATATGCACTTCAATGGCTAGGTTTATACGTCTTAGTTTTTACAGTTTTTGAAATTACCTTAAAGTTTACTTAAGTCTTTAAAAAGTCATATTTTCATGCAAAACTGGCTGAAAAGTATACGAAAAACAAAAAAAAATTAGACATACATAAAAAAAAAGACATACAAGCGTACGCTATTTCTTACTCAAGTGGTTGACACGAAAAACATAACAATTTGTTATAGGTCGCGTCCGCAATATCCAATCAACGCGCAGCTTTGTATGAGCTTCAGTCAGGATTGGATATGGCGCAGCTTGTAGCTAACTTCATTTCCAACCTTTGTGACGCGGCCTATACAATTTAAGGGGTGAAAAGAGTTTTCTCCCGGAACGTAAATTTTATCAAAAGTGTACCGCAATATTTGTCGATGTTCTACAGAAAACTCTGGTCGATTCAGAATCCTCTTAAGTTTGAATCGTACTATATCAATTCACGTTTTGTCCTGGTACTGAACGATCGCGTGGCTTGCAGGAAGCGCGCGCTGGTGCACCACCCGGACCGGCACTCGGGCGCGCCCGACACCGAGCGCCGCGAGCAGGAGCGCCGCTTCAAGGAGGTCGGCGAGGCTTACGGCATCCTCAGCGACCCCAAGAAACGCGCGCGCTACGACCAGGGCGTCGACCTCGACGACGACGGGCCCTCCTGCGCCGGTAACTATACATCATCCTACTGGAACATCTAGCTAGAACCGAGCCATCCTCAGCGACCCCAAGAAACGCGCGCGCTACGACCAGGGCGTCGACCTCGACGACGACGGGCCCTCCTGCGCCGGTAACTATACATCATCCTACTGGAACATCTAGCTAGAACCGAGCCATCCTCAGCGACCCCAAGAAACGCGCGCGCTACGACCAGAGCGTCGACCTCGACGACGACGGGCCCTCCTGCGCCGGTAACTATACATCATCCTGCTAGAACATCTAGCTAGAACCGAGCCATCCTCAGCGACCCCAAGAAACGCGCGCGCTACGACCAGGGCGTCGACCTCGACGACGACGGGCCCTCCTGTGCCGGTAACTATACATCATCCTGCTGGAACATCTAGCTAGAACCGAGCCATCCTCAGCGACCCCAAGAAACGCGCGCGCTACGACCAGGGCGTCGACCTCGACGACGACGGGCCCTCCTGCGCCGGTAACTATACATCATCCTGCTGGAACATCTAGCTAGAACCGAGCCATCCTCAGCGATCCCAAGAAACGCGCGCGCTACGACCAGGGCGTCGACCTCGACGACGACGGGCCCTCCTGCGCCGGTAACTATACATCATCCTGCTGGAACATCTAGCTAGAACCGAGCCATCCTCAGCGACCCCAAGAAACGCGCGCGCTACGACCAGGGCGTCGACCTCGACGACGACGGGCCCTCCTGCGCCGGTAAGTATACATCATCCTGCTGGAACATCTAGCTAGAACCGAGCCATCCTCAGCGACCCCAAGAAACGCGCGCGCTACGATCAGGGCGTCGACCTCGACGACGACGGGCCCTCCTGCGCCGGTAACTATACATCATCCTGCTGGAACATCTAGCTAGAACCGAGCCATCCTCAGCGACCCCAAGAAACGCGCGCGCTACGACCAGGGCGTCGACCTCGACGACGACGGGCCCTCCTGCGCCGGTAACTATACATCATCCTACTGGAACATCTAGCTAGAACCGAGCCATCCTCAGCGACCCCAAGAAACGCGCGCGCTACGACCAGGGCGTCGACCTCGACGACGACGGGCCCTCCTGCGCCGGTAACTATACATCATCCTACTGGAACATCTAGCTAGAACCGAGCCATCCTCAGCGACCCCAAGAAACGCGCGCGCTACGACCAGGGCGTCGACCTCGACGACGACGGGCCCTCCTGCGCCGGTAACTATACATCATCCTGCTGGAACATCTACAGGGGGAAACCCTTTGCTGTGCTACCCGTGCTGGGTGGGAATCGAAGCCACGCCTTTTTGATCCCGTAGTCAAGGTCACTACCCAAGTAACATAAGCTTCTATAACCAGGGCTTTTTATCACCAAACAGTAATATAGTAGACCTATAGTGGTAACCGTTATCACTGCTTGTACTATAAAGGTTTTCAACAGAGCGGTTTGGTTCTATAAGATAAAAGAGCATTTAAGTTCTATAAATTAGCTCTTAAAACGTCTACAGGACCATACAAAAGAATACTTAAAGTGTTGCTCTATAATGGGTGTAAAATATGCGATTATAGTGCTATTTAATACTGTAGACAACCTGAAGGACACTTTTATGTATCTATTTGGCACTAATAATGCGTCAAAGTTACTTTTATAGTACTAGTACTGTAGAAGTGTCAAAAACTCTATTACAAGACAAATTTGCACTGTAAAAGTACCTTGTACAACAATTTCGTAACGTTTTAGCGTTTTAAAAGCTCCCTAAATATGTCTATGGTGCTAGTTCTGTAAAAGCCATGAACATTTTTCTATAGTACTAATTAGTACCTAAAGGACTCCTGGCGCATCTTTTAAATAACCTATATTTTAAATTGTTCTATAAGTGAGTTTGTGTTACTGCTACACAACTAAAACATACTATAAATGTACTAAAATCTACAATTAATGGACTAATTAGATCTATACTAGCTTTTCAGTATCTTTTAAATGACAAGTACTTCATAACTGGACTTTATATTTAGATAACAATACTAATAGCCCGGGAGGTAAGTGCAATAAATATAACTAGGTACTTTCTAAAGCTGAATTTTCGGTATGTTACAAGTATGATGGTGTACAAGAATACCCGAGAGTCAGTCAGCTAGAATACTTAGCGTTTGATGAGGATACCCGTTAGAATTATTAAAATAAAAAATAAGTATCTTGCAACTACTTCTAATAGGTTGGTGTACGGGTAGAAAAATAATTTAAAAAAGTTTAATTACCAAAAATTACCTGAAACTTTTAAAGCCTGCTTGACTTGACAGACCTTATTACTTACAATCTCTGTCAGTCAGGACTTAAAGCAGCGCCGCTTTAAATAAAGCCTAACTGACAGGCTCAGTTACATGTTTTTTTTATTAATTCATACAGTTTTTCCCTCCAACCGCTAAACGTCCCAGCTGACTGACTCCGTGGTATTTTAGTACACCACCTTGATAGCGTAATACCAAAAATTCAGCTTTTAGGAAGTAGTTGCATTTTTTCCGCTTACCTCCCGGGCTATAATTTGTGTTAGCTGAAAAAAATGGCTGACGTTTTTTGTCATGGTAGCTCATTGACAGCACGGCTGGAGCTAATAAGCACTATAGCAGCCATAGTCGGAAGAAGTTCTTATTTTAATAATTAAAAATTAATTAAAACAAGAAAATTATGAGGGCGCATTTTCAAATTTGAAATCAGTATAATGACTTTAGCGACACAATTATTTTCGCAAGTGCAAGTTACTGCAGATTTATAGTCCTTGTATTGTAGTTATGTCCTTTTAATTACGTGTCACGTTTATCAACAATGGCTGTAGTGACATAAAACATAAACTTACCGATTTTTGTTTTCATGAAGAAAACTCACAAATTGCAAGCAATTGTAATAAAAAAGATCATTGGAATCGTTTTCGGTGCACAATTACACTTTAAATAGGTTTTTGGTTACTTTTATAGAGCATATGTCAAAAACGTTGCAAGTAGAGCTATTTTAGTACTAAAAAGCGTTTCTTATCATTTTTACATCTCAACTACAGAGCTGATTTATCACCGTGACAGCCTTTATGTAATGATTATAGAATAAATCAGTGATAATACTAGGGCCTATTCGGGGTTCTGTAAACGTTTACAAGACTATTATAGTGCCAATCATGAACACTAATTAGCACGCTCCAAAACGTTCTCAGGTCTTTTATAGTACCAGATTTTGTTACTTGGGTAATCACTGAGCCACCGAGGCAGTGTTGAAATACATAATGCAGTTCCAGTATATTAATAAATAAATAAATATAAATATTATGGGACATCTTACAAACGGTCTCTGACCCCAAACTAAGCTTGTGATATGGCTGCCAGAGACTGATATACTACATATACATATTTTTAAATACATATTTAAATAGATAATAAGCCCGATTACAGAGGCGCCATCGTAATTATATTAGCTAAATAGCATAGTTCTGTTTCTTTTTTACTTTAGACATTCGATAAAGAGAACGCTTTTTACGTTGCTATTAAAGAGGCGCCATCGTAATTATATTAGCTAAATAGCATAGTTCTGTTTCTTTTTTACTTTAGACATTCGATAAAGAGAACGCTTTTTACGTTGCTATTAAATTTACGCTGGCGCCTCTGTAATCGGGCTTAATACCTAAATAATACCCAGACACAGCAAATACCTATGTTCATCACACAAATATTTGCCTTGGGTGGGAATCGAACCCATGCCTCTTTGAGCCAGGAGTCATAGTCATTAATAATGTAATCGTTGCATATTCCAGATATCGATCCCAACGTGGTGTTCCAGTCGTTCTTCAACCGCGGCGGGCCGCAGTTCGACTTCCCCTCGGGCGGCGGCTTCCCCGGCACCGCCTTCAGCTTCCAGTTCGGATAAACCTCACCACACCACTACATTTACAGTACACTTCATTTGGCGAAACAAACTTCCGCTCTTGTATCTACCCACACGTTTATCAAGATATACGCAATGAGACTATCTATTTTCGTGTCAATTTTTCATTCCATGCCAAGCAAATTATGTATACTAAGCGCCACACAAATCGGCGGATGAGAAGTTAGCCGCAGATGACACTTCGCTGTGATTCGCTGATAATTGCGCATGTGTGCACAATTCCGACGCCGCGTGTCTTAGTGGTGTGCACGGGCGTAGGGAGCGCGCGGGCGGGTGTGCCCCGGCGTCTCATCTCTCTGGCTCCCGCGCATACCTATTTTTCGGCTTTTGCGCAGCGTTCTGCGCATAACTTTCCATCCGCCGATTTGTGTGGCGCTTAGTATAATGCAGTTCCTCGGCCGGTTTTGCATTGTCACTTGAGCCGATAATGCAAAAAAATGTATTGTGCCGTGGAATGCTACTACGGCACCTTTGGATGGTAAAAAGAAAAAAAAACACTGTTGTCTATGCGAAGAGAGAGATTTCGTTGTAAAACGTAAAAAAAAGTGTAAATATGGCGTCAAGATTTTATATAAATTGACACGGTCGCAGTGTCTATCTTGATAAATATCTGCGTGCCTACCATTTGTAAATCACACAAAATTATCATTCCAAAGCGAAACAAAATTATATCAAAGTTGTTGGTTTCCGACTAATAAAACGATACAAATTTATTTCATAGCGTTTGAGATAATAGAAACAGTGTGTGTGAAAGAGAGTGTAAACGACACGTGTAATTTTAGACTGATTTGGTTAAGTAACTTTAATTTTGATTTAACGCATCGGTTTTATTTTTGCAAATAGAATTTTACTGGTGTAAACGGGCTAAATAAATAAATGCTTCGAGCATGGACAATAAGTTGCGAATAAGTTGTTTTAGTTTTTTTGACGAATCGTCAGCACGCAATGTTTTTAAACATTGCTCAAGTAAAAACTTTCATTTTATCTGTAATTTGACACATATTAAAATGGTAATTTATTCCTTTCGGCTTAAAGATGTTGTTTGATGTCCCACGAATATCCTATAATGCTGAAATGTTTATAATCTATACGAAAGTTTGCAGCGCTGGTGCAAATGGTTAGCCCATTACATTTATTTTACAACTTGTTGGAAAGAGCAATTTAATCAGGTCATTCAAACGTGCGTGTCGCAATCTTATTAGTAATTAATTCGTTTCGATACCTACAATGCGAGAAAATTGTCTGGAAAGTATACAAATAGTGCGCTTCCCCAATGTAATTTTACTATTGTACTAGCTGACCCGCCAAACTTTGTTTTGGCATAATAATATTAAAAAATATAACAAATGCGATTATAAATTGAGATATAAACTATCCTATCTCTCAAATTGGATCAAACTGCACAGTGTACAAAATTTGGTTAAAATCGGTTCAGTAGTTGAGGAGTTCATCGCGGACAAACAACATGACACGATTTTTTTATATATAAAGATTATAAAGGACTGTAGTAGTGCAGCGTTCGGTAGACCTCGCGGACACGGTAGTGAACTGTGTCTGCGAACGGCAGACCTCGCGGACACGGTAGTGAACGGACTGTGTCCGCGAGGTCTACCGTTCGCAAAACTGCTACAGTCCTTTATTATGTACAGTAATGATATTACATAGGGGGACCTTTTAACCGAATATAACCTTTTTGCCCGAATTTTCATTAATTCGGCTTAGTCGCTATTGCTGTCCTTTACTAATAGAAATATAAATGTGGGATAGAAAGAATTCTTAGTGCTGCTCTGTCAAACTATAGTTCCAATTTTAGCTGCGAAAGAAATCAACTAAAAAAGAGAAATTAAATACCTGGCTTGACCATATCTCACTTGGACACCATAGCAGCTTTACCATGACATACATGCTTTAAAAAATACTTGATTGTGCAACCAAACAGACACCATGGAGTGAGGAAGACCCTAAATAGTAGTAATAGTAGAAGTAATAACTAGTTGCGCCGCCATTGGTATGTTGAAAGCACTGAACTGGGCGCTATCCCTTTCTTAAATTTAATTATAGTGAAGGATGGCAATAGAAATGCAGACAAATTGGTCGCGTTGTAGGTAAGTTTAGTGTGCGTTTGCCTCTGTACAAATGTAGTTTTAACTTATGACAAATAAATCTCTAAGAAGTCATGACTTTTGTTCAATTAACGGTTTAAAATTAATTTAGAAATCGTTCGTTGTTTCATCGTAAATTAATAATAGATTAGCAATGAATATTTTATCTATATCTATTTGATTACTTTTGCTGTGCTTCTTCATCGTTTTTTACCTTTAGATCATCCTCTGCTAAGGCTAACATCGTTATCAGAATATTATTTTTATGTTTTTGTCTCTTCATTATTCAATGAATATTATAACGCTACATAATAATAGGGTTATGTGAACTATAAAGATGTTATCTTTTACTTCCCACTGAAAGAATTTAAAAACACATGTATCATAGATGATAGAATTTAATTTGTCATCATGAACTGATTTCATCGTAACGAGTTGGTATAGTAGTAGTGTAAATGAATTATTTTCAGTTGGCTTGACAAGACGCGAGCATGTCGGATTACTTTCGTTTAATTTATCTTGTACATTATCCTCCCTGTGTTAAAATGTACCCTCAGACTAAATAAAAAATCAAGACAGAATGTTGTAAACAAAACAAGTGAGGCCGGCAAAACTACACCTCGTCAGTCGAACTATGGCAGCGCAACACCGACGCACTCACCACATGTATAAAAAACCGGCCTCACTTGTCTGTTCACGACGTTGTCTTGTTTTTTTTATTTGGTCTGAGGTTATACCCTTACTTTAACATTAACTTGTGTGAACCCCGAGCAAGCCTTGCTAGAGTTATTTCAATTCGCTTTTTTTTAGTATATGAATTAAAACATGAGTGTAGTTACATGGGTCAATAAGTAACATGTTATATCGCGTACCTTAATAGTTATTATTTTGTTTAACTTAGAATGAGACTAGAGCTTAAAGTTACTTGTAATATTATAATAATCCAACAAATGCCAACAACTGGACGATGTGGGGGTCTAGGTAATGTTATCGAAATTAAAGTCATCATTCACTGTAAAATCTTGCCTAATTAGGACATGTATAGACCGATTCAAACATCTTGGCGGATGTGATGTTAGCTGCGGGTAACCCAATCCTCGTTGTTACAGTTGTTACGTAAGCTTCAGTCAGGATTGGGTTATGCGCAAACACACAGACGCCAAGATGGTTGATTCGATCTATTCGCACTATGCGGATGCGGATGTGGTACGGCTGCCGAAACAGATAAATCATCACCGACTGCTACAACCGACATACAAATGCTTTTACCGACATTTGTGCGGCATCGGTGGCGCGTCTGTGGTTAGCGCTCGTATAGGCCGAATCGTAGTCGACGGATGTGAAGTTAGCCACAAACCGCGCAATATGACTGAAGCAGCGTGAAGCTCACATAAAGCTTCGCGTTGAATGCATATTGCGCAGCTTGTAGCTAACTTCACATCCGCCGACTTGTATGATTGGGCATATGTGAAGTTTAAGGTTGGCTGCATACAAGTCGATCACCACCGCTACGGCGGTTTATTTTAAAATCAACAGCAGCGCAATCGAACTTTCGTCGGAGTCCAATATGATACTGAAGCAAGCAACAAAGTAGCAGCCACTGACAGTAGTGGCTGTCGCATGCGTCAGCTACAGGCTAAATCAAACTTAATGGCGTCTGTGAACACGGAGACGAGTCGTTGCGCAGCAGCAAATTCATAGGTCAGCTGCGGCAATGAGTGGGGATTTGCGCAGCTTGTAGCTAACATAACAGAAGCCATTATGTTTGATTGACGGTGTTTATGGCTACCTTGTGTGCGGCCTCCCTAATCCAGTTATTTCTATATCAATATTCTTCATTTCTAGATCGCCCCACACTTGACCAAACTATCGAACCAATAAACTAAGTTGTCATTACCTAATATTAATTTCATTGTAACTTAGTGAACTAGTTTCTGCAATAAAATTATGAAAATCAAACTCCCATACTTTTATTTCATTCCACCTTTACCTTTATCCACTTGTCTGGACGAATCGTATAAAAATATAAAACAGAATAGGAAAGTAAAAATAAACGGAATTATAAAAGTGAAGGAAAAAAGCTAGAAATATTGAATAGGTACTATTCAAGGTAAGTGCCTGATTTCTATGCAGGGTTCGTTCAGAAAGGGTCGAAAGTGGGCGATTCAGATCGAATCGTTGTGTATAACTGTTACTCAGCGACCCTGTGTAATAGGGCCTATTCTGTGCTGTTACTATAGAGCCAAATAAAAAACCCTGTATTACTAGGTCTCAGTTGGTGGTATCCGTTTCTTTTTTTCAAATGACATGGCTTTATCGCCCGCAGGACGTTTGTTTGGCGTCTTGCTGTCTATACCATCAAATCTGAAATGGTAAAATAATAGGTAAAAAATTACTGGCACAGTTGTGTAGCAAAACCTAGAATTCTAGGCATCAGATGCATGGTATCGACCGAATCAATTATTGGCGGCTGCGATCAATCCTCGCGCAGCTGCTATGTGAGCTTCAGAAGTTAGGCCTAATAAATGAGAACTAACACATAGGCTTCTATCATACAAGTCTGCGGATGTGAATTTAAGTAAGTTATAGTACGCGCTACACAAGTCGGCGGATGGGAAGTTAGGCGCAAAAGGCAAAATATAGGTATGCGCCGGAGCCAGAGAGACTCGCGCCGGGGCACACCCGCCCGCCAACCTCATGCCTCCCGCGCTCTCCCTACGCCCGTGCTCACCACTACGCCACTTGCGTCGGTATTGTGCACACATGCGCAATAATCACGGCGAAGTGTCATCTGCGGCTAACTTTCCATCCGCCGACTTGTGTGGCGCGGATTATAGATGCTGTGCGAAACAATCAACACAGATTTATGTGAGCTTCGGTCAGGTCAGGATTGGATATTGTGCAGCTTGTACCCAACTTCTTGTCTTGTATGATTTGACCTAAACCCTACGTAAAAAGAAAATTGATTCACGTACTTTTTCATTTTAAACGGCTTCTTTTTCTCCTGTTTCGGCGGTTTATTGTTATTTTTAAAACTGAGAACATAACGTTTCACGACGTCGATGTTGACCGTGGTGTTTTCAGGGTACATGCGTTTCTGCCACTGGTCTCGCTCATCTAGCCACATCCTTTGATATTCGTATGATAGGAGCCATTCGACGCGTGATTTTCCTTCCTGGTTATTGTTTATTTTATAAATAATATTATTCAAGCTCTAAGATTGCAATACGACTGCTATACCCAGTACAAATCGCGGCATTTAAGTGTAGCGCTGAGTGAAGTGTGGAGGCTGCGCATGGGTTTAGTATGGCGGTCACCATGGTCAGCCATCCCCTCCACACTACCCTCAGCGCTACACTTACGTGCCGCTACCTGTAAGCATTAGCATACGTAGTATCTATAGTAGTCTGTGGCATTAGCTAAAACTACTCGAAAAGAGCGCCACGAAAAATCACTATTTTGCAAAGGGCATTGGAAAGTTGAAATGGCAGTGGGCAGGGCACATAGCACGGAGGACTGATGGGGTCGAAAAATTCTCTATGGGAGACCACGTACCGGCAAGCGCAACATATAGGTAGATAGAAATGACTACGGTCATAGGATTGCGTTGGATACAAGCCGCTTCTAACTCTTATAGGAGATCCTTAGGGAAAGCCTATGTCCAGCAGTGGTCGTCCTATGGCTGATGACAATAACTGCAAGTCCTTACCATGAACTTCCAAGGTTGCGGATTGTATTTTGGGAAATCTGAAGATATTATATTATGGACAGGAGCGCAACGATGGGATTTTTCCCATTTTATTCCAGATATTCGGCCCATTTAGAACAATGTTTCTAAATTAGAAATTTCAAGTACCGGCTAGTATATTGTTAGGTACCAATTTGATTACGAAATCATGGTCTATGGATTCGACATTTTTGTATTATTTCGTGAACTACCAAATGGCATTAAATATTGACTTGTCATCATTTGATGTCATTCACAGACTACTATAGATGACATTGTCATTGTTCGCCAGTGAGTAAAGAGAATGCAAGATCCTACCAGCCTGGCTGTCCACTAAGCAGCGACCAGCAAAGCTGATTTATAGGGTTCGTACCCAAAGGGTAAATACTGGACCCTATTACTAAGACTCGGCTGTCCGTCTGTCACCAGGCTGTATCTCATGAACCGTGATAGCTAGTACGTTGATATTTTACAGATGTATTTCTGTTGCCGCTATAACAACAAATACAAAAAAAAATATTTAAGGGGGGCTCCCATACAAGTAATGTGATTTTTTGCTCGATATTAATAACGGCACCAGGAAGATGCTTAAAATATTCACAGAATATAAAGTTGTATGTTCCTTGAAAATTAAATAAATGTACTTACCTACATCAAGCTTCCTTACGGTACGGAACCCTTGGTGCGCGAGCCTGTCTCACACTTGGCCGATTATTACTATACGGTGAACAAACAGCCGCCTAGCCGGAGCGGCGACCGCATCGTTCGAGGTGAACTAGAGAGGCAACCAGTCAGCTGCTCACTTTCGCCGTTTCACCTAATGAGGACACTGCTTTCTGACGAAGCGTAACCACAGGGCCTTAGATTATAGAAGGGAACACAGCCCATAGAACAAAGCTCTTCTGTTGGCAGAAGCTCTCGATGATGATTTACTCAGTTGTACAGTTATTCAGGGCATCATTACGGTACATATCTATTAAAATGCATTAATAATCAGGACAACAGCTGAAGCCATGTATTCGGTGAATTGATTGTTGCTAAGTTAATTATTCACTGAGCAACAATATTTCGGATACAGATTCTGAAACATCATGTAGATATTTCCAGGAACTGATTTGTTTCAGTGTTCCATAGTGTTCACTGTAAACAAATATGTAACTGTTTCTGAAACATTATTTTTTGTTACGGAAACATGTAGATTTTGTTTTTGATAGTTTATAAATTGTTGCTCAGTGAATACATGACTTGATACTGACAAAAATGGTGACCTAAACATTAACTAATTAATTTAAAATAAATAAAATAACAGATTGCATTTTTAAATTTTTATTTTGGATACATAAGTAGGATCAGAACATAAAACTAACTCCACTCGTGTACCTGTAACAAAAAAATCATTATTAGAATAAGCTTTTCAGCAAAGTAATACCGTTAATAAATTTGGGTTTTTGTAATTAGTATGAAAAATGTTCGCTTTTTTTAGTCCCTGTCTCATGAAAACACTGCAGGGGTGGAGAAAGCGAGTACTATACCCTCCAATTCTTTACATTGTTCTCATGATGAGACAACGACTGCCTCGGAGGGAATAACTGAAATATACTATCTAATAATTCTAACACAAAATTATCATGTCAGTGCTTGTAACCACTCTCCTCTGAAACAACTTCACCGATTTTTTGACTGAGAGAAGGTACTCAATTCGACGCGTATATTTTTTTTTGTATAACTACGCATAACTTTTTACGTAGTGATCAGATTTAAATAATGCTTTTTTTATTGGAAAACATCTAAATTGGTCCCATTTAAATTTTATCGAAATCGGCTGAGCCATTTTTGATAAATCAACGATAATGTGAAAAATGCTACATCGATTCGTGCGAAACATTCGCGAATTCTGCACCCGGTTGAAGTTGGTCATGCTATTGTTTGCAAAAAAGAATTATGAATATTTTTGTGCATATTCAGTAGGTCTGAGAATAGGTTGTCAACTGTTTTATACTGTGTGATAATGGTGGCTATTTTTAACACCCCTCTTCGTGTCTGTTTGTCTGTCTGTCTGTGGCATCATAGCGCCCAAACCACTGAACCGATTTCAGTTTAGTTTTTTTTGGATGAAAGGAGACTTAATCGAGAGTGCTCTTAGCTATGTTTTATAAAAATCGATTGAGCCGTTTAAGAGTTATGGTGGGTTAAAGTGGGGATGGAAGAACCAAAATTCTACAAATGTGCCCAAAATGGTTGTCAATTGAAAGTTTGTTGTCAAATATTTTTGTGTCGGGGGTTTTTTAATTAGGTATATTATTCTTTTTACATAACTAGTTGACCCGGCAAATTTGGACATATTATAGGCTGAATCAAACTTCTTGGTGGCTTTGTGAAGTTAGCTACAAGCTTCACAAAACCCAATCCTTACTGAAGCTCTCATAAAGATGCACAGGGATTGTGTTTCACGCAGCTTGTAGCTAAATTCACTTCCATGAAAAAGTTTTATTCGCCCTAAACTAAGAATTAACCACTGGTTTAATGAAACCTGCCCAAAACTGTTAAGCCTATTGCTTTTACTGGTTGCAAAACTTCTAGCCACAAATTGCCGAAATAATATGGGTATTCCTCATGGTATGGTACGCCACATCTTTTTGAGATCTCTGAAGTTCATTTATGCAGCTGTGCACAACACATTTTACAGGTGCAGGAAAGAACATGGCTTGTGCAGCTCGCATCTTGTGCCTGACCCACAAAGATTTGTATAAAATGTAACAACAGTATTAAGAAAATAGTAAGCATCAACAGGCCCTCTATCATAATTTCATTGATATTGATGATGGATATTTTCGGCAATATCATTGTCCTCATCAATATGGCATCAGGATCAACTTTGAAATTGGAAAATGTGGGTTATTTGTCAGCTTCGGCAGTCCTTATGATTCAAAACATCATTTGTTTCTTTTAACAAGATGTATGAATTTCAGCAATGATGAGTACCTACAACGTTACACTGAAATATCGATATTAACTTGATAAACACCTTTTAAGTATAAGAGTGCAAGTTTCAAATAAAAATTAAGAACAGTGAATTCACTCAAGAGAACATGTTTTTGAGGTTATCTCATGAGGCTTTTGTCAATGTATAGAAAGCAAACAAAAACAGAATAATATTTTTGATAATGAATAGACAATGTAGCTCGCTGTTAACTAGTATTTAATAGATAATGGCAAAACAACACAAAGGGAAAGAAGTCCCGATATCAGTGAATTACTACTAAGCCATTTCGTTTTGGTCGATGCTGTTAGTTGGTAGCGTACATTAGAGATTTAACCACAAGTAGTACCTAGGTAGCTTCAGTAGGAATCAAAACTTGGGATGACCATTGATGGATCATTACTGTTTATTGACCACATGCCAACTACTTAATAACGAGGTTATGTTTGAACCGGGTGTGTACTGCAGTGATTAAGACATGGATGCGAGTCCAGCACACACAATTTTTCACATGGAAACCACGCCGGTTAAACTTTAGCTTGATGAGATATCGACTTACCGCTTTATTTGGACCTTGCGCGCATCTTCCTCCTCTTGCGCTTTAGCCTTCGCATACGCTTCTTACGCCACTGGAATAACACAAAAACACAAGTTATTTACTGCGGCATTTGGCTGGACACTACGATTAATATTTTGTGAAAATTTAGCAAAATAATGAAAATAAATGTACCTTGGCTCTCATTTTGTTAACGTCGAGACGTTAACGAAGCAAACGTTTAAATGAAAGTGGAGATTATTCCACTATTTCACGATGAAAATCAACTCTCATGAACAAGGTCTCAAATGAAAAGAACGTATTGGGATGCTAGACGTGCAATTTAATTTCTCCCTATATTGTTATTTTTTCCCCAAAAATGAAACTAGTTTCCCAAAAACCGTTTTTGGGAATATATTTAAATAAAATTCATTTCACATAAATGATTTTTATTTATTTAAATGTTGAGGTAAACGTTACATAATAATAACAAATGTAAAATTCGAGTTATACAAATTGGTCAAAATAATAATAAGTGAATGAAGTAATAGCCCAGAACTGTACAAATTCCCCGTCTTTACAATAGTTTTCCTCTTCCTACCACCCAAAAACTGTGTTTTGTATGATTTGATGTTTGTAAAAAGGCTTCTTCGTGTTGGTTTCGGCCCTACCAAAGCCTTTCGAAGATCTGGGGCAACCCGTGAATTGTGAAACGAGTAAATAACACAAAGAGAAAAATGTTAAAACAGAAGTCCGGACAGGGCCTGATTTACCCTTAGGCTAATTAGGCTACGACCTAAGGCGCGAGGCTCGGGGGGGGGCGCAGCGCGCTAAAATCTTGACTTCGCGATCTTTGCATCTATCCTACATAGACTACATACCTACATAATATTTCAACTAGATTGAGACAAAACACTATAACTAAATGCTCCACAGAGATACAAGCTCTGTGAAATGCCACAGAGATACCAGGGGGAAAATTGGTTGATCGAGAAAAGAAAGAAACAGATGCATTGGTTTAGTATAGCATGAGAAAAAAAGAGACATTATAAATATCTCGATTCAGTGGCTAGTTGTCGTGTTTTTGTCCCGATAGTGTCAAATTCTTGTCAAATTCCAATAGGTACATATACTTGACAGTGACAACCTTTGATAGCATGGACGTAGCGAGGGTGGGCCGGATGTCGTAAATATATGAAGTTGATTATCGTATCGTAGCAAATTCTTTACGTTTTTGAAGCAATTTTATAATGATGAACTACACCTTTTTTGAAGTGAAAACTTATTTAGCAGCGTTGCTGCGTTGTGCAGTTTTTGGGATCGCTAAAAATGTTAAGCTCGTGTCAGGACAGACGCGTAAGCTTATCGAAAATTCGTAGGATGGAACGATAGTAGAACGCCCGCGCCGGCGGCGCGGCGTAGAGAGGAAGTATTATCCCCCTCTCTGTCTACCGCACGACGAAAATGTATGCTTGCTCCTGCTGTTTCGATTAGGCAGCGCGTATATTACCACATAAATGATAGTAAAGTTATTTGTCCAAGTTTTCACTTCTGCCGGCACACCCGGAGTGCAACCCCTTGTTTTTTTTTAGGGCGCTTCTGCTGTCATATTCAGTATCTTATAACGGAAATGTTGTATGTGGTTTCGTTTATTTACTCTTTTGCCAGAGTCGCGTTCTTTGACGTAATTGACTTTTCTTTCTAATTCCTAAAAATGGGGTTAAACATTCTATCATGGCATCACAGTCGCTAAGCTTCACTTTTTTGGCGTTACTAGTCTGACGCATTTGCCTCAATTCACATTTTGTACGTTTATTTATATTAAAATAATTATGTCTAAAAATACAAGTTGAGTGGATTCTACGTACCAGTTACATATTTTATAGTGTCAAAATTAATCAAATTCAATTAGAGTTTCATTGATCGCATCTGAAGTCGAAGTCAGAACGCAGACCGCGGTAATTATTTGACTGCTTACGGAACGCTTTACTTCACCAGTGTGCGGAATACCAACCAAAAGATAATAATTTAAAAAGTTTTGACAGTATTTGGGACTGACTTTGACATTTGATAATTTGCTGAATTTGCCGTGAACTGTCATGGTTGCACTTCGGCAGCTTTTTGTCTGATTCGCGCCAAAACCTCAAATTACAGTTTTTACTTCTTGGAGTGCTAGTTTTATATTGTGAAATTCTTCAGCGGTGAGTAGAAGCAGTAAATATAGATTATTTAATATATGCTTATGTTTAAATGTACCCAAACTCTTGAAAATAGAAACCATCTCATGTAAATAATACAGAGCTACCATCATTATGACATTAACTTAGTACAATGGCGGAATGTTGTTCCTTGTTTCGCGAGTTTTCGTGTGATTTTCCATTTTAATAGATAATTAAGTAGTATGGAAGAGTAGGAAGAATTAGTTTTCATATTATATAGATAATAACAGTGCTGAGTTAACTTGACAGTGGTTTCAAACTATAATGTTTTCATTTTGTGATGCGCCAGCAGCTGCGTCTGTCTACATTAAATTCTTATAACATCGAACTGTAAAATGGTTACTTCAAACAAAGTGCCTGAAAAGAAAGTTGTGAAAATGGGTGATCCCAATAGCGGCGCCGTCGTGCCACAACGGACTCTACTTGGAGAAGTGAACGAACACATTACCTGTCCCTTATGCCATGGGTACTACATAGACGCTACAACCATCGTAGAGTGTTTACATTCATTCTGCCGAAGTTGTATCATTAAACATTTAAAAGCAAAAAGCTATTGTCCTGTTTGTGAAATGATGATAAATTCCGCAAAACCTAACATAAAACTCGATAAAGCATTGCAAGACATAGTGTACAAACTTGTACCTGGTCTATTTCAAAAAGAAATGGAAAGAAGACAGCATTTTTACTCTTCAAGGCCTGGCCCGGCTGCCACTGCTACTCCTGAACAGAGAGGTGAAGATACCGAAAGAATAATATTCAGTCCTGAAGATGTAATTTCTTTTTCGTTAGAGTATGCAGATGCGACTGATTCAGACAGTATATCTAGCAAATCTTCTGATAGCAACGAGCCACCATCTGCGCCGGCTACTACAAGGAGATATCTGCAATGCCCTGCTGTTGTCAACATAAGCCACTTGAAGAAATTTCTTTGTATGAAGTTTGATATTGATTGCACTCAATTCGCCATTGATATCTTGTATAAAAGAGTACCTCTACCTGATTACTACACCTTGATGGACATTGCATATATATACAACTGGAAAAGGAATGAGCCTATGCGATTTTTCTATCAGATTATTGATTATGTTGCAATTAGGAACAGAATATTTGAAATAAACAGAAAAAGTTCACATTTCCGTGAAAATAAATCAAGCAATGCACCAACAGATGATGCTAATGTGAACAGTCCAGTTCCACAAATAGATCAAGGATCTGAAGCATCTTCTGGTACTGATAGTCCAATGCCAGAGGAAAGCAATACAAAACAAGCAAGTGATAACAAAAAACCTGTTGAAGATAAATCTAAGCAGCAATCTGAATTGGAATCTGACAAAAATTCACCCAAAAAGGCTGAAGATGAAGTGGAAAAATCACAGTTTTTAAACTCATTTGAATTGACACCTAAAAGCAATGCTTCAAAAACTTCTCCCTCTAAACCAAATCCTGCAGATGAACCAGCAGTGTCCACTGAACCTGCTTCAAAGGCACAAACCGCAGAAAAACCCAAAGCAGAAGAAAAAGTTGCTCAAGATTCACTAAAAAGAAAGTACCAGATGCCACCTAATGCACCAGAGCTGAAAAAGTTAAAGATAGAACTAGAAAAAACTAAAATAACAAATTATATTGGCACTATTGCTACGGGAGCTACAACAACTTCGCTCTGTAATACAAAGGCTAAAGAATCCACTTCAAAATTGAAGGAAGTTGAAAATGCATCAAAATCTTCCCAAGGAAGTGCAAATACAAGTTCTAGTGTCAATATTCCCTCACCATCTTTAATTCCTAAAGAACCAAAACTACAACAAAGCCCGCTTGCCCAAACACATAGCTCAGATAGTTCTGGGATAAAAAGAAGTGTTCCGCAACATGTTGCAACATCAAAACGTAAACCCTCAGAAATGCCTCCTCCGGCCCACCAACAGCCTACAACTCAAAAAACTATTTCTCCTCTTAAAATTCAAGTCCCAAAGCTGGAAATCCCTAAAATTCCAGATGTTCAAAAGCCTCCAGTAAAAAAGATTCCTGATTTAAAACCAAGCACACCCTTAACACAACACAAAGGCCCGCCAATCAATAAAGTTCGAATGGATTTGCTGGCTAACAATAGTGATCCTACTATTGATAGAAGCAAAATTTTATCTCAAGTCAAAACATCATTGAGTTCTCCTAATGTAGCTACTACTTCAGGAGATCCTCTAAAATCACTGTTTGATTCTTGTAAAATTAATATACCTTCATCTTTGTCCATTACTTTAACTGACCAAAAACTGGAGGCTCGTAATCCTGGTGAACCGGTGCCTCCAGATCCTAAGAAGAATATTGTAAATAAAAATCTGACTGGAGCTAGCAATTCACTGACTCACAAAGTACCAAGTCCACCAGTTCATAATTATATTGAAATACTAAAATTACCTGACAGTGAAACAAAAAAACCTAACAAAACTGAAACTGGGAATGACACCAAAACAAACCTTCCAGCTAAGGCAGATACTCCAACGGTTCCTAATAAGTCTGGTAACAAATCTTCTGAATCTTCCGCCAAAGGACCAATCCCCAATTTGAAGCCAATAGCAGATACCAAATTAGCTAAACAATCTGCTAATTATGGAGGTCCAGTGACTTTTCAACAAACATTTGAACAGCAAATACAATCACTGCAAGGTGACAAAAAGGCAAAAGGTCCAAAAAATAAAGCACAAGTGCCAAAACTAGTTCCTGTGCCATCTGCTCCTAAGACATTGAATCCTGCAAATAAACCAAGTACACCCACCAACAAACTCCCCTCAAGCGAAGTTAAAAGTGGTACAGCTCTCGATTTGTCATCTCCACACAATGTCCAGACACCAGCAGGTCCTACACAAAATCTTGAAAAAGCTTTTGAAACCATGCAGTCAATTGCTAATTTGGCTAAAAAACAAAACATGCCTAAAGGAATGCCATCTTCAATGACACAAAGCTCTAACTTTCCTAACATGTCAAGCAGGCCTATGGCTTCAGTTAGTAGTCCCCTTAGAATACCTTCTACAAGTAACATGAATCAAATTAAACTTGATAAAAGTTCTAATGGAAGTCCATTAAATATTGGCAGGCAAGAATCGCTGAAACACACCTCTCTGAAACCGACCAACAGCTCAAGTCCAACAGCTGCTCCCCCTAATTACCAAATGGCTTCACATACCCCTTCAAATAATACACAGCCTTCTCCAAGACAGGTTCGCTCCCCTAGTTCTTCTCCGAAGTTAGTTATTGCTGAGGAAAAACATTCTAGCAATTCTCCTTTGGAGCAGAATATTATTAACCAGTCTAACCAAATTACCAGCACACAGCTGCCTAGTTCCATGGCTTCTAAAATTGATTCTCCTACTGCCTTAGCTGGAACTTCCAAACCAGGCTTAAAATCCCTAAAACCAATGACACCATCTAGTAAATTGACGCCAAATCGGCAGCCTATGACACCTACCATGAAGCCTAATCCAGGCAATGTGACCCCTAATGATTATCTTCCACAACAGTTTATGCATAGTGCATTTGTAAGGCATCAAATAGAAATGAATGGATTACATTGGATGAAGCAAAGACAATTTGACTTTCTGAAAACGATGGCAAACATGCCACATCAGTCCCAAAATGATTTCAGCAAAGATAAGCAATAAAAGTGTACAAAGCACCTGTAATTTAGTTATTACTAAGTTCTAGAATCTACAATGCTTGTCATTTAAAGATTGTCTAAGCAGGGATCTTATTTTAAAAATATTATTTTTGCTTTGATTTCCTACTCTCAAATAGTTCGTTTTTTTTATATCTCATTTTCTCAAGTGTAGTAAGCCAAAATCTAAAAATAAAGTTATTGTAGCTTCTGGTGCAGCAGATTAGATTATACCTATATTAAATAATAATTGTGATACATCATTTTTAAATGATTTCTGCAAACAATTTCCAGTTTCAGTGGTTAATTAACAATGTTTTATTTGTATAGATTTTTTTGCTTCTTCATCTTTTATTGGTTAGTCTTCAAACACATTATATCTTTCTTTGTTGTTTAGAAAACTGTTATGTTTTATAGTTTTAAGGTTTTGTGTGTACTATTTTGAGTGTGTCCAATAACTGATGAGCAATATAAATTAAGTCTAGTTTTCTAGGACATTCTGTCTGCCTAATAGACAGGAGAACCTAGAAAACAGCAGAATCATGCTGATTGTTAACTGCTTCTCTCTGAGATCTGTTTGATAACTAATAAGAGAGACCACCAAAAGACATTATGAAGTGAAGTGATAAGAATTATTTTGTAAAAGATACTGGACTATCTCTATTTTGCTTGCATTTCACTCTTAGCTCTATACGATTCACGAAATAAAATGTGTGTTAAATAATAATAACGAAAAAATCATGTGAATCTTAATCTAATTTAAATCTATACTGTATGTATTATTATTAAAGAAGTTCGCAATATTATGTAAGTATAAGGTATGTAGTAGATAATGTAGATAAGTTCCAAGTAAAGATTTTGAACATCTCAGAATCCACATGACGTGGTCGCGTCACACATTTGGTAATTCTTTGTTAGTGTCCAGTGACATAGTTTTGGGTATAAGCCGAATCAAACATCTTGGCAGCTATGATGTTAGCTACAAGATGCGGATAACCCAATCCTGACTGCAGCTCACTTGACACCTGCGCGAGGATTGGGTTATCTACAGCTTGTAGCTAACATCACTGCATGTTAGCTACAAGCTGCGGATAACCCAATCCTGACTGCAGCTCACTTGACACCTGCGCGAGGATTGGGTTATCTACAGCTTGTAGCTAACATCACTGCATGTTAGCTACAAGCTGCGGATAACCCAATCCTGACTGCAGCTCACTTGACACCTGCGCGAGGATTGGGTTATCTACACTAAATCTACTAGTTTGATTCGGCCTATAGTTGAAGTTGGCAAAACAGAGTTGGTTGATTTTGTATTTTGGAAGGAACATCCTGATTTGTACTTACCGAAGTTTGCCAAGCGTATGGCGCCAGCGCAACAATAAATCACATTAAAGTAATATGCATGGAATGGGTGCAAAATAATTCGAAATAAATCAATTCATGCATATTCAATTTAATAAAAGGTCATGCAGCTTGGAAGTTCTCTACATTTTTACCTAATACCGAGCGTACTTTAATTTATTTCTAACGTTGAATGCGTTTTACTTATATTTGTATGTAATGTGCATAAGTTAATAACTTTGAAATAAAACTCTTGAGTAAATAATACATTAGTCATCATTTTAATATAGGTTCCTTATGTGTGTCAGAACAAATAATCGCAAACAAGATGTCAGCAAAATCTCTTGTTTACATTATAAATCATTAGTTGGCGCTAAACGAAATGTGCTAATTGATAAAATATATTTTAGTTGCACTGAATTTCATCGTGGTAGGTACACATACTTATTAAAATATATTTATTGGTTTTTTTAAATTATGATAAAACATACTCTATATTTTGCAGATGGCGACGTTACAATCTACGATTCCTTTCAAGTCCCGTAAGAGAACTCGCTTCGCCGGAAAAAATGGAAAAGGTGATGAAAACAAACAGACATTGGACACTGAAGTCACGAAAAGTACAGCTTTGAAAAGGCGCAAGCAACTAGGTTCTATAGAAATTCATGAAAATGGTAAGTCCTTATATGAATGCTAATCATCATCATTTCGTAGCAATGGCTAACAAGATTTTTTACTTTGACAACAATGCCTAAAATCTTCATACTACAAATGCTACCTACAGGAAATTCATTTTACCGATATTGTTTCCAGATACATGTTCAGCTGTAAAAATTTCCCGGAAAAATGTTTCCGAAACTGAAGTCGAAGGGCAGCAGTGTACAAGGTAAGTTAATTTCAAACATATTTTTTAATGTATGACTTAGGCAGTTTAGTTCAGGGGTGCGCGTTACAAGACGCTATGTAGTGCAGGAATTTTTAGGATGTATGGATGTCATTATGATTAATCATTATGATTAACTTTTAACTATAGGACTAGTCTAACTACGCTATGAGCTATCGTTTGTCAGCGATCACCGAAATTAAGCAACGTTCCGTTCGGTCAGTATTTGGATGGGTGACCGCGGATGGCATTTTTCAACTGAGCGCTACCGTGGCTCGGATGACACTTGGTTACCGGTCCTTACTAGGTCCCGGTTGTTTTAACCGTTTAGCCATGTCAGAGCCTTCAGGTGGCCTAAAAACTGACACCAGGGTTAGCCACCCGGCCTATACGAACTTACTTACTATAGGACTAGTTCTAAAATCGCCAAAGAAGAACTTTGCACAAAAAGGGTTTATTAACTCTCGAGAAAATCTGTGGAGCAGCGTTAATTGTTACACTTCGAAAGTACAGAATGTGCCGTAAAATACCTAACGTTTAATACATTTATATTTTCTTATTTTCAGTTCACCCTTGAAACCGCTGACTAGCAGAGAACAGGAAATAGAGTATTTAGAGACGTTTTTGATGGATCATTTAGAAAGTGAAAAGTCGGCGTCTCTCTACGTGTCGGGGCAGCCAGGCACAGGGAAAACAGCTAGCTTATCCTACATACTGCAACTTCCAAAGGTAATAACATTATATTTAATGAAACCTCTATCAGAAACTACAATCTCAATACTTCGTTCGTTCGTTTCAGTCATAGGAAGTTCACTGCTGGACATAGGCCTCCCCTAAAGATCTCCAGTAAGACCGGTTGGTAGCGACTCGCATCCAGCGTGATCCATCGGTCATCAGTTCTCTGTGCTATGTGCCTTGCTCACTGCCATTTTTAACTTCCCAATCAGCTGGGCTATGCCGGTAACTTTGGTTCTTCTATGGATCTCCTCATTTCTCAATAAAAATCTCAATACTATTTCTTTTAAAAACCAGTTTAACAAGCACACATTAATATGTTTTTTTAAGGGAATAGCAGGAAAAACCTTACTGAACAGTTTTAAAAGTCCACAACCAATATTTAATTGATCATTGATCACAGATAGTTCAAAACATTTGACGTGCTTCATAATTGCCAGCTGAGACGAAAACTCAGTCAGTTAGAAATAGAAATAAATAATTTAAAAAAAATCCTAAGTCCAATTGGACTTACTTGGACCCAGCGAATCAGCAACTCGCATTGGGCCAGCTTAGTCAGCTAAATTCTACCACAAAATTCAAAATATAACCTTAGATTAATGATTGGTTTCGCTGCGCTCGACAGCAACACCAATCACTAATCTAAGCTTATTTTGCTATTTATAAAAATTTAAACAGAAAATAATGTTTTTGTTCACGGCTTCAGGTACGCGAGGGTTACAAGCACGTATACGTGAACTGCACCATGCTGAAGACTGCGGCCAGCATCTACAGCAGGATCTGCAAGGAGCTGCAGCTGCCAACCTCCACCTCCTCGGAGAAGTCCTGCCTCACTGCTATAGAGAAATACTTGGCTCGGAAACATAAAATGATGTAGGTACTTTTAAAACCCTCATTTTTTTTAACAGCTGCTTCAAATAGTGACACTGTGAAAACCTGCATGTCTGAAAACTCTATTCTATATGTTTACAAAAGAATTATGTGAAGGCTACCAATGTATATCTGCCTGGTTCTATGCCTAATCCTTGTACTATAATTATTTTCCGCAAAAAATGGCAAAACCGCCTTCCATCGTGTACAAAATTCGAATGTTTCGCTCGAATTGTTTATATTATTGTTGATTTATCAAAAACGGCTCAGCGGATTTCTGTAAAATTTATATGAAACCACCTCGGGAGTAGGTATACCCTTTCGAACTAAAAAAGAATTTTTCGATTCGGCTCACAATTGGTGAAATTATCGAAGAAACATACACACAAAAAAACCGGCCAAGTGCGAGTCGGACTCGCGCACCGAGGGTTCCGTACAAACCTGCAAGGTTTACAAAGTTCGTTCATTACGACAAAAAAAGTAATAAGTTTATATTTATTAAAAAATATATATTTTGTAATGTAACTAAAAATTTAAGGTTTTCGGAATTTTTCCTTTATGTGTGCTATAAAACGTTGCTTCATGCCAAATTTCAAGATTCTAGGTCGACTGGAAGTACCCTTTAGGTTTTGATTCCCTTGCGAGTACTTGCGAGTTTCAAAATATGCAGCTTAAATTGCTGTTTCTTTTGATTGCGTTGACATAGAAGTTTGATTTTGTTACAGCTTAAAGGTATTATAGACTTGAGTATTTGGTATGAATTTCAATTTAATACCTCTACGCGTTTATGAGGAAATGGGTAGTAAGGTTAAAATTATTAAAAAAAAATATATTATGTGATGTAACTAAAAATTTATGGTTTTCGTAATTTTTCCTTTATCTATGCTATAAGACGTTGCTTCGTACCAAATTTCAAGATTCTGAGTTCACGGGAAGCACCCTGTAGGTTTTGATTCCCTTGCAAGTGTCGAAAATTTGCGGCATAAACGGCTGTATCTTTTGATTGCGTTGGCTTAGAAGTTTGATTTTTTTCACAGCTTCAAGGGACAGTAGACCTGAGTAATTGATATAAATTTCAGCTTCATACCTCCACGCGTTCCTGAGAAAAAGGGTCTTGACAGACGGACAACAAAGTGATCCTATAAGGGTTCCGTTTTTTCCTTTTGAGGTACGGAACCCTAAAAATACATACAGACGAACACAGAACCTCCTCCTTTTTGGAAGTCGGTTAAAAAGTGGCCCACACTCAGCTTTGCGAGACACAATTGAATCGCTCACAAGAATTTTCCACTTTGGCTCTTTACTAAAAGTAAGAAAAGGAATTGGGCATAGAGTCTGTAACCTGAAGCCAATAAAAAATTAAAACAACTACAAATAGAAAATTCCTAAAATGGTAGAGCAAGCTTCCTGGTGGATTTCACCGAATGAACTTACGCCTGATCGTTTCTTACTCGTCGGACTTAACGAATTCATTCTTCTTTTCCAGCCTCCTAGTATTGGACGAGATCGACCAGCTGGACAGCAAGCGGCAGTCGGTTCTCTACACGATATTCGAGTGGCCTTCACTGGCCGACTCTCGGGTCGTGCTGATAGGCGTGGCGAATGCCCTCGACCTTACCGAGAGGACCCTTCCTAGACTGCAGGCGAGGTGTTCCCTTCGACCAAGCACTCTGCACTTCGCACCATACACTAAGGACCAGATCATAAAGATATTCACGACTGTGTTAGCCAGTGAGGACAAGAGCAACGTTTTCTCTCCCGTCGCGCTACAGATGTTAGCTGGTAAGTAAGAATGACGGGTCTATAGGAAATTGAAAAGATAAAATGAGGTATAGGCCGCGCCACACTAGTTAGCGGATGTGAAGTTAGCTATTATTTATACTCTTATACTCTGAATCGTTGTTAATGTTTAAATTTATATTTATGTTGCACGTGACGTCACCTCGGCACGGTCTCAGCAGAATACCAGCGCTGATTGTCCTCAATCAGCATTTCACGCTGAGTTGGGACCGGTTTTCGTGGCATATCGTGCGCACTTGCTGCATAACTACTGTTTTTCATGTTTGTTGTTTGCATGTTTTTTCTTCTTGTTTTTTGCTCATGTATTTCACGAAATAAACGTTATTTCTTTCTTTCTTTACAAGCTGCGCAATAGCCAATCAACATGCGACTTTATGTGAGCTTCAGTCGGGATTGGAAATTGCACAGCTTGTAGCTAACTTCACATCTGCCAACTTGTGTGGCGCGGCCTATAATAGTAGTTGATATGCTTCAATAGTCTAGTCAAGCAGTTAAACTGCAGCTCTCGTAATGTTATTTTCTATTACAAAGGTCTACCAACCAACGCGCTTGTTGGTAAGCTGTCATGGCTAAAGAAGTAAAAAACCGACCTAACTTGTGTTCATATAGAAAAGTACGAGTATCCCTAAAAGAATGCAGTGCAATTATTATAAAACTTCATCTGTTTTTATATGCTATTTTTTTCGAATTACTAAGTTTAATTGTCGCCGTGGAGGCTTAGTGGGAGAAACTCGAGGTCGTGGTCTAAAACCTCAGCCCCTACTAATGAGTTTTTTAATGTTTGTATGGATTTTCACATCGCTAGCTTTTAGGTGAAGGGAAACATCCGTTAGGCAACTTACATACATCTGAATTAGATATTCGAAAACGTATTTATATCTACAAATCCGATACTGCGTGTTAGCCACCCGGCCTATACGAACTTATTTGTGACCAAGTTGTCGAAAGTAAGCATATGTTCTGCAGTGGACTATTAAAAAAGCTGGTACAGAACAGTATATCTACAATAATACAGAACACTACAACGGTTCATCCTTCCATAGCTAAAATCGCGGCGGTATCGGGCGACATGCGGCGAGCGCTGGACATAGGCCGCCGCGTCATCGAGCTTGCCAAACGCAGCAAATTCTCCGATAACAAATCAGTAGACGCCATGATGCAGCACTCCACAGTCACTGTGGAACTCAAGCAAGTGTTGCAAGTATTGAACGACATATATGGCGGTTCGAGGCAGATAGCGAACGATTCCGAAGATGGGCTTCCAATGCAACAGAAACTCATACTGTGCAGTCTGATGCTGATGCTTACTAAGGGGAAGAACAAAGATGTCGTTATGGGGAAACTGCACGATGTTTATAAAAAGTGAGTATTTCTTTTTAGTTAGTTTTTTTGCTCTTTTTCGACCTTATCGTTCAAAGCAGAGGTGCTTTCGAGTAGTTAGTCCGTCTTTTGTCTTTTGTAAAATTGTCAAAGTAAGAAAAAGGCAAAACTAAACGCAGCAAATCTCCGACAATCAGAAAGTAGACGCCATGATGCAGCACTCCACAGTCACTGTGGAACTCAAGCAAGTGTTACAAGTATTGAACGACATACATAATGTGTTATCTTTTTAAAATTGTCAAAGTAAGAAAAAGACGAAACGAGGGGAAGAAAGAACAATGATGTTGTTATGGGTTATGGGGAAACTGCACGATTTATAGATAAAAAGTGGTAATTTAGGTTTGTTAGTATTTTTTGCTCTTATTAGGTTTAAAATTAAATTGTATAAACTGGGAGCCACTGACAGCCCACTTTGTCGTGGCTGTTTGCAGGAAAACGAAACTGTAGAGCATGTTCTGTGGCACTGCAAAGCCACAGAAGACACTAGAATAGCTAACGGATTGCATGATGCTTCTGCATTATCATCAGCCTTGTCATCCACATCGCCATCATCTCATTCACCATCTATGCCACTGGAGCAGTAATGCCAGCGGCCTAGAGCCATGCTCCATTATTTTAAGGAGCTGGGCTGGCTCGGGTAGACGCTGGAGGGGGAAATGCACAAAACACCCCATGCGGGACGTCAGTGGAATTAGAAAACGCCCCCACTTCGAATTAGAATTAGGTTTAAAATTTGCGACGAAACGTCTCTATATGTACCTACCCTTACGTAGAGTTTATTATTACACGAAAACTTGCCGTTTCCGTGTGGCTCTCTCTATACCTGCTCTTTTAGTCATAATTTTTTTTTTCATAGTTACACATAGGAACACTTGGACACGTCTATTAAAACAGTACAATAGTTTAAAACAATCACGTAAATAGAATTATAAATAAAATATATTTTTTTGAAAAGCCATTTTAGAAGAAACGAATAAGTCCTAATAAAAATGTGAGGAACCACATGAAAACATTGTTTTCATCCCATGAAAATACCATTAGAGATTGGGATCTCATAATAAGGCCTGTGATGGTAATACCATCCGCTAAATATACCTAAAATACCAATCACTATGGTAATTATGTTAATGGTATTTACATCTTAGAGGTGTCTACCCTTTGAAGGAAATAGTTCCTAAATTGTAATCTACTTCCCTGTTTTTAAGTAAGGAGCTTTACTTTAGATTCGCCTCTTAATAAGGCCTTTTAAGTAAGGAGCTTTACTTTAGATTCGCCTCTTAATAAGGCCTTTTAATACCTTTCCTTTCTCCTTGACTTTTTTGACCTTTACTATTAAAATCTTAATCATTAACACAGTGACATCATTGTAGTATTTATTTACAATGATTATGCCAGCAGAACTTTCTTAAATTTCTTTAGTTCAGGGCCCGTGAGCTCTAATTGAGTTGGCTTGACTTTTGTTTCGCTCTCTCAAATAATTATAAAGCGTGACAAAATTTAAAGTTACGTATTACGTACCAACAGAGATGAGATCATGCACAGTAAACGATTTTAAGGTAATTAAACCGTCTACTGCGCATGTCGAACCTCGTGGTTTTTCAGATCTCATCTCTAGTATAAGCCGAATCAAACAACTTGGCGGCTGTGATCTTAGTTACAAGCTGCGGATTACCCAATCCTGACTAAAGCTCACTTAACAGCAGTGCGAGGATTGGACTATCAGCAGCTTGCAGCTAACATCAGAGCCGCCAAGTTGTTTGACTCGGCCTATTTGGTATGTATTGTAAACTTGCTCGATGATTATAAACGAACTTTGAATCGCAATAGGACCTAAGAAATCCTTACTTCAAGAAGATACAGGCCTCTCTCTTACGGTGTCATTTGTCTCGGTCCTGAGCTAAACGTGTCGTGCCGGGCTAGTATTGCCACGAATTGTTTCGTTCGTCAGAACGATTGTGTCAGAACGAGACAGCGTTATGGCAAAGTAAATAATTGTCACTTTTTCACAAGTCGAAATGAATTCTTTTCGTCATTTTTCGTGGTCGCATGCTTCATAGCCAGGTTTGACCAAGGAACATAGCGAAAGGTAAAAGAAAAGTGACATTCCTATACATGGAGGTTAATCTCGCAACAACCTATTTAGCATAAAAAATACCTGTCAGTATTAAAATTGTGTTTTCTTGAAGCATGTGACCATTTGGCAATCGTTCAGCTCAAGCGAATGTAACGCAACGTGTTACCTTCGTATTTTATGTAAGGACGAGCGCAACAGTCGATTCAAGACGATAATCGAAATACTCGCCGCATCTTAAACGACCCCCTATCGGCCGCAATGTGTAATAAATACCGTGTTTATGGCTCGTAAACTTAATGACGAGATTTCAAATGAATAGATACTTGTACCGCTTCAAGAACGCTGGCACGGATAAATTGTGTGTGCGCATTAATTATTTCGCATCTTATTCATTACTCGACAGTGACTAAGTAAAAAATACCTACTGTATGCCAAATTATACATGTTAGCTATACTAAGCGGCACGGGCGTAGGGAGCGCGCCGGAGGCATGAAGTTGGCGGGCGGGTGTACCCCGGAGCGAGTATCTCTGGCTATATATACTTATTACCTATATTTCGGATACCTATATTTCGGCTTTTGCGCAGCGTTCTGAGCATAACTTCCCATCCGCCGACTTGTGTGGCGCTTAGTTTACAAGCTACGGATAACCCAATCTTGACTGATGCTCACTTAACAGCTGTGTCAGATGTGTGATTCGGGCCATACTCCATACTACTTGTTGCTTACTGTTGAAAATAAACTATCACTATAGGTACAATATGTTTCTTTGCAAAATACAGGAACTTTAGGTATGTGTGTACTCGTCATAATGGCCAACTTTCACTGCGGGACTAACCCCGAAATCGCGATATAGTCAGCTGTTCCAAACAAAAAGTTTATCGATTGTGATTAGCTGATTTGATTTCGTGATTTCGAGATTGGTTCCATAGTTTTTCATAATGATGAGCATAATAAAGACTTCTGAAAGTAAGTCACTACACTTTGCAAAATAACACCTTGTATAACTCTGAAAGTTCTTTCAGTTGTAAATTAACCGTCTGTATTTTACTCAACAAAGACCAAGTCAACAGAAAGACGTTGCTAACTGTTGAAAATAAAACAGATTTTTATAAGAAATAACGAACTTCGTTCGATCTTAATTTTGCTTTTGGCATGAATAGATCTCTAAAAATAAATAAAACCGGACAAGTGAGTGCGAGTCTGGCTCGCTCACCGAGGGTCCGTACAAATCCAAAAATTGTAAGAAACCTAGAATTAAATTGGTAAAACCTTAGGGAAGATAGAAAAAACTTAGCGAATCCAGTCATCGACAAAGGGTGATTGTTTTACAATTTTCATAAACCGGAAAATATACAATAATCTAAAACCTGTTTAAGTTTGCGGGAATGAAGTGCCATCATATGAACCGCACATGATACGTTCAACTTATTTGAAAGTGTTGTACCCTCATCTCTTGAATTTAGGCCCTATATTAACGTGATCTAACTAAACATGGACTGACACACACTAAAGAACTGACAATGCTCCTCGCCAAATTTCATAATTCTAGGTCAACGGGAAGGTTATGATGATTCCTTGTGAGTGTCGAAAAATAATGTTTTTTTTTTTGCGACATAAACGGCTCTAAGTTTATTTGACGCTAACCGAGAAGTTTAAGTATTACACAACTGCATGATATTTTGTAATATTGTATTTGCGTATATAGTTTTAATTTCAACCTGATACCTCCACGCATTCTTGAGATAGAAGGTCTTGACTCTTGATCAACAAAGTGATCCTATAAAGGTTCCGATTTTTCCTTTTGAGGTACGGATCTCTAAAAACTATATATTAACTAAAGTAAAATGAGGCCAATCAGACAGTTATCGCGTGTAGCCCACTGTCAGTCGCCGAAATCCGTTAACCGTAATAATGGCCACGGAAAGGGGGTTAATTATCTTCTATATTTGTACAACTCCCTCAAGTAGCACGTTGTTTGAATGGATAGCCATAAAATATCGAAATAAATACCTGTCAATGCTACACAGACACAATATAATTAGTCTCACAGTAAAGTATTTGACAACCAAAAAGGAAGAAAGGAAGAGGCCATGTGTTAGGAGATAATTATTTTCGTTTAATTTTATACTATTAGTAATATTAACGATGATCTGAACAAAAAGTATAGGTACATAGTTTAAATCAGTTCCAATTTTGATGTGTAAGATATCGTTCAATTTCTTTCTGTCTCTGACTTAACTGGCATTATTTTTTTAATTATTTTGTGTTTCTTGAAATTAAAATGTATAATTTACTTTACTTTCCAAAAGTTTGCATATTTACAATATTTCATCATCGAATTCTAAAAATGGACCCAATGATAGATGTCTAAGTAGACATCTTCCGTCTTACCACAAAAGTTTTACGCACGCTTTAGACAATGTTTAACAGTATAAATTGCACGGTTAAACAGTGTTTAAATCTTATATGGTAAGGCGGCTTAAGTTTAGTCTTGTTTACAGTATAAGCCCAATTATGAAGGCACCATCGTAATTATAATAGCTAATTAGACTAATTTCTGTTTCTTTTTCATTTTTGGCATTCGATAGAGAGAACACTTTTTACGTTGCTATTAAATTTACGATGGCACCTTCATAATTAGGCCTTATATCTGTCCATAAATAAACATGTTGCTCAACTGTTTACTTAGTCTCATTAAGTGTTGTCCCACAAAGGTTGCAAAACTAACACCTAGCCGCATAGTTATTATTACAACGTAGTAAAAAGAGGCCGAAATAGCTTTTGAAGTATTCGAATTCTATAGTTTTGCTGTCAGAAAGATATATTATGTATGTTTCAAGTCTTACTAAATTAGGTTATAAGTATTATAACGCGCGAGCTATAATTTCATTGTTTGTTCCAGGGTGGCAACCGCTCGCAATATAGCGCCCCTAGACATGTGCGAACTAAGCGGAGCGTGCGGGTTGCTGGAAGCGCGCGGCGCCTTGCGCGTGTGCGGCGGCGCGGCGGTGCGCGCGCGACGCGTGCGGCTCAACTGGGACGAAACGGAACTAGCAGCGGCGCTACGGGACAAGCCCTTGCTTGCCGCTATACTGAATGACGTCGCCTGCTTATAGTACCCAGGACTCTTGTGAGCAGTTCTTCTTTTTAACTCTATGACGTGAACTCTACGTTATCCAAGATTAGAAGAGATGGAGCAAATACCAATGTTGCGGGGTTGTAGCGACGCAGCCGCGCGCGCTGCGTGCATCTCTACTGGGACGTAGCTGAGCTCGCCGCAGCGCTACGGGACAAGCCCTTGCTTGCTGCTATACTAAGCGCCACACAAATCGGCGGATGAGAAATTAGCCTCAGATGACACTTCGCCGTGATTCACTAATTATTGCGCATGTGTGCACAATGCGTAGAGAGCGCGCGGGAGGCATGAGGTTGGCGGGCGGGTGTGCCCCGGCGCTTCATCTCTCTGGCTCCCGCGCATACCTATATTTTGCCTTTTGCGCAGCATTCTGCGCATGGAACATCCGCCGATTTGTGTGGCGCTTAGTATATATTGAATGACGTTGCCTGTTTAATATCTAGCTATTTGTAAGCAGTTCTTATTTTTAATTACGACGTTAGCAGCACATTAAACAGCACACTATTAAAGGCGAAGCTGGCTGCAGCGCTGCGGGAAAAGTCGTTGCTTGCTGCGAAACGAATGTATGAATGACGTCGCCTGCCTTTAGTAACTAGCACTCTTGTAAGCAGTTTTTATTTTTTTCTATATTCATGACATAATGTTTACTACTTTCAGTCCATATTTAAGAAATGGTTTGCATTTTTTTTAAACTCTATGACGTTATATTCAGTCAGGTGTGCAAATACCAATTATTATATTATACGTAGTTGCATAAGACGTGGATTAGCTACGGGACACGCCTCTGCTTGTAGCTATAGTCAACGACGCGACATCGCCAGTCCAGGACTCTTGTGAGCAGGTCTTTATGACATTACTATTCAGTCCAATTAAGATAGTGAAGTAGCTGCGGCGCTATACTCAACGACGTCGCCTGCTTATAGCATGCAAAACTATTGTGAATGTAGTTCCACTTTTTAACTCTATGACACCATATACAGTCCAAGTTGGTCTGCGGAATCAACAGTATCATATTTGCACACCGTCTTTTTTAAACGTGGACTAGCTGCAATGCTACGGAACAAGCCCCTGCTTGCAACTAAGTACACTTTATTTCGCAAATCACTGACAGATAAAGTTCGCAAAAGACTTATTAGTTTTCTCCAAAATATACGTTATACTATCCAAAGCAGGCAATAGTAACATCAAACCACTATTGCCTTTTTTATTTTAGTTTGACGTAAATACAGTTTCTGTATAGTTATTTCAAATACGCTTATTCGACAAAAATCGTTTATAGGCGATTTTTCTAAACTACCCAGTACTACTTAACTGACTGCATTTACCAAATGTATGATTATTTATTTTTAAGGTATTAAGTTAACGACATGAACAAAAATTTTCATTTTGTTCAATTTTTTTAAATATAATAGGTATCTCAACGGTAGGTGTTTCGTGTGCTCCTTATATGAAAAAGCGCAAAGCATAATTATGTTTGTTAGTTCTAGTGAACAATATTTTGCTAAATATATTGAAACATACTCGTATGTATTATATTACTAAGGTACCTTACCGAAAAAATCTATGAGACCGCGGTGAGAAAATGTCTACACATACACATTTTTTTTATTAAAATGTATACCTATGAACTAATTATTTATATGTAAATTAAGTACTTGTAGTTATTTTAATGTAAGATTGAAGGCTAAGCCTCGTCAATAAGATCTAACCGACATTGGGCTCATTCAGCTAGTAGATAGTTATAAAATTGACTGTTTTTTTTTAAATGTGGTGCCTTCATAAAGATACGCGTAACGGAAGTACGTAAATGCCTTTGGTACTATGTTTTGTTTATATAATGCTCACTTCACATCGCTGTGTGTGTTCGCGTATTTGTCTTATTTTCTCTTACACAGCGATGTACAGTGGTTCGTATTCGCCTTTATTTGCCTATTCGAATGGACGTAACATAACGAATTTACAAAAACGCGACTGTATAAATATCTGCCGGCTTGTACGAGTATGCACGGTGTTCGTGGTATACGAACACCAAACACGATGTGAAGTGCCAGAATTACATGTAAGGTACGTATATTTACCGATTTTTTCGTTTTCTATAGTTATGTACTTTTACGTAAGTAGTAGATAGTATTTAGGAACTTAGAATTCCAAAATTAAGAACCGAACGTTAATGAAATGATATAGTGTAGATGAATTTAATTTATTATAGCTTGACTCCCACATTATTTTAGCACTGTATTGTACGACTCCTGTGACTTAAATGTCTGTACGTTTATTTATTAACTTTACATGACGGGGTTATTGTACTAACCAGCATACTGGCAGCATTTTAGTTGATAGGTAGTAGACTCTTATCGAAACTTACATTATGTGGGTATTGCCTAAATAGTTGTACAATTTTCTACATAATAATTTCTTTGTTTTATTTAGGTTTTTTTTTTGTTACCGTATGTATTGTGTTTGATTATTCAGTAGGTATAGGCAAGTGATGTTTTATTTCATTTTTGTGTTCTGTTAACATATTATGGTTAACATTTTTGATACCCATTTCAAATAGCTTGACACCAGTAGTGTTTACGAAAACCAATACAATTTTTAAGACATGATTAGTGAGGTAATACACATTTGTGTTTTGAGTGTATGTAACCTTTTTGTTCCACTAGTTGACAAGCTATATGAAATGGAGTATAGCGTCTTACTGTTTGTTAAGTTCTCATAACATTCAGTGTTATCGTTTTTTGTAACAGTAGTTGACTTTCTGTTCTGTTAAGGTTTTATTTCTGTTTTACAACAACTAAACCAGTTAAATTATGTAATTTAAAATCAAGTTCACGACCAACAACCGTTTCGTTCTACTTATTTTAATACTCGGGTGGGAATGAAGTGAAACATGTTGTAATAATAACTTTATTAACTCTAATACTTAAAAGCTAATCCTATCTGTGCAGGATGATACTTTTTACAATTTATAAATTAATCGTGCGTATAATACTATTTATCTCAGAGGGGATGACTGACCGTTGAATGGAAATAAACGTTTAAAACACAAGTCCGTAGTTTCAATTGTCGACAGAAACATATCGTGAGTAGTAGCGTCTTCAATTTTTTTTTTACATTTCAAATAAGTTAAAAGTCAGAAGTGATCGAAGTGTTAAATTAATAAATACTTAATTTAAGTTGATAGCCACACGGTTTTGTACAATGTCAGCCAGCTATCGCGGTAGAGGTGCGGGCGCGGCGCGGGGCGCGGGGGCTCACAGGCGCAGCGTAGGGTTGCGCGAGCGCACGAAGTTGAGTAGCTCGTCGCTGTCCTCGCACACGAAGGGCTTGACGTGGTGACACGCCACGTCGTGCCACTTGATGCCGTCGTTGTAGAAGTTGTTCAGGATCGATAGGCACGACTCGTCGTTACCCTAAACAAACAATACGTTAATTACCTTAGTACTGGCTCGTTTTGCCCCAGCGGAAAGCGTGAAACCCCTAGCATGGCAAAGGCGTACAACTATTTCATCCACTTTTAATATCAATGTCAATTTATACTTTGTTTCCACTCGATAGGTATAAATTAGCGGAAAGACCATTTGTCCCTTTGCCATGTTAGGGGTGCAGACAGATATGCGCTCGCGCTCTCTCTCTCTCTCTCTCTTAGCTTTTCTTAGTATTCAATGACTTCTATGCTTGTACAAGGTGTTATGTTATTCTGTGGAACTACCTGGCGTTGCAATAAAAACATTTTTTTTTGCTATTTCTGGGTTGGTCACTAGGTGCAAAGCAACACTGTATTATGAGAGAAAATAAGTTCATTAGAATCAGCAGGATAATTTCATCGACGTAACAATTTTCATAAAATAAAATTATGACTCTACAGACTCTACACAGCAGTAGCTAAGCATGAGTGAAGCGTTAGGTGACGTTTAATATGCAAAAAAGAAACTGATAATAATGAGGCGCTCTGTTCGCTCGTCAGGAAACGGTACCGCGAAAGTTGTCTCAGCTTATGTATACAAATAAATCATAGAAATGATCGCTTTTATATCGAAATTAATGTAGAGCTGTCTGCGCCGCGAAACCATTACCATAAACATTAGCAACTAATCGCATCACACGTCGCCAAACCCGAATTTAACTGCTGAGAATTCGACGTCTGCACGACTATCACGAAATCTGCAACTTTCACGTCTGTCACCGGAGGATCGGATATTTTCCGCGAGGAAAGTGTAAATATGTACGCGAACGTACTAGCTAGGTACATCTTATATCACGACGAGACGCTGCTTTGCAAAGTGCAAGATTTTACAGAGATATAATATGTACACATTATTATAAATAGCTTTTACTATGGGACCAACCCTGAACTCATTAATAAATCGAATGAAGTGTTATTTTTTTGCAGTGAAATTTCTAATACGACTTCCAACAAGATTGCGTTAAAAATTTAACGCTACCATGGAAGGGGTATGAAAGCACTGTTGCGGTGAAATTTTACTTCTTCCGCGCGGAGGGACTCTACTTGCAATTTTTTTTTAATGTAATGAAGTGGCAAACAGGCTGCCGGGCCTCCTGTTTAGAAATCACTTAATCATTTTAGACAACTTTTACTACGAGTTCAATCGGTATTATTGCGATAAAAAATTAGCTGTTGCAAAAAGTTTGACTACCGACAAAATGTATGGAACATCTGATTTTGTAGCGATTTCGGGGTATACCTATTTCTGAAGTATGCACTTGAAAAGCAAGATCTTGTGTAGAAGATACTGACCTGTGCGGCTTCGCGGTTGTCGGGCTGCGCCTGTCCGTAGCCGCCGGTGTAGGACCAGTCGCCGGTGTTGCGCTGCGTGGTGGGCCCGATCTTGGCGCCGGAGCCTGACCAGAACCAGCCGTTCACGTTGGGCGGCTGCAGGTCCGGCCGGTCGCAGCCCGCGAAGTTACACTTGCGCCCCGACGTCCAGATGTAGCGCACGTTGCCGCGCGCGATCCTTTGCTTCACGAACTCGTTCTCCTGTAAACGACAACGACGTTTACTTAATCGTGTCTTACGTAATTCAACGCCAGAAGTTGCGTAGCAAGGAGGGGCAAAGTTGGGCGAAGCCGACCCCCTGAAGACTCGAGTCATTCAAATTTTTTAGGTTTAGCAAAAGAAGGCATTGACGACCCAATCCTATAAATGGTGGCTACCTACTGGATTCTTTAACATGACCAGTTGACCACACTTAAAAAGAGCCATTATTTCCGAATACGTGTCATTTTTCTCACTTAAAAAGTGATAATGTCTCATAAATTACACACGTCACACTTGGACATAATCCGGTTTACTTCTAAACTGTGTTATTAAGGCAATCCGATGTGGAACTCGTACAGAGCTCGCAGCTTTGATGAGCCGCAAAAGGAAACTTAAGTGTCACGGCCGCGGTCGACGACTTTTCTCGGAAAGGCGCGCTCTTACCGGCTCCTAGCCGCAACCGCAGGCATCGTTAGCACGTAGGTCTTTATCGTTCGCAGCGACTTCCTCGGTGTTCTGGCTGGAGTGGCGTGAGTTGTGGGTAACGTGTGCGATCCCTTATGAGGTGTTAGTGTTAGGTAGGGCAGCGTGTCGTACGTCGCGGCGAGAAGTGCGCGTGGTGTCCGGCGCGCGGCGGGAGGTATGTGTGCCGCGTGCCACTTGGCCGGCCGTCGCCGCCAGCCCCGCCGGCGGCGATCGTGCGCGCGGCCGTTGCACCCCTTTCACGCGCCTTCAACGCTCTACAAATCGACTCAATTCTGATCGGACGTCCTAATGAATATTGATGCTAGCTTAACACACTGCACACGGCTCGCGTCACTCGGCATGGAATTCCGGATGTGAGAGCCCAAATTCAGCAATGAAACTAATTCATTTTGCTTTAGCATATATAGTTATAAATAATATAATTAAACTGCAGATCGTTCTATCTCAGCCGCTGCAGACGGTCAAAAAACTTTAGCGTCGCAAACCGAACCGGAAATGTTTAGAGAAATCTAAACTTTTGCCTAGTTACATATTTCCCTATTGACAGTGGAAGTGGTTAAGTAATAGTAACATAACAATAGGTTGAACTTATACAATGTTTTGCGCACTTGTATGTTAATTGCCTAAGTGATTTCACAAGTTGTTTGTCGAGAGGAATCGAGCTTGTTCCTCGTGAAAAAAGTGTGAACCACGTCGTATGTATCTCTGGGCTATTGTATCGAATTAATGAACGTTTTTGCTATTTAACCGGATGACTTTTTTTATTGGCAGTCAAAGTAAGGTCGTCGAGAAATGAAGCGGCGCGCGGCGCTTTAATTCGTGACGATATCATTAAACGTATCATGTGCGATGTACATAGATCACATAGGGTCCGGCGTTTTGTGCACAATCTCTCGGCCTCGTCCGTCGCGTCTCGTTGCGAAAGACATAAGTGCGATCTCGAAGTAATCTGTTTGATTCTTTCGAAACAGCTCACAATAATTACGATTTTGAATGGAATTGCTGCCTGAGAAACTCTTAAATTGGCAGACGCTTCAAATCATCTTCAAATGAACCTTCAAAGAATCCATGTCACGAAGCGACCAAGCACTTTACATTGTTGCAGGTGCCTGCTGATTTATTCGCGATGTTTCTACTTCGTTTGATGTAGGGTCTCTGTACTTGTTCCACTAAAGTTGGTAGCCATTGTAGGATCTATGTCCATGCAGTAGAATAGAACATCATAGAGTTGGCATCACATCGGTGAATAGTGATATCTACATAAAACTGTCCTCAGTATTTCACAACTTATAATTTAGCGCACGTCTCAACCGCAATGCATTCCACTTGAAGTTGCGAAGACATCGTACAATCACGTACTTGAATAATTCTTGTCCCTTTATGCAAAATTATCTTCGAGTACCTACTCGTTCGATGAAGGACAAAATGGCGATAAAATCGTAATATTTTCTGGTGGCTTTGTACTATCTACTTCTATGGTTGGTATATTCCGAAGCTTTGAGAGCTTTACATTGTTCTGATCTAAGATATGGTAAATGTATTTTTAACTAATCAAGGATGTTTCTTTGTTCATTGTGTCAATACGTACTTAGTAACAATACGCTCAAGTTGATAGCTGAAGGTACCTAGGTACTTTTAAAGACATAATGAAATCGTAATAACTTCGAACTTCACAGTTCAGAGCGCTGACACAGTACCGCGCTCATTACTTTGAGATACGAGGTCAAATTTCTATGTGCATGTATGATAGAGCACTTGTATGTACCTGTGTTGTTTGCAGTAGTGACGGCAGATATTCCTAACGTGCAGTCAGTACTCCTCCAGATTCTACAAGGCGCGTGCTCCCAACTGAAGAAAGATAGAGCACTGGTTCGTACCTGTGGTGTTTCCAGCGAGACGGCGTCCATGCAGTGCCGACGGCAGATGTTCCTGGCGTCCAGCCAGTCCACCTCCAGGCTCCTCGTAGGCGCGTGTTCCCAACTGAAGAAGTACGAGTGCAGGACGCCGCGGGCGTCGCGGTATGTCGAGTGTCGTACCCCTGCAAACAATCACTTGGGTGAGCTCTAATCTTTTGAAGATATTCAGTTTCAGATTCATGCTTATTGATAAATGCTTTATTGTTTTTAATACTTCTTCCACGTATCGAAATAATTAGGAATTTAGTTCAAAGTTTTTTCGTTGTTTAAAAAAAAGAGTTTATCATCATCGTCTTTATCAGTCATTTATCAGACTTGGGCGTCCACTGCTGGACATATGCCTCGCCTATGGATATCCAATAAGCCCGACTGGAAGCGATCTGCATCCAGCGCGGCTTATAATACTTCTTTTCGCCACCTATTTGCTTTTGAAGGCTTTGCCAAATAAATATTGTTTACATTTGTTGGAAAGTCGACAGATATTACGATACTACGAAAAATGAAAAGATAACTCCTAGAATATGGCAAATATTTATGATTTTTACACCAAGAGATTTCATATATACCTACATACATTAATTTTTATTGGTATTTGTGTTTGTAATCGTATTACAATAGCTGTGAGGATTGAATTTACTAACCAACTGTGACAAACAAAATCGAATAGGCACCTACATAGTTGAACGAGTACCTAGAATCTTCTATTTCTACTCATTCAAACAACTTTATCCGACTAAATATGTATGTATTTAGGTATACCTATTTAATATATAAGGGCCTACCAAATAAACAAATGGGCTGCATGCCCTCTGAGCATAGACGTATAAAAAAATACGTGTTTATTAGTAACGGCTAAGCAACGTAGAGCATTCATAAAAACCAAATCAAAGAAGTAACAAATACCTAGCTAAGCAATACCAAAGCAAATAAAAAGTTAGTCTATTTATGTATACCTACACTAACAGTTGTATTAGTTTAACATCCTTATTAATTTATAGCGATCTCTTCAAGACAACTTATGTAGCTAGAGTAGGTACCTAAAATATTACCTATCTAACAGCGACCTTAATAGGGCCTATTCTGTGCTATCTAAATTAAGTTGTTTGATAAGTAATGTTTGAGTGCAATGATTATCGAATTAAAAGCATTTCATTGATTATTAATAGGATTATTTTTGTAAGAGAGGCTATTTCTTAATCGTCTTGGGATCTTTTCGATCATTTACGCGAGAAATATGGGATGCTGGGTAAATATTTTTTAAACCTATAATTTCGATATGAAGAGAAGTAGTTACAAAGGAAGTCAACAAACACGCCTACAGGCTATTGCACAAATTGCTCGTTGAACTAAACTCCATGTTTACAAAGGAACATTACCTATTGAATATCCGATGACGACAGAACACTGAACCGGCGACGTCGCCACAAACCTAAATAACATGTACCTACAGTATGTACACAGTCACTTCGCATTTCGTAACGTTTCTCCCAACGTATCCTCGTTTGTTTGATTTTTGCACAACATATTGTCTCGTCCTGGTTCTCACAACTGCTGCGTAATCGTACTCGTAAATCGATTAGGTACTATCACTTTTATTCGAATTCAGAACTGGAATTCCAATGTGAATTATTTTTTCGGAACAATTTTATATACGTAATATTTCGATCAGTGCGGAATAGCAATCGATTTCATCTATACTAATATTAAATAACAAAAAAGAGAGAGCTTGATGTTGTTTGTTAAAAATGTTCTGGGGAATCTACGGAAGCACTGCAGCAGCTATCTAAAAGGAATGTACCTTTTCCTCATTCCATGCAGTTGGTTATAGGCTAGATACTAAACATCTACCCGGACGAGGTCAGGTCGGGCCGCTAGTTATACACGCAAGGCTGAGTTGGCCAAGGTATATTAGTGGTGACTTAATTACTACCAAACCCCACCATTAACCTGCGACTAAAAGTGTCGCTTTAATGAGTCACATTACCGTTTAATATGTAATTGAAACAAGCCCATAGACGGGTCGTTATATGAAGCGACCTTTCGTAACTAGAAAGTGTCTATATGCTTCAACCACTGGCAGGTAATGGTCACCTGCGGACTGCGACACGCCTTTCATGCGTTATTTCGACTCAGTATGTCATCTCCTAGACGCTTCAAGATACTTTGTATTAAATTATTCCATTCGCAAAAATATTACGATAATTACAAAGTCATCAGATGCGCAGTTACGGAAGTTGGATTAGAATATCTTCCGTAAGAGCGTGTCAATTCTAAAATGTAATATTTACGTAATCACCGACGATAGTGAATGGTGGAGAGCGTGAGTGCAAAAATTAACTTAAACCGTCTTCTTATTGAGTTATGTGTTATATTGTTATTTCCCGTGGAAATACAAATTATGCAACTAATGAAACGTGCTTCGCTGTCGTGGCGATGCGGCTCTATCAAACATAACCTACCTTATGAAAGTAAGCGACTGTTATGTGACAGGCGTGAAGCAAACATTGTCGTTACATCTCAATTTTCGAGAGAAAGTCGTCGAATATTCACTTTAAAGTTGTATATTGTTTTATTGCTGAATTATTCATACTTTGCGTATGGGTATGATTTCGTGTAAAGTGTGAGGTGTGTTATTCAACCGCGCATGTTGAGGAGGACGTCCCTGAAGCGGGCGGGTGTCGGAGCGCGCGGCGCGGGCGCACAAAGCATCTTTGTTTGCTTTGTGCAGAGTACACGACCTGAATGTCGGGCGATTGTGCTCGCGCCGCGCTCCCACATGACATCGCATGGGAGGCGCCGCGCCTTGCATGCGGGCTCCACATTGCGAAAGCATCCGTAATCTCCCAAAAGTATTTCACATTGTTCGAAATTCACACATGAATATTTCAGACCTTATCAGACCTACTCGGGGATTGAGTACGGCAAGCGTACTTTATACTTATTCAATGGTGAGAAAACGTAGTATACGAGCCGTAAATGAGCACGTATGTTTAATTTAAGGCACAGTTAAGCACTTGATTACCATGCTCATGAATAATAATGATTGTTAAGTATCGAATTATAATTCCACTGAACTTGATAAAAGCGACTTGGTTTTTTCTAAACTTCTTATGCAAATAACTTAGGTGTTTGTATAATAACTTTTATACTCAGTGCTAGATAACCGTAACGTCGGTCGTTAGCGCCCACCTAAGATGATCATAAATTCATTCATATAGAGTAAGTACCTACCTGTAAATATGAAAGATGGTTAGATGGGCAAACATTGTTATGCACGGTAAGGTCAAGTTGCAACATAAGAGACTCTAACAACTTTGTTTACATGCTGGAAAATTGAGGCGTCCATCGAGAATATTCGGAAAGGACACAGCAAAGTAAACTAGTAGTTCTCCGTACAGTAGACCTCGCGGTACATCTCTTTAACTGAATCTTTATGTTGACTCTCTCTTGGCCGATTTGATTCATACTAGCAAATCTTTTTACGATTTAGATACGTAACGATTTTGCAAATATTGATTATCTATCGAAATCACCTAACAAATACCGCGATTTCCCTCCTTTTGATGGAATAACCCCTCCAATCAAAAATCGCCGACTACAAAAAAAAACATTTATAATTAGTTTACTGCATTAGGCGTTACTTTGCGGAAGTTCATTCAAATCCTTGTTTTGAATAAATGTTTAGTGTATTTCTGCTCTGTCGTAGGCATACGAGTTAAGAGTACCATTCAACAAACCAAATTAAATCACAAACAAAATTGGTACCTAATCATCTAACTATATCATGGTTCTGCTATGGTTAGATTAAGGTTAGGGGTTAGAAAAAAAAAACAGAAACAACCATACTACATATAGTAAACCAGTACAATTAATAAGTATATAAAACCAGAACCCAGTTTCGCCGAGATTCGTTGAAAAAATTAACTTGTAGAGGAAAATCAACATCCATCAATCAACAAAAGCAAAATAGTCGAGTTGAAACGTTGACCGCTATCACTTCGTTAGCTCGGTCAGTTATTCATGATTAGGTACTAGTGTTTATAATAATTTGTACAGTACTAAATGCAGCCAAAGGTATCCTATCAATTCCTATTGTATTTATGAAAACTTAATGTGCAAAGAGAGCGCGTTGATGTCTTTTACTTGTAAGATCATAAACGCGCCTAACAAAAGACATAAACGAGCTGCAGCACTTTTGGAGCTTTTTATGTTATTCGCATTGTAGATAACATTATGACGATAATCTTCTAATATATCGTAATCTCATGGCACAGTGTTTGTAATCGAACTTCTGCGAATCGGCTTGACCGATTTTTACGTTTTATTTGTGTATAGTTGGTAGGTCTGAGGTCGTAGGCTATTTTTATTAGGTGATAAGGATTTCACTATCTTTTATTTGCAAAACAACGTGTACGGTTACAGTGTCTTGAAACTGTGATATCTAATAACAAGTTAAAGTTAGAGGTTATTGAATAGAATACAAAAGGAAGCAAGTGTACAGTTCAGAGCGACATCTAGCCATGACATTGAAGACTTCCATTATAAATTATCCTTTCGTCATATAGAAATTTAAAATTTAGGTAGGAACATGAATTGGATATTAATAATTTCAATGATACGAGTATCTATGAGTCGCAAACAATGATATCATGGTAGCCTGACAGAAATCGCAATTGGCGAAAAGACCGCATTTTGATATCCGTAGTTAAATCATGCTGTATAAATATTCCAACACGATAAATAAAACAAAAACCGTTCAGTTAGAACAGAAATTGCATAGAATCAAACTTATACGCACATATTCGCACGTATAGGTAATAAAGATGCGTTTGAAACAGTAAGTTATGGTGCTACCTACTAAGTCGTCTGCAATGAGGCGAGTAGGTACCTAACTAGGATGTGTAAATAAACACTATAAATAATGGATGGCACGACATACCAACCTAGATTTCTAGGCCTACGACAACTAAGGGATCATCAATTTATACGTTTCAAGCCGCGCAATTACCCGACAAGGCAAACCACGCTCGATAACTTATTGCTCAAATGTAATGCACGACGGAGGTTTGTATATTGCCTCTAAATTGATAATTGCTGTGATGTTAATTTTTAGGGTTCCGTACCCAAAGGTTAAAAACGCGACCCTATTACTAAGACTCCGCTATCCGTCTGACCGTCTGTCTGTCTCCAGGCTGTATCTCATGAACCATTATAGCTAGAAAGCTGTAATTTTCACTGATTATGTATTTATGTTGCCGCTATAACAACAAATACTAAAAACGGAATAAAATTAATAATTAAGGGGAGTCTCCCATATTACAAAACTGATTTTTTTAGCCGTTTTTCGCTCTATATTAATAATGGTAACAGGTAGATGCTTGAAATTTTCACAGAATATTTAGTTGTATATTACAACTAAATATAAAATAAAAATAAAATTTATGTATAGGCTCCCATACAGTACGGAAACCTCCGTGCGCGAGTCCGACTCGTACTTGGCCGATTATTTATTTAAGCAATGTTTTATTGACAGCTTCGTATAACGAGTAATGGCTTGATGGTCATAACCCGGCTGCCTCTGGGGCATAGGTCGTTGCTGCGGTTACGCAAGAAGCTGACTTGAAGCTAGTGCTTGCTTACGAAGTTACGAGAATATTCTAGGGGCCGTTCACTCTGTGAAACATTGGATTATCATTTGCATTTGTTTTATGTAAGAAGTTATTAAAAGATGCAAAGTAGCTCGGTATCATCATGGCTATTTGCAACCTGATTTATTAGTTGCACGTTTTTGCCGTTCATTGAGAGCGTCGCGAAGCGGTTTAAGCTCGCGTAACATTTGTTACTTTGTTAAACTAAACTTTATTGTTTATTGTGTGAAAGCATCGGTACTTGTTCTTCGTTAAAAAGACTATGGCAATGTTCACACATTGTAGATAGGCAGACTCCATGGTGTGACTATTGTACTGCGTATTGTACATACATGCATACAATTACACACCAATGTTAACATAACACTCTCTTTTGTTTTTGTAGTCACAGATTGTCTGTGACTACAAAATGTCTGAGAAGATCCATCGTGAGATGCAATTTTAGGATTGTATAATTTTGATCTATTGATTTGTAAAGATCTCAAGTAGCGAACCTCTGTATTTTGGAATTGTTTACATATACGAATTACAAGTAGCTTATCAGCTATATATTTATGTAAGCACGAAACCTTTTCGTAATTTTTATCCAAATCCATTTAAAACAAATACACAAAACAATTAGTTAAGATTTCGCACTTAAACCATTAGTGAGATGTATGTAAGTAATGGTTTTAAATAGGTCTGACGATCTTCAAACAGAGGAAAGTAGTTAGGTTAATTGGATATTGTAGATAGAGCTTGGGTAGTCAGCTCGTTTATAATAGGAAGGCACTTACTGTTTGCGCAACTTCTGGGGTCAGGCAGAGCAAGGCGTCTCTGGGCGTCAGCGACGCAGAGGGCAGCGAGCAAGGCGAGGCCCGCCAGGCAGATATGCCGACTCATCTGCGAGAAAAATATCAATTACTCAATCACTCCACTTGTTCCGATCATTTATCGCTTGTAAGCTTAGGTTGTTGGTTTTTAGAGTTTCGTACCGAAAGGGTAAAACGGGACCTTATTGCTAAGACCCCGCTGTCCTTCTGTCTGTCCGTCTGTCTGTCACCAGGCTGCATCTCATGAACCGTTATACCTAACTAGAGAGTTGAAATTTTCACAGATGATGTATTTCGATTGCCGCTATAATAACAAATACTAAAAACGGAATAATATAAATATTTAAGGGGGGATCCCAATCCCATACAACAAACGTGATTTTTTTGCCGAGGGGCTCCCATACGGTACGGAACCCTTCCTGCACGAGTCCAACTCGTACTTGGCCGATTTCTATTCATTAGATTACGTTAGGTTACAGGTGCGCAAAAAGTGCGGTGTGGTGTGTGGTTAGGAGAAAAATATAATTTTATATGTTCTCCGAATTCTCCTGTATTTATATATTAATCAATTCAACGATATACTAGTACTAAAATTTATCTCAGACTATGTAGAAAGATTTCTGGTGCGGTAGTAAAAATATAATTGTACCGGTATGACAATCGCAGTTAGCGCTAAGTAGAGATTTAAAGCTCAAGCTAAGTTACCTGCGAGTATGAGTAGTTAACCTTTTTTCTCGACATCTTTCTAACGGAAACTTTTCTACATAACGTGTACCTACGAGTATCTACATCAATTCTACACGAGCGACGACTGTACCTACTAACTTGTGAGTGTGGTGCATTTTTTAGCTGAGACTTAATAATTCCATCACAGAATAGGTACTTTGTTACATGATGTTAATGAAAACTTGTTTTTACAACGTAACTTCGTAGTACTTTGATTTTTCTATTGACACAAGTATTTTTGCAGTTCGTGAAAGTGTTGTTTGTGTGGTGAATATTTTGATAGCGTGAAAAAAGGGTGTGGTAGTGAGTCGTCCGCAGCAGGTGCAGCCGCGGCCGCCGGCGGTCGATGTTAACGAAAGTGGTCACCGGCCAGTCCGCGTTACAAGTTCACTTTCTTTTATTTATGCAGACCTCGAATACTCGAGGACAATCGATACGTGAGATGAATTTATTTTGTTGTATTTGTGAAAGCGAACCCGGCTCGGTGACCTCTTTGTTTGCGAGTTTTACGTTTGCGTGAAAAGCTGCAACTTGTTACACGGTGCGAGAAATCGATTTGGGACGGTGCGTTTTATGGTAACCGAAAGTTACGTCGTTGACTTCAAGTCATCGGTTCACTCACGAATTAAGTTACTTTCATTGTGATTCATTGCTCTTTATGCTATGATTATTTATTTATCTTGCCTTTTGAGCTTTACCTAAGAATGGTGAGATGCCGAGTAAAGAGCACGTTTGTGAAACTTGCAGTTAGTATGTGACAAGTGAGAAATCTATTCACAAGCTAGCGATAAAGCACTAAGCATTTATGGTTGTGCACATTATGATGATTGTACGAACTCGTGCTTATGTTAAATCGAAATGTGTGTTAATTATGCAGGTTTCGAAAGACTTTCTTCATATTAGCTAGCCAGGGCGCCATTCATTAACCCGCTAGATTTCCAAGTCTATTATGCTAAATTATTCTTTACGGCTCACAAGCAGCACTCGTGCTTTGCATTAACTCGTATGGATCTTTCTACTGAATAATCTAGTGTAAACCTAAGTGCCTGGCCAAAAAATTAAAAAATCATAAATGTCAATTAAAAAATTATGGGATCTTACACAACAGAAAATTTCTTCAACTACGGCTACAAATTCACTTCATCATGAAACAATCGAAATTTCATACAGCAATGCGATAATAATTGTGAGATAGCTAGATGTAGATCATGCAGATTAGCTAAACAATAGAGGTGGTAATTTTGTAGAGTGACGGATAGCACACACTGCTCGTATCCGCAGGTCTCACTGGGAACGGAAGTGTGGGAGGCGTACCTCTGGAGCTGGTGCGGAGCGTTGCGTGCGGAGCGGAGAGCGATGCGGCGCGGAGTGCACGGGAAGCGTGCGGCGCGACTGCGGTTCGCGGCGGATTCCGAGGAACTGGCTCAGCCGCTGGTCTCCTCTCTAATTAAGCCTCCGACATTCATTCACTTTCACTTCCAATACGAGAGAAGACCCGCCCGCTTCTCCGCGCCTCTTCAAAACACTAAATCTAAAGACCTTCTGGAGGTCGCAGCCGGATACCAGAACGAGTTGACGTAAGATCATTGTCTGTGGTGATTATGGTATCTCAGTATTGGCTCCACTATTAGATTCGACGGATGACCTGCCCAAACAATGCAGGCAGGTACTTTGGGGTAATACCTAGCTGACCTACAAACTCAAAATACTTATGACTCTATAATGTCATCATCTGAATATTATACTTAGACTGGGTTTACGATTAGATGACTTTCGTATTTAAGTAGATAGGTATGTAGTAAAATTATGTCAATATAGCAATATTAGATACCTACACCACAGAGCAATTATTTGCAGAGATACATGCCGTGTAAGTAGATGTTTTCTTCAATATTTCCTCTTTATTTTGAATACTGCTTTCATTGTTTGCAAATGTAATCATGTCTGTCCGGTTTCACATAGTAGGTATAGGTAGGCACCTACCCATTTTGAAATACACGAAAAGCTCAAAAATAAAACCATCCATCTAAAATCAAATCGAATACACATTTTATAACCAACTACTTATTATCTATTATACTGAATAATAATATGTATTTCTTGCTCATTGACAACACTAATATTCATGAGCTTGAATATAAGCTTTTTATAAATACCTCCATTATTATTTCCATACATAAATACGACTCGCGTAAAACTACTTTCGGACGTTGCAAAATTACGACCTTTTAGTTCAATAAACACTTTACTGAACATAAGTGAAAAATCTTTGTAGCTAAATATATTTTTGCATTCGCCTACTTGTGTCTGCAACACATAGGTACTGATTTCATAAATGAAAAAGTTGGTTTGTTCGAATTTTAAACTAATGGACCTGTTCATCAGTTTAAAATGAACCTGTTCATTTGTTTAAAATTCGAACAAACCAACTTTTTCATTTATGAAATCAATACCTATATGTGTTGCAGACATATTACCCGATTTAAGTGTTTTTTTTTTACTGTTTTTTAAATGACCTTAAATTTATGAGCCCCTTTAAACTAATATTTTTACGCATAAACTTGGCTAAAAAGTAAACATAAACTAAAAACTTATCTGAAATAATTATTTTTTTGCAAAAAATAGCATGACCGACTTCACCCGTGTACAAAATTCGCGAATATTTCGCACGGATCGATGTAGCATTTTTCACATTATTGTTGATTTAACAAAAATGGCTCAGCCGAATTCAATAAAAATTTTATGGGACAAATTCCGACAATTCTCTTTCCAATAAAAAAAAGAATTATTGAAATCGGACTACTATGAAAAAAGTTGTGCGTGGTTATACATAAAAAAAAATTACGCGTCCAATTGAGTACCTGCTCCGGTTCGGTTCGTCGGTCAAAAAATAGGACGTACGAGCGTGCAATGTTTTTTACTCAAGCGATTGACACCAAAAACATAACATTTTGTTACATTTTAAGGGATGAAAAGAGTTTCTCCCGGAAAGTAAATATTCTCGATGTTCTACAGAAAACACGAAAACACTGGTCGATTCACGATCCTTTGGTGTTCGTAAACAGACACCTAGTCAAACTACCCTAAAAGTGCTATAAAATAGATATAAATTTCATGCTACATTCTGGATAACAAAACTTATCTAGAGAGACGTAACGCGCGAGATTGCATAGAGAATCACACTGCTGTGGATAGAAATATCTCATGCACAAAAACATTTTCATGTAAAAAGTTGCTAAGACGACACTACATTTCGCACTATCAAAAATTTATCAGATCTCATGTGTTCTTACTCTACACGCCTTTACTGTACAAGCTCTTACTTCACATCACATACTCTACACCTTAGACAATATACATATTTACTCGTATGCGGCTTGGCTGTTAGCATCAAAAGTCGCGTAAGTCTCATATAAACTTTCATTCCCAAATTTTAATTTTAAAAATCCTGAAATACCTATTTAATTATTCATAGCAAACAGTTTCCATTAAATTTTCAGATCTCTAGCATCAAACCTTGCGGAAGTCTCATATAAACTTTCATCCCCTAATTTATGGAGATCGCACGATAGTGAAGGATCTAGTGTACAACGTGTTTTGTGTTAACTTTTAAGAACAATAACCGTTTTATTTATTTATTTATGATCATCAAAACCATCATAGGGGGAGTAGCATCGGGAGTTTTTAGACCTCAATAAATAAAAACTAAAGTATAAGAGCTATGTAATCGACCTACTTTTTATCTCTGAAAAATAAAAGATTCTAGGACAGATTAAAATCATAATATCACGCAGGCGAAACCACGGACAAAAACTTGTCATACATAATTGCCAAAAATGTGCAATAACGAGCAATGCAATATCGTACAACATTCGTACAACATATTTTACAGATAGATGATTCTAAGGTCATGCCTCTTATATGAACATGGAAGATGCTTTGAGATAATTGCGAACTGATAGTGCACAAGTGAAAGTCTCATTCACAGCCGAGGTTAGACGTACTGTAAGCTTAATTAGGGTGTTTCATGAAAGGTCACACTCATACAAACATTTGTAAACTAATGCGCTGGAAGATTGAGGAAACAATCAACAGCCCATCTACTATAACTACATGCCATCTAGTTCTGATTCAAATCAAAACTAACTGGTCTCTTTTAGCGGGTTGATACTGTTAAGGAGGCTTTGTAAGCCAAATTCCAACTCACTCGCGTAATTTCTCAGTAGGTAAATAAAGTTAAACTAACTATGCGTTTGTTTATCGCTGGTAGTAGGTATATTTGTCGTACAATATATTTAAATTATTTTCTTAATTTGGTGGAGTAGGTAGGTATTTAAATAAATGATTTTAACAGTTTTTTTTATCGTTTAACTGTGTAATCAAAATTTATTGACTTTAACCAACTTTTCTTCAAAAACTATTCGTGTTAAGTATGTATTGTACCTACTAAAACTTCCAAACGTGCGAGTAAGACAGCTGTGGACGGTTGAAAGGCCGTTAACTGATTACAAGCTGAACTTGTTGAAGGCTAGGTGACGAACAATACCTATGTATTAGAACAAGCTCACCATACTGAGCAATTGATTAGACAATGGACGTAATGATATATGAAGGTGCCATTGTCTGTACTCATCGAGAACATCGTACAAGGAGACCGAAATGAATAGGATGAACCGTCTGTTTTATAAAGAAGAATAGCACGGAAATCCTAAGGATATGGTGTTTGCCTTCGTTTTTGGCTGTTTCAGGATATGGATACTTACGTCATAAATACCTACTTTTTGGGTTCTGTTAAACAAGGGACCGCTACTTGCCGTGGAAACACAACAAGTGCTGGGACGCTACTAGTGTAAGCACTGTTGCCGCCACGCACTTGGGTCGAACCGTCCACAGCCCGGCAGCTGCAGCGGAGGAAGCTGCAGGTAGAAAGCAGATGAGATACTTATGCAGCGATGGAACTGCTCTATGACTTTGTGCCCATTGCGGTAGAGACCATGGGCAGTTCAGGGGCCGAGGCCAAGTCTTTGGTTCGCGAAATTGGGCGAAGAAAAAAGACAGAGGTGGATAAAACCATTTTAATGTCAGTTGTTAATGTCATAGGTACTTTGTTTCCACTCCGAGGGGATAAATTGGTGGAAAGACAGTTTGTCCCTATGCGATGCAAGGAGTGGATTCCATCACTGGGTGCTTCTTGGTGCAAAGGATGTCTATAGCTACTATTCAGCGCGGCAGTGCTGAAATTCTTGTCTGTCCCCCGATACCAGTAACCGTCAGGGGCAGGTTATTTGTTTTGTTAGTGTAGGATTATCTAATATTAAAATTAGCAATTTTGTATATTGTTGTTGTAGAGAATGCTTGAACAGAATCTATGTCAGTATTTATACATTTCAGATACTAATTTGGTGTGTATTAAATAGCACTAGTAAAATTAATAACTTACGTAAATAAAATTGAAATTGTGATAGGTATTGGTTAATTTTACGTATGAACGAGCGAACATTTTATTACAAAAAGCATCGAATTTTTACTACCCTAAATATGCATATGTGTAGATTATTATAGATAATATTGACCGCGTTATAAAATACATTGACTCTATTTTTGACCGACGAAACGGAGGAGGTACTCAATTCGACGCTATACGCGTCGAATTGAGTACCTCCTCCGTTTCGTCGGTCAAAATACGCGTCGAATTGAGTACCTCCTCCGTTTCGTCGGTCAAAAATAGAGTCAATGTATTTTATAACGCGGTCAATATTATCTATAATAATCTACACATATGCATATTTAGGGTTAATATTTTATTCATTCAACATTCATATTCATTTTATTCAGTTAATATTTTATATGTAATTTTATTCGGTATATTTTTTTACACACAGACAGACAGACCTACACCTAAAAGAATGCAAAATCAGCTGTTTTAATGTACATTTTTGAAATATCTTTTCGGAGTGGTTTTCTTCGTCACTCCAGCTGCGTATTTCTCATATAAATATTGTAGGATATCATTGTGCTCATCATCATGACCAAGTATTAGTATGGGTCCAACCATAAAAGTAGAGAGGATTAAGTGTAACGCAGTAGGGGTAACGGTGCACGCGTTCGATTGACCTAACGTGCCGTGGGATGGCGTTATAGCGCAATGGTTATGGTGTTCCAACCCACGCCCTTGAAATGTTAAACATAACGTCTCAGAAATCTAACACAGATGGTCAAAAGTCTCAATATTTTTATGTACTAAAACGTAAAAAAAACATGTATTTTTCGATGACATACCTACATTTTCAGCCAACTTTTTTAATTCAAGATAGGTATGCATTTTACCATAATCAACATCCTGCCTGACCTTTAATCAGAGATGTGGTCTAAGATGTAGCACATTTACCCAAAACTTCCTAAAAGGCACGTGTGCTAGACTAGAATAGAACATCATCAGTAGGTACGTTAGTGTCCAATTTGGGCGCTGAAATGCGGCAATCATTGCAGTAAAGCACTGACCAAAAGAGCTGCTAAATTGCTCGTTTTATGATAATGTGCAGTTTAATTTTTGAAGTTATGCAATGGGTACACAATACTAATATTATTATGTAACTATAGAAACGAGTTATTTGATTACGCTCATAAAACTAACACTTTCCTATCACTTTCGACATGAGTAAATAATAGTGACATGACCACGGGATGCATGGTTGGGGTCCATTCTTCAATGATTCGAAACAATCTTTTGATTACGAAAAGCGGTAATTTACAAGTCAATAAACTATGTGGAAGTACCTAATCAAAAGACCGAAGTTACTTGGACCACAGCATTTTTCTTGTAGATACCTACTCGTATGTTCGTCAAGTTTTCCTCTGACATCATTCAGTGATAACAAAACACAAACATACCTAATTGAGTGCAATTTTACTACAATTAGGTATATTATTAGCCATATGAAGTAGGTATATCAGTAGTAGTAGTAGGTACCTAGTAGTAGTACGAGTCAATCGTGACTTACGCATAGCCTCTTCATAGCTGATTTTAGCACCTATACAACGTTTACTATGGGACCAACCTTTAATTCGCGAAACTAAAATCAGCTGTTACACAAAAAATATATAGAACAACTGATAATTTTTTGGTGACTTCAGAATTGATTTCATAGCAAAAGCTGCTTGTCTTGATGTAGATTCTAAAGTCGCCTTTAAAAAGTTTACTCCTGTACTAACCATACAGAAATTTAATTTAAAAAAAAATCGGTTAAGTGCGCGTCGGACTCGCGCACGAAGGGTTTCGCCTCATTCCTCTTGCCGTTATTAATAGCGAGCAAAACACTCCTAAAAATCACGTTTGTTGTATGGGAGCCCCTTAAAAAATTATTTTATTCTGTTTTTAGTATTGTATTTGTTGTTACAGATTAATTAAATATTATTTTCAGGTTTACATTTTAAAAAATCACTTATCACTATTTCTGATACAGGTTTATTTTTAAAGGAATTCTAATCTTGTTTCAGGTCCATTATTTTTTTTAAACATATCTAAGCCTAACCCATGAAGTTTTAGGTAAAGGTGGAGATTGCACTTCTAATACCTATTTGAGTCAAATACCTACACATTGCTATCTCTCTCTCTCTGTGGTCGGAACTCTCTTTCTAGTGTGGTGTATGGTATTTCTATATATACACTAAAAATTCCCGAAAATGGGTAAATTTAATTTCAAAGCTTATCAACTTCATCCAACCCCAAACTATGATTTATATGTATTTACAGTGTTTGCAGTTTAAAAGGGGATAAAATGTGAATTATTGTAAAACTGATAATAAAAGTAGAATGCACAAACTGATTATAAAAGTGTTTTCCAGTAACTGTACCAGTATCAGATCCTTATCATAGAAACTTTGAGAAATAATAACGTTATTATTAAAAATTAAGTGTGTGTTGTGTTAAAATTTAAGTACAGCTGTAATTTTCCAAATTACTAACACTGGAGAGAATTAAAAGAAAACCCTAATTTTGGGAGTTTCCTAATGCGGCAACACCCGTCACCAAAATACTAGCTGTCATGGCCGAATCATCAATGAAATCGTAAAAATGCAGTAGGGTAACCATACAATATTTTTTTAGAATAATTTACTATTATTGTGTATGCAATAGGGCCAATTATGGCGGTACCATCTAACTAGCTAACCGACCTAAAGGCCTCAAATTTGCTAAAAATCCTAATCGTATTACGGAGTCACCATTTAGAAATGTCACTGTCACTGTCACATTCAAATTTTAAATCGAATGAATGAAAACCAACTAAATCTAACTACATTTAGAGATTTAGGCGAATTTGGTATTCTGGAGACACACTTTTAAAGCTGTCTGACGTCATCTTTAAGAATTTTAATGAATTGAGGTTATGTTTTTAACCAGTACCGAATTAGATGGTGGTTAAAAATAATTAAGCTTAAAAGTAAGTTATAAAGAAGAAATGCTGTGTTTTTCTCCAATTAAATGTACTTAGTTACATTTAACATAGCTGATGGTGTTCCTATAAATATTGATTTTAGTTATATTTCATGTGAATTCGCGATGACAAAAATGTTGACGAAACTGTCTTAGAATGATTTTCAGCAAAAACTAGAATGAAACAGCTGGACCTAACGAGTCAAATTAATCCACCTCATCATACCGACCACATTTTTGTTGAAACAAAGAAAGGATTACCATTTTGTGGAAAGCAAAGATAAGAAGTACATTTGTACACACAGAAATGTAACTAGGTAAGTAATTTACCTAGTTACATTTCTGTCCATGCAATTTATTAATCCGTAGGATCACACTAGATGCAAGCCGCTTCCAACCGATCTTATTGGAGATCCATAGGGGAGACCTATGTCCAGCAGTGGATGTCATATGTCTGATGGATGGATGGAATGTATTAATAGTAGCTATCTAATTATAATAAGCTATCCATTACATCCAATTAGAAATGAGGATATGCATAGAAGAAGCAAAGTAATTAATATAGCTCCGCCGATTGACAAGTTGAATTAGCTGTCGGCTCGGCAGGGCCCATAGTTGGGCAACTGACAGAGTCAAGTTCTCAAATGAAGATCACAACAATCGGCAAGTGCAAAGTAGGATGTCAAAGTGTACAGATGTTATCAAGACTGCATGATTGTACTAAATGTAAGCCGCTTCCATATAGTCTTATTAGATATCTCTAGCGGAGGCCTATGTCATTAATAATTCTTATGTGAGCTTGCCTACGACAGTAGAATTGTGCTTTAAACAAACTTAAAACCCTATTTGCTAAAACATACATAGGACCCGGCATTATGGGCAGATCTCAAACTTCTTGGCCGCTGTGAAATATGCTACAAGGAGCGCAAAACCCAATCCTGACTTCAGTCAGCCTACAAGCAGCATGAGGACTGGGTTCACACAGCTCGCAGCTACATCCACAGTCACTAACAAGTTCGATTCGACCTATACCAGCGAGAATAGTGAAATATTGCACTAGGGTAATAGTTGTAATTTGATAATTATTTATTGCTTACATTTTATAAGTTGTTATTCAGTACCCATGTTCTGGTTGCTTGTTTGTTCTACATATATGTAGAGAACGCTATCAGGTTTTGTACATTTTGGTATTTTTGTTACTGACTCTACGTTTCAAATAATTATGTAGTAGTTATACACATTTTTATCGATTAAATTAATTTCCAGATACCTCTCGATGACCAACTTTAGAAACAAGACTAGGAAGTTGTGAACCAGTTCGATGTATAGTAATGGCCCTAATATGTAATCATCATCCTAAATTGATCATCGTGTCAAGACTTCAACCAGGAGCCATAACAAGATGAGGAAGATACAGATTGTTATATCGGCTAAATAAATGATAGACTATTGATTATATTGTTATTTGTATTTTCCTTGGCAGGGCAAAGCAAAACTACAGAAAGAAATAAGAAAAGATTTAATTCAATACAAAAATAATTATTCGATACAGTCATTCAATTACCAGGCAGTTTTTAATATCAATCACTTTTTATTACCCATCAGCTTTATTTTACCTATCACTTGATAAAGGTAGTTAATTACTAAAAATATATTAGTATTCAGTAGGTAAGCTTCAGCTTAACAAATAACAGTCCAATAAAAGATCACAAGAACACCACATCAATTATAATATGAAATGCTTTCTTCTATAATAGGTATTCAAATTCATTTATTTTGTGTCTTATTTATGTACAAGTCAGGTTACAATATTTATATCAATAAGTAGAATGTAACAAAACACTTATTTACAATTAATAATTTAGAACATGTGTTAAAAATAGTAGTAATGACTAATCATGTAAAATATATTTATGTAAGAAAACTTAAAATGTAAACTATAGCATCACTTAAGTCGAATCATACAACTTGGCGGCTGAAGCTCACATAGCATCTGTGTGAGGATTTTGGTTATCCACAACTCTTATCTAACATAGCTTGGTAGGGATAAGTGTACCAGCCGAACATAACAGCTACCTAGTGGTGTGTCTCGGTCTAGTTATACAATATTTAAGGACTTTTATAGGCTAAATCAACTTACAGACCGAATCATACAACTTGTCGGCTGTGATGTTAGCTACAAACTGCGGATAGCCCGATCCTGACTGAAGCTCACTTCACATCTGCGCTTAGGGTTGGGTTAGGTTAGGTTAGGATAAGTGTACCAGCCAAACATAATAGCTACCTAGTTGTATGTCTCGGTCTATTAATACAATGTTTAAGGACTTTTATAGGCTATATCTAACTTTTTGGCTGCTTTGAAGTTAGCTACAAGCTGTGCAAAACCCAATCCTGACAATCTCACATAACAGCTGCGTAAGGTTTGAGTTTTGTGCAGCTTGTAGCTAATTTAGAACATAAATATTTTACAGACCGAATCATACATCTTGTCAGCTGTGATGTTAGCTACAAACTGCAGATAGCCCGATCCTGACTGAAGCTCACTTCACATCTGCGCTAGGGTTGGGTTGTCCGCAGCTTGTAGCTAACATCACAGCCACCAAATTGTACAATTGAACATTTAAGCAACCTGCATCTAGCACTAACACAGACACAAACACTGATATTTTACACAATTTCACATTTTTAGGGAGTTTGCCTTCTCATGGTTTGTCTTAGTACCGTCATTGGTGTTTTCAATGTAGTAATCTTTAGTAGTAAGCTTGGAAAGTGCTGTAGACCACCTGCAGACGTTTTAGCCGCAGCTGATCTGAAAATAAAAACAACATTTATATAGGTACTTACAACTTTTTTAGTTTTGAGAAAAGTTTATTTTCCTGGAAACAAGATGACAATAGAAGTCTGTATTTTCCTGTAATTAGCGAATACCTACCTATTTACAGCCTGTTTAGCTTATTAACTGCTCAAAAAGCCTTGTTATCTTATTACGATCAATTCGTTTAAGCATATTTCTTGTCCGCCGCAGCAATACCTATTGTGTGTGATAACGCCTTTGGATCCTTTATATATATGTTTTACGCTGGCTGGGACTATTATTTACCGAAGCAAAGCAAAGCAAAACGAAATAAAAACCAAACAATTTTGTTTTGTAAAATATAATAATGGTGGGAGTGTTGCCACAATATGAATTAAAAAAACCCCGGCTTTACTTTCGTCCCGGTGTCTTACGTTGTTGTTTTGTTTTTAATGTGATGAAATACGTTATACAAACGATCTTGGTAAAGTTTTATATCGCGGAAATGAATATTTTTTTTAAATTAATGTATGCATTTTATACGCTTATGATTAACAACAACATTAACTCTAAACTTTACTCAAAACTAAAATCCTATTGACGGATAGTTGTTCTACTAAAAGAACCATTTGCGCTGCATATGTGCACTTGCACTGAATGCGTTCTGTGGTCTGTGGCTCTTTTTCTGATTTTCAAACGTATACGTATTAACTTTGACAGATAGTACGAAAGATCCGCAAAGTTGCGTATATGACCTAGCCGTCTTCATACAAGTTTAATACTTACCTACGTCAAAAATAATGTTTCTGGGACTCTATTTCTGAACTTTGAACGGTTTGTACGCTTACGGCACTTCGACAGATTGTGTAAAGAATCCGTAAAGTTACGTTTACGTCCTTGCTGTCTTCATACAAATTCCGTATACGGCCGAGCCAATACGAAAGTCAAAAACAATGCCCCGGGGGCACGATTTTTGAATTTCGAACGCATCAGAACTTTGACAGATTGTATGGAGAATCCGTAAAGTTGCGTATTCGTCCTAGCCATTTTCATACAAGTTCCATATACGGTCGTGTACGAAACTTAAAAATCATGCCCCTGGGGCATCCCTTTTGACTTTCGTACGGTTCAGACGTGTAGGGAGCTTGTATGGAGGGAGAATGAACTTTACTACGGATTCTTCATAAAATCTATGAAAGTTCCGTATACGTTGAAGTCGTTCGAAGTTCAAAATAGAGCCCCAGGTCACTTGCTTAAATGTTTTTATTTATGAAGCCCGAAATACTATTATAAAAATTGTTTAAGCAATAATATGTGGAAGTGGTAATTAACTTGTAACACTGACTACCTCTTTCTTAATTTTTAAATCGACGAAGCCACAGATAATATTAAAAAATTGAACTAAATCGCTGTCAAGCCGGTCACTTGATGGTGTGTAGACGGCATTACATTATATTTTTAAGTACATTTTTTTATCTGTGAACTTCCTTTAGATGAACCTAAACAGAGTTAGCCATCGTTCAATTTTTAACTAAGTGGTGCCTTTATAATAGCAGTTTCTGACTAATTAACTTTAATTTAAGCAGTCACTAACTTTAGAGAATTTTAACGTGGTGACTTTGGAATTGGGCCTATTAGGCCCAATTCCAAAGTCAACTAAGCTAACTAAGCCTAACTAAATATTATAGACTGTCGTACAGACAGTGTGTGTGTGTGTATTAGTGAGCGCTGATATTTGTCACAATTAGTGCAATTCTTTAAACACAATTATAATTAACAAGGACACTATGTATGTGATTTACATATCTAATCTATAGTTTTTAGGTACCTACTATATTTGAATCTATATTCATAAAAAAAATCATTAAGAAGTGAAAAAAGTAACTTATAAGTAAAACTTAGTCTCACAGAATAGGCCCTATTACACAGGGCACAGAAGGAGCATCTTCATATGGCGTGGCCACATTATCGCCCTACGGCGAAGTTTTCGTCACTGGGGGCTCATTCATCTAATTCAAACGGTAGTAATTGGTTGTTCACGATTTGAACTACTACCTGAAGCTGGGCACACACGCTGCGATGATCGCATCTATTCATCAGATCAGTCCAGCGAGGTCCTAATATAGTTGCATTGCCAGTAGGTAGTTATTGAGGAATCAAAATGACACCCCTATTTTAATCGAAAAATATTGATTTAACAAAAAAAAATTGGCATAAAAGTTGTAGAAAATCAAATTTTAAACAACTTTTGTTCCTATAACTTCTGCTGAAAAATTGAAATAACACAAGTTATTGAAGAAATGAAATGGTACAACCAACTATTTAAAAAAAATATCGATCCTACAAAAAGTTGATGGGAATCAAAGTTGTAGAAAATCAAATTTCAAACAACTTTTGTTCCCATCAACTTTTTGTAGGGTAGATCTTTTTTTAAATAGTTAGTTGTACCATTTTGTTTCTTCAATAACTTGTGTTATTTCAATTTTTCAGCAGAAATTATCGGAATAAAAGTTGTTTAAAATTTGATTTTCTACAACTTTGATTCCCATAAACTTTTTGCAGGATCGATAATTTTTTAAATAGTTGGTTGTACCATTTCATTTCTTCAATAACTTGTATTATTTCAATTTTACAGCAGAAGTTATGGGAACAAAAGTTGTTTAAAATTTGATTTTCTACAACTTTGATTCCCATCAACTTTTTGAAGGATCGATATTTTTTTAAATAGTTGGTTGTACCATTTTGTTTCTTCAATAACTTGTGTTATTTCAATTTTTCAGCAGAAGTTATGGGAACAAAAGTTGTTTGAAATTAGATTTTCTACAACTTTAGTTCCCATTAACTTTTTGTAGGATCGATATTTTTTTCAAATAGCCGGTTGTGCCATTTCATTTCTTCAATAACTTGTGTTATTTCAATTTTCCAGCAGAAGTTATGGGAACAAAAGTTGTTTGAAATTTGATTTTCTACAACTTTAGTTCCCATTAACTTTTTGTAGGATCGATATTTATTTCAAATAGCCGGTTGTGCCATTTCATTTCTTTAATAACTTGTGTTATTTCAATTTTCCAGCAGAAGTTATGGGAACAAAAGTTGTTTGAAATTTGATTTTCTACAACTTTAGTTCCCATTAACTTTTTGTAGGATCGATATTTATTTCAAATAGCCGGTTGTGCCATTTCATTTCTTCAATAACTTGTGTTATTTCAATTTTTCAGCAGAAGTTATAGGAACAAAAGTTGTTTAAAATTTGATTTTCTACAACTTTGATGCCAATTTTTTTTTTGTTAAATCAATATTTTTCGATTAAAATAGGGGTGTCATTTTGATTCCTCAATAACTACCTACTGGCAATGCAACTATATTAGGACCTCGCTGGACTGATCTGATGAATAGATGCGATCATCGCAGCGTGTGTGCCCAGCTTCAGGTAGTAGTTCAAATCGTGAACAACCAATTACTACCGTTTGAATTAGATGAATGAGCCCCCAGTGACGAAAACTTCGCCGTAGGGCGATAATGTGGCCACGCCAATACAATCCAAGACTTGGAAATGTGAAAAATACATTTTGTACCATAGACAACTTTTGAGTGAACTTGCAACTTCAAAAGTGATTACCCAATTTTATAGGGGAAATATTTACAAACAGAATTATTAAAGAGAAATCACATGACTTTAAACAAAGCGTATGTTAACAACTGTAACAATGCTATGTCGAGTCTTATGGCGTGGCCACATTATCGCCCTACGGCGAATCTTCGTCACTGGGGGCTCATTCACTAATTCAAACGGTAGTAATTGGTTGTTCACGATTTGAACTACTACCTGAAGCTGGGCACACACGCTGCGATGATCGCATCTATTCATCAGATCAGTCCAGCGAGGTCCTGATATAGTTGCATTGCCAGTAGGTAGTTATTGAGGAATCAAAATGAAACCCTTATTTTAATCGAAAAATATTGATTTAACAACAAAAATATTGGCATCAATGTTGTAGAAAATCAAATTTTAAACAACTTTTGTTCCCATAACTTCTGTTAAAAAACTAAAATAACACAAGTTATTGAAGAAACAAAATGGCACAACCAACTATTTAAAAAAAATATCGATGCTACAAAAAGTTGATGGGAATCAAAGTTGTTTAAAATTTGATTTTCTATAACTTTGATTCCCATCAACTTTTTGTAGGATCGATATTTTTTTTAAATAGTTGGTTGTGCCATTTTGTTTCTTCAATTACTTGTGTTATTTTAGTTTTTTAACAGAAGTTATGGGAACAAAAGTTGTTTAAAATTTGATTTTCTACAACTTTGATTCCCATCAACTTTTTGTAGGATCGATATTTTTTTTAAAAAGTTGGTTGTACCATTCCATTTCTTCAATAACTTGTCTTATTTCAATTTTTCAGCAGAAATTATGCGAACAAAAGTTGTTTAAAATTTGATTTTCTACAACTTTGATTCCCATCAACTTTTTGTAGGATCGATATTTTTTTAAATAGTTGGTTGTACCATTTTGTTTCTTCAATAACTTGTGTTATTTCAGTTTTTCAGCAGAAGTTATAGGAACAAAAGTTGTTTAAAATTTGATTTTCTACAACTTTGATGCCAATTTTTTTTTTGTTAAATCAATATTTTTCGATTAAAATAGGGGTGTCATTTTGATTCCTCAATAACTACCTACTGGCAATGCAACTATATTAGGACCTCGCTGGACTGATCTGATAAATAGATGCGATCATCGCAGCGTGTGTGCCCAGCTTCAGGTAGTAGTTCAAATCGTGAACAACCAATTACTACCGTTTGAATTAGATGAATGAGCCCCCAGTGACGAAAACTTCGCCGTAGGGCGCAGATGTGGCCATAGCATTAGCAATAATTAAAGAACGGAACGACATTTTCGAAAAAAAGTGTTGGTTGGATCTTTTTAGCTTGATTGGTTCAAAATAAAATGGCTACTTTCATGTTAATGAAAATTTTTGATCAATTTCACATATTTACATATTGATAAATAGTTACGTAATGACTTATTACAATAAGTTGTCTAAAGTTATTGTGTCCGGCATTAAGCAGTATTCGGGATAAAATATAATTAAAAACAATTTAATAAAATTCACAGCTGCTTGTCATTACATGCTAGGACATATGGAATATGCTAGTCTATCTAGTGTAGGGACTTGGTTTCCAAAAATAATTTATTTTTGGCGAACTACTTTTATCTACCGATCGACCCAAACTGGATCTCTAGGAAATCTAAACAAAATGTATAGGGAAATTACAAAAATATCTTGTGGCAACACTGAAATAACTTTGAAATAGAGACTGCCCAAAATGGGCGAATAAAAAAAATAAAAAAAAATTGAAATAGAGATTTCAAAATACATGATGAAAAGAATCGATTCCTAAATGTATTCGAGTCTAGCATGACGTCATGTCATATCAGATGTTAAGTTGGACTGGCAATGAAATTTCGATTAATCTATTCACATCTTGATTCTTTTTAATCGATGGACTTATGTAATTATAAATACGTTTTATCGTTAATTCCAGATTAAGTTATCGACAAAAAGTCAATAACACTAGTATTAAATAACAGCTGGCAGCCTTAAGTACCGCTAAATTCATCAAGCTTTAACCAAAGAACCTTCTCCTTTTTGTAAATCGGTTAAAATATGAACACATCACGTGAAACACAAATCGATCCGCTTCGTTGTTCTTAAGAATTGTCTTACATCGCCGGCCGCCCGGGTCAAAATCAATTTTGACCTTAAAGTTAATCGATTTGACGAGTCATTATTCGATCTCATGCAGACATTATCCGACATTCCTAACTCACCATAGAGAAATTTTCCACTCTGTTTACATTTTCAAATGATTTCATTTTATTTATTTTGCTTGTAAATCACAAAGATATTTATTACTTACCGGTGGTATGTGACAGTGCCTTTCGTTATTTCTTTTGAAACCGTGTAATTTCGGCAAGATAAAATGGCGCAGTTCACCATATTTACCTCGTTGCTTTGAGACGCGACCGCAACGCCAGTTTATTGAAGACTAAAGGCTCGTTTACGCCGAGTCAACAACGTGCGACAGTGTCACATGCTACACATTGTTGCATGCGGCACCTTGTGGCATGCTACAAATAGAAAGCATTTGCGGCATATGTGGCATACGGCGGCCTATTTTACGCCGAGGCAACATCGTGCCTGGATAATTTCCAAAGCATCGTGCTGTTTAAGGAGTGTTACTGGTCTAACTACTTGTTTGATCGAGGGGATACATACACCATAGAATATGGCTGATCAAGTAACTTTAGCAGCAGCTTATTTAGTACTACTAAGCAATGCAGCTAAACAACGGAAGAAGAAGCGTTGGTGGAAAAGAAGATTACTTCAGAATGGCCCACGGACTAGTTTACTAACAAAAATTAAGGCAGACGATGGTGCCTTATTTAAAAACTTTACCAGAATGTCAACTGAGGACTTTGAACATTTACTACAACTAATTGCACCATATATTCAAAGAGAGGACACCAACTACCAAGATAGCATTTCACCGAGAATGCGCCTGCTAATCACATTAAGATTTTTAGCCACCGGTGATTCATACAGGTCTCTAATGTACTTATTTGAAGTATCATATTCTACAATTTCCCTCATTGTACCAGAAGTATGCCAGGCTATTTCAAAAGTATTGGAAGATCACATAAAGGTAATAAATAGATATAAGTACTTACCTAGTCATTTAGAGTGGATACCTAAAGGTTGTAAATAAAATAATTTACCTATTTAGTCAGCATAGATATTTAATGTGTCAACTATTACAAACTGAGATAGTATTTATTCAGTACTATTTAACCTGTAATTCATGGTTTTGTATTTGCCTTAAAAGTTAAATATTGTCGGAGACTACTTGATTGATCAAGGTATTCCACTAAAACAGATTGACTTTCATCATCCCTATTTCTATCTATTAGCTCATGTTGAGTAGCCAGTTCTATTGGTGATGGCTCAGATACCAGTATTGTATGTTGATTGTCATATGGAGACTGAATATTAGTATTAAGATCAATATCTGGTGTCGATACTGTTGTTGGTGGCGATGATATTGATGCCTCATGTGTAATCTGTTGATTGTCGTATACTCCCAAGGCTGCTTTAAATAATACATTATTAATCATATGTTTGACATATATCTGAGATTTAGATGAAAGCTTTCTTAGTTCATTGCCAACATGTTCTCCATATGTACTGCAATCATCCCTTTTAATAGAACTTTTCATGACATTGTATGCTTCTTCAGCTCTTCTTTCATTTTCTGTTTGAGGTACTGTATTTAAAGACCTTTTTTTCTTTTTTCTTGTTTGATCTCCATATATACCATCTTGAGACGTTGATGAGGGAGTGCTAGGTGGCCGCATATTCGTTGATGTGGAGGGAGTGCTATGTTGCATATCTGCTTCAATGTTTTGGGATAAATTTCCTTGTAGACTCATAAATGAATGCTGATCTATATCAATATTTTCCTCAATATTGGTATCATTCTGAAACAAAATTGATATTTTTTTTTAGGTACCAAAGGATGAAGAAGAATGGAAAACAGTAGCCCGAAATTTCGAAATAAAGTGGAACTTTGCTCACTGTATAGGATCCGTTGATGGTAAACATGTACTGATCATATGTCCTGCCAATACCGGAACTGAATATTTCAACTACAAAAAAACATTTAGTATTGTTCTTATGGCAATTGTGGATGCCAACTATTGTTTTCATTATGTTCATATTGGGTGTCAGGGTCGTATATCGGATGGCGGCGTGTACAAGAATACTTCATTTTACAAAGAACTACAAGAAAACAGATTAAAAATACCTCACCCAGAACCACTACCTGGGAGGGAAAAATTGACTCCATATGTTTTAGTAGCTGATGATGCATTTGCACTAACTACTAACTGCATGAAGCCATATGCTGGCCAACTCTCTCAATCACCAGAAAGAATATTTAACTATCGACTTTCAAGAGCAAGAAGAGTAGTAGAAAATGCATTCGGAATAATGACTTCTGTTTTTAGGGTTTTTGGAAAACCGATGCAACTAAAAGTGGAAAATGTGGAAAAGATAACTAAGGCATGTACATATCTACACAACTATTTAAGAAAAAGTAGAACTTCAAGACCACTTTACACTCCTCCGGGAAGTTTTGATACAGAGGACTTAGATAATGGAGTTATTGTTAATGGCACTTGGAGATCCATTACTTGCAATGACACAGGATTAACAGATTTACAAAGAGTTCCTCGAAGACCTCCAATTGACGCTAAGCTTGTTCGAGAAGAATTTAAGGAATATTTTATGACACCACAAGGAAAAGTGGAATGGCAGGACTTATATCAGTAAAGTTATTTAATGACAGTTTTTTCTCATAGCAATGCTTATTATGATGATTGTCACACAAATTTAATGATTAAATAATTATAGGTAGGTACCTATCTAGTAAAAAATAAATGGAGTAAAACTTAAGTACCTACATGATTGTCTATTATTCCTGCTAAGTACCTACTTAATAATGTAGTAAGTATCAGTAAACTAGGTATACTTACAATTATACTGGCTGTTCCTGGACGAGGTTCAGTCACATCGAGTATAAACTGCAATGATTCGTAGGCAAACCATTTTTTACTTTCTTTGGTAGATCCAGAACCGCTTTTTTTATTGGTGACACGATTGTGTTCCCTATGGAATGCACTTCTGAGATTCTTTATTTTCTTTTTGACAGTATCTTCATCTAAATTGTATTTTTGTGCAAGACCAAGTAAAACATCACGTTTCACTCTATTATTTTTATAATTTGAATTGCGGACATCCCATAACACTTCACTCTTTCTATAATCCTCAATAAAGTCTAAATATTTTTCGTTACACCACTCCATGATCGATAATTCTCACTTTCCAAAACAAATACAAACAAAAACATAACCTAAAAACTGTTTTGACGCACGAAAAATGTCGCATGGAATCCATTGTGCCCGGATACAAGTTGCGACAGTCTACCACGTGACGCAAGGTGTTGCCATGCCGCACGGTTCTTGCCACAATGTGCGACATTTTTGACTTTGTAGCATGCGGCCTTGTGGCATGCCGCAATGCCGCACAGTGTTGCCCCGGTGTAATATAGCCTTAAGTATGGATTGGTGGATTTCTCTATGATTGGTTGATATTGGTCGGCGACATTTCAGTTTGTATGATTAGGTGTCTATCTTTAAGGTCGCTGCTTAGTCTAAAGTTTTAGATCTCCTTTGAGGTGGGATATATTGTTCCACTGCTCATTAGTAATGGATGCTCCCCACTCATTTCACTTCTCATTGTACTACAGATGCATAGAAAGCGTCATCACTAAAACCAATAGCTATTTTAAACAACCTGTATCAATAACATGAGAAATATATTATACAATGTACAGTTTCAATGTAAAATATATCTCAGAGTAGTTACGTGGTGGTAAAATAAATTTTAATGTCAATAATAATGTTGTTTTGTATTTGTACAAGTATATTTAATGCAGTAGAATTTGGATATACAATGCTCAAGGGACCAAGCTTAAAAATGTGCTAACAGAACAACACTGGCTAATTTTGAAGGAGCCATCATAAAAAAAAAAACATTCAAAAGAGGTATATTAAGTGATCCGCACACATGCGCGGTCGGAGCGGTCTAGCGGGCGAGCGGTCATCTGTATTGTACTGGTTGTCTAAGAAGGGCGCACATAGGTCCGGTCGCGGTTCGTCGCGGCTCGCGTTTGTAAACAGTTGCCCGCGCCTCGACTCGACAGACCGCGCGCGGTCTGACAGGTACGCCGGTAGTTTTTCACTCTTTCGGCTGAAGTTTGACGTAATCAAAGAGTTCGGATGGAGCCTCAACAGCTTTTGCGGTCAATTGTGATTTTATGCAATTGACCGCGACCTTTTTTTTTTTAATTTCGTTTTCTCATAGTAAACTGCAAGGAACGAGAAAAATCGAGTTGCGGCATAGTAATAACTAGTAGTTCCACATACAGTAGACTACACAAGCACCCACCAAGAACTATAAAGGTGCATTTGTTATCAGATGTTGTAAGTAATATTACAAAATAAAATATGCTTTGTGATACTATGGATGAACTAATTTATATTGTCTGATGTTCAGAAATGTTAATAAAATTGCAAGAAATGTCTTGTTTCTATTTATTTATTTAATAAGAGTAGTTAGTAAGTACAGAATCTTCTTCTCTTCTTTCTATTTTTTGTTAGAGACACAACACGAAAACCCATGATTAGTAGGAATGACTATCAGGGGAATAATTTACTCACGGATTATGACCACAAAATAAAAACTGCTTGTAATTTCGCTGCCAGAGACTGATAGACTACATACAGGGCTATCCAGTTGGTGCAAAAAGAGGTGATTCAGACCATCACTATGAACAACTTTTACTATGGTGCCAATACGGAATACGAAAAAAATCAGCTGTTTCATATATTTTGTTAATTCCAAGCGGCAACTATGTATGGAATATCTGATATTTTTTTCTTGTATTCTGAGTGGGCCTCAAAGTAACAGTTGTTAATAATGATGATCTTACATCACCTCTTTTATGGCTTAGGCTAAGCATAGGACAAGCAGATGATCCTGTACAACTACAGTTAGGTAATCAAAATAAAGAAATTTCTTGTTCCTACTTATGAAAAAAATATATGAATGAATGAATGAAAAAATATAAACATATATTGAAATGAAATGGTTAGAGAAAGAAACGTAGTAAAACGATTGATGGAATTTCATTTGATCAATATCAAACTCTGTTTTACATTCCTAATTCCTATTAGCATGACCAGCATAGCGCCACCTAGTGTGAAGTGGCAGAACTTTGAAAGATAAAGTGACATCTAGTGCTAAGTAGCCTAACTACGCCCGCGCCCGGACCGCCGGACCGCCCTAGACCGCTCGTACCGCGTGGCGACCGCCTTGCGACCGCCTGGCGACCGCCTTGCGACCGCCTGGTGACCGCGTGGCGACCGGACGGGTGGGTAGACTTGCGAGCCAAAGTTGCCATCAAACACTGTAAACTACTATTTCTTTCAAAGTAGGTTGCCATCAAACAACAATTCATTGCCGTGTTTTGGATATGAAATTGCCGTGTTTAGGGGCAAAAGAGACGTCCGCAAGTGGTAAATATAACCAAGATGATGAATACATAATTTCAAAGCTTGTTTTATGGGCTTCTCAAAAATATTAATTTTATGTTGTGTACCCCTCCATTACTTGTCCTAGGTAGACGTACGAGTCAACAACTTCAAGAACCGATATACCACAGAGATACCAGAGGGATAATGTGGTCGATCGAGAAAAGAAAGAAAGAGATGCAGTGATTTAATATGGCATGAGTTAGAAAGAACCATTTAAATTATCTCGATTCAGTGGCTATTTGTAGTGTTTTTCTCTCAGTAGTGTCAAATGCCAATACAGTTTTGACAGCGCTGAGCCTGATTTTCCATACATTTTTGTGGTTGAGAATTGCCTCAAGCGAAAACAGCCCTATCTCTCTAGTTGTACTAGCTCTGTGCGATCTACAGATATTGAGGTGGGTACGACGACATGGGCGTTGCACATGACTAGACATCTGATTGTATGCACTATCTATATATATAAATGTGCATGCAAATATGCACCAAAATATTTATGTACAAATATGCACTACCAACAACAATTTATTATTAGAATTTAAGTGTATTTTACATTATATTAATTTAAATCGGTTCACACTTGTGATTTTTAGGCTAAAAACGACTGTTCATCGTCAACTAACGTAACCAGACACAACTTGAAATTTTGTGCTATATTTCATTGAAAGCAAGTACGAACATTGTTAATATTTTAATTATACGCATGTGTAGCTAGCGCGATGCTATTCGCTTTTCTAATAATTCGGAAACAAGTATGATGATAAGAATAAGAAAATGTTTATTGTTAAGCCGTGTAAAAAAATGTTATAACAATTGGTATTGTGGCATACTTGCCGATGCCCCATTACTCATTAAATTTCTTATTATGTAACTAAATCTATCCTATACAAAACCTAATAACTTAACAATATTAAACTTAATTATTCTTAAATAAAATAGTAAATGAAACTTAGAAGTAACAATATTATTACCTATACTAAAATCTACAATGTTAATTACCTTCTGACATAAATGTCGGATCGCGGTCGTCGCTTGTAACATTTGCACGGTTTCGACGACCAGCGCGATGTGCGCAGGCGCAGCGACGACCCTCAGTTTAAAAAACTACGACAGTTAGTTGGTAACTCTTTTGTCTTCAGTCCGGCTTTCTTTTGTAAAAATTGTGTTTTATAATCGCTTTCCGCTTTTAATGCTTATTGTGTTATCATTGGACTTCTTTTCTAAGATATAGACATTGATTACATTCTTGGTAGTCTAAATAAACTAACTTGTTGTGATACCAGTGTTTTTGTGTTTGCCTGGATTCCCGGATATCGTACCAAGGAAGCATCCAGGTATTTACGGTGCATCATCACACATCCCCAAACACTACAGTATCAACAGCTTGCCCATTTTGAGCGTACAATAATCTTTTATAAAATAGTTATACAAAATAATAGTACACATGACCTCCACATGTACCGCGGGCCGCGGTTTGACGACCACTGGTCTAGAGCTATGACGCCGTTGACGGACGTCCCTAATAATAATTGTTGTCCATTTTTGTTGTAAAAAATATCTGGAGTGCGTAAACGCACCTCCGCATTAAAAAAATAATATATCTGGAGTGTGTAAACGCTCCCCCGCTGAGCGGTCGCCACGCGGTCCGGGCGCGGGCGTAGTTTTGCTACTGAGCACTAGATGTCACTCATGGGCTATTCATTCATTTGGGATCTTCTCCTCCTGTATAACATAGGAGTCAGGAATCCAGCTTCGAGGCGAACCTCCTTACTGGGGCTGGACGCTACACCACACTGGGTGTAGGGCATTGTAAAGGGAGGGCGCGAGTACCCAATCCCGACCGCGAGGTCGGGCGGCATCTCTCAGCGCCCTCTCCCCGCCATTCTGGCAGACTATCGTCGGCCGTCTTGGCATTGTGGTTCTCAGATTCGGAGTCCTCACAACCTGCAACCGCCGGGTGCAGGCGGCATCTCCTCCTCTTCGAATGGGTGTCGACGTGACGCACGTCGATCCGGTGGCGTACCCGGTCAGGCGAACGCAGCTTCAGATGGTTGAACTCGGGAGTAAACTCGACCAAGTCCAACTGAAGCGCGGAGCAATGCTCTCTCAACCTGCCGGTCTTGTAGCGATGCGGAGATGGGGAGTGGGATCGCTGGCCCGGCTCAAGCGCGCCGCCGCGCGAGCCAGGCACCACGTCTCTAACTGCCCCTTTGGTAGGCGGTCGTCGAGCGATGTGTCGACGACGATGATCGAGCGGCGTCGAGCTCACGCGTAAGGCGGAGCGACGCCTACTCGGTAGGTCCCATGGTGTGCCTCTAGGCACAGGTATGCAGTGAAGCGGCGCCGGGGGAGAGGCTCGACCCCGGCCGCCGAGGCAGGCCCGCGTAGTGGCGGAGCCCGAGGGGGGCCGCGCGTCGCATAAGCGACAGCAGCGGCACCAAGGCTGGACGTCGCGACGCTGGGCGTCGCGAGATGAGGGTCAGGTGATGTGGCGCGATGCGCAGGAAAGTCAGGTGGTTGTCAGGTCCGGTAGTGTGCGCCCCGATCAAAGTCGAGGGGCGCGAGGTCTTGATGGTGGTAAGCGGCCCGCATGAGCCCACTCGGTGAGGGGCACACGAGTTGGCGGAGCGGGTCGCGCCGCAGTCGCGTCGGGTCGTCGACTCATCAGGTCGCCGCGCGCGGCGTCGCCGGGCACCAACCGGGAGGCGGCGCGTCAGCGGGCCTGGCGCCAGCACGTCCCTGGTCGCGTCTGCGGGGTTGTGGCCTGGACTACGTCGACAGGCCGCTGGAGTGTGCGTCGCTCGATATACGAGCGGCGCGGTGTGCTCGGGGCGCATTACGCGCACTCGCCGATGCGTCAGTCTAAGTCGGCAGGCGCCGTGTGCGCTTGGGCCGAAGAGGGTGGTTTGCTAGGCCGCCCTCTGGTCGTTTTCAGGTATTGTATCGGGGGAGGCGAACCTCGACCCCGATGGTGGCTTCAGATGCGGCGCGTCTCGGTGGTGTCGCCTCGTCCGCGGGCCGGTGGGTTTCCCGCCCGACGGCGTGCACTCCGTCAGGACATGGAGCCATGCAGCCCTCGGTCGAGGCAAGGCAGGCGATGGCGCGCCGGTGCGCCGGGCGAGCGACCGCTCGGGCCCGGCGCTGGTTGTCTTGTCAGGTGTGGATGGACAACGCGGAGCAAGCTCGACGCGTCGTTTAGTGGTAGCAGTGATGGAGGGACGCGATGCTCGTTCCGGGACAGGTCGCGCCCGGGCACAACAGCCGGCGGCGTAATCACGCCCCTCATAGGTTAATCCAGGGCGGCCGCGGCTAGGTCGACATTTGCGGGGCAAATGCCAGTTCAGCAGGCGGCCGCAAGCTGGCGCACGGTGCGCACGAATGCGCTCGGTGCATGGGTGCGGCAAGCCAGGGCGGCCCGCTCGACGTCGCTAGCAGACGGAGCGAGGCCGCGGTCGGCGGCGCGCACGTGGACGGCGTGTTTCTGTAGGCGCTCGATCGCTGCGGGGTGGGGGGGGGACCCGCAAGGGCCCGCACCCCCGCCCGTGGTCGCGGTTTACAGAAAGACTGTAGTCTCAAGCGCGTGTTGGGAGCCCGAGCTCTCGACCAAGCACGGCGAGACCCATTACTCATGGGCTAGAATCTTAAAAAAAATCTCCTTATTTCCCACCATAGACAAATGGTAATTTGCATTTTGACTTTCCCAATTACATTCTCTATGCCCATTCAAGGCTGCTCGAGTTGCAAAATGTCAAAGTCAATCAATCTTTTCCTTAAAATTTTCAGCAGTTTTTGTGCTATCTTTTTTAATGTTATATTAAAGTTATTGTGTTAGTTATGTAAAGTGTTCGTGCTTATCGTCTGCACTGAACTGTTACAAAACCACACATTCATTGTGTTTTATGCGTTGGTGTTCAAACATTGGTATTTACTTAGTGTATTTTTGCATCCTGTAAAATATTGTGTCGTATGCCGAACTACAACTGCAGGCGAAGCATAATTAGACAACGTATTCTGAAATAGTTAATTAAGACTCAAGTGGGTGTCTAATATCAATAATAACTGTGCAAAATTGAAAAACTTTATCTTATGAAAGTTAACCTAAAAAATGTCCTCAGAAATTGATGTGAATGATGAATAAACGTGAAGTAGCATAATATTTAGTTTTATTTATTAACTTCCTTTAGGTACATAGGTTTTAAAAATGGTAAAATAATAATTATATTTTAATTGGAGAATTGACTATTTATATGGATACAGGAATTAATAAATATTTATGAAGCCAAAAAAAGTACTGTCGCCATGTTTTAAAAAGTACATAAATGTCAAACTCTAAATTACCAGTCCGCTATTGGTTGTTCATAAATTCCTGCCTGATACGTAGTATCTATGGTAGTCTGTGATGTCACTTTATCTTTCAAAGTTCTTCCGCTTTATACTAGGTGGCGCCATGCCGGTCATACTAATAGTGATGGGACAGTTTCTAAGATTGTGAACAAGTTATCAAAATTACGTCACTCGTTTTACCACGTTAGTTTTACTTACCACTTTATTTAATATATACTAAATATAATATAATTTTATTTATAAGCAGATTTTGGCTGTATTTTTACTACCTAACTTCTCTGTAGTTATACATGCTAATATAATTTTATTTATAAGCAGATTTTGGCTGTATTTTTACTACCTAACTTCTCTGTAGTTATACATGTTCTATACTAAGCCGAATGATGGTGACGTCAGACAATCATTATGAACAACTCTTACTATGGAGCCCACACAGAATACAAAAAAAAGTCAGCTGTTCCATATTTAATTACCGCTGGAATCGACAATATGTATGAAACAGCTGAATCTTCCTCTCTTCCGTATTGTGCCACCATAGTAAAAGTTGCTCATAGTGATGGTCTGAATCACCTCTTCTTGCACAGCTGGTTTGTCTGTGGTCTATCAGTCTCTGGCAGAAATATCCTAAGCATTTTTTGGTTTGGGGTTAGAAACCGTCTGTAAGATGTCCCTCTAATGACCATTCCTGCTAATTATAGATATTCGTGTATTTAAATCTAATTCTAGACTTTGCTGATGATTTAAGAATTGCATAGAAAGAAAATTATTTTGAACTACCTACGCGTATATCTACCTAGTGATGTAATTTCGATAACTTTATCACACTCTGAAATATACTAAGCGCTACACAAGTCGGCGGATGAGAAATTAGTCTCAGATGACACTTCGCCGTGATTCGCTAATAATTGCGCATGTCTGCACAATGCCGACGCCGCGTGGCGTAGTGTTGATCATGGGCGTAGGGATTACGCAGGAGGCATGAGGTTGGTGGGCTGGTGTGCCCCGGCGTCTCGTCTTTCTGGCCCCCGAGCATACAAATATTTAGGCTTTTGCGCAGCGTTCTGCGCAAAACTTCCCATCCGACGACTTGTGTAGCAGTGTGGCGCTAAATAATACTGTCCCACCACTATTAGAACTACCGGCATGGCTCTACTTAGTGTAAAGCGGCAGAACTTTGAAAGATAAAGTGACATCTAGTGCTGAGTAGCCTAACTACGCCCGCGCCCGGACCGCCGGACTGCCCGACCGCCGGACCGCCCGACCGCCCTAGACCGCTCGGACCGCGCCAGTTTGCGCAGGTACTGCCGTACCGCCGGACCGCCGTAGACCGCTCGGACCGCTCTACCGCTCCGACCGCGCCTATGTGCGGATCGCTTTATTCAGAGACAAATCTAACCAAGATGAAACTATATCATATTTCTGTTGCCGCTATAACAACAAATACTAAAAATAGAATAAAATAGATATTTAAGGGGGGCTCCCCTACAACAAACGTGATTTTTAGGAGTTTTTCTGCTCGCTATTAATAACGGCAAGAGGAATGGGGCTCCCATACGGTACGGAACCCTCCGTGTGCAAGTCCGACTCACACTTGGCCGATTTTTTTTAATGTGAAAAATAAATTGTATGAAAAATAGAAATAGGTACCTACAGCTTACTAATTTTTCTAGTTTAGCAATATTAGGGCCAATTATGGTGGTACCATCTAACTAGCTAACCGACCTAAAGGCCTCAAATTTGCTAAAAATCCTAATCGTATTACGGAGTCACCATTTAGAAATGTCACTGTCACTGTCACATTCAAATTTTAAATCGAATGAATGAAAACCAACTAAATCTAACTACATTTAGAGATTTAGGCGAATTTGGTATTCTGGAGACACACTTTTAGAGCTGTCTGACGTCATCTTTAAGAATTTTAATGAATTGAGGTTATGTTTTTAACCAGTACCGAATTAGATGGTGGTTAAAAATAATTAAGCTCAAAAGTAAGTTATAAAGAAGAAATGCTGTGTTTTTCTCCAATTAAATGTACTTAGTTACATTTAACATAGCTGATGGTGTTCCTATAAATATTGATTTTAGTTATATTTCATGTGAATTCGCGATGACAAAAATGTTGACGAAACTGTCTTACAATGATTTTCAGCAAAAACTAGAATGAAACAGCTGGACTTAACGAGTCAAATTAATCCACCTCATCATACCGACCACATTTTTGTTGAAACAAAGAAAGGATTACCATTTTGTGGAAAGCAAAGATAAGAAGTACATTTGTACACACAGAAATGTAACTATTTCTGTCCATGCAATTAATCCGTAGGATCACACTAGATGCAAGCCGCTTCCAACCGATCTTATTGGAGATCCATAGGGGCGACCTATGTCCAGCAGTGGACGTCATATGTCTGATGGAATGTATTAATAGTAGCTATCTAATTATAATAAGCTATCCATTACATCCAATTAGAAATGAGGATATGCATAGAAGAAGCAAAGTAATTAATATAGCTCCGCGGATTGACAAGTTGAATTAGCTGTCGGCTCGGCAGGGCCCATAGTTGGGCAACTGACAGAGTCAAGTTCTCAAATGAAGATCACAACAATCGGCAAGTGCAAAGTAGGATGTCAAAGTATACAGATGTTATCAAGACTGCATGATTGTACTAAATGTAAGCCGCTTCCATATAGTCTTATTAGATATCTCTAGCGGAGGCCTATGTCATTAATAATTCTTATGTGAGCTTGCCTATGACAGTAGAATTGTGCTTTAAACAAACTTAAAACCCTATTTGCTAAAACATACATAGGACCCGGCATTATGGGCGGATCTCAAACTTCTTGGCCGCTGTGAAATATGCTACAAGGAGCGCAAAACCCAATCCTGACTTCAGTCAGCCTACAAGCAGCATGAGGACTGCGTTCACACAGCTCGCAGCTACATCCACAGTCGCTAACAAGTTTGATTCGACCTATACCAGCGAGAATAGTGAAATATTGCACTAGGGTAATAGTTGTAATTTGATAATTATTTATTGCTTACATTTTATAAGTTGTTATTCAGTACCCATGTTCTGGTTGCTTGTTTGTTCTACATATATGTAGAGAACGCTATCAGGTTTTGTACATTTTGGTATTTTTGTTACTGACTCTACGTTTCAAATAATTATGTAGTAGTTATACACATTTTTATCGATTAAATTAATTTCCAGATACCTCTCGATGACCAACTTTAGAAACAAGACTAGGAAGTTGTGAACCAGTTCGATGTATAGTAATGGCCCTAATATGTAATCATCATCCTAAATTGATCATCGTGTCAAGACTTCAACCAGGAGCCATAACAAGATGAGGAAGATACAGATTGTTATATCGGCTAAATAAATGATAGACTGTTGATTATATTGTGGTTTGTATTTTCCTTGGCAGGGCAAAGCAAAACTACAGAAAGAAATAAGAAAAGATTTAATTCAATACAAAAATAATTATTCGATACAGTCATTCAATTACCAGGCAGTTTTTAATATCAATCACTTTTTATTACCCATCAGCTTTATTTTACCTATCACTTGATAAAGGTAGTTAATTACTAAAAATATATTAGTATTCAGTAGGTAAGCTTCAGCTTAACAAATAACAGTCCAATAAAAGATCACAAGAACACCACATCAATTATAATATGAAATGCTTTCTTCTATAATAGGTATTCAAATTCATTTATTTTGTGTCTTATTTATGTACAAGTCAGGTTACAATATTTATATCAATAAGTAGAATGTAACAAAACAACCACTTATTTACAATTAATAATTTAGAACTTGTGTTAAAAATAGTAGTAATGACTAATCATGGATAATATATATAAGTAAGAAAACTTAAAATGTAAACTATAGCATCACTTAAGTAGAATCATACAACTTGGCGGCAGTGATGTTAGCTACAGGCTCCCAATCCTTACTGAAGCTCACTTCACATCTGCGCTTAGGGTTGGGTTAGGTTAGGTTAGGATAAGTATACCAGCCGAACATAATAGCTACCTAGTTGTATGTCTCGGTCTATTAATACAATGTTTAAGGACTTTTATAGGCTATATCTAACTTTTTGGCTGCTTTGAAGTTAGCTACGAGCTGTGCAAAACCCAATCCTGACAATCTCACATAACAGCTGCGTAAGGTTTGAGTTTTGTGCAGCTTGTAGCTAATTTAGAACATAAATATTTTACAGACCGAATCATACATCTTGTCAGCTGTGATGTTAGCTACAAACTGCAGATAGCCTGATCCTGACTGAAGCTCACTTCACATCTGCGCTAGGGTTGGGTTGTCCGCAGCTTGTAGCTAACAAACACTGATATTTTACACAATTTCACAGTTTTAGGGAGTTTGCCTTCTCATGGTTTGTCTTAGTACCGTCATTGGTGTTTTCAATGTAGTAATCTTTAGTAGTAAGCTTGGAAAGTGCTGTAGATCACCTGCAGACGAAATTTTAGCCGCTGCTGATCTGAAAATAAAAACAACATTTATATACTTACAACTTTTTTAGTTTTAAGAAAAGTTTATTTTCCTGGAAACAAGATGACAATAGAAGTCTGTATTTTCCTGTAATTAGCGAATACCTACCTATTTACAGCCTGTTTAGCTTATTAACTGCTCAAAAAGCCTTGTTATCTTATTACGATCAATTCGTTTAAGCATATTTCTTGTCCGCCGCAGCAATACCTATTGTGTGTGATAACGCCTTTGGATCCTTTATATTTATGTTTTACGCTGGCTGGGACTATTATTTACCCTAAGTAGCAAAGCAAAACGAAATAAAAACCAAACAATTTTGTTTTGTAAAATATAATAATGGTGGGAGTGTTGCCACAATATGAATTAAAAAACACCCGGCTTTACTTTCGTCCCGGTGTCTTACGTTGTTGTTTTGTTTTTAATGTGATGAAATACGTTATACAAACGATCTTGGTATAGCGGTCCGCAAACAGAGGCGGTCGGAGCGGTCGAGCGGTCCGAGCGGTCTAGGGCGGTACGGCGGTACGGCAGTACCTGCGCAAACTGGCGCGGTCCGAGCGGTCTAGGGCGGTCCGGCGGTCTGGGCGCGGGCGTAGTTAGGCTACTCAGCACTAGATGTCACTTTATCTTTCAAAGTTCTGCCGCTTTCCACTAGGTAGAGCCATGCTGGTAGTTCTAATAGTGATGGGACAGTATCTCAGAGAGTGATAAAGTTATCGAAACTACGTCACTAGGTGGATACACGTTGGTATTGAAAATATTTTTCTTTCTATGCAATTCTTAAATCAGCAAAGTCTAGAAACAGATTTAAATACACAAATATCTATGATTAGCAGGAATGGTCATTAGGGGGGACATCTTACAGACGGTTTCTAACCCCAAACCAAAAAATGCTTGTGATATCTCTGCCAGAGACTGATAGACTGCAGACAAGCCAGCTGTGCAAGGAGAGGTGATTCAGACCATCACTGTGAACAACTTTTACTATGCTGCCAATCAAAAGTAGAGGTAAAATCAGCTGTTTCATACATTTTGTCGATTCCGAGAGGTAATTATGCATGGAACAGCTGATTTTTTTCTCGTATTCTGAGTGGGCTCCATAGTAAAAGTTATTCATAATTATTGTCTTACGTCACCCCCATTCGGCGTAGTATTGGACAAGCAGATGACCCTGTATAACTATAGAGAAGTTAGATAGTAAAATATAGATTTAACAAATTCTGCATATAAATAAAATAATATTATCTATTGTTTACATATAAATAAAATGGTAAGTGAAAGAAGCGTGTGTGTCGTAATTTTGTCACATTCTTAAAATTTGTCCCATCACTATTAGTACGACTGGCATGGCGCCACCTAGTGTGAAGCGGCAGGACTTTAAAAGATAGAGTGACATCTAGTGCTCAGTAGCATAACTACGCCCGCGCTAGACCGCTCGGACCGCGTGGCGACCGCGTGGCGACCGGACGGGCGGTACGAGCGGTCTTGCGCGGGCGTAGTTATGCTACTGAGCACTAGATATCACTCTTTTTTTGAAAGTTCTGTCACTTCACACTAGGTGGTGCTATGCTGGTCGTACTAATAGGAATTAGGATTGAAAACAGAGTTTGATATTGATCAAATGAAATCACTTGTTTAACTACGTTTCTTTCTCTAACCATTTCATTTCAATATATGTTTATATTTTTTCATTCATTCATTCATATATTTTTTTCATAAGTAGAAACAAGATATTTCTTTATTTTGATTACCTAAATGTAGTTGTGCAGGATCATCTGCTTGTCCTATACTAAGCCGAAAAGAGGTGATGTAAGATCATCATTATTAACAACTATTACTTTGAGGCCCACTCAGAATACAAGAAAAAATCATCAGATATTCCATACATAATTGCCGCTTGGAATTAACAAAATATATGAAACAGCTGATTTTTTTCGTATTCCGTATTGGCACCATAGTAAAAGTTGTTCATAGTGACGGTCTGAAACACCTCTTTTTGCACCAGCTGGATAGTCCTGTATGAGTAAATTATTCCCCTGATAGGCATTCCTACTAATCATGGGTATTCGTGTTTTTAAATCTATTTCTAGAATTTGCTGATGATATTTGTTAGAATGGCTCTAACATAAAATAGAAAGAAGAGAAGAAGATTCTGTACTTACTAACTACTCTTATTAAATAAATAAATAGAAACAAGACATTTCTTGCAATTTTATTAACATTTCTGAACATCAGACAATATAAATTAGTTCATCCATAGTATCACAAAGCATATTTTATTTTGTAATATTACTTACAATATCTGAAAACAAATGCACCTGTATAGTCCTTGGTGGGTGCTTGTGTAGTCTACTGTCTGTGGAACTACTAGTTATTACTATGCCGCAACTCGATTTTTCTCGTTCCTTGCAGTTTACTATGAGAAAACGAAATTAAAAAAAAAAAGGTCGCGGTCAATTGTATAAAATCACAATTGACCGCAAAAGCTGTTGAGGCGCCATCAAAACTCTTTGATTACGTCAAACTTCAGCCGAAAGAGTGAAAAACTACCGGCGTACCCGTCAGACCGCGCGCGGTCTGTCGAGTCGAGGCGCGGGCAACTGTTTACAAACGCGAGCCGCGACGAACCGCGACCGGACCTATGTGCGCCCTTCTTAGACAACCAGTACAATACAGATGACCACTCGCCCGCTAGACCGCTCCGACCGCGCATGTGTGCGGATCGCTTATAGTTTTATATTGCGGAAATGAATATTTTTTTTAAATTAATGTATGCATTTTATACGCTTATGATTAACAACAACATTAACTCTAAACTTTACTCAAAACTAAAATCCTATTGACGGAAAGTTGTTCTACTAAAAGAACCATTTGCGCTGCATATGTGCACTTGCACTGAATGCGTTCTGTGGTCTGTGGCTCTTTTTCTGATTTTCAAACGTATACGTATTAACTTTGATAGATAGTACGAAAGATCCGCAAAGTTGCGTATATGACCTAGCCGTCTTCATACAAGTTTAATACTTACCTACGTCAAAACTAATGTTTCTGGGACTCTATTTCTGAACTTTGAACGGTTTGTACGCTTACGGCACTTCGACAGATTGTGTAAAGAATCCGTAAAGTTACGTTTACGTCCTTGCTGTCTTCATACAAATTCCGTATACGGCCGAGCCAATACGAAAGTCAAAAACAATGCCCCGGGGGCACGATTTTTGAATTTCGAACGCATCAGAACTTTGACAGATTGTATGGAGAATCCGTAAAGTTGCGTATTCGTCCTAGCCATTTTCATACAAGTTCCATTTACGGTCCTGTACGAAACTTAAAAATCATGCCCCTGGGGCATCCCTTTTGACTTTCGTACGGTTCAGACGTGTAGGGAGCTTGTATGGAGGGAGAATGAACTTTACTACGGATTCTTCATAAAATCTATGAAAGTTCCGTATACGTTGAAGTCGTTCGAAGTTCAAAATAGAGCCCCAGGTCACTTGCTTAAATGTTTTTATTTATGAAGCCCGAAATACTATTATAAAAATTGTTTAAGCAATAATATGTGGAAGTGGTAATTAACTTGTAACACTGACTACCTCTTTCTTAATTTTTAAATCGACGAAGCCACAGATAATATTAAAAAATTGAACTAAATCGCTGTCAAGCCGGTCACTTGATGGTGTGTAGACGGCATTACATTATATTTTTAAGTACATTTTTTTATCTGTGAACTTCCTTTAGATGAACCTAAACAGAGTTAGCCATCGTTCAATTTTTAACTAAGTGGTGCCTTTATAATAGCAGTTTCTGACTAATTAACTTTAATTTAAGCAGTCACTAACTTTAGAGAATTTTAACGTGGTGACTTTGGAATTGGGCCTAATGTGCTTCTATCCTTCTTTTATTTGCATTTCTACCTGAATCTTCCACTAATCTCTATTTCACTAAAATTATAAGAAACTAGTGTGACTAACTGCTCACACTAGTTTTTAGGGTTCCGTAGGTACCCAAAGGGTAAAAACGGGACCCTATTACTAAGACTCCGCTGTTTGTCTGTCTGTCACCGGGCTGTATCTCATTAACCATAATAGCTAGAACGTTAAAATTTTCACAAACGACGTGTTTTTGTTGCCGCTATAACAACAAATACTAAAAGCCGAAAAAATAAATATTAAAAAATAAATAATATTCCCATACAACAAACCTAAATTTTTAGCAGTTTTTCGCTCGATTTTAATAACGGTGACAGGTAGATGCTTGAAATGTTCACAGAACATTTAGTTAAATATTTACTTTAAAAATTAATTATTAAATAAAAATAAAATAAATATTTAAGGGGGGCTCCCATACAAAAAATGTGATTTTTCGCTCGATATTAATAAAGGCAACAGGAAAATGCTTGAAATATTCACATAATATTTAGTTGTATACTTATTCAAGTCAAAAAATAAAATAAAACATAAAGGGAGGCTTCCATACGGTACGGAACCCTTCGTGCGCGATACCTACTCGTACCTACATACTTGGCAGAGTATTTATAATTTACAATGTGTCAAAAAAAGTGTGTCCAATTATTGGTAAAAGTGTTTTATAATAATCATATCATTAATCTCATTAAGTAATATTCTTATTCTTAAACACTTTGATATTTAAGAAGTTTTTAACAGTGACAGGTAGATGCTTGAAATATTCACAGAATATTTAATTAAACAATTACTTCAAAAATTAAAATTGAAATAAAATAAATATTTAAGGGGGGCTCCCATACATGAAACGTTATTATATTGCTCGATTTTAAACAAGCGTTGGTGAACTCGGGTCTTAAGGTGGGCATACACGATGCGATGATTTGAACTCGCTTCATGCCAACTGGGAGGTCATTCAGTTAAAGAAAAGGCAGGAATTGGTGGTTCACGATTTGAACCCCTACCTGCACGGGAAGCATGGCAAAGGGACAAATAGTCTTTCCACCATTTTATCCCCTCGAAGAGGAAATAAAGTATGGATTGACAATGACAGCTGACATTAAAAGTGGATAAAATGGTTTTCTCCCCTTGCTGTGCTACCCGGGCTGAAGCTGGTCTCACACGAAACTATGATCGCATCTGTTCATCAGATCAGTGCAGCAGGGGCCATGTAGTATCATCATGTACTTAACCATTGCTGGTAGGTAGTTATTGAAGAAACAAAATGACACCACCATGTTATTCGAAAAATATAGATTCTACAAAAAGTTGATGTGAATTAAAGTTGTAGGAAATCAAATTTCAGACAACTTTGATTCTCAGCAACTTTTTGTAGGATAGATATTTTTCGAATAGGATAGTTTTTCAAATAAGATGGTGGTGTCATTTTGTTTCTTCAATAACTACCTACCAGCAATAGTTAAGTACACGTACACGATGATACTACATGGCTCCCGCTGCACTGACCTGATGAACAGATGCGATCATAGTTTCGTGTGAGCCAAGCTTCAGGTAGTGGTTCAAATCGTGAACGTTCCTACCTTTTCATTAACTGAATGAGCTCCCAGTTGGAATGAAGCGAAAATTTGATCAAATCATCGCATCCTGTATGGCCACCTTTATTAGAAGGCTATTTTTAAGGGATGATTTCACAGAGGGATAATGTGGTCGATCGAGAAAAGAAAGAAAGAGATGCAAGGATTAAAATGGCATGAGTTAGAAAGAGACATGAAAAATATCTCGATTGAGTGCCTAGTTGCCGTGTAGTTCTTCTCAATAGTATCAAATTCCAATACATACTTGACAGCTCTGTGTCAGATGTTCCATACATTTTTGTGGATGAAAATTGCCTCAAGCGACAACAGCGCTATCTCGATAGTTGTATAAAAAAATTATAATAGCCTATGGACACAGAGTAACCAGAGGGATAATGTAGTCGATCGAGAAATGAAAGAAAGAGATGCATTGATTTAATATGGTATGAGTTAGAAAGAGACATGAAAAATGTCTCGATTCAGTGGCTAGTTGCTGTGTTTTTGTCCCGATAGTGTGAAATTCTTGTCAAATTCCAATACATATATTTGACCGTTGACAACTAGTGATGATGATTGTCCATACACTTTTGCGGTTGAGAATTGCCTCAAGCGACAACAGCGCTATCTCTCTTTTTGTAATAGCTCTGTGCATATGGATGATTTAGTATACAAAATGTTGCAAGTTAAAAATAATAAGAAAAATAGAAAAAACAAATGATCGCTATGTTTAGGCCGCTCCAGTGTGACCTGCACAAAGTCAAGAGGAAATGCCAGGACTCAACTGTCTGCAGGACTTAGATTTTAGAATAAAATATAGATATAATAACAAAAAAATATATATTTTTCATCACATCTATTCGAAAAGTACTACTTGGTTCGCCTTTAAATGCGCCCAAAGGTGGTGTTTTCTACAAGAAACTTCATCAGTGCGCCGGAATTATCTTTGCCGCGCACTTTCTGAATTTGGAACTCATAAGTGCGCCGGAAATGGCCGGAATGTACTTTGCCGCGCACTTTTTGAATTTGAAAGTATTGTTTTAATATTAGATAACATTTAATTTCTATTTAGTTGTTACTTGTTACTCTATGGTACTGTCGTACTGATCTGATTATGGAGCCGGAAGATATGAACTGGAACTACGTAATGGAAAATCGTATCATAGCTGTTTTGGATTTCTTAGAAAAGGCTTGTGATGAACTTTGACCACGATTAGGTTTCAAGGTCTGATGATGAAGATAGGCACTGGCTTTCCATAAAGCAATATCGTGTCGCGTTTGCACCTGTGAGAAAGGCCACGTAACGGACTAAGCATGTTTTACTAGTGTTTTTTTAAACTATACCTAAAAGCGCCTTTTGTTTTCTCATAGAGGTGATGAAAAGTAGAGTGTACCACTCGGGCACAAAATATATTTTTGGCTCGGGCGACGTAAAATTATTATTTTGCTCCCTTATGATACAATCCACTATTCTTTCCTGGGCTTCGGTGGTCTAAAATGCACAAAATACTCTGGGACCTGGGACGCTATATTTGTTTCATTGATGAATCCATTTATTGTAGCTGACCGCGCTGGCATGCGGCACACCGCCGCGCGCCGTCGCTAGCCACCATCAAGCTTACTAGCTACGCTTGATAGGAAACGTCTCACTTCAAGCCAATCCATAGACTATCAATTTACATGTCATTGCAATTTTTAATAGATACAACACCGTATCGTTAAGTCATTTTCTCATTGAAAAAAAACGCATCAGGCACTTCCTTGTTCGTTTCATTCCTTCATTTCTTTCCGTTTTATCTTGGGAAAAAATGGCTGATAATAAATTATATGACGTTTTAGGTGTTTCTAGAAGTGCTAGTGACTCAGAAATTAAAAGAGTAAGTGCCACAAACATGATTCTATTTAATTATTCGTTGTCAAACCATGTGAAATCACATACCTAACCATTGTCATAGTCCAACCAATTATCCACATTTGTAAAAAAAAATATTTAGCTTTATCCTAGCTCTTTTTTCAGAATTACCATAAATTGGCTAAAGAATTTCATCCCGACAAGAACCCTGCAGCTGGAGATAAATTTAAAGAAATAAGCTACGCCTATGAAGTTTTGTCTGACGTAAAAAAACGGCAGATTTACGATAAGTATGGGTTGAAGGGACTACAAGAAGGCGGGCAAGGCGGAGGATTCGCTGCGCCCGATGATTTCCTCGGTCACATCTTTGGTGACTTCTTCGGAATGGGCGGCCCCGGCGGCAGGGGCAGGGGACCCGCTCGAGGAGAAGACACAGTACATCCTCTTAAAGTTTCTCTAGACGATATGTACATGGGTAAAACTACCAAGTTACAATTGAGTAAAAACGTAATTTGTGGTCCCTGCAAAGGCATAGGTGGCAAGCCCGGAGCTGTAGCCCCTTGCAAGGACTGTCATGGGCAGGGCATCAAAGTTTCTTACCAACAGATTGCTCCACACATGACTCGGCAGTTGCAGTCTCGCTGCCCTACTTGCCACGGACAAGGTGAAATTATCAATGATGAACACAAGTGCCCAAAATGCAAAGGCAAAAAAGTGCTGAATGAAACCAAAATACTAGAAGTGCACGTCGAGAAAGGGATGCGAGAGAATCAAAGGATTACCTTCAGAGGAGAAGGAGACCAGCAGCCTGATATGCAACCCGGGGATGTTGTTATTGTGTTGCAGCAAAAACCGCATGAAGTATTCCAGAGGAATGGTGATGATTTGTACATGAAGCATGAAATCACACTAACTGAAGCTTTGTGTGGGTTTGAATTTATTGTCAAGCATCTAGACGGTAGAGATCTGCTCGTTAGACAAAGCCCTGGTGATATTATTAAACCGAAAGAAATGAAAGGTATTCAAGGAGAAGGCATGCCGCAATACAAAAACCCATTTGAAAAGGGAAATCTCTATATAAAGTTTGATGTTGTTTTCCCTGAAAACAATTTTGCCTCAGAAGAGCAATTGAAGAACATTGAGAGCATATTGCCTCCTCGCACTCCATTCGTGATGCCCATCGGAGATGATGTGGAGGAGGTGAACCTCATGGAGTACACAGCGCCGCACGAGCGCGGCGGCGGCGCGCGCGGCCGCGAGGAGGCCTACGCCAGTGACGATGAAGAACACATGCACGCCGGGCCTGGAGTGCAATGTGCGCATCAGTAGTACAATTTATCTTCTATGGACTTACTCTAACCTCACACTACATAATTTTATTTTATGATAGGTAATGTAAAGCTGTAACAATATGATTCACTAAACTTATTGCTAGAAAACTACTTTTAGTAAAATATGCAGTTTTGACCCATGTATTTTATTTGAAAGCTGTTTTAGCTTGGTAAAATTTTATTTGTTATATTCTGTGTATGTACAAGAAACATTGGAGAGGTTGTATCTATATTTATTGATCACACAAAGCATTCTGATTTATATCTCTAATGTTATTTTGAGCCTTACGCTTATTTATAATTTTCTGGTTCTAGTTCAAAAAATTATTGTGAGATATTTCCTCAGATTTTTTGTACCAGTCTTGATAAGAATTGTTTATGACCTATTTATTATCAATATTGTTCAATTACTCATTGCCACCATATGCTTGCAAATATTAAAAAACTAGTTGAAACCAACATGTAACCACATAAAATTGCACAATAACACAATTATAAATCAGAGTTTTAGTAACACTAGTGACATGCTCTGGCTTAGCACAAATTGAGCATTGACCATCAACTATAGTAGAATCAATTCAAATATATATTTTACTCATTAACTTGGAAAAAAAATTCTAAATGATAGTAAGTTTCACTTATGTCCATTGCATAGGTTTAATTTTGAAAATAGACAAACTGGCAACCAAGTTTAGTCTAAATCAAACTTTGGTATAGACCGCGCCACAAAAGTTGGCGGTTAGCTACATGCTGCACAATAGCCAATCTTCAGTTAGGATTGGATATTGCGCAGCTTGTAGCTAACTTCACATCCGCCAACTTGTGTGGCGCGGCCTATATCTGTGAACACGATTCATTATGCAGTAGCAAATTTGTTATGTTAGCCGAGTGAGGAGAGGGCATTTGCACAGCATGTATCTAACTTCACAGATCCCATTAAATTTGATTCAGCCTATGTAGTAATTTTACTTTACATACCTATTTAGAGGTTTTACCAATGCTGACTTCTGCAGACTATCTGCTAGCAATCAATTTGTGATAATTGTGAGTTCAGTGATGTAAATTGTTCATGCATGTTACTTTTGCTATGATGTTTAGTGCCTTCTGATTGCACTAAGCGCGGTGAAAGGACACTATTTTTATAAATAGGAAAGTTCACTTCCATAAACCCTCTGTTATTACTCACTAAGATGTTAAATTCTAGCTCTAAGTTTGTAATAGTTCATTCCACGGGACATTATCATATGGATGAGGCAAAATAATCATTGATAAAAATTTACTTTTGTGTTTCATTTTTTTACTGAATCATGCCTAGTAGATTAGGTATTATGTGAATCATGGTGATAAAAACAAATAATAATGGAAACAATCTAGAATTCCAGACTTTTAACACTGTTTATAGATAATATCATACTAAAATTCTTTGTTAAGTCTTGATATAACATAATAAAATAATCGGCCAAGTACGAGTAGAACTCGCGCACGAAGGGTTCCGTACTGTATGGGACCCCCCCTTAAATATTTATTTTATTTTAATCATTTATTATTGAATTGAATATACAACTTAATATTCTATCAATATTTAAAGCATCTGCCTGTTACCATTATAAATACAGAGCAAAAAACGGTTGTAAACATTCAGGTTTTTTGTATGGAAGCCCTTAAATATTTTTTTTTTCTGTTTTTAGTGTTTGTCGCTATAGGGGCAACAGAAATACATCATCTGTGAAAATTTCAGCTTTCTAGTTATAACGTTTCATGAGATACAGCCTGGTGACAGACGGACAGCGGAGTCATAGTAACAGGGTCCCGTTTTTACCCTTTGGGTATGGAACCTTAAAAAACTACTTATTTAGTGATCTCCAGCCTCATGAAACAAATCTCATGTTTACTGACTACACAAACAGTTCAATATTCTACTAAGTATAAATAAATAAATATTATGGGACATCTTACACACGGTCTCTGACCCCAAACTAAGCATAGCTTGTGATATGGCTGCCAGAGACTGATATACTACATATACATATTTTAAATACATACTTATATAGATAGTACCTAAATAACACCCAGACACAGAACAAACACCTATGTTCATCACACAAATGTTTGCCCTGGGTGGGGATCGAACCCACGCCTCTTTGACACAGAAGTCAGGGTCACTAACCACTGAGCCACCGAGGCAGTCAAGTAAAACAAACATAATATCTTCAAAATAAATACTTAATTTTAATAACAATACTTTTAGTTATTTACATTTGATTTTTTGCAAAGTTTACACACTGAGGTTCTGCCTCTAAATAAATATTCACATATTTCCAACATTGCAGGTCACGTATCTTGTATTGGTGCTGTGCTACCTGTAACAATTATAAACATGTAAATAAATTAATAAGGCAATGAGAAATATTAAGGAACTTTTTTGCAAATATTTTTTTATCTTATTAACAAACAGAATAGTTTCACAAGGAAGGTATAGTGGAGATACTATTACTATTCAATCGAATTTTCCCATGAGGAACATTCCCTAGTGGGAATAATAAAAATAATCGGCCAAGTACGAGTCGGACTTGCGCACGGAGGGTTCCGTACTGTATGGGAGCCCCCCTTAAATATTTATATTATTTTAATTTAATTATTCATTACTGAATTGAATATATGTACAAATAAATGTTCTGTGAATATTTCAAGCATCTCCCTGTTACCGTTATTAATATCAAGCAAAAAACAGTTAATAATTCAGGTTTGTTGTATGGGAACCCCCTTGAATATTAATTTTATTCAGTTTTTAGTATTCATTGTTATAGCGGCAACAGAAATACATCATCTGTGAAAAATTCAGCTTTCTAGCTAAAACGGTTCATGAGATACAGACAGACTGACAGCGGAGTCTTAGTAATAGAGTCCTGTTTTTACCCTTTGACGATTAGACTATTTTTAGGGTTCCGTACCACCCTAAAAATAGTCTAATCGTCGAACTAGTGAGATTTTTTCTTCTCAGTAGTTCGACCGTCGAACTAATGAGAACTTTTTTCCCAATTTTTTCGACTGTCGTTTTTGTTTTAATCGAAAAATAAAACACAACCAAATAAAATTTTAAAAACGCTTGTTTCGTTCAACCTTTCATTATTATCAAATTTGACTATGGGACCAACTTTGAATTTGAGGAAGAAAAATCAGCTGTTCCGTACAAAATTGACATTCAAAATCGACAAAATGTGTGAAAAAGATGATTTCTTTCTCGAATTCTGGGTAGGCTCCTAGTTCATAATGATGGTTTTTATTACCTCCTTCTGGCTTAAACATTTTTATTTAGTTGTGCTTAATTTTTCGATTAAAATAAATTCGAGGCGGTCGGACTATGTACTGAGAAGAAAAATTCTCACTGGTTCGACGATCAGACTAGTGGGAAGGTTCTGAATTGAGAACCTCTTTTATGGAAGTTGGTTGGTTATAAAAATACTAATTCGGGAACTTAATCTACTTATTAAAAACATTATCGTCTAATATGGTGAAAGTTAAAACACCTATTTTTTTTTTATTGACACATACTGCAGAATTTATAGCTTAATTGTGAGCGCGATTTTACCTACAACAATCCCACAGATGTCTAATAATCCATATTAGCTTCACCAATTATTGAAATAAATAATTATGAAGGTGCCATCGTAATTATAATAGCAATTTAGAATATTCCTGTTTCATTTTCACTATATTCATTCGATAGAGAGAACACTTTTTACGTTGCTATTAAATTTACGATGGCGCCTTTATAATTAGGCTTAGTGTATAACTTATTATTTCTCTAGGGATAGCAGGAAAAGGTAGCCAATAATGATAGATAGATAGATAGATATTCTTTATTGTTAACACAAAGAGCACAAGTAACACAGATAACAAAAACATTATAAGTATAGCGTGTAACAAGAGGCGGCCTTATCGCTAAAAGCGATCTCTGCCAGGCAACCTTTGTCATTAATGTCAATAATGGTGTCTTGCTTAGCCACTTACCGTCTTTCAATGCCAGGGTCTCACAAACTCGTTTAAAGTCTTTTCTACTTCGACAAAGCAAATTGAGATTTATATCCGCGACTCCCAACTGTCGCAATTGTTCTAATCTCTTCTTGACTGTTTTTTGAGATGACGCTAAAATTCTGGGCTTGTCGACTATTTGGTCAATATCGAAACCTTCGTCAATCAAAAAATCCAGGAAATGTTTAACCTGCAGATAATAATACGATAATCAATTTCACTATAGCTAGTTGGGGTTGTGCTTTTATATTTTATTAATACATTTTTCATTCGTCATATTAGTTGTAGGGCGTACACTGGACACTGATATCCCCTACAGATTTTCAATAACTTGGGTTGGAAGCAGTTTACAGTGCGACATATATGAGATCGCCACCATCGCTTTATCAGCATAATCATAGATGAACTAGTATAGATTCATCTATGGCATAATATATTGCATCATCTTGTTCATAATGATGAGGTTTTCCTGTCCACAATTTAATAAATAATTCAAAACAATTAAGATACAAGAAAATTAACAATGATTTGACAGCTCAGATTGTGGATCCAGCAAAAGTGACTTTTTAGTTCCAGAATAATTAATTTCTACGGTTATAATATGTCGCACTGTAAATCCAGTGCATTCCTACGATTTTAATGAGGTTTTCTGTCTTCTTCGTCAATGGATATCCTATCCTAGGTTTGCTGGACTAAATGATGCATTTACCTTAATAGCCCTTATAGTTTTAAGAGCTGGTATTTTCATACACATGTCTTCAACATCATCAATGGATATGTTCAGGCGGTTTGCCAAATACATTTGTGTAGAGTTTGTCTCACCCAGTATACTTTTTGTTTCTTGGGTTATTTTCAAGTATCTAAAAATAAAAATTAGTTACACAATTTCACAAGTTAACATCTTTAATGTATACAGGTATGGCTCAGATCTATTATGTGGTGCATTATATCTTTACCATTTTAAATACTTTCTTACTACTTCTGTAGAAAAGTTAAACAAACTTTTTTATTGTCAATATATCGACCTAACTTTGCAGAGTTACGAGTATATACCTATTTAATATGCTTGGTGAACACCTAACCATCCATGGAAACAATGTAACAATTCCACTATCTTTGATCCTTTGAAGTCTTTCACCAATAGTTTTGTGATGGTACTTCAGCACCCACAAATCTCTGAGTATACGGTCTCCTCTAACACCTTTATCTGTAAGCAATTTAATGACCTTCAAATTTCAGGGCTATTATTTAAAATAGACAATAGATAATAATATTGAAATGAAATAATTTATTGTTATAATAGTTACACCGATAACAAATTATTAACTATTCGCATCAATGTTCCTATCCATGGACTCGTCCAACATGATATCATAATAAAACAAAACATGACAATTAATAACATCAAATAAAATTAATAATTAAATAAAAAATAAATAAAACCATGCCTAAAAACCTATTTTGTATCTCCGTCAGAAAGCGACAAATATAATCTACCCGCAAATTGTCTACTGCACTAAAAACGCGTCGATCAGCTGTACTGTTAAGTCAAACCTAAACAAAGTAGATAACAATGTTTTCAAAGTAATATTTGTATTTTTTAATCCGCTGTATAGGGGCTTCGTTACTAATTGTCACATAACAAAGGTTTAATTTTATTTGTGTGATCTTTATCAAAAACATCATTCTATTTCAGAGCTTAGTGAATGACACAAGTAACATGCGTTGAGAGAACTTACCTATCAATTCATTTAACGAGCATTCTAACCACTGAAATGATAATTTGTAAACAAAAGATCTCTTCACCAATTTTTCACTCAATGCAGCTGGAGGACACTGAAAAACATTTTTTATTAGATAAATGATACATGAATATGGTAAAAAATATGGAGAGTTGCAATGAAACCACAATTTATTACATGTGCTCAAAATTGCATTTGATGTGTTAGAAATAATTTATCACTTAACCGCTGCCGTAAAATGAAAATTAGATAACTAACTATGTTTGAATTATTGTTGTATCTAATAGAAGCGAAATTAGAGAACTTACAAAAAGAAAGTTATCTGATTTTGCATCTACAGCAGCGAAATATTGTGAAAATCAATCATTAGTAGTCACCTGAATTCGTGATGAAATATAATAGAGCCTATTATCACAAAATCCATTTCTGACATCAGCAAGTGTTGTTCTTTGTATTTGATACAAAGTGCTCATTGGTAGTGCATAAAAAGGTGCAGCATCTTCAACATTCTTAAAATTCAAGGAGTTGATAATTTTTGCTTTGCTTAAACCTGTAAAATAGACAAATATCCAATTAAAATAGATTGTGAGTTATTCTTGGTCATAGTGATTTATTAGGACAACCAATTTACCTAATTAGAATAGGTTATGTATTATTTTTACAATATTTCAACTTAGCAAATAATAAATACCTACCTAATTATGAAATAAGTTTAAGTACATACTAGCCACAATATTGCAACGGTTCAAATCTAATTCATAATTATTTATAATAGTAAGTGAGTTTCAATAAAATCTAAGTACCTACCTACTTTAGATGTACCAAATACGTAAGGTTAAATACTTACTATGTTTATTATTGCTAGGTTTTCTAGATGCTAATGAAATAAACGTCATATAAACATTTCGAATATTTGATATACATGGACATGTAGTCGCCAATTGTTTAGTTAGAAATATTGGTTTTTGATAAAAATTGGTTTGGGGTTTTGTTACCCATAATAGTTTAAGCAACACTCTAAACACCATAACGGAAACAATATATTGCGAAGTATGCAACTAAAATCATCATACGAACAAAACAAAACGTATTTAATCCGTTGTTTTATTTAATTATTACAAAAAGTAAAACTTTTGTTTTGAAATTAATGGAAATTACAATTTTTCAAAAATGAATCTGACATTGACATGAATGTTTATAGTTAGAACAGCAAAGAAGAGCTGTCAGAGAACTTTTTTTTTCACTTTTGACTTCACCGGCTACACTGTAAGTTGTTTCAAGGTGTTAAAAAAAGGTAGCTAGCTATGTCATTAACTACCCCAAAACTACCCATCCAGCCCACTGCCATAACTGCTGCAATATGAACGTAAGTTCGTATAGCCCGGACAACATCTAGATCTACGAGGTGCACACAAATTATGGGATACCACGTATGAGGTGCATTCAATAAGTACCTAGCGTCATCGCCAGAGGGCGCTGTAGTTTCAAAAGAGTTTTACCACAGTGTAGCACATTGTTTTTTAATTCTTTTTTCAAAGGTGATGTTCTCAAACCTGGCTCGGTTTTATCTTATAGACAAAACCACTTACCTAATCCAATTATTTAAACATTCATAGAGATATATCCTCTTGTTTACATTCACAAATGTACGAGGTGCATTCAAAAAGTACCTAGCCTCATCGCCAGAGGGCGCTGTAGTTTTAAAATAGTTTTACCCACAGAAGAGAGAAGAAGTTCTAGTTCTGCTGTTCTGTGGTTTTACCACAGTGTAGCCTGTTTTTCCTTATTCTGAGAGTGTAGCACATTCTTTTTTAATTATTTTTTCAAATTTTCATTCCAATCCCTTCATTTGTTTTATTTTAATTTGACAACTTATGGAAGCGAATGTATCGATCGGTTTTACAAAAATGGAAAAAGAACAATGTCGTTCGGTGATTCGACTCCTATTTTTGGAAGGGAAAACGCGCATAGAAATCAAAGAGCGCTTGGATGCTGTGTACGGTGACTCTTCTCCATCAATGGCCACCGTCAAGAATTGGTTCAACGAGTTTGCACGTGGCCGTACGTCGGTTTTTGATGAACCACGTCCAGGTGCACCGAAATAGCTGCTACGGAGGAAAACATTAAAAAAATCCATGATCTCGTATTGGCAGATCGCCGATTGAAGGTTCGGGAGCTAGCTGAGACTGTAGGCATTTCAGAAGGAACAGTGCATCATATTCTTCACGAGGAACTCGGCATGAGAAAGCTGTCGGCGCGATGGGTGCCGCGTTTACTCACACCGGAAAACAAGTGCAACCGTGAGACCACATCGGAGACGTGTTTGGCGCTGTTTAAGCGGAATCCAGTATGCTGAGTGTGAGTTTTGTCGTAAACATGACGCGCTCTACGGCGAGCGCGTAAGCATGTAATTTGTATGAAGAAATGTACAGCGCCACTAGCGGCGCGTTTTTAAACTACTGTCTTCATACAAATAACATGCTTACGCGCTCGCCGTAGAGCGCGTCATGTTTACGACAAAACTCACACTCAGCATACAGCGGAGTTTTTGCGTCGTTTTGTGACCGTCGATGAAACCTCGATCCACTAGTACACACCAGAGACCAAGGAGCAATCAAGTACTTCTCACACAATAGCAGAGTGTGGTTAGTATTCTAATAGACACAACACAAATATAATAAAGTTATTTATTATATTTTTATGACTCTACATAGTAAATTTTACAACACGACACACTGTCAAAGTGAAATAAGTATAAAAGAACACCTTTCACGCTCTGTTCAAATATACTTCACGCTGTCATACCAGCCAGTCTGAAGGTAAACAATTGCAAACCTCTTTCTAACAGCAATCAAAACGATGGATCCAGACCGGGGAACGTGCTGGCGAAAACTGTAAAATCGGCCGGAAAAGTTATGGCCACCGTTTTCTGGGATTCACAAGGTGTGATCTACATCGATTACCTCGAGAAGGGTGAAACAATTACAGGGCTTTACTATGCCGATTTATTGGGCCGATTCGACGCCGAATTAAAGAAAAAACGACCCCATCTGCCCGGGTAGCACGGCAAGGGGAGAAAACCATTATATCCACTCTTTATGTCAGATGTCATTGTCAATCCATACTTTATTTCCTCTTCGAGGGGATATAACGGTGGAAAGACTATTAGTCCCTTTGCCATGCTTCCCGTGCACGCGAAGAAACCACGACAACGCACACCGGTTCACACGTCTGCCGTTGCCATGGCCAAATTGGTCGAATTACGCTACGAATTGCTGCCCCATCCACCATGTTCTCCAGATTTGGCCCCTTGTGACTTCTTTCTGTTTCCTAATCTGAAAAAATCTCTCGCCGGGAATAGATATGGATCAAATGAGGAGGTCATCGCCGCCACGGAGGCCTATTTTGCAGAGTTTGACAAAAACTATTTTTCGGACGGGTTAAAAAAGTTGGAGCATCGCTGGGCTAACACCCGCATTCTTAAACAACTCCTCAAACGTTGCTCCAGTCAAACTCAATCGAGATGACCTCAAGGACCCCTCAGACTATTCCTCGAAATCGGTATTTTTAGTCGTAACTCGAATGTGTTTCGAACATTCCTCCACTGAGATCGAGTGAAGGTGTGACGTCATTGTTTCGAGGAGATTTTTTGCTGTTATGTTGGTTTTGTGAAGAACGCCATCTTGAATCGTCAATCTTTTAAAATTGTCAATGTCATTATGAAATGACATTGACAATTTCAAAAAATTGACGATTGTAAACGTCACTCCGGGAATTTTAGTACTGACAGATTAAGAAAGATCCCTGCTAGTGGTTTATCAGAGGATTTTACTTCTCACTTCTTTTTTATTGTACACAACACATCATAGTTTTTGAAATTCTAACAGATTTAGCTAAAATGTACGTAACTAAGCAGCTAATGGTCGCAATTCGGCGACACGCATTTAAGTTAAGTTCTCTCTAAAATAGGTTTAGTCCTGTCAAACTAGGCTTTGGTATTCGGATGTCTACACGATTAAACTAGTTTTAGGTCGAGTCGACTAAATCGATTTTAGTTACTCAATTTGGTCGAAATGCATTCGGCGGCCCACATTTTAGAGTGATTTACGTCTAAAATTTAGTTGTCAAATGTCAAACTAGTCGTCAAGAAAAACATGGCGATTAAAACTAGTTTGGAGAATTTGATGTGTTATATCGAGGTTTTATTGTCGAATTAATCCTGAAATATGGAATATTTCATTGTGGCAGCAACTGTTGATCTATTGGAAGGGTAAGTAAAAAGCCAAAAACCTGTTTTTGCTTGATTCACTAAACAAGTGAGAGTTCATGTGTGGTTCATCTAGTTCCAAATTATTGCAGCGTTTGAATTCGAATTATAATATTAGGGACGTTTCAGACCCTTTTCAGATAGAAGAGGAAAAATTTAGAAATCTGTAGGTATCTATAGAGTTCCAAAGTCTGGAGCTCAACAGTTAATAAATGATCTTAGGTAATTTGAGAAAGCACATCACTATAAGATATCCCAAAACATATAGAGGTTGTATGCTATGGTCTTCCATTCAGCATGTGGCCAAAACAATTTCTTGGGCTTAAGCCAGCCAACCGTCAGCAGATGTCTTGACGCCACAGTCAAGTCTCACAACTGGGCCCTTAAATCATCAAATTCCCAATGACGCCAGCTGACAAACAAACCGCATTGACAGAGAACTTTAATTATTCAAAGCAATTAAACTCCTTAATTAATTATCCAACAGTTAGATACTTACAATAAGAAACTCATAGATGAAGGATTGGTCTTCGCTCCGCTAGCAGAGTCATCCTTCATCTATGAGAAAAGATAAGAGACCTATAAAGATTGATATCTGTTTAATTATATTATTCTATATCACATTGCAGATAACAATGAGGTACTGAAGACAAACTGCAACAATTAATTCTTGGTGCGATAGAAGTGTGACTGATATGATGAAGATAAAGATTTCCGGTCAGAAGCGAGATTGATATGCCAAAATTGAAGTAAGTTCTAGATTTTTTTATTAATAAAAACATCAAAATAAAATAATCGGCCAAGTACGAGTTGGACTCACGCACAGAGGGTTCCGTACTGTATGGGAGCCCATATCCCCCTTATTAAGGGCCCCCCTTAAATATTTATTTATTTTTAATTTATCATTTAATTGTATCTACAACTAAACATTCTGTGATTATTTAAGCATCTATCTGTTACCATTATTAATATCGAGCGAAAAAATAGCTAAATTATTAATTTAATTCAGTTTTTAGTATTTGTTGTTATAGCAGCGACAGAAATACATCATCTGTGAAAATTTCAGCTTTCTAGCATAATGGTTCATGAGATACAGCCTGGAGACAGACGGACAGCGGAGTCTTAGAAATAGGGTCCCGTTTTTACCCTTTGGGTACGAAACGCTAAAAATGTACTTATATGGTTTATTATTTGTTCCAACAAAAATTAATAAAATAAAATAAAAATAGCCTTTATTCTCTAGTATATTAAATCCTTATGAAACATTTTTCTTATTGCTACATATTTCACTAGGTTGTCCACCCTGAACATAGGCCTCTAGAAGTTGCCAGTGCTCCCTATCTCTGGCTTTCCTATGCGTTTTCCTACAAACAAACAGTAATTATTGTTTATATTATCATGTTGCAGATAACAATGTGGTACTGAAAACTGCAAGAAGCTGCAGCAAATTCAACCAAGTCTTGGTGCAACAGAAGAGACAGAATAGAATGAAGATCAAGATTTCCCATCGCAAGCGAGATATGCCCAAATTTAATTACTAGATTTTTTTAAAAATAAAATCATAAAAATATACATAAATCGTTTATTATTTGTGTCAACAAAAATTAATCAGTAATATTATTCTAAATAAAAATAATTTGGCGAATTCCACTCTGCTCAACAAGCCCTTTCATTTGATTGAGGCTGCATTTGTTCTTGGCCAACTGGATCTATGACGACGAGGCAGAGGCTGCCTTCCACTTCTTGGTTGAGGCAGATCAGAATGCAGGCACGCTGTGGGCTGGCTTTGTGCAGGCTGGTACGCTGTGGGCTGGCTTTGTGTTGACTGACACGCTGTGGGCTGGCTATGTGCGGACTGGCATGCTATAGGCTGGCTTGTTGAATGCGGAAGTGCAGGTTGGCTTCCTGATGGAGGTTGTATGGGTACCTCGATATAATATATTTCTGGGAGATCATCCTAGAAAGATCCCACAATCCCTGCTTTGTCTGCTCAGATGGTAATGGCAGTATACCCTGTAAAACAAAATATTTTATTACAAAATTAAATTTAAATAGTAGTACCTATACCTACATAGTACATAAGTATAATAGTAGTTAACATATTTCTTTTATTAATAAGGATTATTCAAGTTACTTGCTTTATTTATTGACTGTAAAATAAGGTAAAAATAAATAAATTACCAGTTCTATGCTGTTGTGGCCAAAGACCAATGAAGACCCGATTTCTTCCAAAATCTTTATTTCTGTATCGTCTAGGTCTGCGTCTCTTCCAGTAGTATGTATAGACCGTCTGATCTTTCTCGCTTTCATTTTTGTCTAGGTCCATACATTCCAAACCTATTGGACAATTTTTATCAAATTAAAACCTTATCATGATAGGTATTCATTTAGTTGGTACCTACACAAGAGTTACAAGAATTGTTTTTGAAGATATCACAAGACAAGCAAAAGAGGTACAAGTAGCGGCCAGGACATTGAGTTCACTGGCCAGATTTTCGGAACACGACAGCTTGAGTAGTTGCTTGATTTACCAAAAAGAGATCTACTTAAAAGACAATTAGAATTGCTTACCTACCTTTCACATAATGTACTCCTATGTCTCTCAGTATCGTGATGTTGGCGTGGAGAGGACAACTCCCTTTGCTTTTTATTGGCATTATTCATTGTAAAAGTCTTAGTGATAGTCGTAGTGATATTGCAATTCAATTCAATTCTTGTTTATGGCTTCTGTGAAGGTGTTTCACAATTTTGCCAATGTCTTGTATTTCACTGCCACCAAACGTAGAGAATTTGAACGATTCCAATATGATGTACTGTATTCATTACTCTAGTTTTTGGATTTTACACCTTTTACCTCTGAATATTGCAAAGATTTACGAAGTTTTTGTGAAATGTGAACTGACTGAAAACAAATGTAAACAAAAGTGTTGCCAAAGTAATTTAGCTAAAGTTACGATAAAAGCCAACGAGTTGTATTTTACTTCCAACCTTTTAATCAAATCATAGATATAAAACCTAGTGCATTCCACGGAAATAAAATAATGTAAAAGTCTTTCCAAAATAAAGCGTGTTGCACCGTTTTTGGAGTAAAATCGATTGTGATAATCCGTAACAGATATAGTAAGTATTTCTTGAGACTTAAAATAGAAAAGAACATAATTGTAACTTTGTTATTGATATGGTAACAAATTGGGAACAGCCCGAGGATTTTCTATGTTTACGTAATATATCCATGGATCAGCCACAGATAAAATAACAACCATAATTAATATTTGTGCCATCTAGTGGGCTTTTTCGAACTAATTTGCTACTCACCACTAGATGGCGTAAGTGGCGTTACTCAATTTAATTCTTCATGGCGGACGACTAAAATCACTTTAAATTTAGTTCGAAGAAAACACCGAATAGCCTTTCGCTAGTTTTGCACTAAACTAAAATTTTTAGTGCGACTAGTTATAGTTTAATGCGAATGTCGCCGAATCGCTACCAATGGTAGCAATTCGGCGACACGCATTATAGTTAAGTTCTCTCTAAAATAGGTTTAGTCCTGTCAAACTAGGCTTTGGTATTCGGATGTCTACACGATTAAACTATTTTTAGGTCGAGTCGACTAAATCGATTTTAGTTACTCAATTTGGTCGAAATGCATTCGGCGGCCCACATTTTAGAGTGATTTACGTCTAAAATGTAGTTGTCAAATGTCAAACTAGTCGTCATTAAAAACATGGCGATTAAAACTAGTTTGGAGAATTTGATGTGTTTTATCGAGGTTTTATTGTCGAATTAATCCTGAAATATGGAATATTTCATTGTGGCAGCAACTGTTGATCTATTGGAAGGGTAAGTAAAAAGCCAAAAACCTGTTTTTGCATGATTCACTAAACAAGTGAGAGTTCATGTGTGGTTCATCTAGTTCCAAATTATTGCAGCGTTTGAATTCGAATTATAATATTAGGGACGTTTCAGACCCTTTTCAGATAGAAGAGGAAAAATTTAGAAATCTGTAGGTATCTATAGAGTTCCAAAGTCTGGAGCTCAACAGTTAATAAGTGATCTTAGGTAATTTGAGAAAGCACATCTCTATAAGATATCCCAAAACATATAGAGGTTGTATGCTATGGTCTTCCATTCAGCATGTGGCCAAAACAATTTCTTGGGCTTAAGCCAGCCAACCGTCAGCAGATGTCTTGACGCCACAGTCAAGTCTCACAACTGGGCCCTAAAATCATCAAATTCCCAATGACGCCAGCTGACAAACAAACCGCATTTACAGAGAACTTTAATTATTCAAAGCAATTAAACTCCTTAATTAATTATCCAACAGTTAGATACTTACAATAAGAAACTCATAGATGAAGGATTGGTCTTCGCTCCGCTAGCAGAGCCATCCTTCATCTATGAGAAAAGATAAGAGACCTATAAAGATTGATATCTGTTTAATTATATTATTCTATATCACATTGCAGATAACAATGAGGTACTGAAGACAAACTGCAACAATTAATTCTTGGTGCGATAGAAGTGTGACTGATATGATGAAGATAAAGATTTCCGGTCAGAAGCGAGATTGATATGCCAAAATTGAAGTAAGTTCTAGATTTTTTTATTAATAAAAACATCAAAATAAAATAATCGGCCAAGTACGAGTTGGACTCGCGCACAGAGGGTTCCGTACTGTATGGGAGCCCCCCTTAAATATTAATTTAATTTTAATTTATCATTTAATTGTATCACAACTAAACATTCTGTGAATATTTAGGCATCTATCTGTTACCATTATTAATATCGAGCGAAAAAATGGCTAAATTATTAATTTTATTCTGTTTTTAGTATTTGTTGTTATAGCGGCGACAGAAATACATCATCTGTGAAAATTTCAGCTTTCTAGCATAATGGTTCATGAGATACAGCCTGGAGACAGACGGACAGCGGAGTCTTAGTAATAGGTAAAAAAAAAATGTACTTACATGGTTTATTATTTGTTCCAACAAAAATTAATAAAATGAAAAAAAATAGCCTTTATTCTCTAGTATATTAAATCCTTATGAAACATTTTTCTTATTTCTACATATTTCACTAGGTTGTCCACCCTGGACATAGGCCTCTAGAAGTTGCCAGTGCTCCCTATCTCTGGCTTTCCTACACGTTTTCCTACAAACAAACAGTAATTATTGTATATATCATGTTGCAGATAACAATGAGGATGGCACTCTTGTTGGAACAGAAGAGACAGAATAGAATGAAGATCAAGATTTCCCATCGCAAGCGAGATACGCCCAAATTTAATTACTATATTTTTTAATAATAAAATCATAAAAATATACATAAATCGTTTATTATTTGTTTCAACAAAAAATAATCAGTAATATTATTCTAAATAAAAATAATGTGACGAATTCCACTCTGCTCAACAAGCCCTTTCATTTGATTGAGGCTGCATTTGTTCTTGGCCAACTGGATCTATGATGACGAGGCAGAGGCTGCCTTCCACTTGGTTGAGGCAGATCAGAATGCAGGCACGCTGTGGGCTGGCTTTGTGCAGACTGGTACGCTGTGGGCTGGCTTTGTGCTGACTGACACGCTGTGGGCTGGCTTTGTGCAGACTGGTACGCTGTGGGCTGGCTTTGTGCTGACTGACACGCTGTGGGCTGGCTTTGTGCGGACTGACATGCTATAGGCTGGCTTGTTGTTGAATGCGGAAGTGCAGGTTGGCTTGCTGATGGAGGTTGTATGGGTACCTCGATATAATATATTTCTGGGAGTTCATCCTAGAAAGATCCCACAATCCCTGCTTTGTCTGCTCAGATGGTAATGGCAGTATACCCTGTAAAACAAAATATTTTTTTTACAAAATTAAATTTAAATAGTACAGAATACAGAATTTTTTATTTGCAACAAAAATAAGAGGTACAATACATAACGACAAAACAAATGATAAAACACAAAAAACAACAGTATTTTACCTAGTACTTTTAAATAGTAGTAGTATACCTACTCGTATACCTACATAGTACATAAGTATTAATATTAGTAGTTAACATATTTCTTTTATTAATAAGGATTATTCAAGTTACTTGCTTTATTTATTGACTGTAAAAAATATTAGTGAAGGTAAAAATAAATACCAGTAAATTACCAGTTCTATGCTGTCGTGGCCAAATACCAATGAAGACCCGACTTCTTCCAAAATCTTTGTTTCTGTATCGTCTAGGTCTGCGTCTCATCCAGTAGTATGTATAGACCATCTGATCTTTCTCGCTTTCATTTTTGTCTAGGTCATACCCATACATTCCAAACCTATTGGACAATTTTTATCAAATTAAGACCTTATCATGATATTCATTTAGTTGGTACCTACACAAGAGTTACAAGAATTGTTTTTGAAGATATCACAAGACAAGCAAAGGAGGTACAAGTAGCGGCCAGGACATTGAGTTCACTGGCCAGATTTTCGGAACACGACAGCTTGAGTACCTGACTCCTAGTACCTAGTTGCTTGATTTATCAAAAAGAGATCTACTTACAAGACAATTAGAATTGCTTACCTTTCACATAATGTACTCTTGCCTCTCAGTATCGTGATGTTGGCGTGGAGAGGACATCTCCCTTTGCTTTTTATTGGCATTATTCATTGTAAAAGTCGATAATAAAAATAGAAAAAGATAATAGTAGTACCTAGTGATATTTATAGCAAAGATTTACGAAGTTTTTGTGAAATGTGAACTGACTGAAAAAAATGTAAACAAAAGTGTTGCCAAAGTAATTTAGCTAAAGTAACGATAAAAGCCAACGAGTTGTATTTTACCTCCAACCTTTTAATCAAATCATAGATATAAAAGCTAGTGCATTCCACGGAAATAAATAATGTAAAAGTCTTATTCCAAAATAAAGCGCGTTGCACCGTTTTTGGAGTAAAATCGATTGTGATAATCCGTAACAGATGTAGTAAGTATTTCTTGAGACTTAAAATAGAAAAGAACATAATTGTAACTATGTTATTGATATGGTAACAAATTGGGAACAGCCCGAGGATTTTCTATGTTTAGGTAATATATCCATGGATCAGCCACAGATAAAAATAACAACCATAATTAATATTTGTGCCATCTAGTGGGCTTTTTCGAACTTATTTGCTACTCACCACTAGATGGCGTAAGTGGCGTTACTCAATTTAATTCTTCATGGCGGACGACTAAAATAGCTTTAAATTTAGTTCGAAGAAAACACCGAATAGCCTTTCGCTAGTTTTGCACTAAACTAAAATTTTTAGTGCGACTAGTTATAGTTTAATGCGAATGTCGCCGAATTGCTACCAATAACTGACCAAAAATTGCGTTTGCGCATTAAGGGTACATCACACTAGGGCGAGCTGCGCGATCTAAAACGCGGGCGCGGACATCTGTGTAGTACCGGTTGTCTAAGAAGGGCTCACACGTGTGAGCGACGCGTGACGATCGGACGGGCGGGCGGTCGCAGGGCGCGGTACGAGCGGTATGGACACGGGCATAGTTATGCTACTGAGCACTAGATGTAACTTTTTCTTTCAAAGTTCTGCTGCTTAACACTAATTATAGTGATGGAACAGTATTTAATAATGTGATTACGTCATTCATTTTACAAAGTTTATTTCAGTACCATCTTTTTAAATATAAATTTATTTATAAGTAGTAACAAGAAATTTCTGCATTTTTATTACCTAACTTCTTTGTAGTTAATACACTGTCATCTGCTTGTCCTATACTAAGCCAAAAGGGGTTGACGTAAGACCATAATTATGAAAAACTTTTACTATCGGGCCCACTCAGAATACGAGAATAAACTATATCCGCTAGGAATCGATAAAAAAGTATGAAACAGCTGCTTTTCCTTGTATTCCGGATTGGTACCATTATAAAAGTAGTTCATAATGATGAAAGGAATCACGTTTTTGGCGGGAACGCGGAAAAATCATGTCGCCGCATTTTATTATTTTGTTAAACTTGTGTTTTTATCAGTGATAATTAGTGAAAAATTGTGGTATTTCGTTGATTATGAGCGGATTTACGTGCATGGGTATAGGCAAGTGATATAATTTGAAGTATCATGTTGTTCCCTGTTGTTACCTAAACTCCATAGACGCCTCTAGTAAAGTCTCCACTCCTTTACTGAGGTATGACTTGGACTGTGTTTGAACTTGACCGTGACTTTATTGGACTACGACGTGACTACGACAGTGACTACGAAGTTTTGATAAAATAATTTCAAAAATTAACTTTATTACATTCTAAAATATTATACCATCACTATTAGAACTATCAGCATGCTGCCACCTAGTGTGAAGCGGCAGAACAATGAGAGATAATGTGATCTAGTGCTCAGTAGCATAAATGCGCGCCCGTACCGCCGTACCGGCTGTACCGCTCGTACCGCGCCCGCGCCAGTGTGTGCAGGCACGCCGCGCCGTACCGCCCTGTATCGTTGTACCGCTCGTACCGCGCTAGTGTGATCACTTTGAAAGTGTAGATACGTAAAAACTCCAGAAAATGCCGAGACGTTATATTTTCTTATGACACTTGGAAGAATACTACGCCGTTTTAAATTTTAAGTTCGTAGCTAAATTTTGAGCGCTAAGCCTGGCAACTTTGTTGTCATTGTCATTGTCAATTGTCATTGCGTGCAAATCTGCAAATAGTGAATGCTTGCTTCATTATTTTCATAGTTTGTTTTCGTGTTTTCTCCAAGATATTCCTCGAGTAAAATTGTCCTGTGCGTGGTAGTTTTGTCTGGAATCCATTAATATGACCGGCCGCCAAATATTTTCGGAGTCCGAAAAAGTTTGCCTCCAGGAATTAATGGTTAAATACAAGCTGAATTCGACGGCGACCATTGGTGCAGGAAATCCTGCCGTAAAAAAGACTGCGTGGGCGCAGCTCACAAATGAATTTAATTCAATTGAAACAAATTCAAAGGTATGTTATACTATGTAATGAGTCTCTTTTATTGTCATATGTACGTATAAATATTATTTTGTGAACTCATGTACTAAAAATATCTTTTCTATCTCTTTAGAGAACTGAAGTTCAACTAAAAAAATGTTGGGACAATTTGAAAACAAGACGAAAGCTGAGTTTAGCAATAGAAAAACGAGAGCGTATGCGAACCGGAGGGGGACCATTTGCTATGTCCCAACCCAGCACATCAACTGTGACTCAAGAGTCAATGCTCATTGACGAGAATGCACTGGCTGAGTCTACTGATGTGGAATTAACATTTGCCGTAGACAGTGATGCCACAATTCCTGTGATCGGATCACAAGAAGGTAAATATGACCAAAGCAGTAGTATAGTGACATTATTTCAGTGTTGGATCATCACAGTAAAAACACAATGCACTACAAGTAGCTGCACGTAAGTCTAGCGCTGAGGCTGATAGGGGCCAGTGGAGGGGATGGCTGCGCATGTTGACCGACATACTAAACTCATGCAGAGCCACCCCCTCTTCACTTCGCTCAGCGCTAGACTTATATGCTGCAACCTGTACTAATTATAACTAAGCAACTTCATCAAAATATGTTGCGTACACAGACATACTTTATGATACTGTGTATTTACAGCAATAACAGACATACAAAAAAATTATAGTATAAACTGCAAGTTACATTAAGTAATTTTGTCTTTTACAGAGACTCCACATCAGGAAGAACCTACAGTGCTTGCTTCCGAAGTACAACTTGAAGGTATCAACATTTTCTTATGGATTTTTTTTAGGGTTCCGTACCCAAAGGGAAAAACGGGACCCTATTACTAAGACTTCGATGTCCGTCTGTCTGTCTGTCTGTCTGTCACCGGGCTGTATCTCATGAACTATGATAGCTAGGCAGCTGAAATTTTCACAGATTATGTATATCTGTTGCCGCTATAACAACAAATACTAAAAATAAAATAAATATTTAAGGGGGGCTCCCATACAACAAACCTGAATTTTTAGACATTTTTAGCTCTATATTAATTATGGTAACAGGTAGATCCTTGAAATTTTCACAGAAGATTTAGTTTTATATTCACTTCAATAGTAAATAATAAAATTAATATAAAATAAATATTTAAGGGGGGCTCCCATACAGTACGGAACCCTCCTTGCGCGAGTCCGACTCGTACTTGGCCGATTACATTAACTAGTCCTTCCGTGAACAATAGACCTTGCGATTGCAAACATTATTTGCGAGCTGGCTTGTTCGACCAATTTTTCCTTCTCCAAATGGAAACTTGAAAATCTTACACCTTAAAAACAAGTAATTCTTTGATTATACATGTGATAGAAATGATATCTTATTTTGCAGAAACCTTGACCAGACATCAGACAGACGCTGTGCCTGAAAGGAGACAACAGCAACGCATTGTTACATCAGAAGAGAGGCCTGTAGCAAGTATGTTATAATGTACATATTATTATTAGTACTGTACTAGCCTTTTTTTTTAAAGTCCACTGCAGGACGTAGGCCTACCCACGAAAGGTGATTGGGCCATATCCAGCACGCTGGCCCAGTGTGTGTTGGTGGATTCACACACGCCATCGAATTTCTTCTACGGACGCATGCAGGTTGCCTCACGATGTTTTCCTTCACCGAAAAGCCAGTGGTGTGAAATTCCGTACATAAGTTCCAAAGAAACTCATTGGTACGGGACTGTGATTGAACCCACGACCTCAAGAATGCCAGGCCAGCGTTACAACCACTAGACCACCACGGCTTATTTATTATTAGTACATACCTTAAAATACATGACATACCTATGTATCTTTGATTTTAAAATTGTTGTTTTTTTAGGTCAGAGAAGTGCAGGAAGGACAGGTTCTCGTACATCAGATTATGAGGGAGTGTCTTCTGTAACAACTGGTGCGTATCTAGAACCTGATTTTAATAGCTCCATTTAAATCTGCCTGCCATTTCTGATCCAATTGAAGGTGCATGTTATTGACATCTGTTAGTTAGGGGTTCTAGAAAAAAATGGACTTATAGATTTGTAAGCTGTGGCATGTCCACATAATTCTTGAAATGTTCTAAGATAATACTCACTTTTAGCATGCAATATAAATCTGAACATATCTATTGTTTCATCTAAAATTGTTTGTGTAGTTACTTAGAGTAAGTTGAGCATGTATTAATGTACTGTGCCAGATGTAGCGCTTGTAGCGTAGTTTGATTGGGTGTTTGTCAGCGATCACCGAAATTAAGCCACGCTTACTGTGCCAGATGTGGATACTTGCCTATTAAATTGTATACAATACAGCTTGTCATTGTAACGGATATAAATTTCCAAAAATATCAGTTATGTCTTAAAAAGCAGTGTTATTTATAAAGCTGTCATAAAGTGTTCAGCCAGGCCCTATAAATTTAATTGACCATAATATGTTGTTGTTTTAACTGAAATTGTTGTAAACAGTTTTGACTGTACTACCTAAACTTTTAAAATACCAAGTGCCAGTTTATTTATTGATGTGAATGAAAGAATGTAAAATAATTTTTTATGGTGTTATATTCCAGGATCCAGGAATACCAGAAATAAAGCCATCCAAGATGAATTTTCTCTTCGCGAGGAAAAGTATAAACGGGCTCAAGCCAGGGAGGAAGAGCTGCACCAATTAAAAATTCAAGAGCAGATGTGGCTAGTGAAAGCAGCTGAATCACTGTATAAAAAGAATGAATTAGAAAGGGAGGCTGCCGAAATTAGGTTAAATAAATTAAAAAATGAATAACTTTACACACAACTTTTATTACTAGATCTATTATAGTACTCAATTAGAACATAAGTTGTTGCTGTCGGCGATCAACACTAATTCGGACATAAAATAGTTTAAGTTACAGTTTCGAATTAGTTCAGATTAGATTTTTACCTATTTTTTGCAGTTCGATCGAATTCGATTCATAGAACATTCTGGAAAGGTGTTCTAGAACCTTCCCGATACATCGTAGCCTAGTTAGGCCCTGAGGAAAGAATGGGAAGGTTCTCGAACATTCGGGAGTTCTATCGAATTCGATTCCTAGCACATTCCGGAAACATGTTCTAGAACCTTCCCGATACATTGTAACCTACTTAGAAAGAATAGAAGGTTCTCGAACATTCGAGTTCTATCAAGTTCGTTTCATAGAACTCTCCAGAAATATGTTCTAGAGCCTTCCCGATACATTGTAACCTACTAAGAAAGAAGGGAAGGTTCTCGAACATTCGGAGAAACGAACAGCCAAGTAGTTAAATTAGTATATAAGGGCACGCGGATCGCCCGATAGTCAGTAATAATTTGCAAAGCGAACAGTTACAACCGACAATTCGATCTCGGCAAGTTAACTAGTAGTGAAAAGTGAGTGTACAGTTAACGGTTGAATTGTACAGGATTGTTTTGTGAATAAAGGGCTACTTAAAGCCAAGGATTAATTAAGATCCCGGAGTTTTACTTAGAGACCCCTGCACGTCGGCGGCAGATCAGCTACTTCAGGCATCTGAACATCACACAGAGAGCGTCTTAAGGGGCGAGTACACCAGCGCGTACATAGGCAAGAGAGACACGCAACGCCACATAGTTTCTCATCTCTCTCTCGCTTAGTAAAAGTGCTCGCTACGCTAGCGACTTGTATAAACTTTGTCGCCTTCAGTTGCCTACTTTTAAAATTTATAGAATATCTTGTCTTAAAATTGAGACATCCTAATATTTTCTTAGTTTTCCTTTGTACAAAAATAGTAATAAAAATATATGGACAAATTATTTATTAAAAAGTATTCCATATCCTATTCAATTTATCTAAAATGTCTAGCTATGAAAGCTGATCTTATAAGACTACCCCTTTCATTCATAGGAGCAGGTGCTATAAGAACTTCTTCTTCTGTTTGAATTTCTTCAGTAAACTCTTCATGGTTAAGCGTACTAATATTCTGTAAAACAGCACATGCCACTATGATATTCACAATATTTTCTAGGTTATGCTGTAATTTCCTGCTTAAGCAAGCAAACTTGCGTTTAAGTACACCGTTAAGTCTTTCTACTGTATTTCTTGTTTGTATATGGGCTCTATTATATCTTTGCTCTGGCAGACTCTGAGGATTAAGAACTGGTGTGTACATATAATTAGTTTGTGCATATCCACTGTCACCCAAGAGTAAACCTTGCATATTTCCTTCCTCAAAATTCATGCAACACCTGCTATTTGCAAATATCCTTGAGTCGTGCACAGAGCCTGGCCAACGAGCTACTATGTCATAAATCTCCAAATTAGGCCCACAAACTAATTGAACATTTATAGAGAATTCCCCTTTACGGTTCCTAAATGTTTCACCATGTTGTCTTGAAGGGCTTTTGATTGGCACATGAGTGCAATCAATGCAACCAATCACTCCGGGAAATGATGCAATTTCATAAAATTTCCTTTTGACTTCGGTCATGTCTGTGCCTTGAGGAAACTTAATGAACTGTCCCAACTTCAGTGCCAATTGTCTAGACAGATTCGCCACTATTTTCGATACTGTACTTTGGCTCAATTTGTGCAAATCTCCACATTCAATCTAAAAAATAAATTAGGTACATTAGGAATCTTTATAGGTTACAAGATATTAAACACTGGTATACCTATAAGGTGCCAATGCCGAACAGCCGGGCCAACAATTTAACGGCATATTACAATAAATATAATAGGTAGGCATCAATTTTGAGTCAACCTAAAGAAATGTTTTTATCGTGATTCCAATAGCTAAATGTTACTCGTATGTAGTAAATATCATATTAGGTATTATGTAAATGCTACTCTTATTTCAGAGAAGACAGTATGCGCCTATTAGGTACTCATTAACTAATATTAGTATTGTATGTCACATAGGACAAACTGTTGTGTCCGTAATTTATTATGTACTTACACAGTTAGAAACAATAAAGGTTATCTTACCTGGAACAGTCCCGTTGCGTAGAATTTTAATGCTACCAATAATTGCATCATAGCAGGTACTGGGAGTCCTCTATTAGGACCGTCTTTGAAAGATAATAAAGGGAAAATCGCGTTGATAACAGTTTCTTTACGGAAACGAAACCTTTTTCGAAATTCCTCATTACTATAAAACTCCAGAGGATTTGCAGCATCCCGCAAATATCGTCGAGATGGATACACGTATGGTTCATCATAAATGTAATCAATAAACTCTTGAAAATCCGTACTATCACACATTATTTCACAAATAAAATATCTACTCAGCGTCGATATACGTCTCGAGGGAGCTGTAAGGTTGGTCGCGAGCTACCTTGAGTTTGACAGTTCTACACTTAACTGTCACTCGACTCGAGACTCGAAATTTCTCGAGTGAAGTGATTTTTAACGTTTAAGAATGCCAAATTGGTCACGTGAGCTTGAGTCGAGTCGACAAAATCTCGAGGTAAGGTTTAAGAATACGGGTGTAAGTGTATCGAACTAAAAGGAGACTATGTTGAAAAATAAATTGCTACTTTTCCAAAATTATTGTTTACTTTTTGTAGGCTAAGTATTTATTGAATGACCCTCGTAGATATCATTACCGTGGTAGTAGCATCACGTCCATATTGTCCGGAGATATTATATCTGTGTTGTTTGTATCAGTAGTAGCACGGTAATGATATCTAGATTTCATTACCGTGCTACTACTGTTCAAGCCATATATGTACCTACTATATTGTATGTAGTAAGTATTATTATCTTCTTTGCTATAAGTCCAACATTTTGTGAGCTAATGTTTGTACTTGGCTAGTGACAGATTCTATTTCATAAATTACAATAACCGACTGTGCCGCGCCGGGTCAAATATGTGTGTAGCAATAATAACATATCCTTATGTGTGTTAGTGTGTAGCAATCAGCAATGATATGAATTGTGATTGCTACACACAGACACATATTCGACCCGGCACAGTCGGTTCGCCAGAATTTGACGAACTCGAGCATACGTTTGGCATCATTCGGCTTTTGTCGATCGGGTGGTTCTATCGGGTCCAGCACAGAGCTTCTGTGCGGTCCAGTCACGCGTCTCTGCAGTCATCTATACATATTTAATTTCGGCTGGTGCACTTATCCCTACCGAGCTATCCCCCCGATGAGCTATCATATTATTTACCGCCCGGCATGCGGCAGTCAGTGCCGATCGAGGCGAGTCCGAATATGTAGCAAGCCATGTGTAGCAAACCTTACTAACCATGGAAAACACGAAGATGAAAAAAAACTAATATTTGTAACTTAAAATCAATTTATTAGCGTCTATCGGTATCTCGATCCGAACTTCTTCGTCGGAATCGGTATCGCCTGTCGTCGTGGCGCCTCCTGTCCTCGCGACGTCTCCGCTCCGATCGGTCTTCATCTCGTTTGGACTTGTTTGGGATTTCTACTTCTGGCGACTCGGACCACCGCCACGACCGGGGCGGGGTGCGCTTCGACCTGACAGTTAAAAAATGCTGATAATAAATAAAAATAATAATTAGTAGTAGACCTCCTGTTTACTCTAGCTAGAGGTACACTTAAAGATCGCAGGAAGGCGCTGGATGCAAGCCGCTACTAAGCAGCCTTATTAAAAATACATGGGGAGGCCTATGAGGCCAGCAGTGGACGTCCTACGGCTGATAGATAGATATAGACTTCTAGTAGGACCCGTCTGGGGAAGTACCACAGCTTTGTCGATTATTCAACCGCTATGCAGTAGTGTGCATGTTGGCAAGCACTACTGTTTCCGAACTGATTAATCCTGTTTCCAGTGAAACCTGAAAATGCCGGGTTTGGCACTGGAGCCCAATTTTATAAATCGTTAGAATCGTTTCTAACGTTCACAGAGTTTCGCACGCTATGCCCTCCCGCTCGCTCAAGCACAGACTTTCTATGTTCGCTTCCGATGTTACTCGGTCAGGCACCATTACGCCCACGTTCGCATAATACAATTGTAACTAAAATCATTGATTAAAATCAATCAATGATTTCACTAAACTATCTCTAGACTTAGTTTTGTTGTCATCTTTTACTCTTCTTGTGTTAGAAAGAAATAGAGTAATCGGTATACTGAGCGCCACACAAATCGGCGGATGAGAAGTTAGCCGCAGATGACACTTCACCGTTTACTAATCACTAATTATTGCGCATGTGTGCACAATACGTAGGGAGCGCGCGGGAGGCAAGAGGTTGGCGGGCGGGTGTGCCCCGGCGTCTCGTCTCTCTGGTTCCCGCGCATACCTATATTTCGGCTTTTGCGTAGCGTTCTGCGCATAACTTCCCATTCGCCGATTTGTGTGGCGCTTAGTATAAAAGTAAGTAAGTTTGTATAGGACGGCTGGCTAGCGCTGGTGTCAGATTAAAAAGATCAAGATTACAATTATACTTTACCTTTCACTCTCCTGGCCAGAGCTGTATTTGGAGAATAAATTGTTGGGATTCCTAAAGACGTGTAAGAAATTACACGCGCGCCCCTTCGGACACCGCTTCTTCAACTGCAAACCTGAAATGCATATGGAGTCAACATTAGTTTTTTTTTTCAACATAATCCTATTCATGACATATCTAGATTGCTATGCGATATTATTATACATTTCTATAGTTAAAAAATATTTTTTCAACTCTTCAATCATTGTTTGGTGTGTCAGACTTGGGATTTTAAAAGACTTAATTTAAATCAATAGTTCTGCGAACTCCACCGTATTTATTATCATGGAAATATTTATGTCCTGTACATACGTACCAAAAATAGCATTCTTCCACCAGTACCAGCGTGAATGCGGCGCTCGGTACGCCGCTTGCTACGCGGCCACAGCGCAGCGAAGTTCTTCAAACTTCACATGAGTTGCCATGTGAACTTATCTCCTATACATAGATAAGTACTTACCACAAGTGGCATTCTTCCACGAGCTGATGAGACAGAAGTGCAGCGAGAGCTGGCGGCCGCCGTATCAGCGCGAGTGCAGCGCTCGGTACGCCGCTTGGTACGCGGCTACGGCGCAGCGAAGCTCTTCAAACTTCACATGAGTTACCATGTGAACTTATCTCCTATACATAGGTAAGTACTTACCACAAGTGGCATTCTTCCACGAGTTGATGAGACAGAAGTGCAGAGAGAGTCGGCGGCCGCCGTACCAGCGCGAGTGCAGCGCTCGGTACGAGGACACGGCGCAGCGAAGCTCTTCAGACTTCACACGAATTGCCATGGGAATTTAACTCCTATACATACGTACCACAAATGGCATTCTTCCACGAGTTGATGAGACAGAAGTGCAGAGAGAGTCGGCGGCCGCCGTACCAGCGCGAGTGCAGCGCTCGGTACGCGGCCACGGCGCAGCGCAGCTCCGCAAACTCCACGTATGTGTTGCCGCGGAGATGTTTCTCGTAATTGTTGCATACCTACAACACAAGTATAGGATTAAACTACCCTCTAAAAATATACGTATGCATTAGGAAAGGCTAGTATTGGCCTAACCAAACTAAATGGCGTCTGTGAACAAAAAGCGAGTGGTTGCGCACTAACAATATTTTCATATGTCAGCGACACAAGTTAGAAAGGATTGCGTAGTTTGCAGATAACTTCGCAGACTGTGTGATTTGGCCTATACTATTATTTCTTATTTGCCAGAGGATGCGGCATTACATGACCACTTTTGCATTCTATGAATTTCTGGCAGCATCAATACATTTACTAAATATGTAACATTATTTTACAAAATCTTCTTTATCAACAGATTAAAAAAATCCTAGCAATAGCTGATCAGATCTTGGTTAGATTTGATAAAATAATCGGCCAAGTACGAGTTGGACTCGCGCATGAAGGGTTCGGTAACGTATGAGAGCCCCTCGTCATAAAAAATCACGTTTGTTATATGGGACCTAAAACAATATTAAAATTATTCTGTTTTTAGTATTTGTTGTTATAGCGGCAATCGAAATATCTGTGAAAATTTCAACTCTCTAGCTATTACGGTTCATGAGATACAGCCTGGTGACAGACAGACGGACAGCGGGTTCTTAGTAATAGGGTTCCGTTTTTACCCCTTGGGTATGGAACCCTAAAAAAGTGCATAGATGTTATACCTTGGATGCAAGGGCATACTCATTTTTATGGGCAAGTGTTAAGTCTTTTTCCTAACAACCATTAGACACACCATAACAACTTGTTCTCTTATTGGTTTGTGCACCATAACCAAGTAATGAAATTCTTATACTAATGTATTTCCATACAAACCTTTTGTAATTCTTGCTGTGCAGTTCTAGTAGTTTTCTGAGCATGTTGCATAAGCATTGATCATCAGACATCTGAGCAATCGCTAAGGGCATCATTGCCTTACAAATTAGATAAGGTTAAACCAAAACCCACCTCATTTAGTTATCTTTTGTATTATTTTTAAAGGATACATTGCATTGCTCAATCCGTTTCATTCTCCCATAGGTACTTGAAGTAATTCATAATGTCTAATAAGGAATGTGTCTTGTATGCTTACCCTGAACTGGACAATTTTACCAAATTTTTCAAATTCTGATAAAACATCATTGAAGAATTCCTTGTACTCTTTATATGTCTCGTTATCTTCATATTCGAGCATTATATCAGTATCATATTCATTTTGTGTGGTGTTGTTCAATCCAAAATGAACATAGAAGTTTGCAGCTAGAAGCACCTGAAGCAAAAAAGATAGTTAAAAATTAGACATCCCCACCCTACTAATATTATAAATGTGAATGTATGTGTGTTTGTTACACTTTCATGAAGCAACAGAGTAACGGATAGATGTGAATTTTGGCATGGATATAGTTCAAAGGTTGGAAAGTGACCGAAAAAATAAAAGGCTCCTGTGAGATAGCATAAAAATCATAAAACGCGAGTGAAGCCGCGGCCAAAATTTAGTGACAAATAAAGGAGTAGGTCAAATTTTATAATGTTGTCTTCCCAAACATATGAAATTTAAAAACAAAACTGTTTATAAGTAATAGATAAATGAAAAGAGTATTTGTAAGTCTTATAGGTCACCCTTTGCATAAATCACCTTAAAAACAATATAGTAAATGCACCAGTTGTGGTCACTGCCCCAGTTTGTGCCATTTGATGTCAAAATGATTGCATGACTAGATTATTAACAATGGAATACCATAATAGTGTTTGTGTGAATGTCAAAGTTTAAAAAGTTCTTTAAAAACATTGTTTTAACACTAAAATTGTCCACATAATCATTTAAAATTCAAAGTGGCCAAAAATGAAACTAAGATGGCCAGAAGTGGTTTATCTACCCTACTGATCCTTATTTTTATTTTATAAGGAGCTTTGGGCTGCTCCATTATTAACTCCAGTGAATTTCTGATGCTAGTTTATACAAAGAATGTTCATAAACCTTGCTAATAGCCGGATACTGATGATTCCTTGAACACTGGTCTCCAAACCGACAGCAAGCAGTTTTGGAGAAGAATGGACACAAGTCGACACCAGGCCGTGTCTCCCTGATCACCTGCAGAGCCTCAGGAGGCTCCTTTGTGTCTCCCGATAGAAACTCTTCTAAATTTTTCATGAAAAGTTCCTGTTTTAATTTATTAGCTTCTTCTATTGCCTTTAATCTCTCTTGTTCTTCTTTCTTCTTTTGTTGTTCTTTTTCCCATTCCTGTAAAAATAACGTAAATGAAGTTTTAAGTAGGTGAAGACTCGATTGATGAAACAGAGATCTATCTTAAGGGGGACACCCTCAGTAGGCCCACAGTAGTATTAAAGTCTTTTTATACCAAAATAATGGTGCAAAAAAGCACATCAACTGATTTTCACCTTGGTTCTTAGCTATGCATTTTTGAGCATATACTATTATCTATCATGGTTTTTAGGTGTATGTACCTCATTAACACTATCTATTTATAACTGTTAAATAAGATTTCGTAAATTTACAATGAGTAGTTTCTCTGAAATAGCAAAAATCCATGCCACCAAATTTCACATGCTACCGAGGGCATCAACCTCAACCAGGTAAGAAGTAATATAAAATGTACATTTGTTCAATAACAACTTCAGTCTTGTTATCTGCGACTGTCTGTGTTTCTAGATTGATGCTAAAATAAAAAAATGAAGAACTTACAAGTTTTAGTTTTGCTTCTTTTTCTAATCTCTCTAGCCTCAATATTTTCTTTCTCTCTTGTAATTCTTGCCAGTGTTGTAAAGCAATTTTTTCAGCCTGGAGCCATTTCTCGTTCTCTTCGGCATTTGACTTTTCTATTTGTTCAATTGCCATCGACTCAAGTATTTCCTGCTCTTTAAGCCAGTCTTCATTGAAAAATATTTCATCTAAAAGTGTAAATATATTTTAAATAATTACATGTAAAGGAAATGTTATGCAGTTACCCTATAGCTCTAGTGAAATAAAATATAGACAATTAAATATAAATAGGTACCTCTCTCCTTAGCAATTCTTGTTCGAATCTTACGTCTTCTTTCTCTTTTAGCAATCTTTCTCCAATTTTTGTGGCTGTAAATATGTATTAAGTAATTGATTAAGTAAGGGTTGTTTTCGTGTCGAAACTTTGGAAAACTACTATGTGCCACAGGTACTAACCTTCCCATTTCGAATTTTTCACCAGAGCCGTAATTCTGTTATAAAATTGACATTAGCCCGAACTAGACCAAGGCTAGTGTAGTTGGTATAATTAACAAATACTCATTTTATTAGTAATAAAAAGGAACAAAGAAAACAACAAAAATATATCAAACCAAAATCAAACAACACCACAAACAAACTAAAGAGATGGATGAACAACACAACACCAGCGTTGCCAATGCCCATTTTCGTAATCCCCTAAGAACCAAAGTCTAAGTCCCGAAATGAAAGAGAAAAATTATCCCGATTTTCCATTTAAATTCTGTACAATATTGATATTAGCCCTAACTAGACAAGACTTGTGTGGTTGGTTTAATTAAATAAATAATCACTAGACGATTTATAATTATAAAACGAAATAAAGTAAATAACAAAAATTAATCAACAACACAATCAGCGTTGCCAATGCCCATTTCCAGTAATGCCCATTTCCATAAAGCTTTAACCAAACCAACCTTTTGGTTATAGCTTTATGCCCATTTCCGACCTTAACCCCCACAAGAACTAAATTCAAATTCCCCAAATGAAGGAGAAAAAATGACCTGATTTCCCACAAAAATCACAATTCTAGGGGTTCGTCGTAATTCGTTCCCACCCATCAAGCTTTGACCAAAGCTTTTGGTTAAAGCTTGATGTACCCACCCCAGGGTACCAGTGCGGAGCCTGCCTTCACCAAAAGTACTGTGCTAAATCGCGATCCTAGGGAGGAAGGTCCCAGCGTGGAGCCTGGTTTCACTAAAATGTATTGTATCTCACCAACTTTCCTTCAAATTCCCCGCATACAATAAATCCCCAACGGAGGTAGATTTTCCCGCAATTTTGGGCATTCCTCACGAGCACGAGGAACCTAGGAATTGTTTTTTTCTTTGTTGATAATACCGAGACCATAGATAATCACCGAGACTTTCCTGACTGCCTGACACCTGACAGACATTTAACTTTACTTTTGCCAAAGTCAGTATCTAGATAGTACTCTGTGGCCAAAGTGGAGTTTTGGTGGGAACGCGGAATAATAATGTCGATATTATAATATTAAAATATAAATACTATAGGCAAACTATAGGAGTAAAAATAGCAGCATTTCGTTGATTAAGAGCAGATTTAAGTGCACGAGCATACGCAAGTGATGTGGTGTACCTATCGTATTGTTACCAAAACTCCATAGACGCTTGTTGTAAAGTCTCCACTGCTTCGTTGAGATATAATTTGGACTATTGTTGCTTGTTGTTCTCTTATTGGTTTGTGGCTTCGTCTTGACCGCGACTTTTTTGGATTGTGACAAAAAATATTTCAACTTATACGTAGGTACTTGACACTGGCAAATGCATAAACCATGCGACGCCAAAATATAAAAGAAGAAGAAATGACAGATTATTCATAAAATGAGGGTAGTTATCTAGATCTAGATTAAATTAAAAATTGAGTACCGACTTATAAGATTTTCTGCGAATCAAAGCTTAGATTATAATCATACAAGAGATATTTAGTGCAAAGTTTTAAGCAGTATTTATTTTGTTTTTAAGCGTAGTCATAATACTAGTCTATTCTCATTCGTACAATCTTAAATACATGATGGCATTTGATGCTGGTCTGATTAAAAATATGATAATGTTTAAAAACGACAAAGAAATACAAGAAGCTCTTCACGCAGGATGGGACCCAAACGCCGAAGGAGGCTGGCCCATACGACTCGCGGCAAGATATGGTTGTTACACTATAGTTGAAACACTTATCAAATACGGCGCGAACCCCCATTTGATAAGTGAATCGGGTGAGTAACTCAAATTAGAATCTATTGGCATTACTGGCATGCATCTACGATGACTTTGAAATATACTGTGCGCAACGCAAAGCAAATATAATTTGTAACTCACCCTTCCCGGGTAGCCCCTACGTTCTACAGTGGACTATTAAAAAAAGGCTAGTTCAGATAGGTACAAGATATTTTTTATTTTAGTTTATAGTTACTTAGGTAGGTACAAATTCTATTCAATACTTTTTACAAATTCAAATCAGTCCCCCGCACTAAACGCTAAGGAATAGCTGACTGACTCCAGGATATTGTTGTACATGTACACCGCCATGGTAACATAATACAAAAACCAGCTTTTAGAAAATGCTTGCATATTTTTGTTCCGGTCGGTGTTAGCCCGGGACACCTCCCGAGCTAACACCGACTTGGTATCACCACACACGAGTCACATAACGCTGCTTCCGGAGTGATATTTGGAATGAAAAAGTCCGTGGCGGCGTTTTTTAGCTGTCGTAGATCGCTCGTATGGGGTCAGCCTATATGCACATAGAACATAATACTATAGGAGATAGAACCTCCTTCTTTTTGGAAGTCGGTTTCGTTTGTATTTTTTTTTTTTAGTAGTAGGTTTGTTCGTCGATATTTTTACCAATAGTGAACTGATTTAAAAATATATTTTTCCTTTGATAGACCATACTGCAGAGGTGATCCCATTTTAATTATACTTACTTAAATCGGCGCAGTCGTTTTTGAAAATTCAACAATAATGTAAAAATACATCTATGATACATTCATTTCTGCGAACTATACGCTGTTGGAAGTCGGAGCCACTTTTGGCGAAAAATAATTATTTAGTCATTCCCACTCCTGTTCCGTAGGTGCCAGAGTTACATGTACCTATAGTCCTATCGGTAGGAATAAATTAACCAGGGCCGAGCCGTGAGCTTAGGCTGGGCTAATACTACTTAGGGGCCTACCGCCCACCTAATTACTCGAAGTATAGGAAAATAATAGATACATATTATATGTATATAAGTTTGTTAGGTAGAGTTTGTGCAAAAAGAGAACCGTCGTGGCGTAACGGTGAACTAACAATAAGATTGTAATCAGCAAGTTACCAACTACTTGGTAGACGCGAGTCTACTGATGAAAACCGAATTGGTGTCTACCATGTATCAAACACTTTTAGTTGTACATACTAGCAATGACAGAGTAGGTAGTGTTGTCAATGTAACAAAATCAGTAAAATGGCACACGGGCGACCTCACCTACTACGCTTCTCTTTTTGCACAAACTCTATTTGTTTAATTTAATAAAGCCAAAGATTTTTCGCATTATCGTCTATTTTTTACTTTGACTTGACTAAGCAGGGACCCCTGGATCCACGGGGCCTTGCGCTGAAGCCCACAAAGCCATACTATGATAGGTCTGAATATAACTAAGAGTTTGTTACAGGAGCATCCACTTTACAACTGGCAGTTTACTCCGGCGAGCACTGGGCAAGTGACCGTTGGTTATTCCTGCTCTCTTGCTGCGATTCTTCGCAGCTGGCTGACGCAGCTGCAGTCGCTATCATATTCAATAACTCTGCAGCCTTGGAACGGATTTTAGAGACAGGACGTTGTAACGCACACATCCCAACCACCCTTACAGGTCAGTTTTATGGGTACTACGATTTAGATGCTTTTGATTCAGAGATACATTTCTTTTGTAATATAAATGTAATAAGTAGCGAACAGAACAAACGACTATGTATCAAATCACTTAAAAAAATAACGTATGCTCATTTGGCTCAGAATAAAAGTACCTAGGATTAGGTAAATATAATTATGTTTTTCGTACGTTTTAATATGTAATTTTTTATCTGTCCGCAAAGGTAAAACACTAGAACAAATAGCAAGAGGATATAAAATGGCACATTTGCTTAACACTTCCACATCACGAATCCATTCTCCTGATAGCCGCACAAATCCACATTCACCGAGCACTGCACGGGCACACAGATCGGTAAGAAACAAGTTTAACACAGTTATAAAAGACAAGACAAGGGCTAACAGTTCCAAAGTAACGTTGCGCTTATTTATAGATAGAGCAGATAGATATTAAACTTATGAACTTATAAAACATTCGTAAAGTCAACCTTTGGTTTGAGACCTAAACACGTACGATACCTAAGCATTCATAAAAGAATGCGTTTAATTAATAGATCGTTTACAGCGACAACCCAAGATACTTCAACGTCGTTTTAACCGGACGTAGGAATTCAACATGGCGGAAATAGGTATCACTACAATGTATTATGTTCGGTGTACTGCGTAGTTACAATTTATTACTTACACTGATGCTTATCTTCTAAGAACGAATAATCATCAAAGCGATTGTCTATTTTGTACATGAGCACAGATTATAAAATCATTTTATTTAAGGTAACAAGAAACACGTTGACGCTACAGCCTCATCAGACGCAGAGAAATCTATCACC